>MCGO01000008.1:0-600000 GCA_002104985.1 Rhizoclosmatium globosum | reverse complement strand
ATGTCAAAAATGTGTCGCTCGCAAACATACTTATTTCCATACAACGGCTACGATGACCAAATCACGTTATGAATTTATGGTATCAATTCTATGGCAGGGAAAAGTAGTACTATGTTTGTTATTAATTTGTTGACTTCGCTGCTTTGTCTCCCAAAAACAGATGTCGACTGAAACAGCCAGTGACTTTGAGAAGCTGTGGTTCGGGTACCATGCACTTGTGTCGACATTGTCAGCGAGTGTGGGACTGTATGGCTACGCCGAGCAGGGCCAGGCGATCGGCGATTCGGGCGTGACCCCGCAGCACATGTCTGCAGTACCATTAGTCACCTCGGCGGACAAGCGGAGTGCCCTGTTCGCCAAGTCGCTTCAATCTGCGCCGGCATCATCGCTTCGACTCGGCGATCGCGAGGCCGTTGCGTCTCACCGGGCGGCGATCGACTCGCTGAGCACGTTGATTGGAATGGCGATGGCGCAGAACCACACCGTCTCGGACTTGCACATGCCCCAGTTTGCCGTGGCGTCGGATGCCGTTGTTGCCTTTCTTGCGGCGCAGGGGTGCGTGTCTTCTTTGTTTCTTTTCGATGTGATGTGGTTGCTTTAACCATGAACAAACACCAAACATACAACGAAAACAGCCTCTGCGTCGAGTCTGCCGCCGAGCGTCGCTTGATCCACAGGTGCCTTGGAATCGCAAAGGCCGCTCAGTTTGCTATTTGCATGTGGGACGATAGACACACAAACACCTTCTTTGCGGCGAATGCGGTTGGACTGGGACTGTGCTTTGGAGCCACGTATCGATGGGGCGTGTCCAAGAAGGCAAAGTCGTCGTTTGTGGGTGTCTTCAAGCGGATGTGGAACACTGTGTTTGGGGTTGCTCGTGAAACAAGAAAGAAGATTAAGGAGAACAAGGCGGCTGAGGCAGAGGCAAAGAAGGAAGCAAAGAAGGAAGAAGCTGCACGAGCTGCAGTGGAAGCTCCAGTGATTCAGATGACATCTGTCGAGTCTCCTTCAGTTGCGGATGAAGTTGTTCGTCAGTACTTGCGCAAGTCTGATTCAATGGAAACTCTTGCAGCTGATGTCGAATTAGTGGAAGAGCCTGTTGATGCCGGCGACAATAAGGAATATGTTGAAGAATTGGACGATGCCAAACCCAAGAAGTCCCGTACTCTATTCGTTCCACGTTCCGACACACTGACATTTAACACTTCTGACGCTTGGTCTGATGTTGGAAAAGCATAGATGATTCAATAAATAAATAAAAAAAAGTTCTCGTAAACCAATGGAGTTGAGTGAGGAAGAGTACCAACAGCAGCTCCAACTGCAAGCGCAGCAACAACAACAGCAGCAGCAGCAACAGTTCGCCTACTACACCGTCCCCGTTGGAATGGGCTATGTCCCCGGGGCCAACGGAGTTCCAATGATGGTTCCAATGGACGCATTCGGCAATCCACTTGTTCCGCTCGTGCCCGTCCTGGCCCAGCAGCCACTCCTTCACAATCAACAACAACTCCAACAAAAGCGCCCGTCGCCGAAACGCGCGGCAACGGCAAAGAAGGCCCGCGCGAACAACGACGACGACGCCGGCGACAAGGACAACGGCGGCGGTGGCGGCCTCAAAGCCCCGAAGATTCCGATCCCGCGTGTCAAGGCTATCATGAAGGAGGACGAGGATGTGTTGATGGCGGGTTTGGATGCCGCAACTGCCCTGGGCTTCGCTGCGGTGTGTTTGTCTTGCTTCGTGTCCGAGTATGTGCGTGTGTTGATGCTCTCCTTTGAAGGAACGCTTCCTTGAGTACTTTGCTACAGCGTGCTTGGAAACGGCTGTCAAGGATCACCGGAAAACGGTGGCATACAAGGACATGGGTTTGTTGTGCTTTGTTTGAGTTGATAGTGTCGCTCACATCTGTTGCCAGCCAAAACTGTCCGTGAAGTCAGCAACCTCAACTTTCTCGAAGGTTTGTTCTGCTGACTGGATCGAACGCGTATTAATTTATACTTTATAGACCTCCTCCCTCCAATGTTGACCATCAAAAAGGCACAAGAAGCGAAAGCGGCCTTAGAGAAACGTGCTGCTGCAGATGAAGAAGAGCCCGTTGACGAAGATATGAATCCTCAGGCCGAGGAAGGAGACGCTATGAATGAAGACAGGAATGAAACAGTTGCAGGGGATGAACAAGACCAAGCTGAGGGAGAGCAACAAGAAGAGGAAGAAGCGGAAGAGGAAGACGGAGAAGGCGAAGGCGAAGCTGGAGATGATACGCGGAATGACGTGCTCCACTACTGTGTATATTTATTGGAATACAACCTTTTATCAACAACTCTATCCCTGCCCAAACCCAGAATTCGGACCCCCAAATACATCATTAAATAACTTCCCAACCCTTTCTCTTCCATCCACCGCCGCACCTGCCCCAAGTCCGGCCGATTCCCTCGATGTCCACCCATATCAAACAAATCCGTCACCTCCGACATCTCTGCAAACTTTCTCTGCGCAATCGTCTCAGTCTGAACAATCGAAATCTTCTTTTGATGCGACGGTACATCCGCCCAACTCAGCGACTTGATCTCTGACATGTATGCCTCCACATCCGCGGTCCTTCCTTCCAAACAGACGACGGCGGGTTTTCCTGCGAGGACAAAGCCGGTCAGGTTGTGTCCTGGGGCCCAGTTGACGAGGTCGTTTCGTTTGGATCTGGTTGAGAGGGAGACAAGAAGAAACCAGTATCGCTTTAGCGTGTCTTTGTCTTGGGGTTCTGCTGCCGTTGATGTTGTTTCAGACATTGGAGATGTGCAGAAGAGGTGACGGATGAGGCTAGGATTGTGTCTCGTAGCAGGTCGATTGATTCAAAGAGGTCACTGTGGGAGACAAGAGACCTTGCAGCTGTGTGTGCATGGACCGTGTCATCCAGGAGTCATGTCGTACACTAGATTCAAGCGATGCTGATGGAGATGAAAATGGGTAAAGAAGGTGCAGGTTGATGGTATGTATGAGATGGTCTGGGTGTTGTATCAATAGATTCACGGAAACATCTTCTGTGGGTGGATTATCTGGATCAAGTGGTAGAACAAGTGACGATGGATCAAGTATGGTTACTTCATCCGGATACATTGAGTGAAGGAGGTTGAGTGAATCAAGGTGTTCCATTTGTTGTTTTGTTGTGTATTTATTAATTTATAAAAAAAAAGCGCATATAAAAAGGGGTAACCAAATCGAAATAAGATCGAGGAGAATCAAAACAGAATTCAAAATGTACCAAATCGAAAGTCAAAGACGGCCCTCCACAAAGAAAGTATTGATCGTCGTGTTCTAAAATGAAATTAGAATTTTCAGTATTAAAATTACACCTTACCTTCACGACTATTGGTTCAGATTCTGAGAACTTGAACTTTCCGCATGATCGAATCAAGTTATATGTGCTCTCAGAAATGTGAATCTTCATGTGCTTCGATGTAGCCTCCATTTTAGACGCGAGGGTTACCGTGTCTCCAACAATGCACCAATGTGGATTTGACTCTCCAAGAATACCGGCCGTCACAGGTCCTGAGTTCAAACCAGCACGGATTTGAATTGGCTCGCCAGTCACGAGACGGAAGCCCTTGATCATATCAATAATATCTACAAACAAACGTTTTAAATTGAAGAAAAATCGGAAGAGCTGTAGTTACCAATCGAGAATTCGGTAGCACGAATTGCGTGGTCTGGAACGCGATCTGGAGCACCAACAACCCCGAGGAAAGCGTCTCCAATCGTTTCGACCTTGTACATACCGTGTCGTTTTGAGATTTTGTCGTATTCAACCCACATGTTGTTGAGGGAGGCAAGCATGTCTTTTGTCTAAATGGAGGATGAAGTTAGCATAAAGAAGTCCGGTGGAGAAAATTCTAATTGATTGATTGTGTGCTGAACAATATGAAGTACATACAGAAGTTCGTTGGGACAATGGAGTAAAGTTGGCAATGTCAGAAAAGAACACAGTAACACATTCGTATTCTTCGGCACCAGTAGCTTTACCACTTTTTAGCTGGTCCAAAACGCTAAAAAATTATTAGTCCATGATGTTGAGGGATAGATGTCAAACCTCGTGGGAATCATCTTTTCTAGCAACTTGTCCGATGCAGCCATCTGTTCATCCAAGGAAGAAGTAAGGGTTTCCATTTGCGCAACAGTATCGATTTGCGTCTCTTCGACGGCATTGTTGACAAAAATGAGCATGACTACAATCTTGGCGACGAACACAGTGAACGCCATTGCTAATTCACCCAAATCGTAACTCAAAAACCACTTGTAAGATGGGGAGTAAGTTTTCGCTGAGCAATAGCTTAGTTTACTCACGAGCGAACCAAGAAGAAGCTGATGGCATTTCCAGCCCATCCAAAGAAGGTAGCATTACGAAGAGCACCAAGAGTCCAAACGTCAACCTTATTGTCAACTTCACCATCAATAGCCGCTTGATACATCTTGGAGATTTGGTTCAAAGCAGTAAGCATACTCCAAACGCAAAGAACGGAGAAGATTTCTCCAAATGGAGGACGGGCGATGGAGATCAAGAAACCAAGGAACATTGTACAGTATGCCATAAGAACAGCAAAGTACGTGCTAGCTTGATCAGCGTTGGAGACTTGTCCGGCGAAGTAAGCACTGAGAACAGTGAGTTTTAGTGACCCACACACAGCCTCCCGGAAACACGTACACATAAGGAGCTCCAAACCATACCCAATAAACTTTAACGCGTCAACAGGATACCATTCTGATCCGCGTACACCATCCCTGCACGCAAATACGTCAAGAAGTAAATCAACGCCACCATCCCAAACAGAACCATGAAAATGAAAATCATGCTCCTCTTGGCGGGACTCTTTGTGCTCCTGTAACCCATATACGCGATCCCACACGCGCAAAAGTAGGTTGCTGTGCACGCCTTGTAAACAAATCGGCGCTTCCACGGTCAAAGGATCTGTAGCTGACGCCAGTTGTGAGTCTTGTGTTGCAGGTCCAGAAGATCCCGGCGACCCAGGCGGCGGTGTTGAACCAGATGAAACCGAGGGGTTTGGCTTCATGGTGACGGTCGACTTTTTGTTCAGGGCCTCTCCTGTTGTTATTGGCGCGGGTTTAGTTGGGGGTTTAAGAGACTGGGGGTGGAAGCGTAACTGGTCTTTGAAATCACGGACGACATGAAGTGTGGTTTTTTGAGAGAATTCCTGTGAACGTGTGGGGACAAAGGGAACAAAGGGATAACCAGAATGGGCGATTTCTGTAAATTGATACGACGAGCACTAAAAAATTTGGGTTTCTGTTAAGGAATTCGAAAAGCCAGAAGATGACGAGAAGGGGAAGAAGATCGATGGAGAACGCCATACAAAATGATATCAAAAAGACCTCAGTGTGTCATTGCGAAGCATACCACTCCTTTCATGTAACTGAAGGTTAAGATAAATTTGATTTGAGGTTTGACTTTAATCAGGGATTCGATTTTTGTTTCTGAAACTAAGTCAAAAGGCATTGATGAATGCCTCAGTTATGACTAGTTCATCCCAAGTACAGAGTTTTGATCCCTGAGTTTCCCTCTTTCTCTGTATGTAATAATATTCGAAAGGAAAGAAAAAGCAAAAAGCGCAAAAAAGGCAGCCAATCAGACTGCGCGTGGAGATGCAGAATTGTCAGTTGGTCAAAACAAAGGCAAAAAATCTTTCCCTCCCTCCAAATTCAGATATAAAACAGAGCCAATCCGTCTCTCAAAACATGCCAAAAACCAACGAGCTTCCAGTCCCCACCAGATCACAACCAGGGTCTCCTGCAAATGGGCGCTTGCATGCATGAAGCCTCAGTGCTTCCCCCGCCCCTGCTGATACGTATCTCGTTCGAAAGAACAAGACTCCAATGCCCTCGGGACGCAGGAGACAAAAGCCTTGCCCTTCAATGACGGACGGGGGCCTGCGCTGAAGTCCGGGAGGAGGGGGGTCGAGGTGGGCAGCGATAACAGAGGAATCTTTCGAGATTTCCTCTCGAAGCTGTCCACATTCTCTGGATACCCTACACATGCCTCCAAATTATAAGCCACACCTTCTTTCAGACGGCGCGAGTTGAAACGAGTGAGTGAGATATCTTAGGCCAACGGGATAGTCTCACTCGGCCTGTCAAAGGGCAAACTCGCCCTGATTCACGAGTTCGTGGGTGAGGGTCGCGCTGAAATGCCTCTAGCCTTTCCTTGTACCAGCCGGAGTTATGTGGTATCTCAAGCCACTAGCTGGTTGCAATGGATATGTGATGTGTGATGTGCGCAACCTGTTTATTGTTGATCTGTATGAGCTCCTCTGTCCCCTATTATTTTGGTAGACTTTGTTTGGAGCCTTCACGTGGCGTCTACTGTGAGTAGGAGGTTTGACACCTTTGAAACCAATCCCAAACACCTCGATTTTTGCACGATTTTTGAAACCAATACCAAACACGTCGAATCGATTTTCTCTACGCGGTTTTATTCTGTTGTTTATGTTAAAAAAAGTACGTATATATATCAAACATATAAAAACTCATTGCCCTATTGCCATTTTCTTTGTTTTTAGTTTACGGGAGCTGTTAAGTTATTTTCTGACGGCCAGAAACTGCCCGACGTATCCTGAATAAACCCATTCCTTGTATGTATTATTTGTTGAATTGCGTTATTGAGCGATGAATTTCAGACAGGGATCGAGACGGGAATGTCCGAAAAACTATCGTCGAATGCCTTCTCACGACCCAACATACCACACATTCCCCTCCGACCAAGAAATATCCACTCTCCAATCGTCACTCCTTAAATGGTTCGACAGCGAGCAACGAGAACTCCCCTGGCGCAAACCATTCACACCTACAACCAACCACACCCTCCAAGCCCAACGCGCCTACGAAGTCTGGGTCTCGGAAATCATGTCCCAACAAACCAGAATCGCTACCGTCATTGCATACTACGAAAAGTGGATGGCAAAGTGGCCTACAATGGAGTCTCTCGCCAAAGCCACGACGGAGGAGGTGCATGAGGTCTGGAGCGGGCTTGGGTACTATTCACGGGGAACGCGGATGCTTGAGGCCGCCAAGATTGTCGTGGATCGGTTCAAAGGACGGTTGCCGGATGACCCTGTGGCGCTCGAGAAGGAAATTCCTGGGGTTGGTAAATACACGGCGGGCGCAATTGTGAGTCAGGCGTATAATAAGCCGGCGGCGTTAGTTGATGGGAATGTAATTCGGGTCTTATCGCGGATGAGGTCATTGGGCATGGATCCGAAATCGAAGAAGGCAATGGAAACGCATTGGGCTCTTGCGGAGCGGATTCTGGATCACGAAAGGCCTGGAGACTTTAATCAGGGACTGATGGAGTTGGGGGCTACAGTCTGTACTCCTCAGAATCCAAGTTGCGAGACTTGCCCTGTGAAATTACATTGTCACGCTTTTGAAGAGGTTAGGAAATCGTTGTGAAGAACTTTTAAATATTTACTGTAACGTAGATGCAAGCTTTCGCATCTAAGGCGAAAGACGTGTTGTTGACTGGCAAGAAATCGGATAGGAAACGTTCGTTGGATGACGAAGAAGGATCCGAGTCTCATTGCGAAAGCTGTCTGCCTCCAGATGTAGACATTGAAAACTGTGCCGTGACACGTTATCCAGCTATTGCAAAGAAGAAGGCAGCTGATGAAAAAGGTCTGCTCGCGATAAAAATTATGTTGAAGTTTATTAATCATAACCACTCCAGATGTTGTAGTTGCAATCCTTGAACTCCCGTTTGCTGATGCTCCATCAAAGTTCTTGGTGGCTCAGAGACCGCCGAAAGGACTCTTGGCAAACTTGTGGGACTTTCCACATATTCCAATTGAGTCCTCTGACGGGCTTGAAATATTTCGAGAGCCTGCAAGCCTTTGTAACTCAATTAAAGTGTCCTTCGGGGGACAAGTGAAACATAAAACCTCTCTTGGTTCCGTTGTCCATTTGTTCTCTCACATACGGTTAACCATGAACGTGGAATGGTTTGTGATCGACGCTAACGATGGCCTTTCACCAAAATTGGACGATGGAAAAGCATGGTGGACTTTGGATGATATGGAGACTGGGGCTGTCCCCGTTACTCTCAAGAAAGTCGTGAAAATAATGACGGATAAGAAGAAGGGAGTGTCTTCCGTAACAAAGAAGGCAAAAACATCCGACAAGGCTCAACCCAGCATCTCAAAATTCTTCAAACCGCGTCAATAAGAAGTTTTGTCAAATTATTTAATGATTAAATACAGATGAAAAATGATGCTGATGGATAATAATAAGATTGAATGAGAAACCAATTTACTTCATCAAGGTCCTAAGGCGAGTCCCCACTTTTCCTCACACCAAGGAAATCCAGGTATGCAAGTAAGGTACTTGCACCATGGGCAATTGTTCCAAACATTGTAGAATCCTAAAAGTTGGTAAGAAGACAAATTACAAGTTCAAATCAGGCGAAAACTCACCAGCAATCATCAATGAATACACGATAATCAAAACAGGGACGGCAATGATCTGCAGAGTGATTTTAACAATCTTGTCTGTCTTGTTGTAGTAAATCGTTGGCATAAAGATGAGGCCAGCCAAAGCCCCACAAAAGAAACCTCCGATATGAGCGAAGTTGTCCAAGAAGGGCAAAGTACCAAGCAAAAAGGAAATAAGAATGAGGAATATAAGTTTAGCGAGTTCCCAGCCTGGGTTTTTGACGAGTCGCCAGTTTTGAATCAAATCAATCAAAAGACACGCAATCAATCCTGTGTATGAATTAGAGTTGCACCAGAATGATAGAGATACTCACCAAACAATGCACCGGAACATCCAACTGATGGACTCATACCAGAGTAGTTTCCACCAAATAGGAATCCCCCAATACCAGAAATAAGATAGATACAACCCATTCTCCACCATCCAAAGTCTTGTTCCATTTGAAATCCGGTACGACATTGGAAAGACAGGTTCATGAGAAGGTGGATGATACCTCCATGCAAGAAGATTGGAGTTATAAAACGAAACCATTGGTTGGGAGGTTGTCCATTGAGGCCACCCATTCCACAAATTTGATCCAGAGTACAAATATCGACAGATTGACCGTTTGACCATGCCTGAGTTGAACTTGAGATGCCATTTGGACATTGAAGCTGAGACCCTGGTTTGTCGTAGATAGTGTTTGGACGCATACAAGGGGTAAATCTTGCACCAGTTTGAATAATGACGCCGATGGAGGGACCAATCATATAGTTCATTGGGTTTGTAGCAATAATTGAGCCCGTCTTTTGAGAGTTTACAATGAGTTCGACAACAATCATGATGACTTGGACAAAAGTCATTGTCCAAAGGAAGTAAGGTCTGTGGACTTTGAGGCCTGCGAGTTGATTTCGTACGTAAGGAGAGTGCAGGGCCTTTGGAATTGATCCCGGAGCATCTGATGGAGCATTCTCCTGGATCGCCAGCTGGCGGGCCAGTTCAGCGTCCGAGGCATACGTGTCAGGCTGGGGGAAGGAGCCATAGGACTTTGAGTTTTGACCGGCAACAACCGTGTCCGCCGAATCAGCGATTCTGTTTGATGATGCCAAGGTTGGCTTCTTTGGCTTTTCCGCGAGTTCGATTGAGGGCGCATACGAGGCCGGGTTCGAGTAGAAGACGTGGGATTGGGCGGCGGCCGTGGCGCTGGACGAGGCCGAGGTCGACGACGAGGCAGTTGTGGTTCGCGAGGCTGTCGTTGCTGCGTGGCCGTGACTCACACCGCGTGGGCCATTCGTTGTTGTCGTTGTTGGAGCTGTGCCGGTCGAAGTAGGCGGCATCGTTGGTGCGCGGGGTCGCTGGCCTAGACCAGAGTTGTCGACAAAGTGCTCCATTGAGTGAGTGATTCAAAAGAAGTTTGACAAGGGGTTCGACTGTTTCTTGTCGAATTCTTCAACCACAGCCACTCGTCGAACATTCTTTGTTGACGCGATTCCTTTTTAGTTCTCTTCTGTCTGCACAAGCTCAACACAAAATATTATACAATGGTGATTTACGCAGCCCATATTCCACGTGGCTGTTGCCAATCAAAGAAAGAGATATCTGTGATCCGGGGCTTCCGCGTTCCGATCGCACCGCTCAAGGCCGCCGAGTGCAACAATGGCGCTGGAAGTTAGGCGGCGTTGAACATTGCCGGCAAAGAGAAGCGGCACAATAAAAGAGGAACCTTGCACCATTGTCCGAGCGGGAAACAGAGAAACGAAAGAACAATCGCCAAAAACCACCCCTCCAAAAACACTCTCCATCCATGTGCGGCATCTTTGCATACATCAACTTCCTCGTCGACCGCGACCGCGAGTTCATCCTCAACACCCTCCTCAATGGACTCAAGATGCTTGAGTACCGTGGCTACGATTCGGCTGGTAATTATTCTGATTCAGTTACAGCCACCTGCCCCCTTCGGGGTTCCCCCACCCTTGCACTACCCTTCTTAATACAAATTAACTCACCACTTTCCCTTAGGACTCTGTGTGAACGGCGATACCGACAAGGACATTCTCATCTTCAAAGAAGTTGGTCCCGTAAAGGCCCTCCGCGACAAGATTGACAAACAGCCCTTTGACCGCAAACACATCTTCAACTCTCACAGCGGAATGGCCCACACTCGATGGTGAGGCCTACCTTGTCCCCCCTTGCAGACTTTTGCTTGGTTATGACCTACAGCAACCCCTCTCAACCCCTCCAACACGTGTCTTTCCCACCGAACCGAATTAAATCAATATTAATTCCTTTCATCCAACCAGGGCTACTCACGGAATTCCAGCCGAACGAAACTCCCACCCACACAGATCAGGAACTGACAACGAGTTCCTTGTTGTCCACAACGGAATTATCACAAACTCCAAGGAATTGCGTGAACTTCTCGAAAAGTTTGGTTACGTTTTCGAGTCTGACACAGATACCGAGTGTGTTGCAAAGCTGGCCAAGTACATCTATGACCAACAGAAGAAGATTGGAAGCAAGAAGGCTTTGTCCTTCACTGGGCTTGTTAAGATGGTTTGCAAGCAATTGGTATGTTTCTTTCTACTTGAATGCTGCATTCTTTCCTCTAAGTCTCTGTGGAATATGTAGGAAGGTGCCTTTGCTTTGATTTTCAAATCGACCCACTACCCCAACGAAATGGTTGCTGCTCGCCGTGGTTCTCCTCTTTTGATTGGTGTCCGTACTGCAAAGAAGCTTAAGGTTGACTTTGTTGATGTTGACAACGACGCGGATGTTTTGAGTACGTCATCAAATTTGAATGTCTTACAAATATCTAAGACCACCAAACAGCTGAAGACAATTTGTCCACTGAGAAACCATCGGTTCGTCGTGCAAAGTCTCGTTCTTTCATGGGAGCGGACGGAGATGTTGAGCCAATCGAGTACATTCTCGCCTCCGATGCCTCTGCCATTATTGAGCACACCAAGAAGGTCATGTACCTCGAGGACGACGATGTTGCTCACATTGCTGATGGAGGTTTGTATCTGAACTCCTTGTTTACGGTGTTCTCAAATTTATATGGTTGCAGACCTCCACATCCACCGTCTTCGTAGAGATGATACCCTGTCCTCCATGAGAACTGTCCAAACGCTTGAGCAAGAGCTGGCTCAAATTAAGATGGTGAGTTAGAGCTCCATATAAATATCTTGTTAACACTTTTTGGTCGTTAGGGTAACTACTCCCACTTTATGCAAAAGGAAATCTTTGAGCAGCCTGAGTCCGTCATCAACACAATGCGTGGACGTATCAACTTTGAGGATGGACGTGTTTTGCTTGGAGGATTGAAGTCACAGTTGGCCAACATTCGTCGTTCCAGACGTATTATCTTTTCTGCTTGTGGAACCAGTTACCACAGTTGTGTTGCTGTTAGTACTTCGAAAAGTCGCTTTATGAACCTAATTTTTCTCTAGACCAAGGCCCTCTTTGCGGAGCTTACTGAACTTCCAATCAATGTGGAGCTCTCGTCTGCATTCCTCGATGAAAGACTCCCAGTCTTCCGTGATGATGTCTGCATCTTTGTTTCTCAATCTGGAGAGACTAAGGATACCCTTTTGGCGTTACAGTACTGTAAGGAGCGTGGAGCTCTCTGTGTTGGTGTGACCAACACTGTTGGATCTACCATTTCTCGTGATACTCACTGTGGTGTTCACATCAATGCTGGTCCTGAATTGTCTGTTGCTTCCACCAAGGTACCAATCCAAAATGTTTTGTATTCAAGAGTTAACTATTTTCTGCAGGCATACACTTCCCAATTCATTGCTCTTACACTCATTGCTCTGAAGCTTTCGGATGATAACCTTGCCAAGGTTGAGCGTCGTCGCGAAATCATCAATGGTCTCCAGAACCTTTCTTCCAACATCAAAAAGGTTCTTGCCAAGGATGCTGAAATCAAGGACATCGCTTACAAGCACAAGGATATTACAAACTTGATTCTGCTTGGACGTGGTTACCACAGCGCTGCATGTTTGGAAGGAGCATTGAAGATTAAGGAAGTCAGTTACATTCACGCTGAAGGAATCTTGGCTGGAGAGTTGAAGCACGGTCCTTTGGCTTTGATTGACAAAGATATGCCTATCATCTTGATGATGAACAAGGATAAGCACTACGTGGTATGTTGGTTATTTTTATGGTGCATAATCTAATTCAGGATAAAGGATGTTGAGAACGCTTACGCTCAAGTCACTGCTCGTTTCGGAAACCCAATTTTGATCTGTAACGAGGATGATACAAACGAGAAGATTGCCAAGAGTTTGAAGATTCGGGTTCCAGGAACCACCGATGCCATTCAAGGAATCGTTAATATCATTGCTTTGCAACTTTTCAGTTACCACATTGCTGTCGCCCGTGGCTTTAACCCAGGTTTGTGTCTCTTTTGTTGATTTTTGGGTTATTTATTTTGTGGTACTACTAGATACTCCAAGGAACTTGGCTAAGAGCGTGACAACTGCCTAAAAAGTGTTATGTTTTGTTTTGAATTAAGTGCATTTTGTTCTTGTCGCAGGGGAGTGAAGTCAATGTTTTTGTGGAGGATCGTTTGAAAATAAATGTATCCTATGGATTATGTGTCATATAATCCCATTGTTTGTGTTTGTCGTGAAATTAGGAGGGTCGTACGATTGAATTCTTCGGGACATCGAAAAAAAGTCGTCACACTGACACTATTGGTTCACGTCATGGCCGACTTTCTCCTCAACTACACCAACCCAGTGTTTGACTCTGCCTTCGACTTGTTCACTGACAGTCCAGTCTGGACAGTACATGACTCCACGCCTCGTATCCTCGTGCAGCTCTGGGTCTGTCTGACTGTTCTTGGAGCTTTCCAATACCTTCTTGGAGCAACCCTCAACTTCTATTTCCTATTCGATCGCGAAACACTCAAGCACCCCAAAATGCTGCCTAATCAGGTTGCCCGAGAAATCTACCTGTCGCTTGAGTCACTGCCATGGACAGCAACCGTGACAGTACCATGGTTCTACTTTGAATTGGTTGGATACAGCAAGTTGTACGACACTATTGAGACGTGGTGGGAAGTGCCATTGCAGATTGTGACTTTCTTCTTGTTCACGGATTGTTTGGTGTACTGGATCCATCGTGGGTTCCATCACCCTTCTGTGTACGGATGGTTGCATAAGCCGCACCATTTATGGAAGGTCTGCACTCCGTACTCTGCGCTTGCGTTCCACTGGCTGGTGAGTTTTTGTGTTAGTTTGTAATGAGGGTCTGACTAGTGTCATTTTATAGGATGGATACGGACAATCTATTCCATACCACTTGTATGTGTACATGTTCCCAATGTACAAGCCATTGTACATCTGCGCTTTCATCTTTGTTCAGTTCTGGACCATTTCTATTCATGATGGGTAATGTGGCAGTGTGTGATCAACTGATGAATTTTACTAATAAGATTATAGAGTATACATTTCCAACGATGAGATCTTGCTTTCATGTGCTCACCACACGATTCACCATCTCGAGTTCAACTACAACTATGGTCAATACACTACTTTGTGGGACCGCATTGGTGGAAGCTACAAGAAGCCTGTGGAGCAGTACGAGAAGGAAATGTTCTTTGACAAGATCAAGAAGAGGAAGGAGTTGGAGGCAAGCGGTGAGAAGTCAAAGAGTGACTAAACGAGGACGACGTGTTTGCAAGGTTATCAGCTCTTTTCTTATTCCCAAATCTTAGTATGCTTCTTCCAATAAATCATTGAATGTAAAACAGAAGAAAGGAAGAGAGAAAAGGCATAATTTTTGAGTCCAACTTGGTCCAACCTTTCCTCCTTTTCTCCGATGCCCAGCTTCGAAAACGAAAAAAGCAGCCATGACAGACCTAGATGCCTCGACTCCCACGTCCGGGTCGACGAGTGTTCCGCTGCAGCGCTTCCGAGCAGACCAGGCCCAGATCCTCAAGGGCTACTACGAACTCAACCCGCGACCGTCTGCGGAGGAGGTGAGCCTATTATTGGGGCAGGGGGGTCCGCCAACTACGCAGCACCCCCCAGGGCACCCTAGGTCTCCTTCAGTAATTATTAAAACACTTCACTATAGGTCAAAGTGATTGCTGAAGAAGTCCAAGAAAGCGCGCAGAAAGTCAAGACATGGTATGGCGCTCCTTGAACACTTGATGAACAATTGGCTAAATATCTACACCAGGTTCTCTAATTGGCGCAGTAAGAATAAGAAAGAAGGGAACCCTCCACCGCCATTGCCCCACCAGATGCACGCTCTTGCAACGGCATCGTCAGTATCTGGTACGCCACCCCCTGCTGCCCCTAAGCCACCTGCTTCAGATGATATCCCTGCTGAACCTCTAGTTGTCGACTCTGTGAAGGTACGTTACTCTCTCCTAACTCTTCACTCCTAAAAGAATAGTCTAGATCCGGCCCCCACCCAAGCGTATCACGAACCTGAGCAGCCAGGCGTTACAACAGCTCCAACAACATGCTTCCCCAACACCAACACCAGAGGTTTCGTTCATGCCGGCAAATCTGCTTGCATCATACCCACCACCACCAGATCCTATTCCAGCTCATCTCCTCCCACCCAACGGAATCTTCAACATCACATCTCTTATGCGTTCAACTTACTTCACGCCAGTTACAACTGAAGATTTCGAAGTCAAGCGTCGGAGGAAACTGGATGATGAGGCTGCAAGCAATGTTGTCGCTGCTCAAAAGAAAGGTATGCCGCCTGCTCCAGCTAAATCTGGCGGTGGTAGCGTCACAGCCAGTATTATCAATGCCGGTATGAACTATCACGCTCATAACCAACTTCCCTCCGTCGCACCCACTGCGTTACCAGTCTTTCATCAACCTACACCACAACCACCTCCTCAACAACAGCACTTGTATGTTCCACCAGCGTCTGTATCATCGTCCTCATCGTCTTCGGCAAGACCAAAGCCAAAGTCCAAAAAGGAGTTGGCGAGAGCAGCAAAATTGATTATGGGAACACTGAAGAAGCTTAAACGGGCGAACAATGGACATATTAATCCTGAAGCCGTCTTATTACTCCAACAAGCCAAAAATTTGGGACTTATTCCTCATAACGCGGGATTGGATGGGGATGACGATATGGGATTAAATGACTCGTCGTCTGACTCCTCGTCATCTGGATCATCAAGCTCTGGATCGGATTCGGACTCAAGTTCGGGATCTGATTCTGGGTCAGGATCAAGCAGCGGTTCTAGTTCTGGCAGTGATGATGAGATGCAATATTGACCTCCCCATTTTTGGTCTCTTCAACATTCTTCTGTGTGTTCCCCACTAAAAGAGCTTTTATTTTAATTTATACTGAGTTTTCTTTATCACTTCCTGCTCAAACTCGGGGCATCTCCTCCTCATCAATTCCCACCACCCTTCGATGTATTGGGAATCCTTCTCTCGGTTGAGCAACTTGCATACAGACCAAAATATCTTGGGTTCCAATTTCAACTTGTGGTTTCCATCAATTATTTCCCTTTCAAGGAATGTGAGACAACCACGAAGGTCGCCGCGCCGAGCTAAAGACTCCGAATACGAGATATAGTTATTCAAGTCAAGTGGGAAAACTTCTTTCACTGTTTTCCAGATTGCATCCAGTTCCTTTGGCATTTTGCTGAATGACAGTGAATCAATAATCAACGAAACTGTAATACGATCAACTCCGAATATTTCAACCAATCCTTGAGAAGACATGGAAGATGGTCCTCGCGGAGTTGCTCTCGTTCGTTCATTTCGTTTGATTTCTTGATATCTCCACATTGATTTCCAAATTTCAAGGGCTTTTGTTCCATTCTTCAAGAGAGTACAGCAATTCAGGAGGACATTCGCCTCGTTAATAGAATAGGCTTGACCAGGTTTCTTAAATTCTTTGTAGTTTGAGAATCCCCAAGACTCTAAATTGAGCATCTGCTTATGAATAGCAAGGACACCCTCCAAGTCTCCTGCTCTGGCATAGGTAAGCATAAGTGCATAAGAAGAACCCCGTCCAAAACCAAGGTCATTCCAATTTTCATTCCCGCTGGCAGCGTCTTTCCTGGAGCTTCGTCCATGTGTAGATATTCCTTTAATCTTGGCTAAAGTCGTAGTTCCAGTTCCAGCTCCAGGAATAATTTGGTTCGCCCACTCAACAGCACCTCGAAAGTCACCTGCCAAAGAAAACGCAGTAATCATAACGGCATTGAGGGAATCATTTGCCACCCCTTCCGTCGCAATAAAGTCATTCATCATATCACGGCAATACTCCAAATCCCCGTCTTTAGCCGCGGCTTTGACAAGGGCGATACGGATGGACGCAAGATTCGCCTTAACTTGCGCTGAATACGTTCCCCACATGGAATCCACCAACGTCCGATAGTGAACTTCGGCACGGTCACGTTCTCCAGCAGCGGCAAGTGCACTGATTAAGATTCGATATGACTTCCACACAGCAGCAGCGTTTTCCTGCGTGACACGGACTTGACTTGGACCTTGCACAAGCGGGTACATGTCACGAACTAGAAGCTCTGCAGAGGTCCAATCCTTCCTGAACAAGTGGTGGTACAAGTGCGCGTCGTATGTACTATGGCTAGGCCTGAAAAAGTAAGGCGCCCGCTGCATTTGCTCAAAGAGACGTTCGGCTTCTTCCACGTTTCCACCTTCACGGCGGATGTGTGCGTTAATCCAGATGTTGAATGTCGTTCGATCCCAATTTAATCCGCGGTCTTCCATTTGTCGGACGAGCATATCCGCATCGCTCCATCGACTTCGTTTTAAAACCGCTGTGAGTAATGTGTTGAACGTGGCTGTGTCTGGAGCTACTTTGGCCTTATCCATCGTTTTAACAAACTCCATTGCGGATTCGATTTTTCCAGATACACATAGACCTTGTACAACTGCATTAAATGTATTGACGTTTGGAGAAACGCCCTTAGACTTCATGCGTTGAAAAAGCTGAATGGATTGTGGAAGTCTGTTTCCACGAATATGGCAGCTGATTAAGGATGTATATAGAATAACGTCTGCAGTGCGTCCTGTCGATTCATAGTCATCAAGGAAACGGGCTGCCGCTTCTGGATATGTCACACCAAATGTAGAGACAAGGACCGTGCAAGTCTCAACGTTAATTTGCAGACTCCGTCCATTTACAATTTTGTCATCATACAGTTCCATTATGGCTTTAAAATCCCCCGATTTTGCAAACGCATACAGCAGTTGATTAAACATCGCTTCAATACGTACAAATGGAGAAGTCTCTTCGGATGTGGCCTCCTGAGATAAATTCATGGCTTTTGCGGATTGCTTAAGGATGTTGAAGTATTTCAACGCAGGAATAGGCAATGCAGCGCGAACGTAGAACGAAGCAACACAATAAAGAGTAGAGATCGTCCAAACAGGTATATCGGTAGAAAAACGTTCCATAAAATTATCGACGGCTTTGATACTTTGCGGATTAGCTTCCTGAACTGTCCATGCTTGGACCAATTCTTGTTGTAGATCAAGAGATTTTGCATCCTCTTCTACAATTAATTCAATGTGCTTATTTAACTCGTCGGATGAGGGTGCTGAATCGAATTGGATGCTGGCTTGGTAGCACTTTTCAGCCAACTCCATCTGTCCCAACTTCCCAAGTTCACGCAAAATTCGACGACAAACATGAAAATCAAGCTGGTATTTTGATTTTTCGAGCAAATCCGATGCAAGTTTGACATTAGAAGCTCGGAGTGCATGGAAAACAAGGTGATTGTAAGCTTCCGATGTAGGCTCCCACTTTTTCTCGACACAAGCGTATTCCAAGAATTCAGTGACAGCATCAGACGTATACCGAGCGTTAGCAGATACAATAAAGGCATCCTTTGCGTCTGTACTTGACGACAACTTTGCCAGCACGATATAAGGAAAGTCGCCGATGAATTGGCCATCTTCTTCATGCATCTGAATCAGTTCTTTGATGACGGACCGACCTTTTGCACAATTGGATTGATGCCCATAACCAACAAAGGAAAGACAACTTAAGATTTCCCGTGCGACATTGCTTACAATCCGTGCAGGAAGTACCACTGGATTATTTCGAGCGGTATTCATTGCTTTCATTTCCTTCGATCCAATATTCACCGCGTCCCAAGCTAAAAAGTGTATTAGCCGGTGTATGTTGACATCAATACCCTCACCTAAGAAAGGCTGGTTTTTTCGGCACAACGAGTTGGCTAATTCCAAGTAGAATTGATGAAAGTATAAGGGCGAAGGAGATACCCGAGCAACATCGTTGAGGAGAGTGATGAGATCATTTGTAGAACTGACCAAGTTTGCAGCAACAGCAGATTTTGCGAAAGCCAGAATGATTGAGTAATCTTTGCACGTGATGTTTCTGAGTTTGAAAGTGTCCACAAGCCGCCTAAGTCGGCCCGCATCGTGCGCCGGAGTTGACGTAGGCGAGGCGGCAACTGCGGCGGCGAGACGGGCCCAGTCGTCCGATTTGAGGCGCCGCAGTTCGGACAACGTTGCGGATTCAACCGCGGCGACGATGGTGCTGACTTTGGCGTTGCTGTGGAGGACTTTTTGGAGGTTCGTTGTTGTTTGAGTTTGAGGTCTGGTTCCGGCGCTTGGGCCGATCCTTAGACTTTGCGCATTCTCTGTTGCTGCTGTGCTGGCACTGACACTGGCGGTAGTGGCGGTGGTGGCGTGCCTTGAAAGCTGCGATGGTCGGACCTGTCGCCAACAGTGTCCTGTCTTGATTCCAAACATTTCAAAAGACAAACAAAAAGAAAACAAACTTAAATTCTCATTTATTCATCATCCTCAAAGTCTTCATCGTCTTCGTCATCATCTTCCCCGAGGTCATCGCCCATGCCCTCATCGTCACTGAATCCAAAGTCAAAGTCATCGTCATCATCCCGCAATGAGCTCTTGACACGGTCCGCAATTCGTTGAGCTGCATCATCCTCTCCGCGCTCAAGTTTGCGCTGGTAACTACGGCGCTGACGTTCAGTCATCAAAGACAACAAGCGTTCCTCATTCTGCTTCTCCAAGAGTAACTCAGCGGGCGTTTTAGCAGCAGAACTAGATAGATGAAAGGTTAACATATTCTGATTGCAGGAATCCCGATGCTCATACTCACGATGGAAGAATCTCTTCAGCAAGTTGGCACTTGGCACACACATTCTTCTTTTGAGCACAGGGATTACACAGAATATGGTATGCTTCTTTCACAGTCTTTTGGGAACAAGAAACACTAACCAGGAAGTGAGTACCTATTTCATGATTCAATCACTTGAAGCAGTCTTACCACTTTTTGGGCACCGTCAACGGCTTGTACTGTCCCATCCGCTTTCTGAAACAGTCAATCAATACCCTCTACTCAAGATCGAAGGCGAGGAGGGAGGTGCTAACCTCCAATCAATGATATCCACACATCGTTTGCACAGTCCCTGAACAGGAAGAGCCGTAATGTCCCTCATATGAGTTGCATACTTGTCACTCTTGTATGCAAAAGAGTTTTGATACTTTTGCCGTTGCTTAGCCTGTCCGGCCTTCCCCTTCGCACTTGATCCTTTCCCAGACATTTTGGATGTTGTGGAGTTCCTTCCAGAAAAAAACAAAATGAGACCTTCAATCTGAAAGCAAACCAATTTACTTTGTATCAATCCGAATAGAGGAAAAAGCGTGCAGCCAATAGAAAATAAGAAAGTAACATCAGGTCTCCCATCCGACCCCATGCGGCTGCGATCCCTGATAATATGAAACCCCCACTGCTTGACCCGAATATAGCATATTTCCTTGATAAAGTGTATTCTGCATCCCTCGCAGACATTCCAAACACCCCAAACACGAACTTGAATGATCAGAGCTTGTAGCTTCCAACCCACTGCGTGCCATCATTCCTCCACCCAGGATATCAGATCGATCTTCCTGGTATGGTGTTGAGAGGGCTGTAATTGTCGCGTCTGAGACTGCGTCTGTGTCATCCGTGACAGGAAAGTTCAACAAAGGTAAAGATTGTGTCTGCTGTGGTCGGTGATATTGGGGATTGTTTTGGAGATGCGGCTGCTCGACTGTATTCGGCAGTGTTGATGAGGACCGTTGGTGATGGTGATTGAGTTGGAAGTCCATTGTGTTTGAAGACTTTCGTTGATGAGTGTCAGGATACTTCATTTGATTCAAAGTAAAGAGTAAGTTCTGTTGCTGATTATTTGATGAGGTAGAGTTGTTGTTTTGTACGTTGGGATCTCGTGGTAGTGTATGCATATTGTGTTGGGGAGCTGTTCGCATCATATCAAATGCTTCAGCTGCCGAGGCAGCAGCGAGGGAGCCCGTCCTTGCAGACGATGCACTATTGTAACGTGGTGGGGGCGGCATAGCCTTTGTTGGATCAGTAACGGTCTCGGTCGTCGAGAAGTGACGTCGAGCAAATGGATAGCTATTTGTTGTATATGAGGCCATAGAAGCTGACGAAGAGTTGATATGTGTATTCATTATGTAATTTGGAGGTGTTGGTATTGGTATTCCCTTTTGTTGAGTCCAATATTTCTGGAGTGCAATAACCCAACTTGAAAACTCATCTCGAGGCACAATAAAGTTATTGTGATTGAGAAGGTTCAGAAAATGAATCTAAAGAGTAAATTAGTATGTGAGTGGTGGTTCCTCTTAACTAACCTCATATCTATTCAAGTCCTCTAGTGATAATTTAGAGACATCAGACCAAGTTCGATTTGTGAACGTACTAATAGCACGTATCAGGTTTGTTTACTTGAAAGTGAAAGCAAAACACCCAACTGATCATCCAGAATCTTGTTCGAAAGCATCAATCCAAATATAATAACATTTTTTTCAGTTCCTGGTTCAAACCGAAATCCAGGCCTTAACGACAGCATATACACGTATTTCAGAGCCAAAAGAGCTGTTGTTCGCGTCTATCGCCATAAATTCAGTACATTCAAATCAAACTCGAATATCATAAAACCTACAACTTCAGTAGTCTGCAGAACATTTTCTATATACAATGATAGCTCAGTATCCAATCGCTTTAAGCTTGCATCCCCCGCTGGAACTTTTTTCAATATGACAACCAGCATATGGTGTATAAATTTACTAAACTCGGGCAGAGTTGGCGGCAAATCCGGGGCCTGAGCGAGTTTCAAAGCCGACGAATGAGAAAGTGTCTCGTTTGCTTGTAGTTCCGCATCTTGTACATCCCGTGCCGAGTAGAGTGTATGAGAAAGCGGTTTGGGTAAAGTTTGTTGATCTAGACTTCCATAGAGGTTTGAGTAAGATAAGGAGGAGGTGCGGTGAGGGACGTGGCTTGATGTGGAATACAGGATATGATCATTGCATCCGCCATCTAGGATATCAGAATAAGTAGGATCGTATTGTCCCTGATTTTGAATTTGTTGCAGAATATCTGATTGCTGAAATAAGTTGACGTCTGAATAGTTTGGTGGTTGTGAGAAACTTCGAGTTTGATGTTGGTGAAATAGTTGAGTATTTGATTTTTGCTGAGCATTTAATGAGTATTGCTGAGATGACGGCGTTTGTAATTGGTGGCGGACTTGATGTTGTAGGTTTAAATAGTGTTGCTGAGCTGAATTGTTGAATTTGGAGTTCATATCATATTGCTGCCATTGCTGGCCTTCCAGTATATTTCTTTCCATATTTTGGTAAGTTGCTTGGGAGGGATAATTATATGGATTCGTTATTGAGTGTGAAGAACTATTCCCTATAGAATACTCTGAATCCAATGGTAATTGTTGATGTTGGTTTTGGTGTTGTTGCTGATGTTGGTGTATTAATTTCGTCTGTGCAATGTGTTGAAGTAACAGCTGTTGTTGTTGTTGCTGATATGTTTGCGGATGATGTTGTTTGAAGTAATTGGCACCGACGTTAGTTAAAGTATTACTGTGGTAGGCTGCATTATGTTGTCCTTGACTCATTGCCAGTCCACCGCCAGTCATATCTCCAGAAACTAAGGTTTTATCACTTGGCCATCGCCCCAATACATTCTCTCGTTGAATTTTTTGATGAGAATTCACGGGCATACCTTGAGACTGCCCCAAAAGGGTCTTTGATCCAGCGACAGCAGATGTCATTGGATCAAGAACTGGTTGCATTTGAATTGAAGTATAATTAGGTTTTGTGGTGGATTGCGACTGAGAATAGGATGGTCCTAGTATATCTGACTGGTTTGGTGGAAACCACGAGTGCGATAAATTAGGAATCGAAGGTCGCGTTTTTGAAGCAACAGACTGGGTTCCATGGACATATGAGGTTGGTGTTGAGGGAAAATAATGTTGCTGCTGCATAGAGGAGACCAAAGTCGGTTGTTGATATGGTGCCAATAGATGGGTTTCAATTAATTCTGTTGGATGGCTGTACAGATTTTGAGATTCAGACAGCCGTTTGGACCCGCGACCATAGTAGTGATCAAACTGTACATTCTGCGGCTGATAAGACATCGTAGAATTTGAACGAGAACTTCCTGGATGAGACCCAGAAGTTAAAAGTTGTGATCCATAGTTATTAGATGAGGTTGATGGTTGTTTTGTATTCATTGGCTTCTATCCCGCGTCAAGTTCAGATTCGTAGATAATTCGAAAGTACTTGAGTAATTTTGATGAAATAGCGATGATCACTTTCAGTGTTGGCCACTAACTGCACACGATTGTGAACTGTCAAATATGGTACCTGTTGATCTATCTATGAGCTATTACAGCAAAGGTTTTCTGCCGTCAGATGAAGCGACGTTGATCCAAACAAGCAGAGAGCCCCAAGACTTTGAATTCTTTCGAAAGTTGTGAGTGAAGTGAACTAGTTCGTGAATTGTCAGTTTCTGCAAGAAAGACAAACCAGGCCCTCTATCGAAAACATCGTCCAGAGATTGCCATTAATATTATCTAGAAATCATTTACTAATAACAAGCGAAAGAGGTCCCGTAAGGAAAAGTGAACTAAAGTTTCAGTTGTGAAATCACAGAACCACACACAGACTGATAAGTCCAGACTGAGCCTTTTTTCCTGCGCAACTCCAAGCCATGCATAGCCGTCTTTCGAATGCTGCAGATTTCAATGTCGAAAACAACATTTGGTGCCACGCAATTCACTTTGAAACCAGTCCATGTCGGAGTGATGCCATTCAGTTCAAAAACACGATTCAGTTCTTTCATAATTTCTTCTGGCTTCTTGCTGCTTGTAGTATCCACTCCATACATATTTTTCGACACTCGTGGAACACTCAAGAGCATAGATCCCTCCGGAGAGGTCGAACCACGTCGGGACCTTGGAATATTGATGATTTTACTTAGAGCGTTTCCAATTTTAGAAGTGATACTGAGTCTGCGTTGAGGAGTTGCACTGGGTTTAAGAGTACCGCTGGGGGAAGTAACATCTCTTGCATCATGTGCTGTGAGGGAAATAGTTTGATCAATTACCAGAGAGCCTGGCGGTGAAATAATCTTCTGGTTGGAGAGCTTCATTTCATCCACCGTCGAACTTGTAAGTTTATCCTTCTCAGCTTTGGATGGGTATCGGAACGAAAAAGATCGCTGCCTCTTCTTTGGCTCTCCCAAAGGTAAATTCAACTGTTTTCCTGAATCGATGCCTTCTGGTGATTTAGGATCATCTAATCCAGGTAACTGCAAAACAGGTGACACGATTGGAACTGGTTCCGTCACTCTCGTATCCAAACTATTTTTTAGCATCACTGTCGTTGGTGCATTGGATGTGGACTTTCTTGTTCGACTTGCTGCAACTTTTGCGCCCAATGTTTCTGCGCTGACACCTGTCGTAACCACCGTAGGTTTCAGTGACGGCTTCGCCATCGTATCAGGCTTCATAGTTTCAAAGCTTCCACCTTCAGATCTGGCTCCGTCAGTTTTCAAACCAACGCCCAGGGTAGATTGATGGTTTATGGCTGGGGAAGGGGCGTTTGATCCAATGGCGGCAATAGATTTTCTTCGCCGGACACTGTTGTGGCGACCCGGAACAGTTAATGAATTCGAATTTGCTTGAGATTCTGGAGGTTCCAGTTGTTTGCTGGCAGCTTTTTGAGCGGCAAGAACAGCTTCAGCAGCGTCATGTTCTTTGATTAATGAGTACAAGAGGAACGCAGGATGTGTCGTTGAGCTTAAAATAGCTTTTTTCACAGTATCATCGTCGAAACCATACAGCCGCATGGTATTCAGTGTGGTTTTACTTAATGGTTCTGTTGCTGGTGGTCGTGGTGGAACAAATGAGTCAGGGGGTTTATCATAGCCGATATTAATCCATTCATGCTGCCGAACTTGTTCCAAGGTTGCTCGCTCCATGGGGTTGGCTTTGAGCATTATTTTGATCAGGTCGCCACTCTCTTTGGTAAAAGTTAACTATCAGAACCAAAATGTTAAAACAAGCTCAAACCTTTGCCAATACAAGATGGAAGGTCGAATGAAGATGATGTGATCTTCCTGTATAATTCTTTCACGTTGGAATCTCGAAATGGCAGCTTCCCAGCTAATAGCGCAAACAGAATGACACCCATGCTCCAAATATCGATTTCCGGACCTATATACTTTTTCCCGAGGATCATCTCTACTCATAAATTAGTTTAGGCAACTAAATTGAAAAATTCTTGCCAGGAGATGCATAAAACGGAGAGCCACAAAACGTCTTCAAAACGTCTTCAGGATCATACAAGTTTACGAATCCAAAATCAATGATTTTAATGTTCTTGTCGTTGTCTAGAAGAAGGTTTTCCGGCTTCAAGTCTAAAACTGGATTAGTCACAAATGCAAAAAAAGCCAAATGTACCTCGATGTATAACGGAGCTTTGGTGGCAATAATCTACTGCAGAAATGATCTGCCTAAAGATTCTTCTCGCGATTTTCTCATTCAATCGGGGGTTCGCGACAATAAAGTCAAACAGTTCACCCCCTTCAATATATTCCATGGACAAGATAATCTCTTTATCCGTTTCCTATCCCTCACATTAGTTTTAGAGCTTGAAAAGCAGGTACGCTTCATACCGCGACATCATGAAGCTTCACAATGTTTGGATGATTTAAAAGCCTCAGAATCCTAACTTCTCGTTTGATTCGAGTAACATGTTCGGGTTTCTTAATGCTTGTTTTGTTTATGATTTTTAGCGCAACCTGATGTGCAAAGATTGTTAAACAGATAGGTACAACTGAAGTGGGGTGCGGGACAATGGAGAGTCTTTGTGTACCTTTCGGTTGTTTTCAAGATCCACTGCTAGTTTTACGCGTCCATAGCTTCCTTCTCCGAGGACCTTTGTCACGCGGTATCTTTCCAGATATAGTTCGTCTGTTGACTCAGAAGACTCCGGCGGGTTTGGTCCTGAAGTAGTTGACATGGGTTTTTCCTTCTTTATCACCCTTCTAGAAGGTTTCCGCCAGCCTCCGACATGAAATTGCCCCACGGTGAAACATCAGTTACTAGCTATATTGTTACATTATGCCGTTTGATAAGACAGTATGACTTTCTGTACTTGCATCATGCTGTCGACTTCTATATCGAAGATTACTGGCATTCAGCGTTCCCCGCCGAATGGACATCACTTGAACAGACCGCTACTACAGATGACTTGATTATGCTGGCATCAAAGGGCATCGGTACTGTACTGTCTTGCAAAAGGGAGCACTCATCTGTCCTTGTGCAGTGAAACCCGAATGGCCCGAATCTCTAAAAGCCTTTATAAGACTAGCACAAGAACTGTCGTTATGCCGAATTCCTGATGACAAAGCCAAAAACCTTCCTATAAAGCCACTGCCTGCAGTCTTGAGTGAGTTTCCATCAATACTCTATTCAGCGGCTTAAAAGGTATCTAATCGTGAAATCCAGAGAACGGAATGAGTCCTAAAAAGCAACATGAAGTTGCATATCTGTCTTCTTTGATTAATTCAGTTACGGAATCGGAACAGATTGACCACGTGCTAGATATTGGGGCAGGGCAGGGATACCTTGATATTTCACTAGCATATCAATACGATAAAATTGTTATGGGTGTAGATGATGATGAGATTCAGACATGTGGAGCGAAACGAAGGATTGAACTTGCGAACAAACAGCTTTACAAGAATACCTCACCACAAGGGGAGATTTATCATATTAATCGCCGAGTTCAAGCGAATGAAAAGTTTTCCTCATTGGTGGAGGAAGTGGTTGGGGCCGTTGGACAAGCACCCCAAACTTGAAGCTTTGGGAAGATCCTAAAGGTTGGTTAACGCAAGTAGTGAAAGCCACACTCCCCGAACCTACTGGTCACTCCTTATCGGTCCACTCGCTGTCTGCCGCTGGGGCTACCGGGGAATTTCTGCCATCAGATTTCCGGCACGCGAACTGGTGTTGATTTTCTTCCTCGAAATCACTTACACCTTTTCGCGTGAGTCCCTTTTCCACCCCTCGGCCCCCATCTAACCCCTTTGATCCATTCAGAGGTTCGCATTGGTCCTCTGCTCAACCCTCAGCCGCTCCTTTACTGACTCGCACTGTGTTTAAGGTATGAGCGGACTGAGTCCCTCGAAATCACTTACACCTTTTCGCAGGTTCGCATTGGTCCTCTGCTCAACCCTCAGCCGCTCCTTTACTGACTCGCGCTGTGTTTAAGGTTCGCATTGGTCCTCTGCTCAACCCTCAGCCGCTCCTTTACTGACTCGCGCTGTGTTTAAGGTTATTATCGAATGCTATCGCACTCCCCGCCCGCCAAGGCCTCAGTCCTTGCCAATCTCGGCTCAGGTCCGGCCCCACTAACAACAAGCGGGACTCCGGACTACCTTGCTTGTCGTATCTGCGTCTCCCACCCTGACGTCTCCAGTGCTCCCCCTCACGACCTCTGCTCAGCCCCAAAACTGTGTCCGTCGTTTGGAGACAAGGAAGCAATCGCTGCCGCACAAGACTATGCAAACACCCATGGGCGTGCCGACAAGAAGATCCTTACCCTCAACCTTCTCGACCATTTCTACCGCACTTCATCTGCCTCCCAACTGACTCAACCACCGGCATCAAACCAGCCTCCTGACCAAGCCACCGCCATCGCTCTTCTTGCCCAGCAAATGGCGGCCATTCAAGTCCAACAGACTACACAGAAGCCAGTCAACCCCCCACCACCGCCAGTCTCTACGATTCCATCGAATCCTTTGGACCAGTCTGCCACGATTGCCCAGCTCACTCAACAAGTTGCAGCGCTCCAGGCCCTTCAGGCTCTGCCAGCAGCTCCAACCCCAGCCATTCCAGGCCTCGACATGGCCACTCTTGCCTTTTTGATCAAGGCCTTGTCACCTGAGAAGACACCTGCTAGAAGAGACGATGACTCCCACCCTGCAGGTAAAACCATAGCCCTTAGCTTCCCCACAATTTCCCCCTCCCTCATCTCCTCCATCTGCAACGGCAAGGCAGACGCGAGCACAATTGCAAAACTTGGAAAAGACAAGACTACCTCTGTGCCCACCAAGAACTATGTTTTTAACGCAGCAGACGGCACTTATTCCGCCGTTGACTCCTCCTCCAGCTCAGCTTCCTTCCCCTCCTTCAACTATCTTTTGCGTTGTTGGGACTACTTCTGGCGGATTTTATGTCACCTCCACCACCACAATCACGGTGCAAGCATGCCCTTCGAGCGGTACGAGAGGTACTCTGATTTCATTGACACTCTTCGAATCTGGGTGGGGGAGGGGTCACCCACCGACTTCTCCTTCCCGGCCGTCAGGAACTACGCCGTGGCTGTCATGATGAAGCTACTGGCAGATCACGACTATGATTTCCCAGAAGAGCCTAGGCTGTTCAACCTCCATGTCTCTGGACGTTCGGTGGTCTCGCACCAGCCTCACATTCAGAAGAAGCCAGCACCAACAGTTTCTGGAGTCTGCCGAAATTGGAATGCGGGTCTTGACTGTCTTTCAAAACCATGCCCCTTCAGACATGTGTGCAACAGGCCTCCATGTCAAGGAAAGGATGCAGCCCACAAGGGTAACACTTGTAAGCTACCCGCCCAGGCCTAGGACAGGCAGGAGGCGCCTCTGATAGTATCGAGTGGTTCTACGTTGAGGGTGGAAGCTCCGGTTTTTATCCCAAATAAAACCCCTCCTCTTCGTCCAAATACTACTCTTTCTTTCCCTCTGTTCACTGGCCCTCCGTCAAAACAATGGTTGAACGAGCATTCCCCGCTCCATCAGCCCCACACGTCTCCTCTCAATATGGATGCCTGGAAGGTCGGACTAGCAACCTATCCAGATCGCATATTAGTGGACCAAGTGATTGGTGCCATACAGTATGGTGTGAACCTTGGACATTATGGCCCTAGGATTCCCCTCACTGGCCCCAACAACTCAACCGCTACAGAACATCCTCTAGCCATTGAGAAGAATCTCTCGGCAGAGGTGCTAACGGGTCGCACTCGTGGACCCTTTAAGACTGCCCCTTTCAGTAACTTTCGCTCGTCTCCACTTGGCACCCACCCCAAGTCTAGTGGGGGCGAAGGCGTATCCATGACCTCTCTTGGCCACATGACGAATCAGGGAGGTCGGTTAACAGCGGTATCTCCCAGAAGGATGTCTCTCTTTCTTACGCAACACTTGACGAGGCCATCTCCCGCATTCGCCAGGTCGGACGAGGGGCCCGTCTCTCAAAGTCCGACTTGGACGCCGCGTTCCGGCATATCCTTGTTCGCTGCGAGGACTGGGAATTACTCGGTTTTGCCTGGCTGGGCTTATTCTATTACGATATTTTTCTCCCATTTGGTCTTCGCTCAAGCCCCTTCCTCTACAATATTTTCGCGGAGCTACTTCATTGGATGGCCCTCTTAGTCGGTTGCTCTTGGCTGTTGCACTATGTGGACGACTTCCTGATGGTCGAGCACCCTGACGAACCTCCAAAAGATTTGGAGGTGTTCATTGCAGTCTGTGAGTACTTGGGTTTCTCTGTCAACCCTGAGAAGACGGAAGGCCCATCAACATCTCTACCATTTGTTGGTATCCAACTTGATTCTGTCGCTATGACAGCCTCAGTGCCCCCCCTGAAGCTTGCCCAAATGGTAAAGGAAATTCAGAGCCTGCAGGGAAAGCGCACTTGTACGCTTCGTCAACTATTGAGGGTCATTGGCCTTCTCCAGTTTGCAACAAAAGTCCTCCCCAAGGCCCGCCCATTCCTACGGCGATTTATTGACGCCTCCATGACAGTCAAGCGTCTGGGACATTACGTCACATTGAACTCTGATCTGCAAGAAGATCTTGCTTGGTGGGCTACTTACCTGCCCCTTTGGAATGGTTCCTCCATGTTTGACTGGGACGATTGGGTTTCCTCTTCAGACATCCAACTCTTCACTGACGCCTCTGGATCCATTGGTTGGGGAGCATCCTTTGGCAGCAAGTGGATACAAGGTCGATGGGACGATTCGCTGGACCCCTCCCACCAGTTGTCTTCCAACCCGGCGAGTGAAACCATTCAGTGGAAGGAACTCTTTGCCATAGTGGTTGCCGCGGCAACATTTGGCCCGCTGTGGAGGGGCAGTCGGATTGACTTCAAGGTTGACAACGAGAATGTGTCTGATTGGCTGAATGGAAGCACCTGTCGCTCGAAGCCCTGCCTCCACCTAATCCGCCTCCTAACCTACCTCTCTTGCTCTCACAACTTCCTTTACAAAGCCTCATGGCTTTCCACCCATGAGAATACTGTTGCTGACGCTATTTCCCGTTATGACCAGGTGTCCTTCAGAAAACTGTCCCCGATGTCTTTGGACCTCCCCCAGCCCCCTGGTTGGCTTCCCACAGGCACTTTCCGCCAGACGTGGCTTTCTACTACTACCATAGCAAAGCCCTTTCTACCCGTCTGACCTATAGCTCCCCTCAACGCCAGTTCCTTGCCTTCTGCGAGGCGCAACATCTCTTCCACAGCCCAGGTCAGATCCTGCCTGCTGCCGAAATGACTCTTTGCTCCTGGGCGGTATCTCTGGCAAAGCGACCAGTTCAGCCAAAAACCATCAAGAACTATCTGTCAGCAGTGAACTCGTTGCACATGGAGGAGGGCTTTGCCAACGTAATCGTGGGTGCCCATATCCTGTCGACAGTCTGTAGGGGTATCTCTCGTGTACATGGCATCAAAGAAACCCGCCCACGCCTTCCGATCACCTATAAACTACTATGTCAGTTTGCTAGCGTCCTCAACCTCTCAATCATTGACGACTTGGTTGTCGCGACTGCCTGCTCTGTTGGGTTCTTTGCCCTTCTTCGGTCGGGAGAATTCACATATACCACCAACTCTTTTGATACCAACTTTGACCTCACTAGGGACTGTGTTACGTTCTTCCCAAACGCCAATGACCCTGCCTGGGTTGAGCTACGCATTCCATCCTCCAAGACAGACCCCTTCAGAGTCGGCGTGACAGTGGTCATTGGCAAGACCAACATCCCTGGTCCTGATCCAGTTCTGCTACTCCAAAAACTGTTCCGGGACCACCCCCTCCCCAAGAAAGCACCCCTCTTCCAACGAAGTAACTCCGCCGCGTTTTCCAAGGACTACTTGGTGAAAGCCGTACGAACCCTCCTATTGGCGGTTGGCGAAGACCCTTCTCTCTACGCTGGCCACAGTTTCCGCATAGGTGGAGCCACAGCTGCTGGACTACTTGGGTACTCCCCAGCCGAAATTCAAGCAATGGGCCGCTGGCGCTCAGACGCGTACCTGGTATACCTCCGGATCCCCTTTGCTAGAAGAGCTGCCTTAGCCTCTGGCCTAGCAAAAATTCTTTGAGCTTATTGGGCTTCCCGTTGGTTTGGGTGTCATGGTCTTGCGACTGTGCGCCCGCCCATGTTTTGCCCAATGTCACTCTTCTCTTTATTTCTGGAATGGTGGAAGGTGTTAATTGAAGCTTTGGGAAGATCCTAAAGGTTGGTTAACGCAAGTAGTGAAAGCCACACTCCCCGAACCTACTGGTCACTCCTTATCGGTCCACTCGCTGTCTGCCGCTGGGGCTACCGGGGAATTTCTGCCATCAGATTTCCGGCACGCGAACTGGTGTTGATTTTCTTCCTCGAAATCACTTACACCTTTTCGCGTGAGTCCCTTTTCCACCCCTCGGCCCCCATCTAACCCCTTTGATCCATTCAGAGGTTCGCATTGGTCCTCTGCTCAACCCTCAGCCGCTCCTTTACTGACTCGCGCTGTGTTTAAGGTATGAGCGGACTGAGTCCCTCGAAATCACTTACACCTTTTCGCCTACCCTACGCCACTCCTATCTGGTTTTGTTACATCATGTTTATTATGTGTATCCAATAAAATACCCCGGAGGGTGTCATGGTCTTGCGACTGTGCGCCCGCCCATGTTTTGCCCAATGTCACTCTTCTCTTTATTTCTGGAACGGTGGAAGGTGTTAACCACAAACCATCAATACTTTCCGATAGTAGATTTTTGCTCTGTGGTCTTCATGCATGTGGAGATTTGACGCCAGCAATCATGAAACATTTTCTTGAAAGTGATGCAGGTGCCCTGGTCTGTGTTGGATGCTGTTACAATCGCATTTCAGAATCAAGGCCCGAAATTGGGCTCTATCACGAAACCGAGGGATTCCCGCTCTCTAATTATATGAGATCGCAATCACCCCGCTTCCAACTTGGATTTTCGGCAAGAAATTTGGCTTGTCAAGCTGTGTGCAGATGGGACAATGAGGAGGGACGCAATACGTTCTTAGACAATGGCATCCGATTACATTATCGAGCGTTATTGCAGCTTGTACTCCACGATCATGGTTTAATGGAGAAAGCACGTCGGAATAGTAAGTCATCCACGGATCATGACATCATAATTGGGAGGCTGAAGGAGGACAGTTTTAGACAAGGATTCGCTACTTATGCGAAACTTGCATGTTCACGATTGTATCTTGATTTAGAAAACGAAGGTGTGTCTGAGGTTGAACTGAGAGAATACGAGACACGTTTCAAGATAACCTCCCAGAGGATTGCAATTGTTTGGACACTACGATCAATGATGGGGGATGTGTTTGAATCTCTATTATTAGCAGACCGCTTTCAGTTTCTGCACGAACGTCGTGAAAGATACAACCTTCAAAAATTAGAGCTTTTCCCCTTGTTTGACCCAGTTGTAAGTCCTCGAAATATGGTTTTAGTTGCAACGAAGAAGGGGAATTAGCAATAAATTTTCACTTTGCTTCATTTGATGTGTTCTGGATGATGACAAATCCACAAAGCAAATGTTTCGCCCAACAAGCAAGATCCCAATGCAGATCCCAATGCCTGCAGCCCTCTCTCTCTGCCACACACGCCTAATTCACAAGCAGCAACCGCGACTTTATTCTTCTACTACCCTGCCCCGATGCGAATACCGACGTATCTTTGGCCAGACTCTTCCTTTCGTGAAATCGCATTACTTCAGAGTCAGATGGACTGCTGCAAAGGTCGGCATTGTCTTTGTTCTTGGTTCTGTGAGCCTATCAACTGCCTATGCTACTGCTTCCCACGAATTGGATGAAAAGAGGCTCAAAGACATTCTTGTGCGAGGAACTTGTCCGTCCGTCAACGTCGAAGTCTCCGATTTCGTTCGTCGACCTTCAGTGGAAGCCGCCCTCGAGAGAATGGTGACTCCTTCAAAGAAGCCAGCCAACTACTTTGTTGTTGTTGGGGAGACTGGCTCGGGCAAATCAACAATGATGAAAGCAGCCTGCTCTAAAGTCGGCGGCGGAGTAATCTACGTCGATGTTCCGGAAAAGACTCGCAATTTTGGAGATGCATTTGCGGATGCTATTGGATTCAAATTCCACACGCCAAACAACTTATCAGACTGGTTCTATGGATTGGTGTATGGACCGGGCCCGCCCCTTCGAAAAGGTATTTACCGATTTTATTATGAGCTCTAAAACTTAACAGAACGGTGGGAACTCCCGTATGAGAAGTTCAAGGAGCTGGCTTCATGGTACCGCTCAACCTATGGAATCACGCCAGTGCTTGTAATCGATAATAGCGATTTTCTTGCGAAAGATTCCGAGAAAGTTCTGGAGATTCTTCAACGTGGCGCGAAAGGAGGGATTGACGAAAACCTTTTCGTTGCCGTTTTCGTTGCAGCTGATGGGGCAACTCAAACTCATATTGAGAGTACGTATGCTCATACAGTGGCTCGTTTTATTGACGATATTGCATTTAAGGTCGTAGTGCTTTTAGTAGAGGCAAATTGTATCGAGTGGGAGACTTGGATGATTCACAGATCAAGGATTTCTTGAACAAGAGAAAGGTCGATCCAGCTATTCACGATCAAGTTCGGGATTTGGTTGGAGGACGTGTCTTGCTGCTTTCTATAGTCTGTGAGGAACTAAACGCTGGAACTCCGTTTGAACGTAGTTTAATTTTCTTACCACTTCTTTATCTCACAATCTTCTAACTAGACGTGAGGGCTGATCGAATGAAGGACGTGGAAAAAAGAATAGGCAGGGTGGTCAATCCGCACAATCAATACGTTTATGAATCCATTCTTCGAGCTGCCACTTCGAAACGCGTATTCAAAGCTGTCGACTGTGAGATAAAGAAAGCAGCTGTGACGGAAGAAGAGTTCCTGAAGCTGGAATTGACGTTGGAGAAGCTTGTGGTGGAAAATGTTCTCTCGAAAGTCGATGCAGGATATAGTTTCCACTCTAACGTGGAAAGGGCTTATTGCATGGAAAATTGATGCTTTGCTCGACATATAATTGCTCTTTCTATCATTAAATAGTTAATCACCTTTCTTGGAACACATACTACCACAACGAAGTAATTTACGCTTCGTACAAATGAGAAGGTCATATTTAGATTCTTCTCTTCGTGTTTATAAAATAATACAGATTTTGTTGGAATTGATGCTCTCAGTTTCGGACACGTTGGGAAGTAACCAGCGACTTCGCACAGCACACATCCAGGCCCTCAGGTAGAAACAAAGTACCGAAGACGTAGCTTTCGCTTACGCCAAAAGCAGCGACGTCCTTCGGCTCTCGCTCGAGCAGCCTGCGAATGGCCGGCTGCAATCGGCGGTTGAAGCGCTTGAAGCCGCGGCGCCGCTGAAATCAATATGTCTGCCCCACACGCACGTGCGCGTGCTGAGACAATCCGCGCTGCGCCGACTCGTTGCGCGCTTCGGCTTGTCGTCGCGAAGTGAAGCCTCTGCCGCGCCGCTCGTCACTCTCCTCGTTGCGTTTGTCGATGCGTCGACCGCCGCCACATCCGCGATTGTACCGTTATTCACTCAACAGTGGCTTGAGCTTCTGTTAGACTTTCATGTGCAGGCCGCTCTCGAATTGAGAGGGTTGGGTGAGAGCATCGATCAAGTTTGGACTGTGGATCTATGGGACAATGCTGCCGACTTGCGGGCAAAGATTCCAACAGCTGTATACTTGGAATGGTTAAATGGTCTGCATCAACGGAAAGCCATCTTGAGCAATGGGAACTGGAACGAATTGGCAAATGAACACCTTTATGAACCATTCCAAACCAAAATGATCTCGTTTTTGAAGCTAATTGTTGGGATACACTTGGAAGCGAGCAAGTAACGGGATAATGAAGTGTGTATAATGAATGGAAGCATTATGAAGGAATAAAGAGTAGGTAGAGCAAAAATATTCTGTCGTTTACGAGCGGCCATTTATCCAGTATGTGTTCATGGTTCCTTTTCCCTTAATGTTCATAACATCCGGCCCTTCGAGCCTAAATCCCTTGTTTTTAATGAGTTTGTAGGTGTTCTCAGAAATGTGGATTCTCATTGGCTTCGAAGTGGACTCCATACTATCCTTATTCGTTATTGATATTACTCAAAATAATCTGTAACTCACCGAGAAGCCGTGTTGACGGCATCTCCAACGATGCACCAATGTGGGTTACTGTCTCCCAAAATACCTGCCGTGATTGGACCAGAGTTGAGCCCAACTCGAGTAATAAGCTCTTCTCCTTTATCAGTTCGGAAGTCTTGAACCATACTAATGACATCGACGGCAAAGTTAGCAGCTCTCTCAGCATGGTCTGGAACACGTTCTGGTGCACCAACAACACCAAGGAAGGCATCACCAATTGTCTCGACTTTGTACACACCCCAGCGTTTGCAAATGACGTCGTATTCAATCCAGAGCTTGTTCAAGGTTGCCAACATTTCTTTAGTGGAATTCTTGTTGGATAATGCGTGAAAGTTGGTTACGTCAGAGAAGAAGACAGTCACAGAGGAGTATTCTTCGGATCCAGTCGCCTTTCCTGCTTTCATGGCCTCGACAATGCTAGACAATGAAAAAATCTTAGTGATGGGATGAAAAAATCTTGAATCAAAAATAGGAGGCGAAACCTTGCAGGCATGAGCTTCTCCAACAACTTATCAGCTTGAGCCATTTGGCTTTCAATCTCATGCGCAACAGCTTCCATCTTCTTGGCTTTTGAATTCATAGACTCCTCTAATGTTGCGTTTACAAGAATAAACGTGAGGAACACTTTGGACCAAATATCGGCGACGCAAAACATCATTTCACCAGTTTCATATGTAACAATTCCAGATCTTTGAGTAAAGAAACTGAGAGGGAATGAAGCCCAGGCCAAGATTGTGACCCATTTTGCGTTCCAGAGAGAACCAGCATCGAGCTTACAATTAGTTTTTCCTTCAATTGCTCGATCAAACATGGAAGAAAATCCTTTCACGACAAAGAAGAAACATGTGGCGGCAGAGATGGCAGCATATTCAGAGAAGGGCTGTCTCAAAAATGTTGAACTGTAACCAAGGACAAGAAGCACGTAGTCAGCGCTGGCAGTATTATCGGCGAGATGGTGATTGTCAGTGATTTCGGCAATCATGTAAATCAAAATAGGACAGGTAGAAATCCATTCATAAAAACGAGCTGGATCGGTGGGGTGTCCATACACGTCCGTGTAAGAAACAGTGTAGCCAGTCCATTGCAACAAGTAGGAAACCATCGAAATGAAGTTCACCACGCAAAGGACCTGTAAATATCTTTGTAAGGAAAGAAGAAAGAAAGAAATTTTTACCTTTCCCAAATCTCTTTTTTCATTGTTTTGAGCATTAAAGAACGCAATGAAGGAATAAATCACGGCAATTCCGAAGCAACATGCCGTATACGCATAGGCTTCGATAGCAAACCCTCTTTCGTAAGTTGGTCCCTTGTGGCCATTGGCGAGTTGGTAAAACCCAAACAACGTCACAACCATCCAGGCAGCGTAGTTGCGATAGACATAAAACACAGTTCCTGACTGGTCCTTTTCAGCCTTGGCGGCTTCAATCTTTCTCTTCCAGTCAGTTTCTGAAATATTACTGAGTAACAATATCTTTGTTGAATATGACCCTTACTTCCTCCTGATTTGGCGGCCGTCTTGACGATCGTTTCATGGAAGACCATACCATGGTTACAGCCACGACATCTCTTGGTCCCGGTTTGAACCTGGTATACGGAGCAGGTGCAGTTTCCGCAGGCCCCACGTTGAAGGTCAGTCATGATTTTCAAAAGAGATATTCTTGATTTTCCCCTTTGTGGCGAAACAATCAAATTCAAACCAAATTAAATGAAAGAAAGCAATGTCGAAAAAGTAATATTGCGAGTATATATGTCGTGGCTGGTCTCTTAGCCGCGTCCATTGATCCAGTATGTGTTCATGGTTCCCTTACCCTTGATATTCATAACGTCTGGACCTTCAAGCTTGAAACCTTTTCCATTGATGAGCTTGTAGGTATTTTCAGAGATATGGATTCTCATTGGCTTGGAAGTAGACTCCATACTATGGTTATTGTTATAAAATGTCACCAAAACCAACACGATGGCTCACCGTGAAGCCGTATTGACAGCGTCTCCGACAATACACCAATGTGGGTTGCTGTCTCCTAAAATACCCGCAGTGATTGGTCCAGAGTTGAGACCAATACGTGTCACAATTTCTTCATCGTTAACTGTTCGAAAATCTTGCACCATACGAATAACGTCAATAGCAAAGTTTGCAGCCCGTTCTGCGTGATCTGGGATACGGTCTGGTGCACCAACAACACCAAGGAAGGCATCACCAATGGTTTCGACCTTGTACACACCCCAACGCTTGCAAATGACGTCGTACTCAACCCAAAGTTTGTTTAATGTGGCCAGCATATCTTTCGTGGAACTTTTCCCCGAAAGTGCAACAAAGTTTGTGATATCCGAGAAGAAGACAGTCACAGATGCATATTCTTCAGCTCCGTTAGCTTTTCCTGCTTTCATAGCTTCGACAATACTATATATAATTATGAGAAGGCAAGTTAAGCTCTAAAAATACACAACATTTACCTTGGTGGCATCAACTTCTCCAACAGCTTGTCGGCTTGAGCCATTTGGCTTTCAATTTCACTTGCTACAGCTTCCATTTTCTTTGCTTTGGAGTTCATAGACTCCTCCAGAGTGGCATTCACGAGAATGAAAGTCAAGAAGACTTTTGCGAAAATATCGCTGACACAAAATAAAACTTCTCCTTGCTCATATGTGACAATCTGAGCACGTTGAATGTACCAAACTGTTGCAAAAGAGTTCCAGGCCAGGAATGTGACGAATCGAGCGTAGTAAAGCGAATTGACGTCGAGCTTGCACCCAGTTCTACCGGCAATGGCCGAGTTGAACATAACCATAAGACCGTAAATTGTGTAAAAAAAGAAGATGGTTGAACCACACGCAAACCATTCCGAGTATGGTTGCTTCAAGAAACAGGCAATAAACCCCAAGATAATAAGACTATAATCATAAGAGGCAGTGGTATCGGCCATATGATGGTTATCAGTGATTTCAGCGATGAGATAAATTAAAATTGGACATGTTGCAAGCCATTCATAAAAACGAGAAGGATCAACGGGGTAACCAACATAGTCGGTGAATGCAGGAGTGGTTCGAGTATATTGCATAATGTAAGAAGACATCGCGATGAAATTGACGATGCAGAGGACCTGTTGAAATTAGCTAAGCGAAAATGGAAAGAATGTTGTTACCTTTCCTAAGTTTCTTTTTTCATTGTTCTGCGCGTTGGCATAGGCAATATAAGAATAGATGACGGCAATCCCGAACGAAGCAGCAGTATAGGCATAAAACTCGTCCGCAATTCCTCTGTCGAATGTTGGTCCTCGGTAGCCAGTGCCAAGCAAGTAAAAACCAGACACAGTCAACACAGACCAAACGACGAAGTTTCGAAAAACATAATACACAGCTCCAGAATTATCTTTTTCAGCCATAGCAGCTTGGAGCTTGTCCTTCCAATTAGTCTCTGGGAGATCATTAAATACTCAAAGATATATACACGAATACGTACTTCCCGATTTCGCCGCAGCTCGAACAATCGCCTCATGATAGATGGCACCATGGTTACAACCACGGCAGCGTTTTGTCGCGGTTTGCACTTGGTACAAAGTGCAGTTACAGTTCTCACAGGCTCCACGCTGAACGTCGTCCATGATGTCTCGATTTTTCGGAAGAACTTTCGAACGAATTTCGAAAAATTCTATTGTTCTCTGGAACTTCACGAATCGCGTTGTTCGGTGAATTTCCCTTCGGGACATTTCATATCTAGATTTTGGGACAATGGAAAAATTGGAACAACGTTCTGTTCATTCTATTCTCGTAAAAATGTCTGCACTCACCAAAGCAAGTAAGGCGGGAACTTTCATTCCTGCGATAACTCACCCTTCTTTCAGGGGACGCTCTTGCGAATACTTCGGCCAAGGACCCATATCATGAAGCGAAACCAATGGGCTTTGTGTGGCTTAACTTTGGAATGTGGCTTGCTGCTGTTGGCTACACAATACATCAAAGACTCTTTGGCGGTTATCACACTAAAGCTGTTGATCGTGGAAACTCTGACTTTATCTACAAGGGAACCACATTCGTTTTTATCGTTGCTGTTTGTTTCACATACTTGGGCTACATTGGAACCAAAAGCGCCGCGAAGAAGAGTATGACATTTGTCTTGATGATGACTTGCGGTGTTGTGGCAACCAGTTGGTTCTTGCTTTATCTTCGCGCAGGTATCACCCTGCTCGATGGAGCTGGTCATCCAGTTGACATTATCAGACACTTGGAATGGGCTCATGACGAAGCCAACTTGTACGTGCTGCAGCATAATGCTTTTGAACTAAATTATTCAATAGGGCTTACTTTCTCGGTCTTTTGACTTCTGCTGATCAGTGGACTATTGGACGCACTATCCTTGAGTCGCACGGGTTACTGCTGTTTGGATTCCTTGCCTCTATTGCACGTCATCCATACGACGAATTGTTTGCCACCATATCCATGTGCATTTATCTTGCTTGTTTGCAAGACATCATCAGCATGTTCCAGAAAGCGATTGACGGCGAAGTAGACAACAAAGTTGACACATGGACTCTTCGCCGCTGCAGAGATATCACCATTTTTGCCTGGTCCTATATTACTCTTGCATGGTATTTAGTTCGCCAGTGAGTACTAATTTTTGGATTTGTGTAGTAGTAAACCAATTGAAACAGCGGCTTCTGGTCGTTTGAAACTGGCGAACTCCATATTGCACTGGGAGAATTTTGTGCTAAAGTGGTGTTGATGCTGATTTTTGTCAACAACTCGGTGGAAGAGGCTCAAATTAACACAGTTTCACAAATGGAAACACTTACATCCTCGTTGGATGAACAAATGGCAGCTTCGGACAAGCTCTTGGAAAAATTGATTCCCGCAGGGTAAGCTGCTTTGGAATTAAGTCAATCAAGCTTAAACAATGTTAGTGTGTTGGATCAACTCAAGAGTGGAAAAGCAACAGGGGCTGAAGAATACTCTTGTGTCACTGTCTTCTTTTCTGATATTGCCAACTTCACTCCGTTGTCTCAACGAACTTCGGTATGATGCACATTTGTTTGCTGTTCTTACAAATCATTTCAGACCAAAGACATGCTTGCTTCGCTCAATAATATGTGGATTGAATATGACAAAATTTCGAAAAAATGGGGAATGTATAAAGTTGAAACTATTGGTGACGCATTTCTTGGTGTTGTGGGTGCACCAGACCGTGTTCCAGACCATGCTGAGCGTGCTGCTGAGTTCTCTATTGGTCTGTTTCACATTTTTTTATTTCTATAATAATGAGAAATGTTTTTTTGTAGATATTATTGACATGATCAAGGATTTCCGTCTTGTGACAGGCGAACCCATCCAAATTCGTGCTGGTTTGAATTCTGGACCTGTCACAGCTGGTATTCTTGGAGAGTCTAATCCACATTGGTGTATTGTTGGAGACACTGTCACAATTGCGTCAAAAATGGAAGCAACATCAAAGCATATGAAAATTCACATTGCAGAAAGCACTTTCAACTTAATTAAATCAAGTGGAAAATTTAGAACATCAGATTCTGAACCTGTCACAATTAAGGTGGGCATCTGATCCATTTATTCGAAAAGCTTACCATAGAAAATAGGGAAATGTCATCAATACATTTTTCATTGAAGGTCGTGCATAAACTGCACACTACTTTATCTCTTATTTTTTAATTCCAATCATGAAAATAACAATGCCAACCAATATTGAAACTCATTTAAGAAAACACATACAGTTATTTTGAGTACCTCAATGTGTGACCACCTTCAATGATAAACTATGCAACCTCAGAATCCACAAGAATCCAGTTAAGAAATAATGCCCTCTTCTCACTTGTTTTTTTTCACAACAGAGAGAAGTTAATCTGTTGACAGATTAGCAGACTTGCCTGTAGAAACTCTTGGAGTGAGTTGGCAATCACCTACGCTCAGCAATATCCTCCCCTTGCAACGCTAGAACCGCTAAAAGCTTCTATCAGAGTTTCCTCTGGCTTTGCCCTACTCAGGTATAGTTCACCTACTTTCGGGTCTCAGCAAATGCGCTCATACTCAGAACTTTCAAGAAAATCCAGTCCGGTCAATGTTGCACCTTGCAGATCACACCTACTTTTACTTTCATTTTGCCCTCAGGTTTGACACCCAAAGATTGCACATTTGTAGAACTCCTTGGTCTTTCAAGACAGGTCGCTTAAAACCATTACACCAGCAACCCACACTGAAAGTGGTACACAACCGATCCCTAATGGCATCATTCCCAATTTATTCAAATTTAAAACTTAAGAAAGAGGAAATTTCTGGGGCAGGCACACACTTTTTGAATCAATAGTATGTCAATGAGAATAAATAAGGATACGGATTTGGTCAAAGGAGTAAACTACCGCCTCTCTGATGCGTTTAGTTGTTTGACAACAAGATAAAAAGAAGACAAAAGAAATTTGACAACAAAACATCCAACACCGCCTTCTCTCCATCCATGTGTCTCAATCAGCTCTCTCCCGCTGGAACTTTCACACCTCTGGGACACCAATCTGCCAAGTTCCTGGTAGCCTCAATGGTTGCATCAAGTTGATGCGCCATGAAACTGTCACACCCAATGTATGCGTAGCGCTCGCAGTCCTTGCAGTTTACTGGCTGGGCAATGCAGGGTGGCAGTACAGTATTTCAAGTTTTTAACACCTGGGCATTCAGACGGTTGACAGAAGAGGCAAGGGATGTGAGAATGAGGGGGTAGCAACAGCGGTGTTAATGCTGTCAAGGGAGTGTTTGTCAGAATCTGGCTATTCCCATCGGTTTTGTTCAATAATATATAGGGGGAGAAAACTTCTGAAAACCACGACAATCGTGCATTGTCCTGTCCCGCCCTCCCTGAACTTCATAAGCCATTGTTCAGTCTTTCTATACTCAATAAGCCCAACTTACCGCTACCACACCAAGTTATTCTGACAGTGTTGGATGGAGGCAAGGGAGGGGGTGGTGGCAGGGGGGTATGGTGGGCGGGTTTGTTGATGTTGACATGTTTTGTTGTTGACTCATTTTTGCTGCATATGCTGCAAAAGGAGTGGGAAAAATTACAGGTGGCAAAGGGGTCATAACAAGTTCCACGAGTTCTTCCACATTCTTTCTGGTGGCTGATGATTCCCATGCACAAACTATCATCCAAACTTGACAAGTGCCTTCAAGTTCTGAAATTTGGGCTTCAAGGTTAGCAATGGTTTGATGGGCAGTGTTTAAGTATTTGTTCAGGGTGTCCATAACCTTTGCGCAGGTTCCTTTGCGGTGCAAGTGGGGGCGACAAAGCAGTGAGATTGGGTTCCGTTGGTGAAGGGGATCAGGTTGCTGCGGAGGGAATTGTGGGAGTGACAGCCTCCATAAAGTTCTTTGACGTGGGCATGGAGCGTAGCAAGTTCCTTCGATTGCTGTTTGTTCTTTCCTCACAGCAATTTGTTGAATCACAGCATGACAGGTGTCTAATTGTCTTTGTGTGCTAACTGGTATCTTTTAGGGCTATCAACCAGAGTAGGTTCTTGATCTCGCAAAGGAGTGTCAAGTTGGATGCTAAGGGTGTGGGAAATTGTGTTGGCTCTGGGCTAGGTGTTGAGACCATAGCGTATGAGCAATGAGTACTGGCAACCAGTGCAACAGGGGTGTTGTGCAAGGGCTCTGGTTTGGGAGGTTGGGCACGTCGAGTGAGAGTGCAGTAGCGCCCAGTGTGGGTGATGTCTCAATTAAGCACCCACATATGCTACATGCAGCATGGCAGTCTCAGCTAGGTGTAACAACTGTCCACGGCCCCCCTTTTCCAGGGTTTACAGAGAATAGAAATCTCTAACTACCTAAGTGGTAGGATTTCCGCAGCTGCCGTTATTTTGGAATTGCGCGTTTGGGTTATAAGAGCAGTGTAGATGAGGTCCAAAGAGGGTGAAGCATTTACCTTCAACCTTCTTCAACCCTGGCCAATGGCGGGTTAAGGCGGCTAGCGGTTTAAATAAGGAAATGAATAATGTTACAAACGTAAGTCATGTATTTCGAAAATAAACTATTCTTTCCTCCCAAAGAAACTCAAAATGCTGCTGTTTTTACCTTTATCAGTAACGAAACTGCTTGCTGCCTTTCGACATTTCAAGCAGTTTGGCCAGGTTCCATTGCAAAGAGTGTCCCTTCCCTCAACAGAAAAACAAATCTGACATACTCTCAAGCACATTGAACGTGTTAAATTACACTTTTTTTGAGCAGTCTTACACGGCTGGCACGCGTTTTTTGAATCATGAGTGATTTTGTTGGCTAATTCTGGATTTGTAGGAGTTGTTGAGATGGGAACAACAGTCGCAATTGTTGGCGGCTCAGTAATTGTGGTTTTGACTGCTGGGAGTTGAATCAAGTCAGACTCGGCAGTGGATGACTTTGCGAGATTACTGAGATATCGATTCACCACTGCACACAAGGCATTCTTATCGGCTGATTTGCAGCTTAAGTCCAGCGTAGCCGCGTATGATGCCACTTTAGACCAAGCAATTTTCCCATCCACTCAACAACGTAGAGCGTAGTTTGAACTAAGTTCTTTGTGGTCATTGCTGAAAGTTGTCTGTGCCTTTGGTGTTGCGCCTTTTCAATTTGTGGTAGATCCTGAGGCTGACTCTGAGTTTGGTTTGGATATAGCCTCTGACGCTTGTTCTGGGTTTGGTTTGGATGGATTGTTAAGATTTAATAGTGTCGTGAAGTTGGTATTGGGAAGAGGGTTGAATTCCAACAGAAACGCCAACAGCAATGAAAGAACCAAGAGCGAGCGCAAAAGAGAAGTATTACTAATTGACAGAGTAGAAGTCGTTGAAGGAGGCAAAGTCACAGGAGTGGCAGTAGTTTCTGTTTGAGTCGTTGTTGTTGATGGTTGAACTTTCGCAGCACAGGTATTTTTCGAAGTTTGTGAATTCCATTTTGTCTTAACATAGGATTATTCACGACTGTATATATCTGCCTTTGAAGATGCAGCGAATGCCCAAAATTCCCAACACGTTTTACCTCGACCGGACTTGAAGACTTCCTGGATTATTGGAACAAATGTGGCCAAAAAATAGTGCTTGTCTGCCGTCATTTGATCTGTTTTGGACAGTTTTGGATGATTGAACACAAAGATTGGTGATTGAGGGCAAACCGGAGTCCAATCAATGACAAGTAAGTCCAGGCAAGTTTTGAATTCATAAAAAGACTTCCAAGTGACGTCAGATGCTCGAAGGCAGTCAACAGCTTCATTGTATAAAATTGATAGAAAGAGATGATTGGCTTTCCATGCGCGATTGGCAAAGAACATTTCACTGAGGATAGCGGAAAAATAGACAGTTCAGACGAGTTCCACACATGTGAGCTTTGAGCTTGCATATTGAGTTTGCATTGTAAACCAGCAACAACAAAGTCTACCAATTTATCTCAACCAGCTTGCAACAACAAGAGTACAGAATTCTATGTTTGTAGAATTATTGAATTGTGAGTGTTAAGAGACAAGCAAGGAAACCTTTTTGGAAAGAACGTTCACAAGTATAGATTGATTCACAACCGTTTGAGACCCATCCAAATCTGAAATAAAGAATTCATGTATGAACTTTTCCATGTTGCAATTGGAACTCTAATTTGATCCGCGGGAACAGATAAAAATAGTTCATCATAGCCAATGGCTGTGAGTACAGGAGAAGGAGTTAAGGGTTCGAGTCTGGCATACGACTGGAACCCTGACTCGAGGTCGACTGGGAGGTCGAATTGAACCTCACTGAAGGTTGGGTGAATGGCGAACGTACTTCGAGTAACTTTCGACTGTACTTCGAGTGAGACTGAGTGTAGTGTTGGAAACGGTGATCTCCTGATTTGCTACATTGAAGTAATATGATACTTCAACATTTCCTTCTGATTTTGTCAATCAATCCAGATAATATTGACTGACACGGCAGCTTTAATTTGAACACCTCTTTCCACTAAAGACAACAGCTTCAACCCCCTTGATTCCAATCAAAGATATGTTTGACGGAGGCAAGTCTACCAAAGAACGAGAACAACTATTGCACACTGTATTAACAAGACTAAACAGCTTTTGAAGTGCTGGTATCTCAATATTGGTAAAAAACTGTTCTTTATGGATTGCTTGAATACGTTCTAGAATATCAGATGACAAGAGGCTCACAGCCACGCCAATTTGATCTACAATGTATTTGAAACAGCGTCTCAAAGTGTACAAAGCACTAATGCCCTACATTGCTGCCGATTTAATATATGTAGCCATGCAATCCCACATCTTTCTACCGGATGCCTACCGAACAAATGCTCGATGTCCGTTCGATGATGACTGGAATTCGGCTCGATATCCACCCACCTTTCACTCGCTATCGAGTCGCCTTCCAGTCTAGTCTCCAGTCTAGCCTTCAGTCAAGGGTCGAGTCGAATGTCAGGCTCGAACCCCAATATGAGGAGAAGAGAATCAGAGGCTGCTGCACTTTGTTCGTGTTTTTTGCGACGACTGTCAACTTCGTCGCTGAAGATTTCAAGCAACTTCCAATAGCGTCCAGTGCGCTCTGTCTCAATTTGACACAGTCCATTTTTGAGACTGCGGGCTGACCGCATATACTTTTCAAGACGGTCAAGCAGTTCTTTTGTGGACACATACTGATCATCCTTTTTCAATACACACAGAAACTCTTGGAGGGCTTTGTGGGGCAAGCATCTGGCATAGGAAGGGTCAAATACACTCCAGATTTGCTAGTGGTACCATAATTGTAAGTATGAGATGAGAACACAATCCAGAAGTTTACCTTCCTGCTGGCTGTGCAAGATAGGCAAACAAACACAAGGGTAAATACAGCATCAACATGGTGCATAGGAACTGATTTATAATGTTTTGATGGAGTGCAAGGACAGCTGGGCCTTATACAGGGATAGGTTTTGGTTGGTAAGTATTGCTCTGGGGCAAACACGTATACAGGTTGTCCAAAAAAGCTGACACAGTGGACCTTGATTCGGCTTTTTGGATATTGTAGAGTCTGCTTGGCTGGCGTAAAACTGCGTATCCATTTGTTGTATTTGACGTTCTCAACGACAACTTCTCTGACATTCTTTATTTTCTTTTTAGAAGAGGAGAGTAGTGGAAGACAAAGGTCGATCCAATTTCTTCAGATCGAACCCAAAAGAGGCACTCTGATAGCAGATGAAAAAGCGGAGAGTACGTACGCATCGGCCAATGTTGCGCGGATTTGCACACGGACTATTTAGCCGGACAGGCATTTTTCCGTTCTATAAGAAAAAAATACTCAGCAAACCTCCTCAATGCCACTGCCCCTCTGGAGGAGACAGATCCCCAAACTACAGCCATTAACCATCTAGTCAAGCTACTACGCTCTTCAACTACCTGAGGAACTGTTGGGATGGTTGACGTGAAGCCTAAAAAGTTCATCAAATTGGATCAGCCCTACAGTCTCACACAACTCTTAAAGCACAACAACAGGAGCTGGCAGAGAGAGAACAGCTGTTGTTGCAAAAGTGCGTGCAAAGGAGCAGAAAGTGGAGGCAAGGGAGGCTGCAAAGAGGGTCTTGGAGGTGAAGAAGGATGGGAAGCAGTGTCAAGCAACCCCCAACAACACCCGCTGCACTGCCACATTCAAATCTGGGAAGCACTGGCTCCAATGCTCAAAATGCTGGAACTATCAAATTTGCCCAGAATGCAAGGAGAACTATGGGGATGTTTTTGATGGCCATGTAAAGATGTGAAGCTGATGGGCATTGAACCACCTATCTCTACTCTTCTCTTTACCATAGTTTTATTCCTTTTGTCATATCTTAGATAAAATAAAATGCAGTGTATTAGTGAAGATTGAAATCTTAAATGAGCAAGGGGCTGTTGCAGTTGTCGTTTGAACAGGTGCAAGGGCTGTTGGAATTTTGGAATCTGTTGGGAATTTCCGGGACACTCAATGCAGACTGTACTTTACGAAAGAGCTGGTATCTCAGAAGGACTCCACAACATAGACATTGCATTTAACTCACTTTCCATCCAACTTAATAAATACAAAAACAGCGACGAGAAGGGGCTATACGCTGCAATTCCATTGTTTCAACATTTCAATTATGGTAATTAATAGCTTTTTTGAGCGAGTGTGTGGAGGAAGAGTTAAGTCAGGTTTGGTGAATTGGAGTTGGAACCCAGCATGGCAGTTTTAAATCAATTACATACACAACCAATAGTTGGTATTCACTCAAGCAGTTGAATTACTTTATGGCAAAATTTGGGTTGAAGGATTTCTTATCTTTATGTTTTGGTGGAATTCAGAATGGAACACATTAACAACTTCCTGTTGGAAGACGGCAGAAACAAAGCACACCTATCAATTCTAATAAAGAAGATCTATAACTCTTTTTAATATGTCATGTTTGCAATGGTGGATTAAGGTATAATGTGATATTGATACTGATTCTGCTCAAACCTCACAAATCATTCCAGGAGTGATGATGACGGCAGATGTGGCAGTGACTTATTACTTGTTTGGGCGGATTGTTCATTTGAAGAGAGTTTATTTGTTTCTTTCATTCCAATGACACACTCTGAATGTGCTGCCTTCCAAATGGACTCCGAATGTGTCCATTTGGGGGTTTCTACCGTTTGGTACATAATCTTGCAGTTCTTCCGCAAACCACAATATTTATAGCTTTAAGTGCGCAGCACATCAATGCAGCTTGCTAGCTCTGCCTTATCTAAGGTTCAGTGTCACTCACCATTAACTTTACTGCAGGATTACAGCCAATTGGTTTACTATAGGCAAATTTTTATTCATTGAATATACCCAAAAAATTTCAAATGTGTGATTAACTGTTTTGTGTCTTGAGGATAAAGTGTTTATATCAGTAGAGCGCTGGCTGTAAGGATGATGGCTATTAAGTTTCTTCTTGTAGCCTGGGAAGACTGATCCACGAAACGCATTTATGGCTGTATTTCTCACTAACGGTCCAAGAGTTGTCTTTTGAATAAGTGCATGACTTTGTAATGGGCCAAAGTAATCAACCTGCAACCTGTTTTAGTCATTAAATAAGCTTAATCCATTACCTTAGCATCTTTTGAAATAGAAATGTGATACAAGTCGTTCATTGTTGGGGTTATTATTATCTGTGCATTACCAAAATCACCACCAATAGTATGTTTTCGGTAGTCACGGAAGTGTTCATTCCAGACAATATGCACATGATCATTTCCTATGTGACGTTTCTTTGACTGGTCAGTCTGAATATGTCACAAAATTGTTACCTTTTTCACTTGTTTTGGATCGTGAGCATCAACAGGCATTTTTAATGCATCATGAAATACCATTTCAATTGAGTGATCACAATAATATAATGTGGAAATCCCTGCTGTTTGATTTCGCTCAAGGCCTCCAATATATCCCATGTGCTTTGAAATGTCAACCTTGAAATGGATGTTAAATTCTAAACATTTTTTCAGAATTCTCCAGACCTCCCATCCTAAGCTTGTGACAAATTCTCTATATTCTAAACTGGCATCATGGTTGCGAAGAATATTAGTTTCATCTTCTTGTCCAGGAGCTACATAAATCAATGCTACTTTGATAATTTCTCGGCCATATTTTTTATCAATTCCTCTAATATCACGACTTAAAGAACTAGATTTAGACACTGGGCTGTAATTGCCTTCTTTTGAACTGTCAAAATTGAACAGTCCAAGATGACTTAAATACAGTCGACAGTTTGAAACAGAGTTAACAACTTCACCATCTAATACTGTGTTTTCTTGCAGCAGGTATGAAGGTTGTACATTAAAATGATTGACAACATTGCTTATTTCAAAGCTTTCTTGCAGACTTGACTTTCAGCTGATTCAACAATTTGTGAAACATCTTCTTGGGTTATCGTTAATACTGAATTAGGGGCATTCAATGGTGATTCTGAATCAAAAAGACATTCCTGAAACTCTGTTCCAATTCTAATTTCAAATTAGCAAAGACAAAGAAAGGCAACGGTACCTCAAGAGAAGATTATCTAATTTGTCCTCTTTATCAAATAAGTATAAATCACTGAGTATTGTTGATATGGGTGTCTCAGAGAGCAAAACTTCAATTCCTTCCAAATCCAGAGATTGTTGAAACCAGCTTACAGAATTAATTTCCTTCCTACGTAAAGAAATGGTTTCAACTAAAGCTTCATAGAACATTTGATTTTCCCAAACATGTCGCCCACTTGCATCTCTGGATACTATGCGATTCATGAATCCATATGCAGCTTGATTCATGCAAACATTTTTAACATCAGTGCATCCAATAACTGCAATTTCATTGGCTGCAATGTACACTATCTTTTCTGAGGATTTTTCTTCAACTAAACCTTGTTCCAGAATTTGACTAGTCAAAATTGTAGGACCAAATGGTGGAGCAAATGAATTGTAAAATTGGAGAAGGTGTGATGTAATGTTTTCAACAGTTTCCTGAATATGTTTGAGACAATAACTGATCAGACCAGCCTTACCTTGAGCTGATTCAGTTCTTCATCTACATCTGAGAAACTTGCTTTTGAAGTCTCTAATTTATAACCTGCGGTTGCCAATTTTCCAGTTGATCCAGATACAATGTCATCAATTTTATGACTTCTTTGGCGTTCTAAAGTGTTTCCCATATCTGGCTCCTCTTCAACTTCACACTCTGACTCTTTCAGCACAAGTTCTAAGGTTTCAAACACAATTGTTGCAATGTTTGAATTTGAAAGAATGTCAGTAGAAGGTATCATGAGCCAATGTAGCATGCAATAAAGTAAGTCAGAAACAATAGTATCTTGAACAGGAAATGTTATAAAATAACTATTAGTCAAAGCCTTACACTTTGGAGCAGTTTTGATATGACTTCTCAGTTGAACCAATGTTGCTGATACTAAAGATTCAATTACTCTTGCAATGAGCTGAAGATCCAAAACACAATCCAAGAGCATGCTTTCCTTTGCAAAAAAGGCTAAGCTTTCAATTGCTGAATGCACTGCATCACTGCTTGGAAAACTCAAGTAATCAATTAAACATTGATTCCATCCTCAAAAATATTGCTATTTGCGCTAACAATTTTTTAGAGTTATAACAATTTTATGAATTACAAACCTGAGGGATGAAAGCATTTCTTCAAATGAAATGGACCCAATTGCCCAAATTAACACAGAATGAATTAGATGCGAGTTTCTTGTTTCTTTTTCAAGTTTAACAAATGACAGGAGCATATCTTTGATTAAAACTTGTAGGCCCTGCTGATCATTGAAATTGTTATAATAATCTGCTGCCTTGATGCTTGAATTGGCAACTGAAATCCGAGTTTTAAGCCCATTAGGAAGGTAAGGAAAATTATCTTTTCCTGTATCTACTCGTTTCCAATCAGGTAATGTAAATATTGACAGTAGTATTCGGATTGAGGATTCACGGGATTTTTCTGACATTTCTCCTAAGTCTTTAGATCCAGGAACAAACTAGGTGTTTAAACGTTAGTTAAATTCACAGATTATATGTATACCATGTCACTAATAGCTTTGATGAATGCGGGTATCAGTATGTCATTTCCTGGTAACAAGCTCACAAAGAATTTAGTTGAATTGTTCATAATTGCCATAAGAATTCTTCTGTCACCACTTGAGAGACCCTAAATATTATATAGCAATAACAAAAGGTAGATAAACCCACTTTGGCCAAAATTCTGTAAAAGTGGGGAAGAGAGTCATCTGGAAGGCTTTGATCATGGCGGCTACACATCATTTGACAGAGGTACCCAAAGGCTAGAGCCTTACTTTCAGCAAATTCATTGCTAGACAAAGATTATGAGTTGATGTCTGCCAAATGTTTCATACTTAAGAATCTCACAAGCTTCAAACATCCATGGACTTGTCATAAAGAGTGGTGGCATTGTCATACCTTCAAATGGCTGGATAATACGTATCTATTATGCAATTAATTGCATTTTCTGGATTTCCTTTAGTTTACCTTCTCAAATGTCTCTGAAACATAAACCAAACACTTAATAACTTCAAGATGATTGCCTTGCACTGAAATAGAATTTATGTTGCCTATTATGCATAACATAGTCTTCCATAGAGTGAAGCACCAATCCAACGTCCATGATAGTGACAAGGGGAGTATATTTCCAAATTCATTAAGTTTAGCTTGCAGCATTAATGGAACTGGAGGAATTTTAAAGCTGATAGGTATGACAGACATTGACCTTTTGGATTGAATTTGATCATATGTCACGTATGTATGAATAAATTACCTGTCAGCAATCCTTTCATTTGATTCTCTAATGATTGAAGAGAATTAATTGAGGAACTTGATCCTTTTGCAATATCTTAAGGTTATGGCCATCTTGTTTCTTGCCAAATGATTCTTGCTTGGACCACTGATTGTGGTTCAAGATTCCTGATTCAGAACTCTCAACACTTGCTGTATCATTTTTCATTGACTCCATTTCTTTCTTGTGATTTAACAGTGAGATTGTTACTTCAGAATGTAACTTTGCAGGGCTAATGGTTGTTTCAGTAAGCTCCGCAAGTGGAGTCTGGACTTTAAATTTGTTTGATGATGGTGAAGATGATGCAGAATTTCTGGTCCTTGATGCAGAAATTGAAGCTGTTCTAAGACGCTGTGATGTTTTTGTGTCCATATCTTCCTTCATGAATTGATCAGAGTCAATGCCAAAGATGCGAATTGAAATAACTTTAGTTAATTTAGTGACAATTCTCTAAGTCATGGTTAGTCATGGTTAGTCTTAACCATAACAGTATAGAATTTAATAATAACTTACAATATACTGCACATACATTTGATTCCAGCGATTGCACTTGGAGAGAGATTCTTTAAGCATGTTCCAAAATGCATCTGAACGGGTTCCACTTCGAATCCAAATGCAAAACTGTGTTTCAATAGCCAATCACAAATTTCTTCAGCTCCACGTGGAGAAGCAACTCCAGCAAATCTATTTGGCCTGCAGAGTGTATGATCTATGATATCGTTATCGTAGTCATCAATGTTTGCCAAGTTTTTTGAGAAAGCAATAAGTGAAACATCTCCACACTAAGTAGCCGATAGAATTGCAATCCTTCCCTCCACAACATCATCTTTGTGCAGTGTAGTCAGCAATCAATCCTAGTATTTGCATTTTAATCTCACCTGCTGCTCAACATTTTCAACATAATCTTTTTTGTCTAAGTACAGCAACTGTACATATCGGATGTATCTACGCAAAAACGCATTGACAGGAGAGAGTTTCTCAACAGCTTCTAGTTCTGTAGAGTGGAATGATGTGAGACTTGCACAGGAAGACAAGGATATGATTGCAAAAATAAAGGCCTGTCTTCATTCTAAGCAAGCTGGGTGTAAGTTTGGATGAAATTTGATAGAAGTTGTCTCACTGCTGAAAAAAGCCAAGTCCTAAGAATAAAGATGGAATTTCTTCCTAAATCTGAATATATCCAAGGAGAAAGAAGACCTTGTCTTATTATTTCATGAGTCAGCTCACGATTTTCTACCCTGAAAGAGCAACGTTTGCAGGAGCTTCCCAGATCTTGACAATAGACTGTGTTCTGAATTAAGAGATTCCCAATTCCCTATCATGATACTATCAGCTACACATTTTGCAACAAAATTTGAGAGTGATTGAAGAATTTCAAGTGGGCACCCGTTAAAGCCTGCTTTTGTTGTTAATAAGTGATATTTGCACCCTTCTTGATAATACCTTCACCAGAAATTGCCCAAAACTTTGAATATATTGAAGGAAACAATTTGGGAAAATAACAGTGTTTAAAACAATGCCAGTGAACCAACAGTGCCTGGAATGCTGTCCTATTAAGGACAAGCTTATCTACAGCAGATTCAGACATATTGACAGTCTTTAATAGTGTTCTCCAATCAGTATTATCACAATTTTGTGTTGATAATCGATTTGATCCTTGTGATATACTGCATGACTGAGTTGCCATCATGACTAAATTGCTCAATATTTCCTGCAATATTTCAATAGAATCTGGTTCTGTTGAAGAAGCAACTGTGGGTGATGGTGCCAGAATTTTAGAACTCAAATACACAGACATCAACACAACATACCAGTGTCAATCTCACTACTTTGAATGATTTTACTTGTCTCGTATGTATTATGTTTTTCTGTGTCATTTGGTTGCTGATAATCTGGAATTCCATCGTCTCCCAAACAGTCACTTCTCGCAAGATCTGATGGCAAAGGTGTTGGAGAGGAATCAAAAACTGTCAAATTAAGGGCTGTTGCATAAAGTTGTAGGACAGATAGATGATCGGTAATAGTTCTGTTGCAGTAAGAAGGCTTTTGAGTGATGGAACTTGATGATTCATCCAAGTCAAAAGCAATCGAACTCCTTCCGTACGCAACTTTGGATGACTTCCTTGTGCAAGAAATAACTGAATAGCATTTCCTATCCAGAGATTTAATATCTTACTCCATGTTCTATGATTGATAGTGTCTTACGAAATCGTTGGGACTCCCACCCACTCTCAATTTTATCCGGAATGAATCCAATTAATTTTCGCAATATGATGGCTATTCGAAGAAAGTCCGACGTGTCTTTCCCTTGGCCTTTCTCAGAACTTCTTTCTGTTTTGAGTTACAATGAGATGATATTTGCGAGCAAAGGCTTACTTTTTTCGACATGGTTATTCAAGCTTTCGGTGAGAACTGAGAATATTGGTATGAAGTTGTCCTTGAAGAAACGCTGTAGTACGAGTTGATCAACGTAGCTATCGCTCGGCTGTGGCAAGCCATCGCCACTAATTTGATTATTTGCAGATATTCCAACATTCGGTACGCCTATTGTTGCTGGAACGGGGCTTACGGCGTCGATCAAGTTGTAGAGTGCTGCAAGTCGATTCTTGAGTTTCTGTTTCTCGTCGAGAATGGGCTTTGCTTTCTTTAAGAGCTTCTCGGCGCGTTTGGTACTATAAATCGCGTCGTCGTCTAAAGACGATGATACATCGACGCTGGGAACAGTTGTTGACATTGGTCTTGAAGCGCGACAATCTTGCCAATGAAATTAAGTTCTTATATGTAATCTTATATTATTTATTATTAAACCATAGAACAAATAAAGCCAAAATAATCAATTACACCCTATTTGGGTCGAGGAAATTCAACGAAACCACACTTTCCCTGAGAACAAATGTTTCATCTCTTAGAAGAGAGTACATTTCTTTCCTTTCTTGTCCTTTCCTCCTTTTTTATCCTGTATAAAAATGAGCAATTGCGTAGCGGATGAGAAAATACAAACCTTTCCTCCGGGTGAATTCTTGTTGATTTGTTTAACGAGGTCGAAGAACACTTCGTCTACATTTATCTTTTTGCGAGCACTTGTTTCGAGGAATGTTGTGCTTCCCCATTGATTTGCGAGTGCTGATCCTTGCTCTTTCGAAATGATGCGGTCATCCTCCAAGTCACATTTGTTCCCGCAAAGTACCATTGGAACCTTCAATAATCTCAGTCAGAAAGGTCTAAAGATTTGAGTAACTCACCTTATCTGTATCTTTCACCCGCAAAATCTGCTCACGAAGCTCGGCGAGGTCGTTAAATGTAGATTGTGAGATAATACTGTAGACCAAGACGAATCCTTGTCCGTTTTTCATGTACAGGTCGCGCATAGCAGTAAATTGCTCTGTGCAACCAATTTAGTGTCAGCGTTGAAACCTCCAAACTACATTACCTGTTCCTGCTGTATCCAAAATCTCAAGCATACACTGTTCCCCATCAACTTCCACCTGCTTCCTGTATGAATCTTCGATCGTTGGATCATACTTCTCCACGAAAATAGATTGTACAAATTGCACTGTCTAAGAAAGGGCCGGGAAATTAGATTCTGATGAGTGGAGCAAGCTGACCAGAGAAAGTTGCGTACCAGTGCCGATTTCCCCACACCTCCGGATCCCAAGACTACTAATTTGTATTCTCTCATCTAACGGTTTGATGGATTTATTCGAAGGAGAGTCGCGGTTATTTGAAGGATATCTGTCGAATAATCAGCCAACGTTCTGAACTTCACACAGAAATGTATAGATAAGACTTTGGGCTGGGACTCTTCTATTCTATTGATGGAGAATATACGTTGGAAGAAACGGCTGAAGAAATTCGGTAATCCCAAACTCGCCCTCGTCTAGGTGTGATACATTTGGCGCAATGAAGTTGAAGTTGAGGCTCAATCCGGTGAAAGAAACTCGCGCCGTATTTACAAATTTGAAAGAAACTTACGTGCTTCGTGACTTTAGCTGTTGGGAGAACCTTACTTTCGCGTTCTTCCGTACTTCCAGATTGTGTTGTTGATCGGGTCAAGTTGGGACGCGATCAAGACTGCTTATGGGAAGAAAGAAAGGAGAGCGAGGGCAAGATGCCTATCGACAATGGGATGATTGAAAATCTTTTGTTCACATCTGTTCCAATCAGAAGAGTGGTTCTATTTCTTTTTCTACTTTCTATTTCTTCGTTTTTTGGGCAGCCAATCAGATTTGGCCAGCGCAATCTCCACATCAAGCTTAGATTGCTGCGGGCCAAAAATCATCTTTGAAAGGACCTTGCTTTAACATGCAACTCTCTCAGCTGCTATTTGGACTCGTTGCCACTGGAATCGCGCCAGCGTTGGCTCTCTATTCTTCACGGGACACTGTAATTCAGGCGACTGCATCTAACTTCAAGGATGTAGTTATGGATACAGAACATGCTGTTATGGTCGAATTCTTTGCACCTTGGTAAGCTTGTGAATTGTGATGTTCTTCTGTGCTAACAGCCTTTATAGGTGTGGCCACTGCAAAAACTTGGTGTGTGGCGCAGAAGTGCATTTACAATGTATTCTACTATGGACTGATCAGTTTTGGTAGGCTCCAGAATACAAAAAGGCGGCCGACAGTCTGAAGGGTCTCGCCAAGCTCGTTGCCGTTGACTGTGATGCTGAATCCAACAAACCACTCTGTGGGCAATACCAAGTCCAAGGTAAATCCAATAGACTGTTGCGCGGGCGATATTAATTTGCAAATTACAAGGATTCCCAACTCTGAAGGTCTTTGGAAAGAACAAGAAGTCTCCTCAGGACTATCAGGGCGAGCGAAAAGCCAAGGCTATTGTTGACTTCATGATTCCACAAATTCCAAACTACGTTCAACTCATCGGAACTAAGGGCAAAGCCAAGAGTCTTGAAGAATTCGTCCTTCAAGAGGTACGCAACTTCGTAAAGTATTCAGGCAGTTAACGCAACCAAAATAGCCAACCATCCCAAAAGCCGTTCTCATCTCTAAGAAGTCCTCAACCTCTCCACTCTTAAAGGCCATCTCTACTGAATACAACAAGCGCTTAATTGTTGGTGAATTGAGAACCTCGGAAAAGGAAATTCTGGCCAAAGTTGAAGAGCAGAAGAAATTCGCCTCGTACCCTGTTTTAGTGGTTCTCCCTGTTGGCGTTACGAGCGTTGATGGAGTTATTGTCTATGAAGGTAACTATCAAGGCAACACGCAAGTTTGGTCTAACTAACGTATGTTGTATTCAGGTGACTTGAAGAGTGCCCCATTAACCGCGTTCCTTGATAAATACGCCATTGAAAAGCCAAAGAAGGCAAAGAAAGAAGATAAGAAGCCAAAGAAGGATCAGAAGAAGAAGGCCGACAAGAAATCGTCGAAGGAAGCTGAGGAGGAGAAAGCACCAGAACCATGTGAGTCGTTACACGCGTACTAAAAGCTCCTTTCTAATTGTTTCTTTTCTTCAGTTGATCCTAAGGTCCCCGAAATCGTTGACCAAGCCACCTTGGATTCTCTCTGTGTTGAGAAGGCTGGAGTCTGTGTCATTGCCGTTTCCACCCTTGAAAGCGAATTCGAAGAATCTGTCTCTGCTCACAAGGCCGACCTTGCCATTATTGAAAAGCTCAAGAAGAAGTTCCACGACAAGAAGTCTCCATTCCACTTTACTTGGTTGAACCCACTTCGTGACCCCAAGCCATACCTCCTGACCCAATTCGACACACCCGATTCGTACCCAGGCCTCTTGATTGTGAACGCCAAGAAGGGGTTTACAGAATTCACCGTGGTGGTTTCGATGAATCCAGCATCGAATCTTTCTTGGACGATGTTACTAAGGGACGTGGACGTAACTTGAAGTTTGACTGGAGGTTACTATGAAGAAGGAGAAGAAGGTGGAGAAGGACGAGTTGTAAATGAAGCCTTTTTCCAAACTTTGGTTTTAACTTTTCAATTTCTGTTGAACTGAACAAAAGATAAATGCTTTATTAATTGATGTCTAAGTTGCTTTGTCTAAGAGGTCAAGAAAACGAGAAAGTTGATGAGGCCAAACGTAAGTTGAAGAGATTCCATATGAGGTTCTAGAGAAATAAGATAGATGGTACTGATAAAAATAATACGGAGATAATTAAAGAAGTAGATAAAGTTGAGGATAAGTGATGAGCCAGCTGGTGCATGCAGATGAGATTTAAGACCAAGTAGACGAATAACGATAGACAAAGGTGAATAGCCAACCTAGTTTAACGCCTGGTCTTCTTCTTCTTGACCTTCTCATTCACAGCAATGGGGCTACCGCAGAGAGCTTCCATACGAATCTTGTCCTCCTCCTTCATCTTTGGGAAGATCTGAAGCCATCGAGTACGACATTGTCTCTGAGTGCGGTTAGGAATCCCAGCCGCAATCTTGACCCAACTCTTGCCATACTTCATCAACCCTTCCTTCAACAACACATCCTCCTCGTCCAACCACTTCCCCTTTCGGATACCAGGATCAAGCGCCTCTTGGTACCGCGCGGCGCATTGAACACCTGTACGTCCCGGAACCGCCATCGCAATCTTTTGCCAGTTGATGTCGGCACACGGCGTCTCAAGGACGGTAACTTCGTGTTCGACAGCGGCGATGAGGAGGTTGTCTTCGTCGGTGGTCCACTTCCCGCGCGTGATGTCCTTGTTGAGGGCGCCTGACCAACGAGCGCTGCATTGGATGGGTGTGCGGTGAGGAACGAGTTGCGCGATGCGGACCCATTTTCCAGCTACGTCGGTTGTGTTGTTTTTCGTCACGCGGGCAACGGCGTTGCGGAGGATTTCGTCTTCTTCTGGAGACCACTTGTTGTACACGGCAGTCGTGTCGCGGAGGCTGTGGATTGAGTGCGAGCAGGGTGTGATGCGGCATTGTGGCTGTTGGAGCCACGCGATGAGTGGGAGTAGGAGTGATCTTGGTGGTCATAATCGTCAGCTTCCAGTTTGTAGTCATCAGAGGAAGGGGATGGGGAGCGGCAAGTTGGTGGAGAAGGAGTTGTTGTCGCAATAAGAGCTGCAGTAGCTGCAATCGCTGAAGTCGCGGCTTGACGCATTGGTCGGGTGGAAATGTATGGATTGTATCGCACTGGTGACCTGGCTTGGTGGCGGGTGTGGTTGACATTGGCACCAGCAGGGCCAGGAGAAACCCTTTGTTCTTGCGTTTGCGCTTGGAAAACGTTAGGCACAGGGCTTGTTGGAGAGACAAGACAATCCAGTGATTTTTTTCCATCCGTTGGTGAGTTGGTGGCTGATTCAAGTGGAAGTGCAAAAGATCCAGCTGGTGGAGATTCCAAGAACGAAGCTTGAATTGGAGAAGCCATTCCATTGAAGTCAACGAATGGGTTGTTAAATAGTGAGGAAGGTGCCATGCAAATAGAAGAAGAAATTGACGATGATGGAGTAGGGCGCGGAATTTGTTGATGAAGTTGTTGTTGATTTTGATGCTGTTGGTGAAATTGTTGTTGCTGCTGTTGATGAAATTGGTGCTGTTGCTGGTGCTGGTGGTTTGCTGGATCAGAATGAATGAATTCAAATGGTCGAGCATCAGCAACAGAGGCGCTAAAGTATCCCGGGAACATGTAATTCGCGGAAGGGAAAGGGTGGTGGTGTCCCATATCTGCAACAGGAGGCAGGTATGGAATAGGATGTGTATCCTGTTGGAATTGAAAGCCAAATCCAGAGAATGGAATGGGGGACGGTGACGTTGAAAACGATCCATCAGGTGAGATTGTATATGCCGCGTGTTGGTTTTGGAAGAATTGCTGATCCATTGCGAATTGATGCAATGGCGCTGATGTAGGTTGGAAGGAGGTGGAAAGTGGCGGAAGGACAGGGTTGGCAAGGAGAGGGTGCGTTTCTCCATCCTGTCCCATCGGGTGGGTGTATGCACTCGGAACAGCGTGTCCGGGTACAATATTTCCCATCCGGTAGTCTAGAAACAGAGGTGATGAGTAAAATCGATTTGGAAGTGAGGAAACGTGACCAAGAAGGCATAAAATTTTCGATCTCCTACCTGTTGTTGGCCCTGATTCTTCCTTTCGGTGAGGTGAAGGAGGGGGCGTCCAACTTGTCTTTTTGCGAACAACACCGACTGGCATTGGTTCGTATTCAATAGATTGAGATGCTAGGAGGTCCATTTTATGTTTGCTCGGATTGCTGCGAGAGGATTGATGATCAATTCGAGGCCCAATTTGTTTTTCGCCAACTCTTCCCGGACACTCACTTTATGAGGTTCTCCACAAGGTATCTAGATGCTATGATGCTAAGAGGTACTTGCTATGCTTGTGAGGGTTGCGGAGAGCTTAATGCAGGAGCGCTGGACTTGTTTCTCGCAGTGTGTTGTGATCAAATCGAAAGTTTTTCCGAGGAGCTGAGAGAGAAAGTTGAGGCAAAACCCTCAACAAACCACCCCAAAAAGGTGAGCATTCAACTTTCGTCAAACAATAGTTCCGCTTGGAGTTTGTGATGATTTCCGCGAGGATTGCCGTGCATCGCACTCTTTGTTTCCCTGTGGGTTGAGACGGATTGGGCAACGCGGCCTTGACTTGGTGTGTAAAAAAGCACCAAAGTAAACTTGAAGACATTCGAATAGGCTTGGACTGAAACTTGCTCTGTTCCTTCCCTCTCCTTTGACCCTGGTTGGTTTTTATGCTCACATCGACTTTGGTACAACAGGTGAGATTTCCACCCTCCTAAACCACTAGAAAGATTATCCTGCTTCAATGATACGGTTAAAGATTAAAAAACTCCTGAGGATGGGCTCAGTGGCTTGGATGGATTCGATGCCGACTCAGTTTTGAGCGTTGACAGAGTCTTTTCCTTGTGGGAAGGAATCACAACCTTGACCGATTCAGTGTGGAATTCAGAAATGTCCTGATGCTTTTGCGAGTCTCTTGTTGTGGCGCATTTCGTCTCTCTTTGTTCTCTTTGTTCCATTGAATCCTGCCTTGCGAAAGGACGTGTTGATTTGAAGGACAATGGGTACAGGAGATTCCAGTGCAAAGCACAAGAGAACTATGAATTCATCAATAGGCTTGAACGAAACCGACGTTAATCCTATCCTTCCCTTGAAACTCTTTCCTTCCTTCCTCAATTCTAACTCTTTCAATCTAAACAGGTGCTTTTTTACTTTCTGAATAATAAATTCTTTTGTCTGTTTCATTTGTTGTGTTTTTTGCCATTTGCTTTTTTCTGTTTCCAACAAACATCTCCAACAAACACCTCAACTATGGTTGTGAAACTAAGACTGGCCCGATGGGGAGTTCGTCACAACCCCTTCTATGGAGTTGTAGTTGCGAATGCACGAGCACCTCGAGATGGAAGGCATTTGGAAAGGGTTGGAACATACAACCCAGTCCCAGACGTGGACAAAGTGAAGCATGTGGAGCTCAACTATGATCGAATCAAGTACTGGTTGGGAGTTGGAGCGCAGCCGACGGATCGAGTGGCTTGGATATTGGCAAAGGTGAGGATGCCTCTTTGTTGTGGTTGAATGAGACGAGACTAACACAGTTATCCAAAGGCGGGACTCATGCCCCTGACTCCAATTCAGCAGCAGCGAACGGGACATGTTTCTTTAACGGATCGCAAGACATGGAAAGTCAAGATTGTGGACAGTGCAGGAACAGAACGTGTTGTGGCACAGGATGAAGCGCGGAGGCTTACGGCAGCAGGAAGTCCTGCGCATAAGTTCTTGGAGAATGTTGCGAAGGGAACTGTCGCACCACCTGCAAAGCTGCTGTCACGGGAGGCAGTTGATATCAGCAAGGCACCCAAGGCGCCACTGAGTGCCAGTGAGCGATTGCTTGTACTGCGGGAGATGCTTGGAGTGTATTAATTAATGCATGTAGTGAGTTGTGTGATGAAGGGAATACAATTTGAGTGCACAGCCAAAAGCAAAGAAACAATGTCAGAAAGTGAGGCACAGCGCGGAGGCCTCGTTGGCACGGCCTCGACCAACAGCAACGCCGCCACGGCGTCGATGCCGCCCCTTCCAAATGCAATGCAAATGCAAATGCGAATGCGAATGCGGGGAACACGACGCCCACGGCCGTTCCGAGCCGCATGGGCAGCGTCAACGCGGCAACGACATCAACACAACAACAACATCGTACGCGGGTCTGTTGCTGCGGCCACGCGCCACCTGGGCCACGGACGACGACCGCAGCGACGCAGCGACAATCGGAACTTCGATCGCGGACTGGACCGACGATGCCGGCGCCGACGAAGCCGCGGAGGCCCTTGGTGGTTACGATGGTTCGGTCTTCCTCTTATGTATTTACATGGAAACACTCCACTCCACTTTCAGCCGTCAAACGCTGGGCTCTGCGCGTAAACAATGCTGCCTCAACCACAGATCCCGCCGCACACGCCGACCACCTTGTCGATGCCGATCTCGATGAACTTGTCCTCGTTGCCCATTCCCCCGCACGCACGCCTCACTCGATGCCCGCTCCACTGCCGTCGGCTTCGGTGACGGCTCGGTATCCTCCACTCTCGGCAAATTCAAACTCTTCGGCGGCACATGACCGCGAATTCCGTAGAATGTCTACCCGTATTGACCCGGCTCTGTTGAATGAATTCTTGTCTACTCTCGATGAGGTGGATGCTGAGGCTGTTTGTAACTTTATTGCTTCATACCGTGGCCCTGATGTTGTCTGTGAGTGTTAAGGGGTGGTGGGGTACGGGTGATGTGGCTTGAGACTACACCAAAACGATACATCACAAACACATTCCAAAGAGCGAGAATATTTCTATATTTTCAACTTCTACAATGGGAGTCTGGCGCTTATCAACTCAACGCCCCACAAATCGGTGCCAACATGGCACGACTATGAGTTACCTTCTAAATCTCGTATTCATTTAGCTGCAATGTATGCGCATTTGGCGAAAATTCAAGACTTGCGTGCCAGCGAACAGATTTTGGAAGAAATGCCAGAAAAGCCTTTGGATTGGGAGGCACTTCCTTTGGATATCAATGATGTGAATCGTCCCCTTGGAAGTGAAAAGCAAGTCACCATCGGAGGCGGCAGGCAATTTGGTAGTACGACTGAAGATGGATTATTTTCTGTGAGCTGCTTCGTGCCAATCAAACACACCATCTCTCGCCTAAATTATTATGCTAGGACGAAAACGATGTTTGGGATCAAACTGAAGGTGGTCGTTCCGCTGCTGAAAGCGACTGGATTATGCTCGACGATATTTCTCTCAAAGGATTGACTCCAACACTCCAGCACTTACCCAAGAAAGCACTCACCAAAATCCTCATTTACTCTCAAAACCCAAATCTCCTGAAAGCATCGCGTAGACTTGCGCGTCTCCCTCTCCCAACCCTCGGATCAGACCTCGCACAAGTCATCTTGGCCTTGATTCCTTCCTCTCTTGCAGCCCAAACCGTCCCATCCTCAGCCAGCAGTGTCGCATCATCAGACGCCGCTTCATCCTCCGCAGGAATCGCAACCGGAGCAAACCTGAATGAAATCTTGACCCGCGCAGCACACAGTCCCTACGCAAACAGATCCCCACTCACATTCCCTTGCCTCGCGCGTCTCGCAACGTCTCGTTTCCCACGACAACAATCTCTATCGAAACTCTCGGCGCGATTATCGACATTGCATCAAAAGAGCGGCGGTGGAACAGCGTGCGTGGCGTTCTTGTCCTTTCGAAAACACTTTTCCCTGCACCGGGCGGGTTTGGGGTCGTGCTGGGTGTGGATGACTTTGTGCAGCAGTTCATGAGGCGGCCGTTTGTTGTTGGTGGGAACGTGTTTGGATGTCTTGTCGCGAATGTCGTTGCAAATCATGGAAAGTCGCTGGACGTCTTGTTTTTCAGAGACTTGGTTGAGGAGGGTGGTTGTTTGTTTGGCGTTGATGTGGTGAGTTTGTGGTGGGGAAAATTTTTTTCTCACACCTTGGAGTTGGGAGGGATTTAGCTGACTTGTTGACTGCTTAGATTCGTCATTGCAGCGAGAACTATGGAATTTCTGCAGGTGTCGTGGACTACTTGTTGGAGGAGCATGAAAAGTCACAAGTAGTGGTGGGAAAATAAGTCATTGGATGTGATGACACTGTTGAATGCTTGTTATGTTCCCTGTTCTTTTTTCTCTGTCATCTTGTTTGTATTTTGTTTATGTGTTTGCAGTGCACTTTCCCCCCAAAAAGGGCCAATATAATTTACATCTCTCGAACAACATTATGCTGAATCTTTTTTTCTGCAGATTGATGGTATGATACTGGTTAAATTGATTTCTTAAGTGTTCCGTTATTCCCTGAGTGTATCTCTGTCGAGCGTATGCCTCCACTAGATATCGAGTTTCTAACTACATTCGCATCTTTTCCAGTTGCTGAGGAAGTATACTCTTTGTCTCTAACTTCTTTCCCTATATGTGATAAAAGTCAATCTGAGAAGGTCAAGATATTGCACTCACAAAAGATTTCCAGGTTCATCAAGCAAAACAGTGTAACATCAAAGGAAATATACGTGATATAAAGGATATTTTGTTCAACACTAGGAATCGTATTGACCCAAGCAAGGATGGAGCCAATCGTTAAGTCCAAACCGATCTGAAAACTTTAAAATAACAGTGTTAAGTGATATAGCTTATATTCATGAAATCACCATTTTCCTTTACAATGTGGTGGAAGAGTGACCCAAAAGGCAGCAAATATGATTTTGAGACGACAAACGCATATATTGCACCCGTGGTTCCAATCGCATCACAAATAATACTTGCTAGTGATGTGTTAAATCCACTAAGCTCGTTTTGGTGGTATGAGCACGACTGTCCTTCAGCGTCCCACACGCCACCTGACCACATCAGATCGGCCACACTCCAAACGAGATCATTACAGAAAGAAACACATGATATTACAAGAAAATAACGATTCCGTCTGGTTGCAATATACGATTTGTATAGAATCAGCCAATCTTGACAAACGAATTATTAGTTATCCGTAAACAGTTCGTTTAAAGAAGATTCAGGTTACCGAATAGGACAACATAGGTGAGTACAGTAAAGTTTTGTGCAAAATTCACGCTCCAACACGTCTCAACCGGTAATGCAACCACAGATATTGGAAGTATGAGAATCATATTCATCATTGCTGATACATTAAAAACGCTCAGAATGGCTAATAGAAGAACCGGCTCTTTTGTCTTCTGACTCCAAATTGAAATCAATTTAGGTAGCACCTTGGATAGTGCGTTGGCGCAAATGAGGAAGCCATTTCCGGCGATAAAGAACACGATTGGAAGTGTTAGTACGGCAAAAACGGACTCTGTGCTCATTCACGATTGTGTATAATGAGATTTACGCGATATGTGGAAGGCTGCATGAGATCTTTTTTTTTTTTTTTGCATTATTTGATGCGGATATTGTGTTGATGATTCAACAGCTGGTAATTAGGGAGAAGGAATTTTGAAGGGTTCGTTTCCATTTCTTGCCTGTGCGACAATAGACTGAACGCCTATGTCTTCCAGAACAAGTTGAAAGAAAAAGCAAAAACTTCAAGTCGAAAACAATATGTCTGACTTACGCGAGGTGTTTGACAAGTTTGGAAAGGATGGGGAGATGGAAGGTGCCAAGTTTGCTAAATTTGCCAAGGACGCTGGTCTTGTTGATGGAAAGAAGATTACTACCACTGGTGAGTTCGTTTATTTCACATCTGCGGCCCGGTACTAAGCTTCCTAGTATAGAGGTTGACATTGTTTTCAACAAGGCCAAAGCCAAGACTGCAAGAAAGATTGACTTTACAGCGTTTGAGTCTGCCATTGGAATGTTGGCAGACAAACGGTACCCAGGAAAGCCACACGAAGAAGCCCTTGCTGCTACAATGGCTGATGTCTGTAAGGTTAAGGGACCAATTCTCAAGGGAACTGTTGCACAGAATGATGAAGTAACAAAAAGAATGACTGATGTCTCCCAGTACACTGGAACTCACGTTCACCGTTTCAACGAGGATGGAACTGGTAGAGGAAAGGAAGGACGCGATGCTCCTTCTTCCACTGCTGACTTGTCCCAAATTGTCGCCGGAAAGAAGTAAACAAGTATAACGTTCATATTATATTCGCTTGTTTGTACCCCCAGAAGTAAATAAATAAGTCGACACTACATTCGTTGTTTCTTGTTTTTGTTTTTCTTCTTGTCGTTTGCTTTAGCTGCTGCTGCGGCTGCCGCGCCACTTGCTGTCTCCAAGTCTCCAGCCTTCCGCATCTTGGAATATACGTCCAGCAAAGCCAGAGTATCATTTGCTATCATAAAATCAATTGTCAGTTTCTAAATAAGGCAGAATTTCAGAAAAGACTTACCAGCATATACCAATTGCCTCTGCGTCAATGGCCGCATTTCCCAGTTTGAAAGACGAATCCGTTTCTCCATCGTCACCTCCAGGTATTGTTTTACCAAGTCGTTCAAGGCAATTCGCTTTTTACTTCCAAACAATGACTGAGCTTTTTGACGCGAAGTAACAACACTCAGATCCATCATATTTTTAATGTTGGTGTTCAGGGAAGGATATCGTAACTTTAACCGTGATGCGTCTTCACTGAACCCGAACCCTTTGTTAAAGCATTTAGTACTTAAAACATATACTGAAGGCGATTCATACCAAGTTTCAATACACTTTCGTTTTCAAACAGTGGCCCAATCAGCCGGATAAAATCAGATTCTGAGACCTCCAGTAACCCAAATACAAAACATGATGTGTCTTCAAACTGGCCCTTGTCGTTAATTTTGGAAACTGCAACTTGTAATGTGGCTGCTGCTGCATCTGGTTCTCCAGCTAGTTTAAATGAATCGGGGCGCCATTCACAGTCAAGAGCAATACAGTTGCATTTATCTAAGGTAGTAGCTTTTTCGAATTTCGTCAGAGACTCGGAGTCCGACACAAACTGAGGAGCAATGGAGCTAGTATAGTATGCTGTTGTTGTGGACAATGTATCTTTACTGTCTGGGACTCCATTTCTTCAGGCTCTTCAACAGCAACAGAGAAGATTTTGTTGGACAAGCATTGTGCCTTCGTCAACGAGACCCATTCCCAGTCGGTTGTTGCCGAGTATCCGAAAGGACTCAAAGCCAAGTCCAAGATTTTCGAGAGAGTACGTTCTGAAAAGTGTGACATTCTGGACATAAGATCTTCGACAGACAGCTTCAAAGCGAGAGGTTGATACTGTTTATCCAAATCTCCAATAATACTTGTGAGTAGTGGCAATGGACCCTCAACAAACGTATCATCATCCAGTTCAATGTCAGGATTTGACTCAATAGACTCAAAGAACTTAAAAATTTCAAACAGAAGCCATTTAAGTGTTGTAAGTTTTGCAACAGATGTGATTGCTTTATATTGACTATCTGAGGAGGCAATCATGACTCCACATAATGATGCCACTTTCAGAACAGCTTTGGATGCAATCATACTCTTCGAAAGTGCTTCCTGTTGAGCTAAAATTTCACTGGATGAATTCGAAGACCCTCTTCGAGAGAATCCGATGGATCCAGGATGTTCATCAAACGCGGCTTCAATGCCTGTAACGATGATTGTCCAAGAATCATTGATTGAGGTCAATACTTCAGCCAAAATTGGGGGATTTGATTTGAGAATGGGTGTAATTTGCACTTCTCCAGATTCAATCAAGAAAATAATGGCACTCGTGATGTATGGAGGGAGAGGTTGGGTTGGATTCAAGTTGTAATATGGGGGTTGAATCATATTGAAGACTTCAGTCGATGTTGATGATTGCTTTTGTAACCCTGAGAGTATATGCTTATGTAGTTCGATATTCGACGTGATAAATGATGGCGGAAATGCATTTAGAAGATAGACAGCCAATGGAGAAGTCGTTGGATCCATGAGAAGAGATAAGGCAGCCTGTTGGGCATCTGCTGGCATGAACTCAAGATCTGAAGCTGACATTGAATACGCAGGGCTCCTAACAGGAGAAGGTGAGCGACGAGTTGGAGACTCCGCGCGTTTCCGTTTCCAGGCATTTTGTTGTGACGAAGCATGGTACAGCTGGTCATCGACGCCATTCGCGGCGGCAATCAAAGCAGCCAACTGTTTAAAGACGCGCCTGTGGACCTGGATGGAGCCGAGGGAAGCAGCAGTCAGCGTCGTTGTTGGTTTAAAGAAAGACTAAAAGGGCAACTTGCAGAGGCGGCCTTTTGTCCGGCTGAACCGCCGCAAAGAAAGCCACGCGTTCGGACGAAGTCGGAAGCGGAGGCAGCGCCGGAACGCCACGGCCGGCCGCGATCAGCGAAACAACGACGGCGTGTCCGACGTGGCGCTGTCGAAGGCCGCGGATCTGCTGCGCCACTGAAACAACTTCGGGAATGCGGCTGAGGTCGCTGCTGCCCTCGCCCTCGGCCGCTGAAACAAGTGCCGCGACAAGGCTAAGTGCGTTGATGTCCATTTCTTGCCAAGTACGAAATTTGTCAATCTTCTTTCTTATCCGAACTGATTGTTACTGAACTCCATCCATCATGGCCGGCGGTGTAAGTCTTCCCATCTTTCTTTGGCGTGTTCTGTCTTGGTCCCTATAGTCGGTTGCGTTGCTGATGGTTCCTGGTTTGCACCCACATAGAATACTCTGACAATGGCATCCCTACCCTCCCAACCGCGACGAGTCACCAACAAAGAGGTACTTTCAGCATACGGACCTATATTATACATACCAGAAATCTGATTATGAACATATTCAGAAAACTATCACTGTTATCACGCGGGACAACATCAGAACCTTGAAACCGCACAACACGGACTCTTCTCAAAAACCAAAGGGTCCCGCGTTATTGTTGCCGGGTTATGAGCTCGATAGGATTAAGGTGCTTTCTGGAGCTGTCAACCGATATTTAACTCAACTGTGAACATCTACAGAATTCGGCCGTATTTCTCAGCAAAGAGCAGCTCGCGGAATATAACCATGAACTTAACAATCAACGATTGACTGCAGCAGAAACAGCCAAAGCCAGAAAGGTTGGACTCAGAGTCATATCGAAGGTTTACCTACTGAACCTCGCACTCTTCACAAAACTAGGCCAAAATGGAAGAATATGATCATCAACGATCCTCCAATGCAAAGCTCTCAGCCCTGGAACAGGAAACAAAAGACAAATCGAATTATCTCCTGGCCAAAGCCCAAATGCAGCTTGAAGAACAGGAAGATGAAATCAAACACATGAACGAATTGATGCTCTATGCCAAGTGTGTTGCTATTCGGGATGTTCAAGTCGAGGAGAAGGTTGGGGATTCAAGCTTTTTGGGTCTGATAATGTGCATCTCACATGGCTTCCTAGAAAATGATTGCTCGTGAGCGAAAAGACGAAGAAGCGCGTTTGGATGCCATGATGGAACTCGAACGTGTTAATGAGCTCAAAAAGCTTGAGGAGCGGGAGAAGAAGCGAATTGAAGGTATGCACCTCATCTTTCAAAGGGTTCAGAGACTTTTAGTAACACACCAAATCAGAGCTTCGCAAAGGTGCAGCAAAGATTCGCTTGCAGATTGAGGAACGTCGTGAAGCGGCCCTTCTTGAACAAGAACGTCGGGACCAGGAGACGAAACAAATTTTGAAAGCAATCGCAGACATGAACGAACAATTCAAACTTGAAAAGGCGAACAAAGTCAAACTTCAACGTGTGATGATGCAAGAGGTGAGAGAGCAAATATCATTGACTCACCTGAAAATTTTTTTCTCCTCAATTTCGCCCCACCCCCCCATCACACAGGTTGCAAAAGCAAATCTCGAATCAACAGACCGAAGACGCCAACAAAAACTTGCAGAAGAAGAAGAAGACAAAAAAGTACTTCAATACATTCTCGACAAGGAACAACGTGAAATGGAAAAGGACCGAATCATGCAACAAAAGAAGGCTGAACGCGAGCAAGAACTCGCACGACTCCGAGCTGCTCAAGAAAAGATGTCTGACAAACAGGCTCAGCAGGATGCATTGCGGGCTCAGCGCGCCTATGAAGCCTATGAGCGTGAATGGAGGAGGAAGGAGAAGGAGACTGCAGAGAAGCACCAGCTTCAAGAAAACGAACTGAAGACGGAACGCATCAAGCAACAGCGAGCCCGTGAGCATGCTATTGCTGTAGAGGCGCGTAAAATGAAGGATGAGTTCTTTGAAAACTTGCGGCGTCAAAAGGAAACTGAGGAGAGGATCAAAAAGGAGGAGTTGCTCAAACACGAGAAGAATAAGATCTATTCCACCGAAGTTCAGGTATGTCCAACGCTTCCTTGTTGGTAGATTCTAATGACATCTGTGGATAGGCTCAAATTCGTGAGAAAGAAGCTCTTCGTAAAAAGCAACGCGAGGAGTTCTTCATGGAAGGAGTCCGACTGGCTCAAGAGCGGTTGGAGAAAAAGAACAAGATTGATCAAATCAAAGACAGGAAGATTCAGGTGACTTGTTGCAGTGTTCATACTTTTGTATCTGACAATTTGGGCCATTATTCACGTAGGAACTGCGAAACATTGGAGTTCCTCAAAAATACTGCAAAGAAATTGAGCGACAAGTCAATGCGTCAGACAAACACACGTTTAGTATGGGGCATTGATCTTTGTGGGCTCAACTTGTTTTTTCTTTCTATGATGGGTGGTTGGATAAAGTACAGTTTTATTTTACAGTATTCGCCGCGTAATAGTTTAATTCTTGTTCTCTCGATAATAAACAGTTTTGTTCTTGTAAAGCATTGTCACGGATTTGAAGAAGTTGTCCATTGTTGACAAGATCTGAGTTGAAGGTTTCGTTGCACCAACCTCCAAAACAATTTAAAGTTGATGAAGAAATTGATTGCGATACAAGTATGAGGCGTTTTTCAGGTGGCTGTTTGCAGAGAAGAGCTGTCAAGAATTTTTCCGACACGCGAACCTCCTCAAAAACAAACTACCCTCGCGGTTATTGTCAAGGCATATTGTCACTGCATCGACACTACTGGAAATAGCCGACATTTACCTGACAACTTCAGGATAGAGTAATAGAGAAGGAATAGGTCCTAGTTAGAATTTAAGGTGAGTCACTGGTTGAAAAAGAATTGAGTGAGACGCGTCTGCTCCTTCACCGTCTCTTCAAAAATGACACAGAATATAAAGATGGTGGAATACGTGCATTCAGCTGTGGAATGGGAATGATGGGGTGCAGAGTGCAGGATATGACAGGGGTTTGTTTATGTCCATCCGGACTTTGACATGTATCAAATCCATCAAGCACCAACGAACACCGCGCCACCACCAGTCCACTTCTAACTCCTGCTACTTCTAGCCAAGCCAAATGAATGACGAATCCCAGACAATTGGGCCCGACTTCGACGGTCTCGGAGCTTCCACAGTCTACCAACCACAGGAAGCCTTGCTGCATCATCACCAACACTCACATCCACACGATGTCCATGCCCACGATCAGGCTGAATACGAAGCTATGCATGCCCATCAAAACCACTTCTTCATGCATCCAATGCATGTTCCCCTCCACACATTGATGCCAATGAACATGTTCCATGATCCTGGACAGCAGCAGCATCCAGACTCTCCTCCACAGCAGCACCACCAGGGATTTATGTTTCCACCACAACACAACGCGTACCATCATAATCAAGGTAACGATTTTTCACCCTTTCCTTTGGAATACAACTGAAACTTATTGATTCCAGGCTTCCATCCAATGCAAAACCAACACCATTCCCAGCGCTTTATTCCTAGCCGCGATTTTCCCCACTTCTCCGCTCCAGTTCCCATGGGTGTGATTGAGGGAGGTGGTCATCCTGCACAACCTGGAATGCAATCATTTCACCAAGATGGAAATGTGGTTATTCATCCAGACTTTGGGCACCAGTTTATTTCCCTAATATGCCTCACGCGATGATGGGAATGGTCGGGGTTGGTCTTGGCCAAGATGTACGCTATGATAGACGCCCTGACAGCCCAAACGCGTGGTGGGGAGTTGATCAGACTCAGGGTATGATGGAAAACGAGCATGGTCATGTTTTGGGTGGTGTTGAGCAGCATCATCATCACCAACAGCAACATGATCATGGGATTATGATTTCTGGGGGAGTAAATGAAGATGAGATGGAGCAGATGGCTGCTTCTGCCTCTGCGGCCGCTGCAATCGCTGCTCAGGGTCAGTTTATGATCCCTACTCCAGAAGGTCAGCATCGTGGTATGGGAGGTATGAGTGGCGCAGTTCATGAAGATGAGGGTGTATTCCATCATCCAGATGTTAGCACATCCTCAAGTCAAGACGGCGAATCTCAACAAGATAAGAATCTCCGTCGTGGAAAAGGGGCTGTTTACTGTGTACATCGAAAACTTCTTCATAGAGTATGTCTTAACCGTCGAACATGACGTTTATGCTAACTATGTTTTGTTTTTAGTGCAGCGATTGTAGTACATTAAATAACCCAAGTCATGTCATTACAAGAGTATCTGCTGTGTGCCATCATGGAAAAAGAAGAAGTCAGTGTATCCAGTGCTATGATGAAGGAACAGGAGGATCTATTATTTGCGAGCACCGTCGACAAAAGTATGCCGTACGTATATATTCAAAGTCCTTTACGTTGTTCTAATTACTTTTGCAGTGTCCAAGTGTTTTGATGAAGGCAAGGAAACCAACTCCTTGTGTCTCCACCGAACAATCAAATTCAAATGCAAAATCTGCAGTCCTAGTATCCATCAGCCGAAAACATACAAAAAACGGCAAGGGTCTAAAGCAAATGCAAACAATGACAGTGAGGCGCCGTACACCAAAAAACGCGCAAACAGCCGAACCAAAAAAGACGCAGCTGGTAATCATGGTGGTGTTAACAATGGATTTGCAGCTGGAGGAGGAATGAGTGGACATGATGAATCTATGGGTGGCGGAATGCATCTTGGGCCTCAAATGTACTATGCCTCCCACCATCCTATGATTGGTCTCAGTTCTATGAATCAACACCAACAAATGCCGCAGTCTTATGGAAACGGCACCGGTCAAGCTCCTGGTTATATGTTCGCAACGGGCCCAACTCCAGTTCCACTAGTTCCTGTTATTCAACCAGCGTCTTTCACGTCTGACCGCTCATTTATTGCAACTCCTATCCCAACCCGCAGTGTATCACCAGAACTGAATAAGATGGCTGGGGCTCAAGCTACTGGTTTCGTTGCTGCTGCTGGAGGTGGAGTCCAATATCTTGTCCCAACTATGGTGCCTCTACCATATCAAATGCAAGCAACGTCAACCGCCTTGCTGACGCCTACAGTTTCTCCCATAAATACAAATGCATCCATCGCTGCCACTGCCGCTCCTCTCCCGCCTATGCCACCAAAGATAGGAGCACTGTCACCATATCTTTCTCCCGTTAAAACAAAGGCAATCTCTGAATCAGAAGACGCGTCTCTCTCGTCATCAAAGCAAGTCAAATTTGTTGTATCCAACGAAACTGCTGAATCTACGGCGGCCGCAAACGTAACGGAAACAGACCAAGATGCGGCTGCAACAATGGTCACTTTGCTTCCATCTCGTGAACGACAGTCAACGGCATCGAGCACAAGCTCTCACATTCGTCAATCATCTGCTTCATTCTATTTTTCAACACCATATGGTTACATGGCAACAGCAGCTCCTGTGATGATGAGTTATGCGGCGGGTCGGCCTGTGATGTTTCTGCATCCGGCTACAAGTCATGAATGCGTTGCCTCTACACAAGAAATGAACGGCGAGAATGAATCACAAGAAGAGGCAAGATCGTCCGAGTCTGATGCTGATGAGGATAAAAGGGATTAGAAAGAAGTTATGGATGTGTTGGTGTGTATTTGGACTCTGTGTATTGACCTTTTTCCTTTTCTTCAGCGTAATAATCCTCTAATTCTTGTATAAGTTATGTTCTTTGATGTGTCTGTTGCGTGTTTGTTTTGTGCTACTTTTCTTGTGTTCATTTCTTATTCGTGGAAAATCGTATATAAAGCCGTCGTTTTATTATCATCTTTCTGGTTATAATAAGATCAAATTGGCAAGACCCCACAATCCACAACGGTAACATCACGCTGAAAAAGGACAGAAAGGATTAAATCAGTAAATCATTTTAAAGGCACTTACAACTGGTTTATCACCACGTGCAGTTTCCACATTTTGAACGCCTTCCAAAATCTCCTGCAATCCCTCCAACACCTTTCCAAACACAACATGTTTACCTGCTCAACCAATCAGACATATGAAACAATTAAAGAGGAATACTAACCGTCCAACCAAGAAGTCTCAACTGTAGTAATAAAGAATTGCGACCCATTCGTGTCCTTTCCACTGTTTGCCATACTGCACAAAAAAGATTAAAAATCAATTATAGCCGAAATAGATTCTTACCTGAGCATTCCAGGAACTTTGTGGTTGAACATGAATCCCTCGTCAGGAAATTTGGGACCATAGATTGACTTTCCTCCAGTTCCGTCTCCACGAGTAAAGTCTCCACCTTGAATCATGAAGTTCTAGAGAGAGACACTGAATTAGAAACAATAAACGGCCATCGTTCGAAATAGTACTTTGATGATTCTGGAATAAGATGTTTCGTGAGGAAAGGAATATGGAAATTACACGAGAGTGACGAGACATACCGGTGGAATTTGCTTCCCTTGAATCCAAAGCCAGCTTCTCCAGTTGCAAGTTGACGGAAGTTTTCCTATGACAAGGGTATTGATATGGCACACAAGCTCGTTAAAGCACGAAAGCATACCGTTGTCTTTGGCAATGCATTCCCATATAATCCAATCACGACCCTCAACTTCTTAGCAGCCTCTTCACCGCGCGGTGTGTATTCCAAGTCCAAGAAGACCTTTGTTGTGATGGCATCTGGTTCACTGTTCTTAACTGCGACAGGGGCGTCTCCTGCGACGGCCGGAACTACGGCCTGAGGAGGTTTGGGCTTTTCAACGATAGCAACAGTTGGTTTGACGCTTTTGAGGTTGTTGCTAAGGAGCAAATCGCCGTGAGGTGGTGCTTCATGATTTGAGGTGAATCCCATAAAGAGGATGAAGGCCACGAAGGAGGCAATACCAACAATTGCGTAACTAATGATTTGGTCGGTAGGAGATCAGAGATGCAAAGGCAGCGGACTAACTACCGTTTGTTGTTGGACATTTGATTTGGAAAGAGTTCTATGCACACTCACACAAAAAATGGATATTCCAAGATTTATTGCAACGGGTAGAATACATACATGCCCAAAATCAACGGTGACCTGGAGGTGGGTTGGCAAAGAGGAACTCGACAGCAGCCTCCACGTTTCCGCGAGTAGCTGTTAAAGCACGAATATTCTCTGCAGCATCGTAGAAACCCATATCTTGCAACTGCCTCAATTGTACCTGGTAGGCTTCTTCTGGGTTGGAAGGTGGGGGTGGCAAAGGAGCACCGCCTCCAAGTCCACCAAAACCACCCGCGTTTCCTCCCATCAACATTTGCAACAATGCAGGATCAAAGCCAGCTCCACCAGTTGGGTTCATGGCATTTGCGCCAGGTCCTGCGAAAGGATTCTCAGTTGCACCACCTCCTGGAGCATTCATTCCACCATTTGCCGCAGCGAAGGGGTTCGCACCACCTCCCATCAACGGCGCCATCTGCATCATCATACGCATCGTGTTTGGGTCCGCCATAATTCGTCTAAACTGCTCTGATTGCATAAACTGACGAGCTTCTGGAGGCATGTTTGCGAGTTGTGGGTTGGATGCAATCATAAAGTCCATGAATTGCGGGTTTGCCATGAGATTTGCCATGGCTTGAGCGGCGGCAGGGTTGTTGAGCATTGCATCCATTCCACCAGGCGGCATACCACCGGCACCACCCATCGCGGGGAAGCCGCCTGGAGCACCACCAAACATGTTTGCACCGGCACCGGCACCCGCAGCTGCCTGGTTTCCGAGAAGCGCGGCGAAAGGGTTCGCAGCAGCAGCAGCAGCAGGAGCGGGGCCGCAGCGGGGGCAGGCGCAGGAGTTGGTTCGGGAACAGTTGGCGGCGCGGCTGTTGCGGGCGAAGGAGCGGCCTTGAGTCCCGTGCGTGCGAGATGGACACTGGAGCCATCGATTATCGTTAGTGATGATTTGATTTGTTGGTTCAATATGAAAGGGAACTTACGCGGAACCATCGCTGATTTTGTATGTGCTCAGAGTATCTTCGTCCTTGAGAATTCGGCCAGAGAAAATCAATCGTTGAGATGAAACTGGCGCTGGTGTGGCAGAGGAGGCAAGCTGCGACTCAACTGCTTGCTTCAGCTGGAGCACTGTGTCCGTCTCATTCACCTGTAGCGGTAATTAAGCACAAAGTTGAATTCGTTGGAGTTACTTACGGTAACGGTGAAGTTGGCTTCGTTGGAGCTCTTGATGGTTAGTGTGATGGGCATGTTTCCAAAGAAGTTCTGTTTCCTTCTTTGCCACCCAACTTGACACGTCAAATGTTTCCCCAAAGTTGATTTATTGGCATATTAATCCCATCCATCATCGTCCTCATCTTTACGTGATTGTCTGCCCCCACTACGTGAAATACGAATTCCACTGACAGGTCCATCATCCTCCTCGTCGTCACTGTCTTGCTTTCTTCCTCCACTTGGACTCAATAATGCCTTTTCAATTACACCATATCCAACAAGCATGCGCTCCAAGTCGTAAGCGCGAGTGTTTGGTCCACCTAATGACTGAATTCCCACCAAGTTTGCCTTCAAGTCACCATCCTTGTAAATAATGAGAGTCTAACAAAAGCGACAAGTTTAATATCATGTTATCATCGAAAATCAATAAGCTTACAGGGCAGTTGCGATCCGGGTAGTTGGGGATACATTGATCGCCCACAATCTTCAGGAACTTGACAGCACGATGCGTTCTTGCAAGTGTATCCAAATGAGCCATTACAAGTTTGCAAGCAGGAATAGGGTTTTGGAAGAGCAAGACGACCACAGCTACGTCCTTTGATGCGTCAGTGACTTCAACTTGCCAGTCAGGTTTTGAGATTTGAGTGACAGAGCCAAAGATTTCCTTTTTGGCGAGTTGATGGAGTTCCGCGAGTCGTTGCTTCTTATATTGCCTGTTTGGTAACAGTCAATACCAGTGCAAGGGGTGGAAGCTTGAGGCTCCCCACGCTAGTTTAACTTGCACTCACTCCAAGATACGATCCTCTTCATCCAAGTCAATTTCATCCTCCAACTCCTTCAATTCATCCAGATCGCAGTGCTCCAGGATCTTCTTGCCATCAGCTGTCACTCCAAACTTCTTCTCCATCGTCTCATCAATAAGGTCAACGATTTCATCTTCAGTGAATTCTTTTTCAGGGATAATTCCCTTTGCTCGAAGAACGTCGTTCCATTCTGTTGAAGGATGTTGGAAGTTAACTTTGTGTCGCAACCAGAATCGGAGGTCAATACCAGTATCAGCGTTCCAATCGTCTGGCATATTGTTGCTGATGCAGGTTAACAAGTCTGGAAGGGAAACAGTGAGTCCTTTGGTAAGTTGGAAACAGATTGGTTTAGCAAACCTTTTTTGGGACACAATGCATCCACCCCTTTCCAACATCCACGCTTGCATAAAATAGAGTAATATGGAGAACAAAGACACGGAGAAACAAGAGAACAATAATGAACTAGTTTGATGAGAGGAGAAAGGGAAGAAACCCACGAGCCTCCAAAAACTCACCACCAAAGTCAATACACGATGGCCGCCGCCCCCGCCAAATACACCGAGGATGTGATGAAGTAATCCGCATTCGCAGTCCGCATCGATCGCTGACTAATCGCCGCAGATTCCTCGACGGACTCGACGACCTTGTCCCGGCCACAGCGCCAACATCCGCCGCCGCCGCTTCGAACCCTGCGACCGCATCAAGCCCGGCGTCTGGGCAACCAACGGGCGCTGCGAAGCCGAAGCCGAAGCCGAGCGACGCCGATGTGCTGTCGTTCTTGGACGAATTGAAGGCCGATCAGCCGCCGTCAGATGCTAAGACTGAACCTGTCAACCAGCCAGCGCAACCAAACACGGCCGATGAATTGTCAGCTAAAGCGTGGGGCTGGGCTGGAAATCTGTGGTCCACAGCTCAGGTGTGTTTAGGTTTCACCCCCGCATTAAAGGACGCGCTAATTGACTCTTCTACTCAATAAGGCCACAGCATCAAAGGTCTCCTCAACTGCCGTTGCTTCTCTTCAAATGGCCGAAGCTATGGTAGAGGAAACCCTGACAAGCGATACTGTGAAGGGTCTCGCAAAGGATGTAACCTCCACCGTGTCATCAACAGTCTCTGGTGTCGTAAAGAGCGAAACTGTCGGAAAACTCACTCAAGATATCTCAAACTTTACAATCAATACTGTAAACTCAGTTGCCGACGTGATTGCACCTCCCATCGAGTCTCCTTCATACAGAGGCGGCAACTCGAGCATCTCTCACCTGTTATTTGCTGACGCTTCAAAGGGCTCTACTTCAAATCTTCCACCGGTCGCTGGTACAATTACTGTCTGGCTCTGTGCCGAATTGCAGGAAGATGAACCTCAACAGGCGACTGAACAGGGAATGGTTCCCCAGTCTCCTGCCGATATGATTCACGATTTTGTGCAAGGCACTGCAAATAGTTTGTGGCTTCATGGAGGTGGGGCTATTCCAGGCGGTTCTGGTAGAGCCATTGGAAAGCGAATTGTCGTGAACAGTGTCACTGATCCTTCTCCACGTCCTGCAAGAGGAGTGCAAGAGGCTGTGAAAGTGATTGAGGTGCGTGCAGATGGAATATATGGGCAGCAGTCGCGATATTCTGCAAAAATTCACTCACATTTTAAATAGGCAACTGTCCAACGTCTCGCTAAACTCGCTGAGGCGAACGAGGCCGAAACTTCTCCTCAACCTACAACCGACGACGGAGCCCCTCAACCACCAAACGTGACTCTCTTCCTCGTGATTCAACCCTACACAACTCTCATTCCTTCGCCACTCCAATCCACAACAGCGGGTTCTGCAACTGCATTGCACAGACATTATCTTACAATGCTCGTAAACCCTAAAACCAAGAGTCCGGGCTTGGATGTGGTTAGTGCAGTATCACAGAGTGTTCGCGCTGACAAGGGAGGAAAGACGTTTGGTGGTAAAGAAATGGTGCCTGCGTTGAAAAAGCTGATGGATAAGTGGAGCGAAGAACAAGTGATGCGTGTTGTTGAAGTTGCAGTGAATGATGTATTGGAGGAGTTCTCTCTCCGAAGCAAAGGTGTAGATGCATTATGATTTTGAAGTAAATGAAACTTATTGATTGTAAAAGTTATGGTTTGAAAAACATATATTTGGTATCATACAGAAAATCAAACCCCCATCATCAACTCCTTTACATTCCCCAAAATCAAATAGTCCCCCCCCCCAATCATCATTCACCCGGTACAGTGAAATTTCCACACCATTTAGTCATCGTCACGGAAGTCTCCGTAACGCCAGATACCCAATCTGGACTTTCTCGCAGCATCTTGAGCAGTGATAAGCGCAGCCAAACCTCCTTCTTCAAACTCTTTGGTTGCCCCGCAACTCCTTGATTCAACTTCTCAACAGCACGGTCACGTACGCAACACCGTCTGCAACAAAAGACAAGTTCAAACACTCTCCACCCTTTCCATCAGCTCCAGCTGGAACCGAAAGGACAACTTGAAGAGGGTCAGAAGGTCTGCCACCAGTCAAGACACGAGCAATAAGCTTTCGCGCTTCCATGTCGTCGCGCAAACGGTCGTATGCAGCGTCTCCGCCCTCCTCTCCAATTTTAGGAACTGTGAGGAACGCGAGGCGAGATTCTCGAGATTGCGCTGGAAGTACGGTTGTGCTGAATTGTGGGGCGAGAGCACGGATACGGGTCAACGGAAAGGCTCGGAATTTCCGTAGTCAATAACGTGACCAAGAACTTTTTGTTTCAGGTTGAACTTCGCGGATGCGGGCACGGTACCATTGGTCGTCGGCTGTGAACTTTGCAGCAACGATTTCATTCACTTTTGGAGGAATTGCGAGCGCTGGTTGTGGAGTCTTGTAAAACAAGGCAAACTCAGCCATCACTTTTTCCAAACGAGCCAAGTCTGGACCAACAGTTTGGATGTGAATTTCACCACCGTTTCCGATTTCACTCACGTAAACTTCTTGAGTGGTGTCCTTGAAGTCTGATTCGCCGTTGGCAGCAGCGGAGGCTTCTTCCTTTGCTCTAGCTTCCTCAAGTGGATCACGGATAGACCAGATTCCTGCACGCTTGTCCTGAGCCCGCTTTTCAGCAGCATACAGTTGGCTGGCTTGTGGTGATTGAGAGGCTGAGTAGTCGTGAATAGTAGCAAAACCAGCGTCCAACAAGAGGATGGCAAAGTTTTCAGTGGAAGAGGCACGAGCACCAGCACCTGGGATAGAAGTAGCAGCGCCAGTCGAACCAGCTCCAGACAGAGGGATATATAGCGAACCAATGAAACCTCCAGCCTTGTCAATTCCCTCCACGCTCACTTCAACATCACGCTGAAGAGCACGGCGGTTGGCAAGATCCAGAGCCTCATTTCCGAAAGGTTCAGCCTTTTCTGCTGGAGCAGCCTTAGCAGTTCCATTTGCGCGAGCAGCCTTTGGAGTGCGAACACCACTCAACACCAAAGTGATTTTAATGTTTTGTGATGGAATCCAAACACGGAATCGGGATCCAGACGAAGCGAATTCAACCACACCGGCGACAGTCTTGTTACGCTGAAGAGCGGACAAGAAGCTTTTGGCTTTGCTTGCAGACTCAGAAGCATCCACGAAACGAATAACTGGGGCTTCTTTTCCGGAGTGGAGACCCTTCAAGGCTTTAAGAGCCTTGTCTTCAGCAAGGAGGAGAGCATCGTAGTTGGAAGCGCGTTGTCATCGTCTTTTCGGTGGCGAAGAGCAGTTGCAAGACCACGGGAAATGAGAAGTTCTGAAATGTTTTGGTCGTTGAGTGTGACCTGGCACAGAAGCGTTCGTCAAATTCGTTTTCCTTTGGCTTGATAAAGTCAAGGTTGACGTGAACAGTTTTTCCATAAGCTTTTGACGGAGGAACTGAGTTTGAAAATGGGTTTAAGTTTCAAATCTTTTCGGGCGTGCGAATAGACATACCTCTTTTGCTTCGTGTCCATATCCACTTTCGGTGGTTTCACCTGGAGCTTTTGGAGGAGCTCGCAGAGAAGCGAACCAGATTCTGCGTTCTGCGGCATCAGGCTTCGATACAGGAACAACAAAGATGCTGTCAGCACCCATAACACGAGTTACGATGGCATCAAAGTTTGTAAGCCAGCATCCTTTCCACCCGCGACAGGAGTTGAGGCTTTAGATACAAATGACTTCCAGATACGCAATTTCTTCTCCTTGGCCAAAGCCTCGGCGGCCTTCAACTTTCACCCCCTCCAGTCACCATACCAACTTGCCATGACACAACAGAGGCATATCCTTCAGCCAACAGAGCTTCAGCAATAGATCCTCCAACCTTGTGAATCAAGCTTGCAATGAAAACACCATTTGTGTTGACACCTTCAAGCACCACATTTACATCACGCTGCAAAAGACGAGATTCGACAAAGAATTTGGCTTCTTGACTGAATGGTTCGATGATATCCTCCAAGTTGGGAACACCTGCACGGTAAACAGGCGCTTTGATACCAGTCAAGTTGATGTTGATGTATTGGTGGATAAGTTTTGATGGGTTTGATGAGTCAGGTACAACAATGACAACACGAATTGTGTTGGCGTCGCGGATTTGGTCGACAATAGCTGGTTTAGAGTGTCAGTATAGTTGAGTTTAATTGACCAGTTTGTTGTACCTGGATTGGTTTTCCCTTGTGCGCATCCAAAAACTCGCGGCTGTCAGCTGTTGTAAATGACACATTGCGAGGAGTGAGTTTAGAGTTCCATACACCGAGTCCTCCAGCTTGAGCGGCAGCCTCAAGACCCAGCAAAACAGCATGTTCACTACCAATGAAACCAATAGTCTACCGCCACAATAAAACCCCGATTTCTTACTCTGTTGGAGCTCTCTTTCCTTCAGCGCTCTTCACTTTCACCCATCCGTGCTTCACCAAGAGTCTGGAGACGTTTGTCTCCCCATCAACACCTGGAGCTGCAAGAGTAAGGGAACCAAAGTCTCTGTTGTTGGTAGTTGTAGTGTATTCGACTTTGAACGAGACCTCTTTTCCAATCAAGAGCTTTCGGAGGAACTCGCGCGATTCAAATGCGCCTGTCTGAAATAGGCTATAAAGTCAGTATATTTTCCAAGGGTAACAAATGACGCACCTCTTCCTTTGATGGATCCGAGGCAGTTCCGAGGCGAGGAGCAACGACGTTTGAGAAGGAGAGGATGCGTTCGGGAGGGGGCCCGTTAACAGGGCGGCCGCGGAGGACAACGCCGTCGCCGCTCATGACGGACTTGACGATTGCGCGGCCGGACGAAGGAAGCGAATTGGTGGTCATTTGTTTGGTGGTGGCGGTGGCGGTGGTTGGTGCGGGAGGAAGACAGACTAGTTTGGTTGGTGGTGGTTGTGTTGCGTGTCAGTGCTCAGTTCACAGGTAAAACGGCAATGAGTGCAACAGTTGGAGGAATGCGTGGTATTGCTCTCGTTTGGTGATCAGGTGCCAATGAGAGGCAGGGTGCATTGTGGAGGCGCGATGGGGGGCACAAGGACTCACAACAAGTTTTTTGGGCCAATCAAGGACAACACCTTGCTTTGATTCAAAACGAAATAGAATAGAATAAGAATAAGAGTTTAGTTTGGATTCTTATCATTCCGACAAAGGTACAGCAAAATACAGTGCTTCACACAAGCAGCAACTACAAGACAGTTTCGAATACATAAAACAAATTTAGCAGGAGCCTCCGACTTGGTTAATTGTGGTCTGAATGACATCTCCTTCCTCCATATCCAGCTGGGTGAAGTCATAGTTTAGATGCCTTATCACAAAATATCGGACACTTCAAGAACTCACAGAGTCAGGTGTATCAGTTCCGTTCAATCTTGTTCCGTCCAAAAGGAAACGTACAGACCGTGGGTCCTTGTTGTTGAAGAGAGGGGCAGTCAGTACTCAATGGCTTCCTTCTTAACGTCCTCTATTCAAAAAGCTACACACCACTCCAGTTTTGTTCGAGTATGCGTCCATCAGCTTGGACAAGGGAGTAGTACGCTTGATTTTGAAGGCTGTCCAAGAGTTAGACCATCTCAAGCTGTACTAAAGCAGTAGTGCGCACCGATTTCGTTTCCATCAGAGCCAAGAACTTTCAAGTTAATGTGCTGAACTCCCTCGGCCTGGTTGGAGGAGATGTATGAGTTAGTTGCTATGTAACTTGATGTCTGGACAGACTGCTTCCCCTCCCTTGCCTAGCCTCCCTCCGCCCTTCTCACTTCAGTTAGCAATTAACAGCCTATTCGCACCCTTTCTAGTGGAATCTGATGGTCCAGCAATGAGGTGAGACTTACAGGCTCTTCTTTTGGTTGGTCGCTCATCTTTTCTCCACTGAGTTTTAAACTGCCACCAACGAAACAAGCAGCTGCTCTTCTGGACAAGTCTATTCCTCAGAGGGAAATGTTATGAAAAGAAGAGCAATAATAACATAATTGCATTTTATTTACGCATGGGTTTTTGTGACCACACTTTGAATTCAACAGCAACCACCGATTTGCTGAACAAATGCATCTATCGAATCTCCGTCCTCCAATCCCAACTGTATTGATGGTAAGTGTTAGTTGCATTGCTCCGTTCCAAGAAACAAACAGACTCACATCGGCCGGTGTTTGGGTCATTGTCACAGCAGCTCCGTCAAACTTGAAACGGACGGTATCCTTGTTCTAATGAAAAGGGACGGGGATCGGTTGAGTCCATTGTGCGACAAAGTGCCGAAGCAAGGCCTTACAATTCCGAGTTTCTGAGCGTACGCCGCCTGTACTTTGCCCATTGTGGTAGTGTTCTTGATTTTGAACTCTGTTTCGAGGGCGAGGCGAAGGAGTTGGTTTGGTTTGGTTTGGTTGTTTGGTTTGGTTAGAAGCCTTGGTTGGATCAGTCGGAGAACGAACCAATCTCAGCACCGTCGCCGCCCTTCACTCGGATCGTGATTTGCTCAACTTTGGCCTATTGCTGCTAAGTTAGGTGGAATCGAATGCATTCGAGCTTGTCTCACGTTCTCTTCTTTCACGTCGTTGGTCATCTTGAGAACGTTTCTTGTCTCTTGTTTTTCGGACGCGAACCAAAAACTCGAATAGAAAGGAAAGAGAAGAAAGAAGGAAGAAACAATAACTTAAGATAAACAGGAAAGATCATCGCGACTCTTCGTTTTTTGAAGGTTTGGGGAAATTTAAATCTTAAAAGTTTTAAATGCGAAGAGAACTTATGCTGTTTACTGTCGACAAATTCAACATTTACGCAGCGTCCTTGTCATATACCTAATACAAAGAGGCACAGCTTATTTTCGACCAATGATTTGACAAGCTCGTTTGGTATGCTTGCAAGCTGTGCCTCTCTACCCTGGTCCAAACAACAAACCAAAACTCAATTCCAAAACAGCGAAAGGTACGCGCCTCTTGGAGCATAGAAGTGCTGTATTAACCTCTCGGATATCTGGCAGAAACCCTCAACGAGCCTCATAATATGGTGAATCGACGAAGAACTCCCGTCGACCCCGTGTACCCCGTCTTCAACAATTCATCCTCATCGCGCCAGATACTTCTCCTACTCGCACCGAATCCTCAGATTCCATCAACACTCCGAGTGATGACTTTGACAGACTGAGAATCCTCAAATTCCTCCGAAGAACATCCAAAAAGCATCGTCGATATTTGCCATACACTATACTCTGCCAAATCTTTATTCATCTGGATGCAGCTGAAACAGTTCAATTGGCATCAATGGGACACTTGGCATCAGTTCCTACTGCTTCAACTCAGCAATGGGAATTGACTTGCAAGCTCTTCAAACAGATCGCAGACGATCCATACGTTCGTCATAACTGGTTGATTACGCGTTATGGTCGCCAATTGGGTCTGTTTTACGCATTCAAATATCATAAGGGCATATTTTCCCCTGAGGTATTGCTTGATTCACACAAGCATCGGACTTTTGACTTAATTTTTCAAACAAAAGGTTGGACGCCTTATGCTTAGATCCAGGTGCCAACTTCCAAGATACTTGATTCAATTGGTCGACAAGGAATACCACTGCGTCCAGATCGACTTCGAAGACCCGTTTCGCTTGAAACTTGGATGTTTTTCATCCAAATGGATACCAAAGGTATCAAGCAAATGCTGATTTCAGAGAAGATGTTAGTAAGTCATTGGTTAGCGCATAGGTACTGAAATTTGGTTGTGCAGGATGTGGCGCGATTTGAGCGTTGTCTTTACGGTGTGACGACAACAGTCCAAGAATCTATTGATATAATCAAGAACCTCACGACATGTATGGATTTGTCCAGTGCGTGGTATGGGATCTCCAGTAGACGAAACTGTTTACGTGAGTGTTTGCATTTCAATTACAACAGCTAACCTTCATATTCAGCTGGTATCAAAACTCGATGTGAATCTTGTGACTGGTTTGGAAAGAAACGGCTTGATTTGAGCTTTGTGAATGATTCTGTGATGGAAAAGCTCCTATGGCGTTCTGATATTACTGAATCCATTGTTGCTTCATACGTACGCGTCGGATTTAAATTGACTGGACCTGCAGTGAAGAAAGGGCTTCAGATGGGCCGTGCCAATACACTCGAAATCTTGCGCAAATACATTATTCCTCCAGCATTACAATCATATGCTGAAGACACCGTCGTGGATATGTTTGGTCCTGCTATTCGAGGTTAAGTTTGAATATCGAGTCGAAGTATACTGAATGGAGTTTATAGGATGGAACTTTACCTTGGAAGCGATCGATTTTCTTCGATCCTCATTCACAATCTCTGAAGACGTGATGGAACGGGCAATTCTCCGACACCCAAACGGCATCAGTCCAGACTCTCCAGACGCGTTTCCTGCCACACGATCATATATGAAAGCGAACCCTTGTCCGTTTGGCGTTGGATTCTTCGTGTATACGGGCCCACCCATCGCTTGACCATGGCTTGCTTTGATGGTAATTCATTTTCAGTTTCTCCAACAATAGTAACATGTGTTTCTAGATGCCATCAGTCGCGCTGCTGCTGAGCGGGAGCTTCATGCGCTGCACGACATCTTCTTAAACGAAGGAGTTCAGTTTCGTCCACGTCATGTGAAGATTCTTGCTTGCAGGGTTCTTCACCGTGATATGACAGCAAATGCTTTGCACTTACTTCAAATTATGCGAAAGCAAATTATCACAGCAGCTCGCTTGCAACACGACCAGTCAACTGCGAATAATGCTGTGACTGGGGATGCCAAGTCTGGGTCTCTATCATCGTCATTCAGTTTCATTTTTGGATCGGGAATGTCATCGTCAGGCTTAACTACAATGTGGAATACTCCTAATCCAGAAACACCGACTATGCTGACTCCAGGCCACCCACATTTGAGCCTCTAAATTCTTCGGATTAAACGCCGCGAGACATCAGAAGCTTCTGCTGATCTTACAATCGCCAACGTCACACCAATGACCCCCGAACTTCGCCAAGAGTGGATCAATGCGTTCCAGGACGAAGTAACTGGTAGTGATGAATGGAAGAATCGAATGGAAACTACGCAATTGGAGGGAGGACCCCGTGGTGGCGCATTCCGAATTACTCGTCCGCCTGAAGATGCTGTCAGATTCTTGGAAGAATCAAAGGAGATTGTTGCTGAGTTGAACGCATTCGCGCAAAAGTCTACTGCTGTCTTATTGAAGGGAAACGCGAGTGGGAAATCTAACAAGGTTGTGCACCACACAAAAGGAAGATCCACAAGCGTTGGTGCATCTAATTCAAGTCGTTCTACTCCACCAAGATCTATGGCTGTTCCGGCTAGTATTGGATCTACTTCCAGTCGCTCATTTGTTGTGCGCCGAAGTTCTGCGCCAGGTCCAGTTCCAGTTCCGACATCACAACCCAATGGATCTTCGACAAATAACCTTTCGTCATTGACAGCTGAGCCGGAGCAAGAACGCGAGGTAATGGAATCAAATACAGGCTCAAACTTGATTCCCTTGGATACTGCAGTCGTCATTGACATGGCCGTGCAAACGAGTGACGCTGAAGATGATAATATCGAAGCTGCTGAAGGTGTTCAGAGTGAAGACGAGCTGGCAGTTGACGATGATTCTGTTACTGTTACACCAGCAGATACCAATCCCAGACACTCTCCAACTCCTGCACCAACGCCAACGCCAACCCCTACTAACGAAGAGATGGAATTATTTACTGCTGGCTTTCGAATTCATGGAACCTCATCTCGTGATGCTGTTGTAACACTTGACCATCAGCCCAGGTCACTAACACCCGAAGCTGGTCCTTCCACATACACTGTACCTCAGCCTCCACGACCGTCATCTTCTCAGTCAGCTACACGTCCGCGGATTTTCCGAAGAATGAGCGCGTTTTGGACAAGTCTCAGGAATAACAGGCGGTGATGCCTACCTCATAGATATATACCATTTACCTACCTCTTATTATGTACTTTGATGTACCTCTTCTGTTAAATAAATTATCTTAGCCTTCAATGACTCAAATGTCAGACAGATGGGACGAATATGCCGATTCTTATGCTGAATGGTCATCACGCCAAACACTTCCATACGCTAAGCATGCATTAGACCTCGTCAACATTGGAGAAAGGGCCAAGATCTTGGATGTTGCGACAGGTGATGGTGCTTTCGCCTTGGAAGCAGCAGCTCGTCACCCTACAAGCTCGATTGTCGCCATAGACTATTCTAGTGCGATGATTGATATTCTCGATGAGAGGATCAAGGAGCGTGGGCTTGGGGCTATCATTTCAACTAAAGTGGGGGATGCACAGGTACCACTGTACAACCAGATGATGAATTAGTAACTCTATCAGGCCTTGGACTTTCCAAACGATTCATTTGATTGCGTTGCAGTCGTATTTGGTCTTTTCCTCATGACGGACGGTCTTCAGTGTCTGCAGGAGATTCACCGAGTTCTCAAGCCAGGCGGAACTCTAGTTTTTACAAGCTGTAAGATTAAGATCGTTCGTAACATCAATCTAATTGCTGATCAGGGGGACAAACATTCGTTTCGGACTTGGTGTTTGGGGCATTACTTGCCATAGACCCAGAAGCGGCAATGAAGCGCGTATTATTCAAATGCACAAATGTGGCTAAACCTGGGACGTGGAATAACCATGATTGGATTCGAGAGAAATGCCTGAATGCTGGATTCGGGTCACCTGAAATCCATGTTGTTTCTCATCCAACCCAAGTCCATGTGAATGAGAAGGACTCTTTTGCGAAAATGTTAGGCGGTGGACCAGGAATCCGGTTTCTTATGAGAGCGGAAGGTTGGACTGAAGAGAATTCAAAAAGGGTGGAAGAAGGCCTGGCTGTAGCTTTGAATGGTTTATTTGATAGTGGAGTTGAGAATGTTTATCTTGTATCGAGTGCCAATGTTGTGATTTGCAAGAATGAATAGTAAAGGAATTGCCGGATGTCCTCTTCCTTGTTCCGGACTCAAAAAATCATGGCTGAAATCGAGAAGCTGTTGCCCACGACGACTGTTCCAGATGCGCCTCCTCGTCGCTGTCCCTTGGGAATGAGCAAAGCCGCTCGGGTTATTCTCGGTCTGAGCCTTGCTGTGACTGCCGTGACAATGTTCATGCCTGGTTGTTTGTCCAAGAACAAGTCCCCCAGCGATGGTTCGTAAACAAGCAGCCAATCGTCATTATAACTAACACGCCTTTCAGTGTGCCCATTTGAGCAGCCTGACATTTCAACTCCAATTTATAAATCAACACGTCCTCACTTGTTCAGGATTTTGAACAAGGCTTTGCCAGAGCCTCTCACAATCCTTCTCCCTGTTGCTCCCCGCATTCTCCAGGCCGAGTCCGATGGAGAATATCCAAACTGGAAGCAGACTGCCAACGTGAAATACATCTTGGACCAGTTCACTATCGATGGTGGTGTTGTTGGTCTTACTAGAAAGGCAAACGCCAATGCTGAGACTCAAGATGGAGAACTCTACGATATCTCGGTTTACTTGCCAATTCAAACTGACCGCGATGTGGTGTTTACTGGTGCTTACCCGTCGAAGGAAGTTCTTATTGAACAATTCCATGTGCAAGAGGTGTACTCAGTTGCTGACTTGCCAGCACACCTTGCTCTCAAAGTTAAAGGCGGAGAGGTTGGTTTAAAAATGATGTGGTCATCATCGTGGCATACTAATGCTTAATATAGTCTGTTGTTTCTACTGTCTCCCAAGATATTCTCTTCCAATCCCTCCCTGCTTCTGTCATTAGTGAGCTGGAGGGGGAAAATGTTAAAATTCCTTTCTCGTTTGAAGCTCAGCAGGCTTTCTGGAACGCGCGTTTCATCAAAACGATGAAGAGTTGGTTCGTTTGACGTATGCTTCACGTTTGGCTGCATGGGTCCACAAGAAAGTCGGAAAGTACATTTCTAAGGCGGATTCTATCACTGGTTAGTTGTTAAGCCTTGTTGTCTTCACAATTTCTGATGGATTTGATAGAAATCGAACTTCACGCCGAATTCACCAGACTCAGTGCACTTTGTGGCGGAGACTTGCAGTCATGTAAGTCTGAAATGGCTTCTGAATAATAATATGAACGAGTTGTCGTAGACCCTCCCATTGTTGGCGCAGGTCCTGATGCAGCTGTTCTTCACTACAGAACAGGAACGTTCCGTGGACTGGCTCATGCACCGGTTCCAGATGAGACATTTATTTTGATAGATGCTGCCCCAGAGTTTGTCGGATACACATCCGACTTGACTCGTACATATCCTCGTCACAAAAAGTGGAACGCTCAAATGAAGGAAGTTTACGGAATTGTCGAACGAGTTCAATCCAAGTTTGTACACACCCACTACCAACTTGATGCCGACTGGGCTGCAATCAACCTTCTGTCCAAAATTGACTTGACGGAAGAACTGATCAAGGCTGGCTTTATTCTCGGCACTGTGGAAGAAGCAGTTGCAGCGAATGTTGCCAACACAGTCTTCATGCCTCATGGTCTTGGCCATCCAGTTGGACTTGAAGTTCACGATCCAACTCCAGCCTCATTCATTGGCAGCCGTTTTGAAGCCGCATTTATTCCAAATGAAGAATTAGGTTCCTTCTTTGCTTGGTCGAAGGAAACGCATCCTCGCTTGTATGATGCGGCTCTTGCCAACTTCAAGGTTCCAAAAGGACACGTCTGTACCGTCGAGCCTGGTGTTTACTTTATTCCAAAGTTGTTGGAGCAAGTCAAAAAGAGCCCCATTGCCAAGTTTGTCAACTGGACTAAGATTGAGGAGGGTGATTACGTGTCTCTTGGAGGAGTGCGTATTGAGGATGTTGTCTTGTTTGACCACGCGGGAAACAAGCGCATTATTACTCGCGAGTAGGAAATGAATCTTTTGTATTGTTTTTGTGAACCAAAGCCATAATTCTCCGATAATGCTTGCCACTCGATCCCTGTCGCCCATCCGAACACAATCCGCACCAACCGAAGCCTCGCCGTCGTCGACGCCCCACACGGTTCCAGACGCAACGCAAGTGACTGAAGACATTCTTGCGGCGGCGCTCGTTGTTGGATCGCTTGGACCCGCCGTTGGAATGACAGCGTCGATTGGAAGCATCATCACGGCAACGGCATCGAGCCTCAAAGATTCGCTCTACAAAACAACGCAACTTCGGCTGCTGCGTCTGCACCACCTCTACGACAGACACTTCCTCAACTACCAACCTCGAAGCGAGGCAATCAAGAACGTCCTGCTCTCTACGAGCTCAAAGGAGGGTGTTTCATCGGACTCGCTCCTGCGTTTGGTTTCGCGAGACGAGTGGCTTGATCGCTGTGACCCGAAATCTGTCCTCAAAAGCTCCATTGCAGAGGTCCTTCAGATTCTCTTTGATGCGAAAGCCGACCCTGGAACAATCACTTCTTCATGCATTCATACTATCGCTTTACACGCTGTCGACATGACATTCTTCAGTACAAATGACACTGCGCCTTATTCCGGTTCTCGAACCCGAGCGGGAGACATCCAAGCACTCTCCAGCTTTTGCACAGGACTTGCAAACTCTGTAAACACTGGATTTGGAGACAAAGAGAAATATATTCTCATGGCTGGAAGCAACATGGAGGGGAAGATTACCACATTCCTCAAGGTGTCTCTGAAACTTGATGAAGCTCTCCGTGCGTTTCAGTCAGCCACGTCAATCAAATCTGGATTGCAGCGGAGCCAAAGTGATTCCATCATTTTGGCAACTGGAAACCAACAGTCGGATCTCCTCGATTTCGAACCATTGAAACGATCAATTGTTTCGTCGTTGGCGAATCTTGTTAACGTTGAAGTATGCAGAGTTATGCATTTGGCAATTACTTATCCGTCAACAAAAAACACGTTTGTGAGCGCTGTTGAAACATGGAATCAAATAATCACTGACTCGGGAAAGAAGTTCAGTATCAATTCGTTGCTTGGAAACCAAGCTGCCCAACCAACAACACCATTCGTCGAAAGTGTGCGTAAAATAAGCTCATTATTCGGAATGGTACAGAAGCAGCTCCAGTCATCCGAATCATCTGCTTCGTTGACTGATACTGAGTGGATGAATGAATTTGAAACCTTTGTTGGAATGGGCAAGACTGCCAGTAGTGACTCTGCAACTCTTCCCTTCAAAATCGTGCTTCCAGACTCAGAATCCAAGATTATTTCCCTGGTTGCCAGCTCGGGACTATTATTGTTGTTCGCGCATTCACTTCTTCAACATACTGAAACAAAGCCATTGAATCAATTGACAGTGATGCGATTGCATGTTGAGGACTTACTCAAGAGCCTTGTGGAAGATGCCGAGGAGCTGTTTGAAGCTACAAAGACGTTCCGTGTTGTATCTACGGAAGCGGCTCTTGCAGAAGTCGCATGGTACCGGTTTGTTTGCGACTATGCTGATGTATGTCTAGTAAGAAACGAGAAGCGTCGTATTATGCAGGACTTTTTGTTGTTGGACGCTCTTTGTGGTGGAAAAGGCCTTGCAACCCCACAACCTGACGAAGTACGACGAGACTTTAAGGATTTATTGGGAAAATTTAAATTGCAATGGTTCTCGTCGTCATCATCATCACTGGACAAGTAATCTGTTGCCTGGATTTCCTTCTATCATAACTTTATTGAGAACATTACTTTTTGAGGAATGAAAATAGCTTTGGTTTCTTTGATGGCTCGGACTCTCCCTTCTTGAAGAGGTTCGTGATAGAGAATCTTGATTTCCGTTTCGACAGAGGCGCAGGCTTCACAATATCCTGAGGCTTCATAGTCTCCACATTCTTGATGCTTTTACTGTGATCGGCGACATCGATGTTCATCTCTGAATTGTTGGAGGTTTGAGCAAGGCTTGGAGTTGATTGTGCTCTTGGGCTTACAATTGGCGATATGACCATATCTGATGGCGCAACACTCGCTTTCCTTTGCCTTTGAATAGCGTGAAGAATAAATATTGGTATATTGTCCTCTTCTTCTTCTTCGCGTGAAAGTGTAAGGGACGCTTGTGATGACGACGTCTTCAGCGAGCTTTTCGAAGGTTTAGGAGCATGTTGATGTGGAACAGCTGCCATAAGTCCATCAGAAACGCCTCCAAAAGATACACGCCGTCGACGAATAACTTCAGCTGCCGGTCCGTCATCTTCCAGAACATGTTTCCCGGCATGATTCTGGCGATTCTTTCGATTGAAGTTCTTTTGCTTCATAAGTGTGATTAAGGTTTCATCGTCGCTTTCAATAGTTGTTGTAGGGCTCTTTTCTATTCCTGGCGATACATTGGCATTGCCACCGAGTGTGCTAGAGTCAGACCATCCACTTGAAACAACTTTGATTGGTGCGATTTGCATTACACTAGCGCTCTGTCTCAACCTTAAAGGAGAAACATAGGGAGAATAGGAGTAAAGGGGCACTTGTGGGTCGCTTTGCATTCGAGAACAAATATGAACAAAACCTATCAACAAAAAGAATGCAAGCCTCAACAAGCGCCTCGTTTGAATCGAATGCATGAAAATTCCAAGAAGATAGTGTCTGCAGTACAATAGTTATTATAACGACAATTCTACAAACGACAATCTCCTGCGACCTTTTAATTTGGGATTTGCGAAAGGGGCCCTAGTTTCTTCACAGATTCACATATCTCTCTACCTCGTGAGTTTGTTCTCTGCACAACGCGTGATCTGACCGTTTCACCTTCTCAAGATGTCATCCCCACCTCAAGATCAACGACGGGCCAACTCCAACACACCTCCCAATGGAACCCTTAGCACACCCCCAATGAGACCCCAAACTCTTCAATTCTACCAAACTTCAATTTCACGATCCGGCTTCTCAGGTCCATTCCAGTCCGCCAGACGCGTTTATTCTGCAAACCACGCTTCATCTTCATCGGCAACTGCAGGTTCCAACACTTCCCAGTCGCCTCAGCCAACGACAATCCGATCTACACAATCGACTTCAACAACTCTTACGGCAACCCCGTACCTCTCGAGCAGTAGCAACAACAACAACAATAATAACGGAAACGACGCGTACCCAAATATCTTCCCAACGAATACCCTGAACAGCTCCAACTCCCGTTCAACCGTGCCCACTCAACACAACCCAAACATGCCTCCCGCGTCACCTCCCCCTCAACCCCCACGGTTGCAACGAACACAACAATCAAGTGCATCCGTGCACCCGCAGTTTAGAAGTAAAGCCGTATGCGAACTGTTTTGTCGACACTGCGAAGAAGTCGTTTGCACAAGAGTATGTATTTTATTTAATTTTTGAAAATGATTCTTTTAGTTTGAGTGAGAAGGAGAAAGATGACAATTGGATTGTGTAAATCCGGTGCAATAATGAGCTAGTTTTTCTGATATGATTCAACAGGGAATGAAAGCTATATTGCTTGGAGATACGCGTGTGGAGCTGTTTTCAACTGATTCGCCGCCATGCAGGTGTGTTTTGTCAAGGTGTTCTAGGTGGTGATTCCTGATCGTTTTTCGATAGGGTACAGCTCGTTGAGAATGATTACATGACTCGAAACTGTCAATGCCGAATCAGAGACGTGGCTTGTTTGCAATGGTACACACTTTGAAATTTCGGCAAGGATTCTTTTATGCTGACATCGAGTTACAAAACTAGTGGAAATGTGATTGGATACCATGTGACGCAACCATGCGAAGTTTGCCTTGATTCTTGCAACAATGGTCACTTTTGGATGTTCTTGTCCGAGGGAGTCAAGTCAAAGGATCGTGAACACTTCAGTTGAGCGGTACTTCTACTGAAATATGCTGTTATTAACAAGACGAACTACAGACAAGAAATTACTCTGGGCCCATTTGCCAAGCGCTGAGATGGATGTTGCACTTGAGGCACAGTATGAGTTGTTGTGTAGATGAAAAGAATCAATTTGAACAGACTCAGAAAGCTTCCCAAACTCTCAATCTCTCACCCTCTCGCATCCTTTTAGACATCATAGACGTATTCTATAGAAATAAAGGGTTATTACTAGGATAGACTTTTCATGGTTTCTGGACACTTCACCACTTCACAACCAAAAAGCATGACCCGAACAGCGCAGCTCTTCTTTGGATCCGCCAACCGAGGCAACCCAGGCCAAGCCGCGTGTTCAGCCGAGATCCGCGTTGACGGCGTTGCAGTTGTTTCTGCGGCGACAGTTCTCGAAGGGTCGTCAACGAACAACGTTGCCGAGTATTCGGGTCTTTTGCTCGGACTCGGCCACGCGTCGGCGAATCAATTTGAGGCGATTGAAGTTTGTGGCGCGTTGGAAGTTGTTGTGAAACAGGTTTGTTTTGGTGTTTGTTTTGGTGTTTGGTGGTGGTTTGGTTGTTGACATCGCAACTCGTTCGATCAGATGTCCGGCGAATTCAAGGTCCGCAATCCAGCTATGCAGTCATTGCACAACACTGCCTGGGCCCTCATTCGCTCGAGCTCCTTCAAGAACAACATCTCTTTCACCGTTGTCAAAAAGGCGGACGATTCCGCTGCTCATGCACTGGCTCGCGAAGCATTGGATTCAATGCAGGATATATATCGTACTCCAACCGTGGTATCACCTTCGGCTGCACAGGCAACTACAACTGACCAGTGTCCGATTTCAGGAGTCAAACATTCAAGTGACTTGGAAGAAGACAGTCAGGCTACACTAGCTTCTCGTAAGTTTAAAGCAACAATCAATTGCGCTCATTCGTTTTCGAAGCTTCTGTCAAGGTGGGCACATCACCAACTTCGGAATCAAGCCATTCAATCATACCTCAACCATCCATTATGTCTGATACCAAAGCACATATAAAACTTGAAATCATTCCTGTCGAATCTGAGCCAATTCTTCAGCCTACTCCAAAGAGTTCATTCGCTATTCCATCATTCGAACCACCCACCTCACTATTTGAGGAATCCTTACAAGGATTGGCAAATTCTCTTAATGAACCACTGAAAATTGACGAAAAGAAGCTATCGAATGATAATATTGGGATTATACGAAGCACAAGAAACAAATTTGGATCAAAAACCACAGCTGACAAGACTGAACGATGTAAAGCCAATGAAGAAGAGCGAAGGAAGCGTGAATCTGAATTACGCAAACAGAGACTGGACTCGTCGGAGAAGTATTTGTCGAAATTTGGAATTACAAAAAGTAGTTTTCTTGAAGTGAAGAAGGAAGACGAATTCCTTTCCACTGCGACGGAATCAAATGTCAAAGAAGAACTTACCGAAAACAAGCTTGACGACTCAGATTCGACAACAAAAAACCCAACTATTCCCGAATCACCCCAAAAGCCAATGGTTTCAACATATACCCCACCACCAGTCGAATTACACGAAAAGCTAAAAAAACTATCTCCTGAGCAACGAAATTTGATTTCCAAGATCGAACAAGGACGGAACTGTTTCATTACAGGTTCTGCAGGAACAGGAAAGAGTTTCACATTGCAAACGGTGATTGAGTACTTGCGATCGAAAGGAAAACGCGTTGCTGTCACAGCGCCAACGGGAGTTGCTGCATTACAAGGTCCGTTTTCCATCTCAATGGCGTAACATATAATTTACTTATCAGTGCGCAGTCAAGGGTGTTACACTCCATTCATTCGCATCCCTAGGAATCGGTCCTCTCGATCCGGATATGATTGTGCGGAAAATGGGAGAGAAAGCATGTGCAAAATGGCTTGAACTAGATGTTCTTATTATTGATGAAATTTCAATGGTTTCACACAAGATGTTTGAAGCAGTGGGTTTTTGTTTTGAAGTTTTTACAAACTCTCTAATCAAGTGCAGGTGGAATACATTGCACGAGCAATATTGAAATCCGTCAAGCCCTTTGGAGGACTTCAAATCATTCTATCTGGAGATTTCTTTCAGCTTCCACCTGTACCAGACCGTCCTCAATGCTCAAAATGTCTTCAATTCGATGTCCTTGTCTTGAAAGAAAATATGGCGGTTGCACGTTGCTTGAACAAGGCTTGTCACCAGAAACAGAGACGAGTCCACGAATTTGATCCGAGAACTTTGTTTGCTTTTCAGAGTCCAGTTTGGGAAAAGTGCAACTTTGAGTTTGTTGAACTTACCAAGGTATTTAATAATATTCCCATATGTCAGCCTGATGACAGTACGATAATCTCGTTAGGTTTTTCGTCAAGATGATATTGAATTTGTTGGACTACTGAATCGAATTCGTCGCGGCATTCTCACAGAAGCTGACAGCAGAGTGTTGAACAAATGCACACGATCCCTCGATACCTCCGAATTAATTGCAACGCGATTAGTTACACACAAGAAAATGTATTTCCTAACCATATAAGTTTGATTGTCGGTGAACACAATTTCAAAAGGGCTGACGCAACCAACAATCGTTTCTTTGGCGAATTACAAGGTGGAGAAGTACATACCTACACTTGCAGCGATCATGCATCCAATGATGAGGCTTATGAGGTTCGTAATTTGCAATACAGAAGTATCTTACTGTCCAAAACTAGCTTCTACCTGCAATCGAGCAGTACGTCCAAGCTCCTGCAGCCATTCACCTGAGAATTGGAACTCAAGTTATGCTTATCACAAACCTTTCTGTTTCTGAAGGACTCGTCAATGGAAGTCGTGGTGTTGTTATTGATTTCGAGTATGACAAGGATGAAGCTGGTCGTACGAAATTCAACGGAATCAAGTACCCAATTGTTGTGTTTGGCAAAAATCGAGTTATGCGGACTATTACTGAGCAAAACTTTGACGTTGAGGTATGGCATTGAACAACCAAAGTCCTGACTAAGTTACCTGTTTAGTTCAACGAAACCAGTAAAATGTGGAGAACTCAAATTCCACTCGTATTTGGATGGGCGGTGACCATTCACAAGTCACAGGGTCTTTCGCTTGATTTGGCATCAATTGACTTGAGGTCATGTTTTGCAGATGGACAAGCGTATGTCGCGTTATCGCGTGTAAAAAGTCTGGAAGGTCTTCATTTACAGTGCACAAAAGGATTCGATGCTGTGCCAAGAGACAAGGTTCGGGCTCATCCTGAGGTGAAGAAGTTTTATGATGCAGGAAAAGCACAAGAAAGAAAAGCCCTCGTCGTGAAGGCTGCATCGAACGACATATGGTAAGTTTTTTGGGTAACGATTTATGTATTGATGATTGTTTTTAGGAAATCGACATTGATTGCGACAATCGGTGCCCACTTTGACGATATCGGAAGAGGGCTAGCCGATCCTGCCGGAAACTTGATTTCTTTCTTGAAAGAATCTTAAGATGAAGTATTTAGTTTAGTTGCCATATATGTCTTGCTAATTTGTTTTTAGTTCCTGAAACGTGAACAGGAGGAGAAGGGAGAACGTATTGAAAAGGTCTTATTGGTACCAAGCCCTTCAAAGGATATTTATGAGACTCTAGATGAAAGTGAAGGAGATGCATTCTGGGAGATGGTGATTGAGAGTGAGTCTGGTGCGCTTGCAGGAATGAAACGTGGTGCAACTGATACGTTGGAAAGCCCAATGATGAAGAAATGATTGCTCTTTGATCAAAAAATAGATTTGCATAAGTATGAGATGATGGTTTATTTCACAATCACAAAGATTCCACGTTCACATTACCCCGTAAAGCCATTATTTTGGCAGCTTGTCCAAAAGCATCCTTGATACCACCCGAATTTGCTTCAGAACGAATCAGCATTCCTCGCTTATCCCCAGCCAACGCAACCATTCTTTTGATCTCAGCTTCCGTTCGTAGAGCACCAACAGTAATGACAATCAAGCCAATATCCTTGTGCTTACCAAAAATCTTTTCCATAGCTTGCTTCGATGCGACTTTGTTAGGACTTACATCATCTCCATCAGTCAAAGCAACAATCCATTTATCGCCTTGTGACTTGGGAGCCATTGCAATATCTCGGAGCGCAAACGCAATGGCGTCGTAGAATGCGGTTCCGCCCTCCGCTTCCGTATTTGTATCAATTAAATGGAACATTTGTGTAAGTTGGTTAGGATCCGATTTGGACATTTCTGAAAAGACTTGCTGGAATCGATGGTCGAACTTGAGGAGAGAGATGGTATCGGCATCAGTGCAGTTCTTTTTGATAATCTCTTTGATTGAAGCACGACATGTGCGAATGTATGTGCCTGTCATCGATCCTACAAATTCCATATAGGTTAGAACGGGGATATTCATGCAACTTTACAAACATTGTACCTGATGTATCCAACACAAACGTGACGTTCTTTTTCATTTCAGAACTACCTGAAGCCACATCAATTTCGCCAAACACCGGCTGAGCCATAACCCTCAACACCTTCGCGAGTTCAGGCCTATCGACACCCTTACTCAAGTCTTTTTCTTCACAAAGTGTAATTAAACGCGTAAGAACAAGTTTTTGGATGAACTTGACAGCAACGTCAAACCGCTGGAGCACGTATAGGTACCATGTTACAGCTTCAGCATATTTGTGTTGAGCTTCACAGAGGAGTCCCATGTTCAAGCAAGCGTACTGGAATGCAACTGGGTCGTTGTTTCGTGTTCTGACCAGATGAAATGCGTCTGTGATGAGCTCTTCAGCTTTGGCAAGTTTGTTGACGCTTGGTGTGAGGTATAGTTGACCAAGATTTCCTGATACTTGTGCAATTCCCTCAAGGTTGTCTGTTTGCCTGTGAAGGGCCAGAGACTTTTCAAAAAACGATTCTGCATTTGCAGCGTCGATACGTCCGAGGACTCCATCCACTGTATTCTCTTTGAATAGCACACCCATATTATTGAGTCGATTGGCGAGAACTGTTCGAAGAGTTGCCTGAGTATCTTCGCCGTTGGATGGGTTGTTCAACATATTAGTCGCTGGTAAAATTGTTAAAAGGATAAACGTGACAAGTTGAAGTTCTAGTTACCAATTGCGACTGCTCGATTATAAGAATTGACAGCCTTCTGAAACTCGCCATCAAGCATTCGATACACATTTCCGAGATTGTTGGCGCAGACTCCCTGGCCTCGCTCATTTCCCAATCGAATCATCATAGCTTCTGCAGCAAGATAGTTGTCAAGAGCTAACATGAGGTCGTCATTGTAGTATGCGGTATTTCCAAACCGGACAGCAGTCTGACAACGGTAAGTTGATTTTGTTGATGATGTAATTACCACTTACCAAAAGGTTCTTGAAGTTATCGTTAACATTGTTTAGCTCTTGCGAAAACAGAGGCTTGTTTTCAAATTCAAAGTGAAGCTCATTGACAGCAATATTGCTTAACTTGGCTACCATACTTTCCATGGGATTCAGAATTTTTTGAGCCAAAGAGCCTGTCACTCGGTAACTAATCCAAGCAGCAATGACAGTGCAGAGTACGGTGATTGTAACTGCAACGGCCAGAAGCGTTATATAAGACCTTTTCATACTGTCAGATAGTGCAGAAATGTCGGAATTTGGCGCGACAACAATGAGAATATGAGAAGTGGAATTAACTGTAGCCGCAGAAAAAGTCCAAGTAGAACCATCTGGCTTCTTGAACGTTCCAGTTCGGTTCGTGTCCGTCAGGGTATTGACTTGGTTCAAAAACGCGGCAGTAAGACCGGCATCGCTGTTGAATTCAACAGCCGAAATGGACGTCGTCATGTCAGCATTGTAAATATTCAAGCTGGTTCGGGATTGAGGATATAAGACGACATTTCCGCCTTTCTGTTTTGGAATAATATTGTGATTTTCTTCAAAGAAAGAGATAGAAATACCTCAATTATGTAAATGTAACCGTTGTTCAGGATTGGAGTGTTGGCCAACTTGTTTGCAAGCGATGCGACAAGAATCTGCAAGCTGATGACTCCGTAGAACTGCTTGTTCTTGTACAGACTGATAGAGGCACCAACAAGAAGCTGACCAGTGATTGCCGATGGGTAAGGTTTGGTGAAGACAGCAGGGGTGATTCCATTAGGAGGACCCGGTTTGGACGGAGGGTATGCGTTGATGGCAGTCAAGTAAAACTGGCGACAAATTGGCTTAAACCCAGCAGATCCACGGAATTCTGGAGCGACGTCTTCTCCATTACAGAATGTATTGTTGAGTGGGTTAAAAGTTGACAGATTGTACACTAATGGATAGATTCTCCAACCGCCGTCGGGGAATGCTATTTGGATTCCTCGAATACGAGGCTGATTTACAACAGCAGAGCGGAAAACATTGTCGAGATTTGCAGTGATATCTGGTTGCATCGCCTTGAATTGGGCCAATGTTGTGATGTTCACGTTGAAGTAGGCAGATACATCGAGAGGATTCGGAGGAAGTGGTGGATCGACGCCATCCAGCTGGCCAGCGAAGTAGGATGGGTAGATTGAAGCAGTTGGCACTTTTGGATCCTCAGAAGAGCCGTCAAGGCCGAGCACGTTGCGTGCCTGCGTGGCAGCAGCAGTGATTTGAACGGCAAAGTCTGAGAAGATATTGTCGACGAGTCTGACGAGAGTTAGGTTTACCGATAGTAACACTCAAACTACGAAACCTACTTTGCCGCACCGGCAGCGTTGTTTCCAAAGTGCGAATACTCATTGGCTTCCAATCGCGCTTGAATGTTGTCAATCTCGCCAGGCACCTTGGCGAAGAAGAGAACCATGGCACAGAGGCCGATCAACAGGAAGCCCAGAACGATCGGGACAACCAGACGCACAAGGATCTGTCCAGAGAACTTCATGTTTGGAGAGCAGTGGTCTTTCTCTTGATAGTTTAAAACAGCTTCTTGGCTGGCGGCTGAGTGGAGGAGCAAGTGTCTTTCTGTTGTTGCGGACTTGAAGAACCCAAAAAAATCATCCACCCAACCAACATCCACACTAAACACTCGAATGTCCTTTCTGCGTCCACCTCCTCAGTCCGCGCCACTGAAGCATCACTTGCTCTACTGGTTCATTCTGTGTGCTTTAGCGTCTCTGTTTCTGTCTGAAGTGATCGCCCTGAGTTTCATTGGCGGGTCCCTGGCTTCTCTCACGAACACTGCCTCAAACTTGCTGACAACTCAAGCTGCGAATAGTCTTGCATCATCAATTGTTTCGAACTCGGCGCAGCTCTTCGAAGATGTCCTAACCGATGTTATCTACGCTGTCACAGTTCTTTCAACTGCAACTGGCGATTCTTTCCGCCCAGACTACTCTACTGGACAAGAACCTAGTTTCTATGGTGCTCCAGAGTCCCTTGACAATCCAGTGGTCCAACCGAGCAATGCAGACCATTTCCCAGGATTAGCCATCAGCACAACTCATTCTGTTTGGATCTTGGCTGGTTACAACGAAACATCAAATGGAAAATTCACTCCGCCCTCTTTGAATTCTTCCACAACCAACACCCTCAATCAAGCTGCGCACGTGGATACATTTGTTCGACCAATCTACAAACTGAGCCCCGAAGTTTTATCTGTTCAAATTGGATTTGAAGACAGTGGATTATTGAAGAGTTTTCCAGGAACAGGGGATAACCTGAACTTGGGAGCATATGACCCACGGACTCGCTCGTGGTATTCTGCTGCCGTCAAAAATCAAGCCACGCCTGCCTCATACGCGATAACGGCCCCATATTTGTCTGCTTTCGGTCGTGGTTGGCTCGTTGGTACCGCCAAGACCTTTTACAACAAGGTTGATGGAAGTTTGGCAGGAGTGGCTACAGTCAACACAAAGTTGTCAGACCTTTCCAATTTATTAGAATCATACACATATGGAAACTCCAATGTTGCCGTGTTTACTGCTGATCAGAATGGATTCATGCTTGCCTCCACAAAAACCAATTTCAATTATATCGATCAAGGCACACCAAACTATAGCTTCCAAAATACATCCAATCCTTTGATTACAGATGGGCTGTGGAATCAAATTGTATCTTCGTCTTCCAAGGATATTAATACCCTGACGTCCAATTACGGCTCCACAACGTACACTGTGAGTAAACTCCTGCATACAGTTTAATGAGCTAACCCACTAAAAAGGACCCACAAACTGGTGTCCCGTACTTGATTCTCTGGAAGACACTCTCCATTTATGCAAGTGATTCTGCAGCAAAGTCTCAAACTCCATCTTGGGTTGCTGTTGGGTCTGTTCCCATTACCGAACTCCAATCAATTGTTGATAGCACCACTTCGAACCTAAAGAAAGCCCTTCCTCTAAGTATCGGCATCAGTTTCGGAGTTTTTGCTGGAACTACGCTTGTTGTGCTTCTCCTTGTTATTCTCTTTGCCAACCAAGTGGTAAAACCATTCCAAATCTTGAGCCAAGAGAGCTCTCGCGTCAGTAACAATATTGGAAACAAAGATTTGTGGGAAGGCGTTCAAGACAAGAACGTTAGCAGGTCAGGAGTTGACGAAATGGACAAACTTAAGGACAGCTTTTATGAAATGGTGAAGCGAGTGCGAGAAGCCAGTTTACAGAATCAAGCGCAAAGAGGGGATGTGATTGAGAACAAGACCTTTGCCAAGAAGAGCGTTGGTCAGGATTCCATTGAAGTTCAATCTGTTCTTGACTTGTTGCCAGAACATCCACCTCAATATCATGAAGTTTTTCCACAAGGACGTGGAGGTCCCAGTTCAAGTAGGCCTCAACCAGCTCAAGGCTCCTTTTTGACCTCGTCTTGAATGCAAATTCTTCATTTCTCATAGTTAACAAAATAAAGTCAACCCTTTATTACATCGATTTATTCATATCTTTTGTATGATCAATAAAACGTACCAAGTAGAGTAAAACGATGCCAATCCACTACCCTATCCAAGTTCAAAGACTTCTCACAGATCAGAAAGATATGAAGAAAAGTTGTTCTGTGAAAGTGTTTGCAGAATGCGAGTTGATTTTCGGACTCTTCAAATTTTCTAGTGTCCGGCACTACGGTGGCGTCAGTGACAGCCACTAATCTTGCGCGAACGCCAAGTCAGTGTGCCCCCATTCACTCACTCTCCTTCGCACTCGATCGCTAATCGAAGGCCCTGATTGATGGCAGGCAGGATCCATCTGATCAATGGCGAATACTGTTTCGACGAATCGCCGCCGCCCTCGCGTAAGTTGCAACCAACAACCTTCCTTCAACATTCCAACTGAACTCCCTCAACAGCGACGCCCGTCGTGCCCGAACACGTTGGCGCCCAAGAACTAGTTGCGTCTCAGGACCCGCCGAATCTCACAGTGCCTCTAAACTCAGAGTCATATTCAAATACCGAGCCATATTCTGCGAGAACTGAAACCGCACACGAATCTGTACTTCCAAAGAATTGGGAACGTGAGCTCAACTCAAGAATGAATGTGTTGTCCGATGAACAAAAGCTCCTCATAAAACTGGTTGAAGAAGGAAGGAACTGTTTCGTCACAGGGTAAGAGTTTCATACTCACGGTTTTTGTTTGTTTGTTTGAAAAATGGCTGCAGGTCAGCAGGAACTGGAAAATCGTTTACTATGGAAACAGTCATTGACTTCATTCGCAGCAAAGGACGGAGCGTCGTTGTGACGGCTCCTACAGGTGTAGCAGCCTTGCAAGGTTTTTGGAAATTTATGGAATCAATAGCTCCTCTGAACTATTCTAATTAGTGAAAGGCCAAACTCTAAATTCATTTTTTTCGCTCGGAATGAGTCCACATTGCATTCCGAACGTGATGCATATGGTGAAACGAAGCAAGGAGATTAAATGTCGTTTGAAAAGCGTTGACATCTTGGTAATTGACGAGATCTCAATGGTTTCTCATTCAGTACTGGATTTGGTTTGTTAATATTCGGAGACCAAGTTCATATTAATTAACTCTGCCAACACCACCAGATTCACAAGATGTTATGCATCGCGCGCGAAAGTTCAGAACCGTTCGGTGGAATCCAAATGATTGTTTCGGGTGACTTTTTCCAGCTTTCACCTGTTCCGGATGGCTTGAAATGTCCACACTGTCGAAGCGAAATCAGAGGACGGAAAATATCGTCGAAAGTTGGAATTTGTCAAAACGTGGATTGTACAGCGACCAGCAAGCCTTTTGAATTCGATCACAGGACGTTAATGGCGTTTGAAAGTGATATTTGGACTGCAGCCGACTTTGCATTTGTTGAACTCACCAAGGTATTCCGCCAATCTGACAAGCCATTCACTGATATGCTGGAACGCATACGTCGAGGAATATGTAATGAAGAAGACAGAGCAATGCTCAATACCCAAATTGTTGATGTTGGCGGTGAAGAGGATTTGTACTTGATGACAAGACGAGATAAAGTCGCTGAAAGGAATTTGATGTTTTATGAAAAACTTCACACAGTAAGTTTCTTTCTATGAGCTCAATTCCTAAAGATCTGCTTTGCAGAAACAATTCTACTACTTTGCGACTTCGCACAAAACGGAAACTATTCCACGTTCTGCATACAATAATATCATGAAAGAAATCCCAGTCCCATCTGAGCTGGGATTGCGAGCAGGTGCAAAAGTTATGCTCACTGTGAATTTATCTGTTCAAGAGGGTTTGGTGAACGGATCTCGAGGCTTTGTGTTGGGTTTTGATGTTGTCCCCGACATTGCTGGAGAAAAGTGTAGGTTTAGCAAATCTTCAAGTAAAAAGCTATTTCCTGTGGTTGAATTTGATGTAGACGGCGTCAAAATGACCCGAGCGATTGGAATGTTCAAATTTAAGTGTAAAGTAAGTATTACGGTGCATATCTCAAAAGTTAACGGCGTGATAAGTTCACAGAAAATGAAGAAATGTGGCGGAATCAAGTTCCACTGATTCTCGGATGGGCTATCACGGCTCATAAATCTCAAGGAATGACTTTGGATTCTGTCACAGTAGATATGCGTGATGCTTTCGCGGATGGTCAAGTTTATGTAGCGTTATCGCGAGTCAAGAGCTTGAAAGGTCTGTCCATTTTAACTTCAACAGGAGGTGATGCAATCCCTGCGACGTGCATCAAAGTGAATTCTGCCGTTTCAAAGTTTTATCAAGAAGAAAAAAGATCAGTGCAAAAATGCGAGAGTCGGTAAATATTTGGTGAACATGACTGGGAAGACGAAGCACTTTGGAGCGAGGCTTGCCAGATTGCTTCAGAATACGATGATATTATGTTATCTGAAGTTGATAATGGTCTTCTTGACAATCCCTCTGAAAATTATTTGATAGAATCTGAGACGTTTGGCAAAAAACGTAAACTGGGAGACATTCATACTTTGTCAAATAAATCACGTCGCCTCTGACAGGAGTAAAACAGAATTTATTTATACAATTTGAGTTATTCATTAATCAAGATTCGCCGACAGCTGCATACTTTGCACACACCTTCTTGTGTCGCGGCCAATCCGTTCTTTGACATTCGTGGGAACAATAAACCACTTTTGTTCCTGCTGTCAGACACGCTTTGCAGTTTGATAAACCCCAGAAAGATATTTTGCAAACTGAGCACTCACTCGGGGGTTGGTTCTCTGGCGCGAAAATTAACCCCATATAGACATTGTTTTCTTTGACGTGAAATATTCTTGCGTCAATAGGAGATTTTGAAGACTGACGAATTCGCAGTTTTTCGGCACCTGTTGCGCGGGAAATGACGGACCCTCCCCTTTTGTACCGTTCTTCCACGTTTCCGTCCGCAGAGACAAATTTGACAAGCCCAAAACATGCATTAACATAAATGCAGGCATCGGCAGCTACCAAAAAGTCCTTTCCAAGTTGAAGTCGTCTATGAGCCTTTTCAAGAACGATCACAGGGCCAAATGTCACAGACTCGCTTTTACCAAAATCATCTACGATTGATATTGTTACTGTTCGAGCTGTACTGAGTTTGTCTTCAACTGAACTTGGTGTGCGAAACCCAGTAGATTTTTTTAATGGTGTTAGATTCAGGCCAAGTTCGTTCGCAAGCTGAAGGGATATAAACGACACATCTGATAGATTGGACAGGTAAGCGATTTCGTTTCGATTGTTGACTGAGATATTGACTGCACATGATCCTTCTGTTGGTGAGAGAAACGATATAATTCCATCCGACACTGCATCTGACATACACGTTGAAAGTAGATATTTCGAAATTTTCACCATATATGCTTTTTTTCCTTTCTCCAAAGGCATAACTTTTGACGTCGCACCATTTCCATCGGTTGGTATACCAGAAATAATCTTCTCAGGAGGTGTAGAAGCTAATCCGCGAATTATTTTGGGTTCAAACGTTTTAAGCATTCCTTCCCATCGGCCCTGAACAGCATAGGAGCAAGGAATAGAGCAGCACGCATCACCAGCGGTCCAAAATCCTCGGTTGCAGTTCAAGCACATGAAAAGAACGGCATTGGGTGGGCATACTGTTGATGCAATCGGACATCCATCCCTGTAACGAAAGACAGGAACCGACTGAGAAGATGAGGGATTTGAAGAAAAAAGGATTAACGTCTCCTTTCCCTCCTTTTCCGATTCAATAGTCTGTTTCATTTCGCTTGTTGTTTTGTGAAGCATTCCACCGTGGTTGGTGTACGTTGTGCCGTCAACGAGTCGTATGAAATCTGCTCCAAGCTGTACGTGCCGTGTTTTATCAGGCGACTCCCCTGGTAGCACAAGAATAGGGCCAAAGGTTACGGATGTGGTTCCGAGTGTCACAGTTATTTGCCGGACAACCTTAGCTTTCGAGACATCAGGGCATGATAGAGCAGTGAAGCCAGCCGGATCTAGAATGTTCACAAACGGATGACATTCTAGATTCAACTCGGCAGCCAGAACATCAGAGACAAAGGTCATATGAGAGACACCGGACATAACCAGGTACAAGAGAGGCGATTGATTGACTCTGCCTTCCACGACACATCCCCCTTGAAGTCCATTACAGAGATTGGTGATAGGGTCAATCCATACTATCATGTCTGTGAGCTGTCGAGTGGTATCACGCAGCTCCAATCGGACACGCCTCTTCTGTCCTTCCATTTTTTCTGTTCGTTGAGAACATAAAACAGATTTATTCATCAATCGTCAAGTTGAGCTCATTTAAATTGTATCCGACAAGAGCAAGATTCGTTAGAGTGAGTATTTTGCATATTCCTTCCAGTCAAAAGTTTGACATTCGTATGAGCAATCCACAACCCTTTTTCCCCGCATGAAGACAAGCTTTACAGTTTGTTAGGCCCCAGAATGCTTGCTTGCACACAGAACACTTTTTCATAGGTTACTTAATACGATCTTTGACATTGCTGCATTAAATACATGTTTTATTCTGCAATAATCTGTAAAATTGATATCATTGACTGCAACATCAATCCTTGAGCTTGTCAACACGTCGATCGTGCATCTCCTGTTCCACTGTACGCTCAACCACAAATCGTACGATCTTCACAGTCTTGGTCTGGCCGTTTCTTAACGTTCTCGCGACTCCTTGCTTCTCTGCACCAATCGCATAGTCTTCCTTGTTGTCATGGAAAGGATGCATAATGATACAATGTGTAGCTATTATTCAACAATTAGTTTAAAAATCCAAGATATGAATGCATACCTTCTGTCAAGTTCAGCCCACTGACGGAATCTTTTGCAGATAGCATCAACACTTTAACAGCTTTGTATTTTTGCTCCCGTTTCATAGATTTTGATTCCACCTCGTTCAAAGCAGGTCGTTTCTTAGAAGGTTTCGCCACAACTGCACTCTCGTCAAATTCATCATCTTCCCGCACATCTTCATCATCGCTACCAACACCAAAGTCGTCTTCAGAATCATCCGCTTTCTTGCGCTGTTTTTTGGCTGGGCGAGTTTTTGAAGAGGTTGCACGACGAGCTCCTTTCTTGATTTCCACCACATCTTCCTTTGGTTCCGGTTCATCACTTTCTGATTCAATAATTGCAGTGGCCTTCGCTTTACGCGTTGCTCGTCTTGGAGGGAGTGGCTGAACCTCGCCCAAGTCTGAATCCAATGGTACGGCTCGTCCTTTCCCTTTCACGTCCTTTTTCACAGCTTTCGTTTTCATAGCCTTTGGTTTCAACTCTGCAATCTCTTCCATCTTTTCTTCGTCGACTTCGGCTTTAGTTTCGGCTTCGGCTTCGTCTTCAATTTTATCGTCTTTCACGAAACTGCTTTCGGGCAACCCAGCTCGAAACTGTTTGAGTGCCGCTTCTCGTTGAGTCCATCCACTCTTGAGACGCGCTGTTGCGATTCCAAACGTGTTCAAAGCTTGTGAGACTAAATCGGCCAAGTCAGACCACTGGATGAACACGAGGAAGCGATTGTTGTCATTTTCAGCCATTTCGCGTTGAAGATACTCGACTAATTCACGAATCTTGGAGCCAAACTGTTTCGTAAGGATATGGTTTCAGTAAAATGGCCACAGATGATGAAAAAGGCTTACCTTATCGGGATCAAGTTTATCCCCATCGTCATTCTCCTTCTGTTCTGCGCTTGGTTCCGGCGCTTCCAAAGCAGCAGTTGGAGGTTGCAACTTCATCAACTGATCTCGTCGGATTGGCATCATGCATTGCGGACACTTCTGGTTACGATTCGCAACTCCTTCCGCACATTCCCAGCAAAACACGTGTCCACACGGCACAAGCGCAAGTCCGTCCTTGGGAATATCGTCGTCCCAACATACACTACAGAATATCTTGTTGTCTTCTGAACCGTAGCTATTCAAAAAGTTCTGGAAAAAGTTGAACTGGGACTGTGTCGATCGGAGCTCTTCTTTCATTTGACGGTCTTCGGTTAGAGCTTTGCGGTATGAGAGTTCGGCGGCTTGACGGACTTGGTAGTCAACGGCTTTGTTTAGGACCTCGCGACGACGTTCAATCACTTTGATTTGGTTTTCTATTTGTTTGGTCAACTGATTGATTTTCGTGCTTCGGTCTGTTTGGACGCGTTGAGTCACTTGTTCGATGGTTAAGGCTTCTGAACCAGTTTCTGAGAACAAATTGTTTCCGATTTGATAGTGATTACACAGCTTGACAAGGTTCTCCATGTTGGCACGATTGTCATTGGTTGCACTGGAGCGATACAAAGACATTTCCATCGCTGTTTGGGTGACACGAATAGTCTCGTAGATTGGCGGTGGATAATGTATTTCAGGCTCGTTTCGTCGAACGCGGTTGATAAGGAACTCTTTGCAAGCAATCATAGTTCCCGAAGTGGACGACAAAGGCCAAGGTAGACTGTGCCAAAGATTTGAAAGGTTGATGTTGAGATAGGTGGCAAACGTTGCGACAGTATACTGGTTGTCCACTTTAGGTGTACCAGTAAGGCCCCACATGATATCTCCTTCCATAATTTCGAGCTGTGTTTTGATGGCTCGGTGCTTGTCGGTGATTTCATGGAACTCGTCAAATACCACACGATGAAAGTGAATCCATGAGAAGGCATATTTTCCTACTGGAAGATTATCGATGAATTCTTTCGCTGTGGCTTTGACGGAGAAGTCTATCTCGGGAGCATGAGTGTTCAATCGACGGGATTTGGAAGTTATTTTCCCTGCAATATAATTGACATTCGTGAGAAAGTTGTACGACACGATAACAATATCGCATTCTAGAATTTGTCTGAGAGTGGTTGCCTCATATCCGCGCTTCCCCTTGATTTCGATGGCGTTGATGTTGGTACCATAACATTTCTTGATTTCGGTCATCCACTGGCTGGCAATATTGTTCGGCACAAAGATAACGGTTGCTTTTGACTTAAATCTTTGAGTGACCGGATCCAAAGAATACAGGAACTCTTCGTCTTTGTAGGGTCTTGTCTGACACAGCGCAAGAGTTGTAATGGTTTTCCCAACACCTGGCTTGTCCTACACTCTTTTTTTTAGAAGAGAAATAATTAAAAAATGTTTAAAGTTTGAACATACTGCAATGATTCCGCTTTTAACCGACGGTGCTTTCAGTTTTGCCTCTTCTAAGGAATACAAACATCCAAGAAGACTTCGGGAAATTGGATATCCATGGCTTAGTCGATCAAAGAAAGTATTTTCATCCACCATTGTCATATTGGGATTGTAGTACACGGAATCATCACCATCCTCAATATTCTCCATCCAGCCCAGCGTTCGTCTTTGATAGTCGTACAAATTAAGAGCAAATGGTGCAGCAGGTTGAGGCGACATCGGTAAACTGACAGTGTTAGGCATTTGAATTGCAGAGATGTCCGGAATAGTGGATGGTTTTAAAAGTTGGTCAAAGTGATCCAGTTGCATCACTCTCATAGGTTTTTGCCCACTAGTTCGGTAAAGGCAGTTCAAGGGAAGAGAAATGAATGGATTGAGAGGATCTTCTGGAGGTGGATCGAGGGGATGATGAACATTGAGTTGAAAGTCGGCCTTTCCATCTCGCACATTGTCCATGTACAGCCAGTAAATACAACGAGTCTTCATGTTGCCATACATCGTCTGGCCTGTGCAGAAAGCAGTAATGAAGTCAAAGCAAGGAAAGGGGGTTCCAAAGAAGCCTTCTGGCGAGAAGCTGAATATCGATCCATAGATCTCGGTCTTTCGCGCTTCGAACAGCCGCAATCGCCCCTTTTTTTCGATGATTTGTCTGAGTCCGTTTTGTTCGTCGAGCCAGAGCGTCGGCCGTTGTCGCATCAGGATCGAGGCAAGCATTGGCGCCTGGTCGACTTCGGTTGCTTCAGAGACGGTGCCCGAATGTGCATTTGGTTGTTCTCTGGATCCAGATGAAGAACCAGAGGCGGTGGATGGAGAAAGTGGTGGTGGTGGTGATGCCATGGTGGGAGGGTTTCACAAAATGTTTTTGTGTTGTTGTCCGCCATTTTCGAACTTATCTTCGCTCAACTGTCAAACTTGCCCATACTTTCCCTCAAATATGGTTTTGCCACTCTTACTAGTCTCACAAGAAACTGTTGTGGTTGAATATAAGGATGAATTAGATTATTTAAGACTGATAGCATTTCCGCTGCAAATGAAATAATCAACCTTGCAGCAATTGATTAATAGCTTGTCAACACGTTGATCGTGCATCTCCTGTTCCACTGTACGTTGGATACTTTTGGATGCCACAAAGCTACCCAAAATTAGTAATTTTCTTTTCAGGAGGTGCAAATGCCATACCGTGAGTAACACATTTTCTCTCCGTCCCTTCCCAATTTGAAGCAATTTGATGTGTTGTTTTTAAAAGGTTCCCGTCGACATTTGTGTAAGTGGCTCTATCAACGTATCTCTGATCCAAATTGGATGTGCCTCGTCTCATCTCCTCCTGGGAAAACAAGGATAGGCCAGAAGGTTATTGAGACATTCTCAATATTGACTGTTATTTCTCGCGTAACTGTGACTTTAGAGCATCCGGACATGACAATGCAGAAAACCCAGCGGGCTTCAGGATGTCCACAAAAGGATGACAGTCCAGATCTAACTCGGATGCAAGTGCATCAGAAATGAAGGTTACTTGTAAGGCCCCAGACAAGGCAAGGTACAAGAGGATATGTGACTCTGCCTTCCACGACATAGGCTCCTTGAACCTTCTGCTTTTGAACTGTGACAGGATCGAATTTAGCTTCTACTTCGGTGAGTTGACAGGTGGTGCCGCGGCGGTCAAGTGGCAAACGCATATATTCAATTTCTATTTTGGCTTATTTACTAATTCTATTCATCAAAGCTCATCGTGATCCAATCGAGAGCTATTACAAACAGCAGCAAATCTTCCCGCTCCATTATAACTTTCCTCTCCAAATAGTGACCAACCCCTCCTATCAGCCGCAGCGACCCCACCACGGCCCCCAGCCTCTAACCGCATTCCAACCGCTCCCATTACTCTATCAGGCATACAAGCTGGAGCAGTTGTTTGACACACTGAAGTGCTGTCATTTGAATCGCACAACGGAGAATCCAAAAATGGATCAACGTATGACATGAATGATGGAATCTCTGGTTCGAAATCTGACGCTAGAGATGAATCTTCGTTCCCGCTTTTATCTGTTGAAGTCCATAGGATAAGGTAATCGGATACATGACCTGTTTGGTCCGTCCAATAAGGCCACTGTGCTTGTGCATCTCCCTTCCCACTTGAGAACCAGCCACCACTTGAACTAGCTACGGTATCATTATATAACAGCCTCAAATAATCTCGAGAAGCCCGTTCTGATGGTACAATTGCACGAATGCGGAGCTTGTCGTTGTATCCGGTTGGGAATCGTATATCCCCAACTTTGTTTTTTCGTATTCTGCAGAATTTTGCTAAATATACGGTCCACCCATAATCACAATACTTACATTTCTTTCTCGACAGAATCCATAATATTCCTGAACTCTGCGTAGGTCCCATTGATTTTCCCCTTTCTCCCATCCTTCATAAACTCCTCTGACCAGCCCCAACTTCCAACAAATGCAGCAGAAATCGGGTATTTACTGCACCCATTGTCAACCAAGTCTGTTGTGTTTACATTTTTTCGTAACAAACACAGACTTGCATACATACGCTTCATCACACCGATACTGTCAGCTGGGAGATCCACATTAGGATTTGTTAAAGGAGATCGAGAGGACGGTGAAATAAGTGATGGGATATATGCCGAACGATCGTCGCCAACGTCACTCAGCAGAGACGTCATTGAATTATATGGCTTCATATTAGACCCTCCCTTAGTAGTTTGAGATGCATAAAACGTGTCATCAAGCGTTGATACGATAAAGGGCTCAGAGTCTTTGACGTGAAATAAACAACCCAACAGCGAAGAAGAAGCTCCATAACTTTCAGCGGTGCAATTTGTCATTTGAATTCGCTTTGTGACACCTTTTTTCATCGCAATGTCTTTGAAGAATATGTGGAGGTTTGATGGAGGCAACGTCCTCTTCCCCCCTCGCAAGAACCGACTTGGTTGAAAGAATTTAGAGTGATGGGTGAACTGAAAGTCTTCCTTCTTGATTTTTAACTTTCCGTTGTCGCTGACTTGCTTTTGCAATGCCTCTGAGAGTGTTAAACAAAGTTTCTCCCCAACTTTTTCGAAATCGAATTCCTCTTCATAATCAAGATTGGCCATTGAGTCTAGCCGAGTTGTTTGCAGAAGAATGATATCAAAATTAGCAAGGTATGGGAAGAGGGCAGGTCGTTCTTTCAATAGTCGACTGATTTTGGAGAGGCTCATTCCACCAATATTGAATGTCACCATCGAGATTTGTTCTTCAGCTAAAATAATTCATAAGATGTCAATGTTATTCACAAAGTATAACTCACCTTTGACTAATGAATAGACAACCGGGTAATGTTCTGATATTCCGTCTGCACATGATTTGTGCTTTGCAAGCAGTCGATCTTCTGAGATTATTCCTCCAACAGCTTTTCTGAACTGTTTTCCGTACTCTTTTAGGACTTCACATGATCCATATTCAGTTCCATTCGCCGGTGGAGCCAAGCAGCTTTCCACTGAAGTCAAAGACGCAGTAGGAACATGACGGTGAGAAATATCGGTTCCAAGTTTGGTGGGAATGTATGGCGCCCAAACGAAATTATGAACAGTGCCAGTCGACGAAGGTGCAAAAAAGTGTCTAATACTGAGTTACAAAATAGAACAACTAAAAACACTGTGCAGAACAAACCTCCAAGTACCAGTTTCCTCCAAACCAAGTCTCAGAACACTCGCCACATTATCATCAAACACACCGGCAACGACAATTGAGTGGCCAAGGGTGACTCTAAAATGCTCCATCAAAAACAAGAGCAACTTGGCTTCCCGTGAGTGAGTGTTGTAAGACCGCGGAGCCCAATTGACATTAATGATGATCATCTTAACGAAAATGTCATTAAAAAAGTTGAATATGAAACACACCACCAACCTTTTGATTCTTGTCTTTCTTCGATGTCACAATGGTAACAACTGGAACTTCAACTCCTACTGCAATTGCAGCGACAGCATCCCCAATCGATGGAACCAATCCTTCCAAGCATGGCTCCACGGTAACCAAATCATTGCGATACACAAGTCGCCCACCACTGACTATACTGAACGTAGAATTGGATCCATCACAAGCATCCGTTACAGAAATTTTACTTTTGAGTGCACTAGGTAACTGAAGAGGATTTCCATCGTTTGATGGAAGATGTCGCGAGTTTTGGAGTGCAATAAAAGGAGTTTGCGCTGTAAGAAACGCAAGCTGTGGGAGTAGGTATGGAGTTGATTCTACTTTTGAGTCAACATCAAACGAAGCCACTGTTATTCAATCATAAGTACTCAAGATACATGTTATTTATACAAACGTACCGTGGTAACGCGTCGGGGCGCTCATTATTGTTTCCAAGTTGGTGGCAAACCAATCAGTCAAAGGATTCGATAATGGAACCAAGATGAATGGAGCAGATCCTGCTGCAACTTCTGGCGAGTATCCACATATCATTTGAAACGATATTGTGTCTATTTTGGAGGATTTGCCTGGCAGAATGTAACTTTAGCTTGAATTTTTTTTGTCGTAACGAAGGACTCAACTGAACCCAAATCCTGCATCGACACGACTTCGGCCAGTTACATCCCTCTTAAAATTAAAATCCATTTCCAAATGAGATCCGTCAGATGAATATTTGAAGACTGCGCCGTCCTCAAATCCTTCAAACTCATACGAATGGTCGTAACTCTTAATGACGTCCCCATCTGCTCCAACAGTTTCGTATGGAATACTGATGTTATTTGACAAGTTGATGTATGTGGGGACCAGGTTATGCCGTCCCACTGTGTATTTTAAGTTCAACAGCGCGATGGGAATTGACATTTGCAACCGCATATTCGCCGTACATCTACGATAGCCCTGTTAACTAGCCGGTAAAAAAAATTAACACTATACCTGTCAAAGAAGACAGCGACGCCCTCCATGGAATCCGTCGATACACCCGTTAGATTCAGAACTCGTCCCCGTTCGACATCTTTTGCGCCCCCAAACAAACCACCCAATACTCCGCCACCACTGCCCCCACTAGCCTTCTCCGACTTTTCAACATCCGTCCAGTACTCTTCTTCATACTCGAAATAGTCTTCATAGTACTTCTCATTCACCAAATCAACCTGCATTCCTGCTGAAGCCACGCTTGTATATCCTCCCATCACACGATCCACTTCTGCTTTGTTTGCAGCAAGGAAATCTCCAAGCCGGTCTCCACGGCCTCCAAGAACAGAGGCACGACATGCAACGTTTGTGATTTCGTTTGCAGCTTTGTAGATTCCATACATCGTGATTGATGACGCACGACATTTACCGCAAACATTCGACATTTCTCTAAGAAATACGTCTGACAGAATTTGGGCTGATTTGGAAGATGGTGAAGAGGATGCGAACTTGAGAGAAAGGTAGATCAAATCGTGGAGGGATTTTACAGGTGGACCCTGAAGGTCCAAACGTGGAATCTGGGGTGGAGATTGTTTCAGAGGATGAAGAGATGCCCATTTCGTCCAGTCTGAGCAAGACAGACCGCCCAATGACGTATTGAAGGGATTTTGGAGAGGGGTTTCGAGATACGCCGAGAAAATATTCGAGAAAGAAGGCCAAGAAGGTGTATCCGCTTTTTTTGTAACAATGTTAGAAGAAATAACAGCAGGATTAGACGAATTACCAGCCAGAATATAATCTCCATACACCTTCCCAAACAACTTCCAATCCAAGTCGTCAAGCGCCTCTTCACAAATACCACGGGAATCAGTTTTTCGGAACGTTTTGCGGTCTTTAATGGGTAGGTCTTGGAGCTGCGTGTCAACGTTCCCAAAACACTGGGGTATTTTGTAGATTGGGTCTGCGACCATTAATGCGACCCGATCATCATTCCATACTGTTGATTTATCAAGAGTCGCAGCCTATGTCGTTTCAACTTTAGGAAATTGAATGCAATCAAGTAGATTCTCACGGATGGTCCTGGAATTCCAAGAAACTTTGAGGATGTCATAAGATGCAGAGCAGTACATTCCGATATCGCGGATGGAGAAAATATTGCCAATTTGGTTGGAGTTCCAAGCTGTTGTTTGATGAGTTGCAATGAGTGTTTTGTGGAATGAAGGGGGAAGTGACAGGTACGAACCGGATCCCTCAAAGACCATGCATCCGAGATCCGCACGATACCGTCTCTGCACGCATTCGCACAAGCAGCAAACCCAACACTGTCGCCTGTCTTGTTTGCCCAAGAGTTGAAAGACTTGAGCAGCGGGTTCCCACTTAAGACATAGAGGCCACGACCCGCCTCCGCCGCCTGTGCGTATTCATCGCCAAGGGTGTCATCGAGGCGATCGTTGCAGCGGCCGCCAATGTCAATGTGGACCCGAGCGACACGTTGACGGCCGCACTCGCCGACCTCGATCGCGACAGTCAGGGCGCCGAGGCCGTCGAGCCGCGTTTGTTGGAGACTTTTAAAAGCGTCGGAAGAAGCGGCGTCGAACAAATCCGCGATTTGTGTTGATCGAAGGTCTCGTTGAAGAGCGTCAACGAGCGAGACCTGAACTGTCTTGACATCCTTCGCATTCTTCGCATTCTTGCTCTCTTCAGAGGGAACGCTCACACTCAATGACGTTAACACGGTTCGCAGCTTTGTGACTGTTGCCGTGCTCCATGTCCCTAGTAGCGCCTCGCTCTGCCGCCGCAACTCGGGAAGACTGTACCATTCAGAGACTCCTGGTGGCGGAGATAGAAGATCAATGCTAATTGTCTGGCTGCTCACTTGGGCTACAAGCACGATCAGCAGAGTTCGTATTTGCATCACGTCAAGTTTAATGAACTTATTATTTCTTATTTACGAATTTCTGAATTAGTTCCAAACACATCCTTCTTTAGCTGGTGTCGTCGCAAAGTGTCCTCCATTTCTTCAGCTGTCATTGGAGGTTGAGGTTGACTCACAAGAGTTGTTGCTGGTAACTGTGGTGAGGTGTTTCTGCTAAACCTTCCTGGAATTCGGTGATCATACAACTCATCCGTCAAATCCACTTTGGAGTTCTTGCGAATACTGCGCAATGAGTCGATATCACTGTGAACACTCTCTTTTCGAACCAATGGACGCATAGACGGTCTATGTTACAGTTAATATTTCCACTAAATGAATAAGCCTTACGTTATTTGCATTGGTTGTCCTTGAAGTACTGCACTTGCCCGCCCACCCTCTGGATCAACCCACGGCAAGGTGGTGCTGACGCGCGCACTATGTGTAGGATCCGTGCGTCGCTTCCATCTTCTTACACCTGTTACGATACAATACGCAAGCAGCAAGAAAGCTAAGATTCCAACTATAATCAACGCATACATTGCTGCTGGTCCCAAGCTGGTATCGCCTTGTCCAACTGCATTGCCTCCGCCACTAGGGTTAACAGAAAGATCATCTTTTGTTGAACCAACAGCGGTAGTAGTAATTGCACCCACTACAGGAACGCGATTTTGGGTCGCACCAGGAGGAGCATTCCCTGTACAAGGTCCAACTGCTATCCAATCACTTGACGATATTGGATTTGTTTGTGTCCAAAATCTTGCTTGGTAGTTGACTCCATTGACGCTCACTTGTTGTCCTTGTGTGTAAATTGATCCCTGTACCCACGTTGGAACGCAAGGCTGTGCCGAGGTAGGACCTCTGGAAGTAACAGCTGCCATTATGCTTGTCTTCAATTACTTCTATGCCGTTCAAGACCTTCTTTTTTGCTGCTAATTTCGTGCCGGAAGGGGCTTACACGTTTGGGATGTGCACAGATCTATTTTTGGAACATTTATCCGTCGTTTTGTACGTACTTTGCGCGTAGCAGAGTACAATTTATTTTCCGTAGTAGAGACAATGTGATTCCTCTACTTTCCAATTGATTGGGCGTGAGTTGCTCTGACAATCGAATAATATCTGTGCCATTATGGAGTTTAAATTGAAACCCGCCATTAATCCATGTCTTTATAATATCGTATTACAGACAAATTGAGGCGGAGAAACTCTCCGGAGAAACCAGCCACCAGCCACCTTGCCTCCCAAGTGAAACAAAAGATCAACCACCAACGAACTCTTTCTCAAACCAAAAATGACCAACTCCAACCCACACGCCGAGGCCCTCACCGCCGCCTTCAACTACCTCAAGACCCTCGAGGCCGCCACGGACTTTGTCTACGCCACCGACAAGAACGGCGCCAAGGTCTACTCCAAACCAACCACCGACGACAAGCCAACAAACATGCCAATCGGAAAGGGTGTCGCCCGCATCGCAAAGCCCTTCACCCTCGAACAAGTCATGGCCACAATCCGCGACGAAAAGGGACGGAAGCAGTGGGATTCCAGGTTCGAAGGCATGGAGATCAAGGACATGTTTGACGGCGACAGCGCTGAGGTTCTCGTGCATTCGCTGCAGTTTGGGCAGTGGCCTGTCGTCTCCGGCCGTGACTTTTGCATCACTGCGAAGAATGTGAAGGAGAGCGACGACAAGGGTTACGTTGTCTTCACTTCCGTTCAGGATCCAAAGATTCCAGAGGTCAAGGGTCGCGTGCGTGCTCACATCTACTGTGTCGGGTGGGTGATTGAGAAGGCCAAGGAGGGAGAAGGTTCAAGTTGGGACTTGACTTATTTCACCCATGTGGACCCCAAGGGCTTGCCAAATGCCATTGTGGCTGTCGTTGCAAATGAGACACCATCCTGTGCGGGTACTTTGGTGGCTTATTTGGAGAAGAACGGCCCTGTCGAAGGAGCTTAAATAATGATGTGAAATGCGCATAAAGCCTCGATGTGTATGATGTATAGATATAGGCTTTATTGAATAAATAAGTTGAATAGGTAAAGAATAAGTTGAAAAGACGCGTAAAGAAGATCGAATCAAGGTGTTTGGGATTGGTTTCGAAGGTGTCAAACCTCCTACTCACAGTAGACGCCACGCGAAGGCTCCAAACAAAGTCTACCAAAATAATAGGGGGCAGAGGAGCTCATACAGATCAACAATAAACAGGTTGCGCACATCACACATCATATTTCATGCCGCCAGCCAGTAGCTTGAGATACTACATGACATGGACTGGAGCAGAGAAGGCTAGAGATTTAAAGCACGACCCCGACCCACGGGTCAGAGCGAGTTTGCCCTTTGACAGGCTGAGCGAGAGTATCCCATGGGCCTAAGATATCTCGCTCACTCGTATTAATACGCGCCATCAAAAAGAAGGTGTGGCTAGTGTGGAGTATTGGCGGGCAACCAGAGAATCTAAGATGGCTTCGGGTGCTGGGTCTCTCTCGAGACTCGCCAGATCCGTTATCGCCATCTCACCTCGATGCCCCTCCTCCTGGACTTCAGCGCAGGCCCCCATCCGTCATTGAAGGGCAAGGCTTTCGTCTCCTGCGTCCCGAGGGCGTTGGAGTCTAGTTCTTTCGAACGAGATACGTATATATAGCGGACGGAACAATCTGGTCGTTCGGGTCATATAAGCGCCCATTTGCAGGAGACCCTGGTTGTGATCTGGTGGGGACTGGAAGCTCATTGTGGGACAGGGAAGCTCGTTGGTGTTTTGACATGTTTTGAGAGACGGAATGCTCTGTTTTATATCTGAATTTGGAGGGAGGGAAAGATTTTTTGCCTTTGTTTTGACCAACTGACAATTCTGCATCTCCACGCGCAATCTCATTGGCTGCCTTTTTTGCGCTTTTCGCTTTTTCTTTCCTTTTGGATATTATTGCATAGAGAGAAAGAGGGAAACTGAGGGATCAAAAGTGTGTACTTAGAATATGTGGGAGTGTCTTGAAAGGGTGAGCAAATTGAAAGCAAAATTGTTTGTCTGAGTTTCTGAGCAGATTCGGCGTATTTGTGGAGTTTCGGAGAGAACGAAGTGCTTAATCCTTCCAGTTCCGCAAAGAAAAGCAGGGGGAAAAAACCATTTAATGGACTTCAAAAACATAAAGAAGAGGAAGAAGATAGTCTGCGCAACAAAATCACGCAGGTACATAGTATTTTCTGTAATTAGCTCTGAACCCTGCGACCAAGGCCCGGAAATACCTCCTTTCAATACAAACAGCAAGAACACATACGCAATCAAGCGGTATGCCAATCCAAGAGCAAACATAATGATCATATTCTTGACTGTGTTACCTTTCTGGTATCCAAAAGAGTAGGACAACAAATATTCGTCAAAGACACTGTCATAGGGTTTAGCCCATTCCCAAAACTGTGCCTCAGCAGCCCATCTGTTCAAGCCGATGTTTAAAATGAAGACGTATCCGTCAGCTGTTGCATTGGCGAGGGATGGACCAAATCCACACAACACCTCAGAAATCAAGCCAATGGTGACTGCAATAAGTGGTGCGTTCTGCTGGCTGATGAACATGGAAATAAACATTCCCATCCCATAGATCCCAAAGAAGTTAAGGAACAGCAAAGCGAACTGAATTCCAATTGCAATGGGAGGTTGAGCCAGTAAGTAGTACAGCGCAAAAAAGTGGGCGGAAGAGAACAAGATTCTTGGAATTGAACTGATGTTCTTTCCAATGAAGTACGCAGTGCTACTGTGTCCGGCTTCAGCCTCTCTCAAGTACACAGCCTTTTCGCCACTGAAGACATTCACACCGGCTGGAGCAGCAGCAAGGGAAATAGCAATACCAACCAGCATTCCATACATAGCAATGAACCAAGCCCTGGAAGCCGTGGAAAGACCCAAATAAGGAGCAATCAAATGCGCAGACAAGTTTTCACCACCAAATGACGCAACTCCCATGATCGCTCCAGCTGCGAGGCCATTCAAACATTCAAGGACAAAACCTCCAACCAAACGGGACTGCTGAGCAAGGTAACGGTTGTGTGAAAGACCAACTTGGCGGATAAACGAAGCTCCACGATGCTTAGCAAGAGTATTCATGGAATCAATTGAGGCATTAGAAACTTTACCATCGGCAGTCGTCAGAGTCTTGGCATACGTCTTCCACTTTTTTGTTATTTCAGTCACACTGAGGAGAGTTGGCGGAATACCATCATTCAATTCACCACGCCCCGCAAGGATGTCCATTAGAGTATCGGCCACATTGGTGGTTGGCCAAAGTAAAAGCCAAGGGATTCAAAGTATGGCTTGGCACCTGAAACTGGTCCAAAGTAAGCGGTTCTACCTCCTGGTGCAATCATGAGGACATCATCGAACGTTTCAAAGATTTCAACACGCGGTTGGTGAACAACAGCAACAATTGTGAGACCAAGACGCGAAATGGAGTGTAAGATGTTCACTGCATCCATGGCAGCAGTAGAATCAAGACCAGAAGTTGGTTCATCCAAAAAGACAGAGAGTGGAGCAGCAGCAAGTTCCATTCCGATGTTGACACGCTTTCTTTGTCCCCCAGAGATTCCCCTTTCGAGGACGTTGCCGATACGCTTGTCAGCAACATGAGACAAGCTATAAATCATGATAAGACATTGTGCTTTTAAACATACAAAACATACTTAAGTGCTTGTAAAATGGCTTCGGCGTGTGCCTCGACTTCAGTGTTCGTCCAAGAGTTTGGAAGACGGACTCGGGCCGAGTAACGAATGTTTTCGCGAACAGAGAGTTCTTCAATCATAGTGTCGTCTTGTGGAACGTAACCAATCAATTTCTTGAATGAGGCCAACTCGGCAACAGTGCCGTTGATCTTCAGGGTACCGGCACTTCTGGCCGCCTTACCCATCAATACGTTCATGAATGTAGTCTTACCAGCACCTATTGCAGTAATATTAGCGGCTAAAGAACTTCATACGTGGAATTACCTGATGGGCCCATAATAGCAGTCATTTTTCCAGCGTTAATGGATCCAGAAACACCTTGCAAAATAGTCTTACGGTCCGGTAGCGTCAAACTCAAGTCCTGGATAATTCATTTGCAAGTCCGTACGACCATCAAGTCCTTTGTGGAATCCAGCAGTCAAAGCCGAAATATTACGCTGAATGTCTTCCGTGGTCAAGGCTTTCTTGTTCTCTTGGTCCTCCTCAACCTTCATGATGCGTTGCTTCTCGCGCTGACGCAAGACGCGGTAAATCACTACAAGAATGATGTCAATAATCGCGACAATGATCGTGAAACCGTAGTGTTGCTGTATAATGGTACCGGCAGAGCACAAACTCAAAAATTCGCATTTGGTTGGGGCTGTCTGCCCAGTGAGACAATAGTGACCCGGTGGACTATATCAAACATCAATATCAAGGATGAAAAAGGATCGATATGTACATACCAAACTGTAACAGTCTTGTAGTCAGGGCAATAGAATCCACTGGGACAGATCATCGGCTCGAAGACTCCCTGTGGCTCCCAGCACGGAAATCCAATTGATCGAAAGTAGAAGCAATTGCCGGAGGGTGGACATTGAACAGGATAAGTTGCAGGATTGTTAATGTCAAGGAAGGGACAGAAGAATCCAGGCTTGCAAGCGTTTTCAATTGTCAACGGCAATGTTCCGTTGTCTGTGATGTCTAGCGTGAAACCAACAGGGACGTAAGGAGCCTGGAAACACCCAAATCCTGCACCAAGCTCTTTAGGGACAGCAACTGGCAGCTTGCCCAATGTCCATGGTTTTCCACGAGCTCTTCTCCCTTCTGAATTGAATGGATTCGGGAACTTCTTGGGAAGTGTGATATTGTATTGGGCAGCAAACGACTCGAGGCTCAACGGGGAGATGCTTGACATTCAATGGACGTTTTTGAGAGCGTACTTCCTAAATGCGCTTGCCGGTTTTTATGGAAATTCTATCAGAAAAGCCTCAGTTTCGATGCGGTCAACAAGATGGCCCACGATTTCTAATGAAAAATTACAAATTTCCGCCTTTCGGCTCAGTCAATTTCCGTCTTGAGTGCTTTCAGCACTCAAAAATTGATGAAAGATTGATGTACAGATTAAAAAGCGCTCAGATGATGTTATCAGATTGCGATCTCGATTTGTATCTGTATTGATCACAGACAAAGTCATGAATGCCCGTATTTAAAGTCGATTTTGATCCAACTGTACTTCATCTTGACCATCTGATATATTGAACTCAACGTTTGCGACAAAACGCACGACCTAACCTCGCGTTCTCGCAACGCTCCCCGCCAATCCTCATTCATCTAACGCATCCCACCAACTTAAATACATCCCATTCAAAATCACACCAAATCTAAACACTCTCCAATCCATACACACTCCTCCTCTCCTATCATGATATCCATGATCTACTCATCCTTAGACTTTCCATGCGTCCCCGCCTTCCCACCTTTAAACCCCTTTGTCTTTTCATGAGCCGACTTTCCAACGCCGGTGCCAGCAAGACCACGACCACGTAACCCAACCTCACGTTCCCACTTCATTAAACCTTCATACTCACACCGCACCAAGTCTCCCACGTCACTTGTATCACGAACACAAAAAGCGATGGCAAGAGGATGGTCGAGTACTTTGAGCGTGTCAACGAGGAAGGGGAGGAGGAGGCGAGTAGTGAAAAGGAACCAAATGAGGCCGAGGAGGGTACCTATTTGGACACCGACCAGGACTTGGGAGGGGGTGTGGTAGTAGAGGTGGATGCGAGAGTATTGGACGGATGCAGCGAGAAGGAGGGTTGCGAGTGCAATCAAGTGTTTCCATAGTTTTGATTTGTATGAGGTTCTATAATATAGAAGTGTGAAAAAGAAGGGTGAGTGTTGGTTGGTTGACAGTGTGGTTGACGAAGGGGGTTGTCAAAAAACCACATTACTTGAGGTACAGATGCAGGATAACACAAGTCGCGAAATAAGCCATGAATTGAGAATGGCTTGAAGGCATACCGTAACCGCCTCCGAGGATGGCTGGTGGTAGAAACACATTAGATACAGGTTGACAGTACCCAAAGACGTACCCGTTGGACGTGGCTCCTTGATTAGTTTCTTGAGAGCCAAGTTCAATACTTCACCAATGAGTTGACCGAGACATATTGAGGCAATGTACAGGTCTCTGCGAGCGGCAATCAATGTAGCATATGAAACCATGATAAAGATTGGAGTGAGAGACATGAGAGCCATGAGTTTCCCGATTGGATCATTTAGATCGTAGAGAAAGAATGTGAACGAGAAAGGTTTCAGGCCTTCCAGTGAAGTAGGAGCAGGCATTGTGCTTTTTTTGATACTTCTTTGTTTGATTCCTTCCCTTCTTCCCCTACACATACTAAATAACACCACCAAATGGGGCGACTCTCACTCCGGCACCACGGCCACCCCCTCGCCGATGTTCTCCCGCTCTTCAACTCAAATCGGAAAGACGCCGACGGAGGATCGCCGCCCGAAGCCGCGGCAAACGACGCCGCCGCCGCCGCGCTTCTTTCGCAACTGCTTTCGGAACTCGGCGCCTCGCCGCCCGCCGCCGCCGCCACGCGTCGCTCAACCCTCAAAGCCGAAAAGAAGAAGTCCGGAATCGACATCGCCGATCTGAACTCCGTCGCCACGAACGAGGAACTGCCGCCTCCGCTGCCCCCGCTGCCCGTCGCTGCGACTCGGTTTGTCGCAGAACCGGAAGATGCTGATCAGGAGGTGGCGCTGCCTGCAAAGAATCATCAAACGATCGTGGATTCCACTTCGCCACAGAAACCTGCCAACCTCAAAGAAGAAGCTATCCTTGGCGACTACCTGCTACAAAAGACAATCGGCGAAGGATGCTTCAGCAAAGTTAAAATGGCAATTCACTTTCCTACAGGCCATAAGGTATCGCGTCTTTGACTATTCAAACACTAACGCTGTAACCCAAGGTTGCTATAAAATGCATGGACAAAAACGCGATCCAATCTGAAGTTGGAAATTCAGAGCGGACTCTCCGCGAAATTCTTGTCCTCTCGCACCTCTACCATCCAAATATTACGCGTTTGTTACAAGTTGTCGACACCAAAGACTATACCTACCTCATTCTGGAATATGAAGAAGGTGGTGAACTATTTGATTATATTATCTCGAAACACGTGCTCCCGGAATCCGAGGCACGGACAAAGTTTCGTCAGCTTCTATCTGCAATTCAATACTGTCACATAAATGGAATTGTGCATCGCGATCTAAAACCAGAGAATAGTTAAGTATGGTATCTGAATGCAGATACATCAATGTCCTCGTGTGAAAGAGTGCTCGAACCTCTAACATATCCGTATATTCCTCCTTCAGTCTTACTAGACTCTCATGGAAATATGAAGCTCATCGACTTTGGTTTCTCAAATGTTGTACGCGATGGAAATATGATGGATACATTCTGTGGTTCGCCATCGTATGCTGCCCCTGGTACGAACTTTCCTTATCAAAAATGGTAATTGACGTTCAAGCCAGAAATGATTGCTAGACGAAAATACAATGGACAAGATGTGGATATTTGGGCACTTGGTGTTATACTCTTTGTTTTAGTGTGTGGTTATCATCCTTTCGATTGCCAGCATATGGGAAGAATGTACACAAATATTCTGTCAGCGCGGTATAAATTCCCTGAAGAGAGCCCAAAAGTTTCAGATAGTAACGTTTCCCTCCCTTCTTCTTCTCCTTCTAATTACAGCATACAGACGCCAAAGACATTCTGGCGTCTATGTTAAAAGTAAATCCTCTGGAACGGGCTACTTTATCGAAACTTCAATCTCATCCATGGATCACAGACAATGGTGCTCTTCCCCCGGTTGAATTTTATGAATTGCCTCTTGAATCTCCTGTTTCGCCTGGCTCTCCAACATCTTCGCCAATACGTGGAGATCCATGTCATCTTAAAGATAATTCATTAATTGCAGAACTCAAACGGATGGGATTTTCGAATGAAGAGATCGAATTCGCAAAGAAAACTGGAGATCCTGGACCCGTAATGGCTGCGTACCATTTATTAAGAGCCGAAAAGAAACGAGCACAGGCAAAACAAACTGAGACGACTCAATCAGTTTCAACAGCACCGACAGGATTGAAGGGACTGAATATTCAAACTGATTTTAGTGAACTGCCTCCACTTCCACAGCAACAACCTCAACAAAAGGACGAGAACTCATCTGAATTTGTGCCTCGAACACCATTATCAACCACATTTATTCTAGATCCTACAACCGGTACCCCAATATCACCTGTAACAAACAAAGTCATCGCACCAAAAACAGTGCTCTACCACAATGGTGACCCAAATTACAATCTAACCTCTCCTGCATCTACAATCCCACCTCGTTCAACTCCAACCACCAATACTCTCGAAACTCCCGCAAGTCCCTCAAAATCCACAAACCCAAACTCTCTCATCACAAAAATACGTTCACCAACCGCTACGTCCCCGTCAAAACCAACCTCCTTGCTCTCCGACAGCCACAAAACCCTTCTCCAAGACGACACTTTCCACAAAGATCTCACAAACGTATCCCCGGACCGCGCAGCTACTGACCTTGAGCAAAGAATGCATGACCACAATATTTCCTTCACGCGCACGACAGACGAAACGTCAAGAAAGACTCTGTATGACTGTGTATGGAAGAATCCATTGTCGATTGTTTTAAGCCCTGGGTTTGGACAAGACGGTGGTGGTGTTGATCGAGTTGTGAAGGGGATGTTTCTTGCGGAGGATGTGCCGAGTGAAGGGTTGATGTTTCAGATTGAGTTGGTGAGCTGGGAGAAGGGGAGGGATACTGTCGCTTCTGTGGGATGCATGAACGTGAAAGCTGCGGGAACGTTTTTCGTGGGGTTGTTGCTCACAGGGGTCGGAAGTGTTGGACGACGAAAGTTGTGATTTTTTGGTTGGAAAGTTGAAACTCTTAAGCAAGCATATTATTTATTATTCCTGAATTATTCAACTTTTTGGCATTTTGGTTGAAATGACTGCACCAATCAGAATGATTAATAAAATGGTGACATTCATGTTACTAACTGTAAATGATTACTACCTAGGTGATGGCTATGGTTTTATTTGTTCTGGTTTTGAGACTGGGCTGTGGCTGTGTTACATCATTACGTTGTGTCCTCAATGACGAAAAAAGCCCTATACCCGAATCCCTCCCGAAAATGGAAGAAAGAGCAGGAAACTCAGACGTTGAGCTTGGCCTCATTCATAACTCTGTCAACTCTGTGAATCCAACAGAAATTCATGTGAAGCCCGAATCAGAAACGACGAAGAAGCCGACAACTCCTCGTTTGACATCGCTTGATGCTTTCCGAGGATTCACAATCATATCTATGATAAGTGAGTAGATCGCTTCCTCCAGTTACTATGAGCTGAAGAGGTGTCTCATCTAGTGGCCAATTTCCAACAAGAAGGTGCTTTTGAAATTCTCACACATGCTAGCTGGACTGAACGTATCTCATTTGTCGACTTTATATTTCCCACGTTTGTGTTTATGATGGGAATGGTGAGAATGATCGGGATGCTACATATATTGTGAGGCTTATTCCATACCAATCACAGGCTATTCCAATCGCCATGAAGTCTGGTAAATCATACTGGACACTAGCCGAGCGTTCGTTGAAGCTTATTGCCGTTGGTCTTGCCATCAACTTATTGGGAACTCTGTGTGGCGAGCCAATTGATTTCAACACGTTCAGATACCTTGCTGTCCTCCAACGCCTTGGAATTGTATTCTGGATCTGTTCAGCCACATACAAGGCAATTCCAAACTGAAGGAATTATTGGGACGTTTACAACTGTTGTTACTTGTGTTGGAGGGTCCTTCGTAGGAACGCTTTTGCTGGCGGATCCAGCCAACAAGTATGCGACGCTCAAGCTCATTGGGGAATCAATTATATTGATGGCAGTTGGATTGGGTCTTCATTATGCTGGTGTACCAGTCTCCAAGAATCTGTGGACTCCTTCATTTGTTTTCGTTTGCCTCGCAGGCTCGACGTTCTTCTTCGCGCTTTTCTTTTGGCTCATTGACAGTGGGAGGGATCTGACAATTCCGCCCAAGAAATTTCCTTTTGGTGTGAAGTCGATGGCCGCATGTGGGAAAAACCCATTGGCATTGTATGTTTTCCACGAGGTGGTGATAATTCTTCTCGATAGGGCTGGAGGATATCATCCATTCTACAACAGTGTGTTTGCATCTTGGATTAAAAATGAGGGAGCTAGCTCTCTTGTTTGGTCCCTCTTTTGGGGACTTGGTGTTGTTGTGCCTCTGGGACTATTTTTGGATCATATGAAATGGTACTGGAGAATGTGAACAGAAATAAGAGGAAAATATTATCATGGATTTATAATTTCGCGTTCTTTCCTCGGAGTGAAGGAGGAATCTGGACAGAAACCTCCTCATCCAGTACTTCACATTCAGTACAGTCATCTTTCGCTACTCCATTTACCCACTGAATCACTGAAAACAAGACACTGCTTTCACCCACAACAACCATGGGAGAATGCCATGCACCAACATTGTAGGTTACACCTTGGTCACCCCGCGCCAAGAATGCTCGCACACGAGACACATCTGGCTTGTCGAATACAGGATCATAGGGAGCTACAATAACAATGTACGCAGTGGATATATCTGACGCTGCAAGTCCCATTGGAATGAATGACTGCGTTGTGTGTGGGTGTCTTTCAAGGATCTGCAGTTGGAATGTTGCCGATGGTGTCAGCTTTCGTGGATGGCAGTGAAACAAAGACATGAGGGGCTCATTCTTAGATGGGTACGTTGTTGTGAGGGGAGAAATGGGAGAGTATTTTGTTGCTGTGGACTGATTCGCTGAGGATGCTTGAACGCGGGATGTGGGAATCGCGATAACTGAACCAAATGGACTGAATGCTGCCGAGGTCAATGGTTCCAGAGGGATTTGACGCATCAAAGAGTTTTTGTGAAGACTTTCGCTCGTGGGTTTCAAACTGATGACAACTAATCCCTTTGCTCACCTTGTCAATCTTGCCGCTGACGGTTAAGTTAATTATATCGATACAGCATTACCTCATACTCGCCCTAGGTCAAGTACTCTTTGCAACGGATGACTTTTTCCAACCAGCGGAATCGCTCCTTCATACCACTGAGCCTGTATGGGATGCAGATAAATTCACTCCATTTGGAAAGTGGATGGATGGCTGGGAGACCCGTCGCAAGCGGACCGAGGGTCATGATTGGGGAATTGTGAAGCTGGGCCTCAGTGGCGAAATCGAAGGTGTCCATATTGACACGGCATTCTTCACTGGTAACCAAGTACCCAGAATCAGCTTACAGGCGGCTTGTCTGGAAGAAGGTGAATCCTTGATTCTGTGGCCCAGATTGAATCTTATCTTACTATAGACCTGCCTCTTGTGCGACGAAGCGAAATCGGGACTTGTGCTACTGATCAGGAGTTGAAAGCTGCTGGGGCAGTTGGGAGTGAGAAATGGGACACCATCCTTTCAATGACTCCATTGAAGCCTGGATATCCGGAAACGCGTCACCACTACTTCCCCATCAACAAGGCATGTCTTGGAAAGAGATATACGCATTTGCGGTATAGTTTGTGTACCGACCGATTTGAATTCTTACATTGATTCCCTAGTATCAACTATTTCCCTGATGGTGGCGTTGCCCGACTTCGGGTGTATGGAACTGTCTCAAAAGATTGGTCCACTGTCTCTCCAGTTCAGCAATTTGACTTGGTTGCATTGGAGAATGGGGGAATCCCCGTTTCGTTTACAAACAGCCACTATGGAACTCCCCAGAACATGCTCATGAAGAGAGAAAGTGCTGGGATGTATGATGGATGGGAAACTGGTGAGTTGCGTTGTTCTGTTCCATCGAAAACCTGACTGCTACGCAGCACGAAATCCAAATCGTCCACCTATATTTAAAAAAGATGCCGAAGGATTGCTTGTTATCCCAGGCTCTGAACATGTTGTTATCAAACTCGGACACATTGCTATACCTGAAAAGGTTGTTATTGATACCTCGCACTTCAAGGGTAACTTTCCAGAAAGTGTTCTTGTAGAGTCTTGCGTTTTGACGCAAGGGCAACGACTCAACGATGCTAAATGGCATGTGTTAGTTAAGCGAGTAAAGTGCCAGCCAAATTTGAAGCACGAATTCGGTGTCGTTGGTGGTGGATCGGGAATCACTCATGTACGCTTGACGGTCTTCCCGGACGGTGGTATTGCACGATTCCGTGTGTTTGGTACTTTGGGAGAAACAAAAGTCAGTTCAAAATTATAAGAATCCTCTAATAAAATGTGGTTTTCACTCTAGAAGTAAAAATGCAGCGTCTTTATCAATCCAGACGCTTTATTTATCACACATAATTTGGTTTTATTGGAAATTTGGTCTAGAAACATGCGAAGAGGGTAAGAAGAACAAAAGCGGCAATGTGGACTTTGCTAGCAGTGCTGGCAACAAGACCAGAGTAAGGGGCTTGATTCTGAGCTTGGGCAGGAGTTTGAGAAGCTTGAGTGGCGGCTTGAGTGGTTGTTGTTTTAACAGGAACCCACCCGAATGGATCAGCTGGATCAGTTGAAACATAGCCACCAAGCTTAGATTTATCCAGAGTAACCTCAAGGAGACGAACAAACACGTCAGTGAAGTACATAAAGAAGTAGTCTTTGTCTGCGCTAAAAGCCAAGAATTTCTTATCAGCGTTTGGACTCAAGACTCCTGGTTTTGGGGAATTTACAGCATCGGTAATACCATTCACCACCTCGACATCTGATGGTAGTTTCATCACCGCTGCTCCGTTCACAGGACCTGAAAGTGCGGGAAGAATGTAAGCATTTAAGATAAAGCCATTGTACTCACTAATCAAATTCATCTGCCAACTCTTGATGTCGGGAAGCGTCTCATTAATTCCTGGCCAGGAGCGATTAGTCAATGGCCCGTAGAAGTTAGAGAACGTGTTCTCCTCTCCTGTCCAAGGACCGTGGTAACCTGAATATTCTCTGTGGCATCGACCCACGCCGTGACCACCGTGAATAAGAGCAGCCAAGTCTGTGCTGTTCATTCCAAACTTGGCAAACTTGTCCAGCTGAGTATTCCATGAGTCCTTGGCAGATGGGATGCGATTTGCTTCTCCAAGTCTGGCTTGGTTTATGTCAGTGATGTCGTTTCGGCCTGGCCTCCATGGAATGATAGGACCTTAACACTTGTTAGCAAGCATAAAGAGTATAATACATAACTAACCTCCCATCACACGTACAGCGAGAGCTCCAGCGTAAGACCACAAGTCTGCATTCGAGATTTTATCGGCGTAAATTTCATAGAGTGGAGCCAACGCATCAATTGCACGTTGGAGACCTTTATTTTGCGGATCCTCCGGATCTTGGAGGAGCATTGTCGCGTGTGGACCGCCAGTACCGTCAAGAATATTTCCAGTAGAAGCATCGTGCCAGGCAAGACGTAACAAAACAGGACCGTATTGCTTTACTTGAATGAGTGTCTTGATTCCTTCACGCAAATTAATCCAGTCGTAGTTGGTCATAGTGGTGGTGTAGTACTTGGACCAGTCACCGCTAGTAGCGTTTGATTTGGCTATGCTGATGTCAACCTTATCTTGAGCAAGTGCAGTGGTACAAATCGATGTTGCAGGCGCCTTTGCCCATAACGTAGAATCCTGCCAATGGGTGGATCAGAAAAGTTTGCTTATAATATCTTTAGCTTCCTACCCATCGGTTTATCAGTGAAGGGTCGTTAGCAGGGCAAGCCTTGTTGATACAATCTGTCAACCTTTTTGAGTATTAGGGTCTTGGCAAAAGTAAATCACGTCGTCCAGCGTCAAAACACCAGCTTTCAAGTTGGCAGATCCAACTGTGACTTGGAACTGGGATGAGACACACTGCTTGGCACAGTTGGGAAATTGGGAGTAAAGAGTGAGCAATTGACTTGGGGCATCAGATCCAACGATTGTGGCATCTGCCTTCACCAAAACAAGACTTGCAAGTAGGACTAAGGGAGTCAGCATATTTTTTGGAAAGTAATTGAGAGTGGGTTGTGGATATTCTCCCCCTTTTCAACGACTTCAGCCACATATTTTTTGAGCCACACTTTGAGAAAGGCAACAATCCCCTTATTTTTGAGTGGAAATATTCATATAGAACACTGTGTCTAATCCAGATTTTGAGTCCTAAACCAACTTCTCCAGAGACATTAGTATTGGCATTTCAGTAGATACACCGGGGAATTTCTTCATTGGTAGAACTAAAAATCTCAGCTGCCATAATGTACTAGGGAGTTTGCAGTAAGAAGAGCGGCCAATTTTTAGTTCATTGTTTATAAGTATAAGATGACGGCGATTTCTCTTTGATTTAGACAAGTGATATTACATGATTCGCAGCGAGAATAGTGCGACAAAGCCATCTGTTAGAGGTTTATTGATGAGTGACAGTGGTATTGGTACAATGTCTATAATATCTATAATTTATATTATAAACCAAATAGAAATTTAAAGGGATTATCAAGCGTCATTTACTCCTCCAACACCGTCTCCTTCCCCAGCCCCGTCAACAGGCACCTCACTTGACTTGAAAGGTTCCAATACTTCCACATTCCCTTCGGCCCCTTCAGCAGCAACCGCCCCTCCTTCAGCATACACTCCACCTGCTTGCTCACCCAACTCCCCAAACTCACCCCCTTCCTCAACAGTCCTTGGTAACGAACTTAAAGGCAACTTTACTCCACTTGCCCGAGAATAATTCCCTCCCCCCAATTTTGCCGCATTCTTTAACCCACCTCCACCAATTGGCTGCCGCAAAGGCTTCCTAATCAGCAACTCAATCTCTTTCTTGAGTCCGTCAATTTCATTCGCTTGCGTCTGCACCAGAGAAATTAACTTATTTCGTTCGAGGATATCCTTTTTCTGTAATCCTGAATACTCGGCATTTACAGTTGCCTGACTCAAATTCAGAGCTTCCTCAAGAGAATGATGAGCTTCTGTCAGATTCACCAAATTCTCCAATAAGACAGTGTTCTGCCGCGTCATATCCGTCAATGTATCCTTCAGGTTTTTGATTTCGCGCTGATTAAAATCGGCTTAATTCTCACACTCTCCTTCAAAACACCAGAAGAAAGAACTTACATCACAGGCTTCCAACTCTCTAACCCTCTTTTCATCCTCCTTTCCAAGTTTTTCTCGCAACTCATCAGCGCCGCGGTTAATCCCCATCCTCTCAAGCTTCTCTAAATCAATTGTCTGTCCAAACTTAAGCATCTGCACGTCTGTCGCCCTTCCCTCCAACTCTGTCAATTTATACTGCTTCTCTTTTCGGCTTTTGACAAGTGCAACGTGCATCTTGCGGAGTTCCTTGTGGTTCTTTCGGATATCCTGTTTCTCCTGCTGTAGTTCCCGAATCCGATTCTTGAGTTTCGTCAACCCGCTATTCACAAAGATAAGAGCTTGCCCAAGATCATCAGGTAACTTGTTTTCCGCGTCGAGGTATTGTATCTGGTGCCCACGGAGAGGGACGACAATATCGAGTTCGTTCAGCTTTCGCTGTTTTTGGGTTTGGAAGTCTTGAATTTCAGAATCGGTTTGTTTTAGAGCTGCGGAGATGATTTTTTCCTTTTTGAGGAGAGAATCGTTTTCTTTTTTGAATCCCTTGAAATTGCAGGAGAGTATGAGTGTTCAAGAAAGATCAAGAATGTAACATACTTCAATAGCTTTTTGGATCTCAACGAGCGCTTCATCAAGATCAAGCTTTCGTTCACGTAGAACGAGGGTGATTTTGTCAAAGATGGCTTGATCGAGGTCTGGTGGGCAAGTGTCCAAGTCTTCCGCATTTTCATCTTCATCGTCAAAGTCTTCGTCATCATCTGTGTACCATATGAGCAGGACATTCTGAAATCCTTAAAAGATTGATCACTCACCGTCTTCATCTTCTTCTTCCTCCTCCTCCTCCTCTTCTTCATCATCATCCGTCTTGACTTTTTTCTACAAAATTAAAATTAGAGACGACTCCCCCTTTTCTTTTATGCTACACGTTACCTTTGTCCTCTTGATTTTCTTCTTGAACACTTTACCTAGAAACTCTTCATGCTTATTGTTCTCGCCAACAGTCTTTGCAAACTCTTCCTGCAATAGCTTCTCATCGTTGATGATTTCTTCAATCTCTTGTTTCTTTGCATTGAGTCTTTCTTGGCATTCTTTAATCTATTTTCCAATAATAAGAGTCAGATTGTCAAATCTTAAAACAAACCTTTATGGCAATGTCTGTCTTTTCAGCCTGCTTTAGTCCAATTTTTTCAGCGAGATAATTATCGTGCTTTTCGAACTCTTTGAGATGGACCCATTCGCGATATAGCAACAGAAGCTTCATATCAACCAGTTTCACATCTGCAGAACTAGTTGAGGATTTCCCTCACACTCAATTCAAACAAACAAACCTGCTTCCAAAGAAACACGCTCGTGCATGAGATCATTGACACAGTGATCAAATACTTGCACTTGATGCTCGATTTTCTGTGGTTTTTATATATATCAGAAACGTAAGCCAAAAACCATGTGAATACCTTCAAGATGGCCTTTCGACGACAATCCAACGCTTGGTAAAGAGCATTTTCTTCCGCAATTTCTAGATTAGATTTACCTGTGTTTGGAGGAGGGAATTCGCTTGCTCGACCCAGAACGTCGGAAACACGCGAGATACGTCCTCCCGGAACCATACTGTATCGTAGACTATTTCTCTCTTCAACATTTAAATCCGCTGAAATAGTGGGCGGTGGATTCGCACCACCGGCGGCTCCGCCTCCCCCACCGCCACCAAACCCACCAAAGTCACCGTCACCTCCGCCCTTTTTCTGAGTTGCATTAATTGCTTCTTCTTTAACCAAAGCGTCGATATCAGCGTCAGTCACAACATATCGGTCTTCAGGGTAACATCCTTGATCCATTTCAGGTGTCCAAAGTGAAAAAGTCTCACGTCCACCACCGAGTTCATCAAGACGCTGGTTGATTGTTTGAATTTCTTGGTTTTTTTGTTTGATGAAGACGACAAGTTCTCGTTTTCGGTCACGAAGTTGGAAGACTTTAGCGTTAAATTGCTGAGGAAATATATTAGCCACCATACAGGGGAAAAAAGACTATAATATACCTCCTTAATATTAAAGATGCTTTCCTTGAGAATAATAATTTGTCGGCGCTTCTTGTCTGCGTCAACACGCTCACTCTCAGGAACGATATACTTCTCACTTGTCTTCAGCTTATAATCACCCATATGCGCTTCAGCGTACCGAATTGCAGCAACATCCCGTCGATCCTCATAATTCTCATCTGGCTTCTCCTCCAGCAACTGTTTCCATAGCTGCGCCCGTTCAGCACGAAGAGCTTTTCTCGCCTCAAGCTTAGACCTTGAGTCTTTAGGTTCTTTCATCTGTTTTCGCGCTATTGTATTTCTCCCTGCAAGGTCTTTTGCCTTCTCCCCTCCATCACCCACATCCCCACCAACACCACCTTTTCCATCTGCATGACCACGACTAACAGCACGTTCATTGTTCAATAGAGTCTGAATCCCAAAATCCATCTTCTCAGGTAACTTCAACGTCCGGAATGTGCTTACACTCCACGCAGACTTCAGTGCTGTAACACGGATATAAAACGTCTCCACGGGATCAAGAAATTTACGCTTCAACTTATTCGGACCAATGGATTCCTTCTCGCTCACCCATTCAAGTTCCTTGCGCACGTTTGCGATACGTTGGAGTGTTTCATTCTCAATGTCTTGTTTTAAGTCAGGATCAACAGCAATTGAAGATCGAGGGATGTTAGCAGCATCCATTGTAGCCACAAGTTTAAGGTATTCACTACGAAGTTCAGAAATATAGTCCCGAGTCGCCTGCTTCTTCTGTTCTGCCTCAAAGATTTCACGATCACGTTCAGATTTGATTTTCGTTTCTTGGATAGTGTAAACAGCTTTGTCAATAATGTCTTGCGTAGGAATTTGTTCATCTGCTTCGTAAAAGTCAAAGTTGGGTGCTAGCAAAAAGGAAGTGTAAGATGTCTGAACTCAAGAAAAGGCTGAAAAGCAAACCTTCTTTCTCTTGAACTTCCTTAGGTGTGAATCTAAACATAAAGATTCCACCATCTGCTCCAGACGAGCACATAAACGCCTCATCAAATGAAACAGCAACATTCGTGATTCTTCCACGATCACAGTCATGAACATGTCCCATCCAAAATTGCCCATCATAAATTTTGTCTCGTGGGAATGGACCTGCAGCTGAGATTCCTTTCTGAGCTCTGACCATCTGTGCAAAGTCATCAAATGCTTTACTGTACTGTTCATACGTCTCGTGTCCACCGGTCCATTTGTGAAGCAGCATTTCGTCAAGTTTGATTTGGCGGATACATGTGAGACCGTCAGAAGTTCCGGCAATTAGGTACTTTCCGCTGTGAGTGAGCTTTAAGTCCGTGAATCCACTCTTGGCAACAAGAATAAGTCTGTATTTGTTATGTTATAAACGCATTCACTATGTATTCCAATTCACCTGCTCTTTTCTGGAGAATCAATTTTACAAGAACGAATTTCACCTTCCCCAAACTTGTTCACAATGGCCATCAAGAAGTATCCCCCCTGCAGATAAAATACCCTTGATATCGCTGATGTCTCAGTGATACAAAGGCCTCGTGCCTTTCGAATTGCCGAGACGATTCGTTTATCGCCTTTATCGTCTTTCGCTGGTTCAACTGGTGGAGCCGCATCTTTTTTGTCTCCTCCAGCAGAAGCGGGCTTCTCTTCCACATCTTCTTCCCCTTCCTTCGGCTTTTTCTCCTCCACAACTTTCGGGACAGGAACATTTAGCTTCCACTGATCAACCCGCAAGTTCACCAAATCCAGCTGATACGTCAACGATGTATTGACACGGCTTGGATGAGGAACGCGTGCAGAATACAAACCCCCATCCTTACAGACAATCAGAATAAGTTTTCCGTCAAACACACCGTTTCCTTCCTCTTCGTCATCTTCTTCATCACTTTCTTCATCTTCAGGATCCTCGTTTGGTTCAATGCTTTGCGTGTGGTTATCGCTGCTGAAAGAAATGTTGGTAATGGATTCGTCCATCTCAATGAACCCGATAGGAATAAGTTTGACGTTATTTTTGTCGAATGGGAGGCCACGGCGGTCATTTTCGTCAGCAGACTGGGGTTTGTTGTCGATTTTGAAAAAGAAAGCTGTTCTGTCTGTGGCTCCAAAAGTAGCCATGTAGCTTCCGTCTGGTGCAATAGCAATACCAGCGATAGGACACTTGTGAGGTTTAAATGCATATTGGAGCGTGAATGTTGGGCGGCTGACATCGACAGGTGTCGGTTGATACGATATGATTCGAGTACTCCATCCATAAATCCAGCAGCTACCGTGCATCCACGAGCGTCCAAAGCCTAGAACAAACGTAAGTTTTTCTTTAATATTTGCTGTTATAAATACCAGTGGAAGAGGGGTTAACGTTGAACCACCCGACATAACTTTTCTTTTGAAACCAATGCTTTTTTGATGTAATCATACAGGTGGACACTTCCATCTGCACCTAGAGAGACCATAGCATGACAGGTAGGGCTCATGTCAAGACCTGCAATCCCTCCAGAATGGAATGAGAGTACTTTGTCCACAAAACGTTGTTTCGTATCAAGTTTATACAAGTGCCCTTCTTGGTCCAGAATCAAATATTGAGTAAAGTTAATGATATTGTTGTCGACGTTTCTAATCATGTTTTTGATCTATGACAAATTACAGTTCTCTTCTTTTGGTTAAGTTGGAGAATATACATACCTTAACGTCTTTTCCAATTAAAAACTCTTCCAAGAACTCCATCTCAAAAATTCGCGCAACAGCAGGTCCAGAACTGGATACAGGAGCACCTCCGGGTCCAGCAGTTTCAGAGGTGACGTCAGCTTGGTCAATAGTTTCAAAGTCCCAAACCCTGACGTATCCATCTTCACCGGCTGTAAATATTTCCGTTTCCATCATGAGCACGACTTCAATTTTGCCAACGTGACATGGCTTCTTTCCTTTTTGGGCGATTTCACACTTGATCATTCCACCATCCCACAACAGCAAGTTTCCAGTCTCCGTGGAAGAAAGAACCTTTCCGTCTGGAAGCTGAACAAACGCTGAAATGTCAGTCAACTCAGACGCTCCGAATTTTCCAAGATATCCTTGAAGCTTCAATCCAGTGAATGTTGCACTCATTTGCCAGAATTTGATATGACCCATTCCGGAAGTTGTAAGGATTCCATCGTTTTCAGGCGCAAAGGCGACTTTGTAAACATCCTATCTGGTTGTCAATATTGCGATTCATTGTCATTTTCGCATCAAATCACCTGCGAGAACGCCTTACTCTTGAGAGTGATTTCCTGGGCTTTCCAGTTCCAAACAGTTAGCATATAATCTGGATCCGATCCAATAGACGCGAGTTTGTCTCCTTTTGCATTGAAAGTAATGTCTGAATACGCTCTTGTCGTTCCACCTCGCAGAATCCGATGCAGCTTCATGCTAGGATATTCAAAAATAAAAATCGAAGGCTGAGCATACACTTCGGCAAGTGCTATAAATTTTCTTGATGGATGAACCTGTTTCAAGGCAATAAATATCTTCAAAGACAGTCCAACAGAAGAACTCACGGCTATGGCTCCAATTGCGCCATCGCGAAGTCCTTCAAAGTAGCTTTGCTCTGATGTTTTTGTATTGATGAAAACTAGGACATTTCCAACGGAAGTGAGAAGAGTTGCTCGTCCAAGTGAAACAGATTGTTTCTCTTGTGCGAATCAAAGCCAAACGACGAACTATTCAGATAACATTAGTATTGACAGATTTGATCACAAAAAGTGACTACTCAACTATAAGCTCATAGTTCCTGAAGGCATAAACTTTTCAGAGTCTTCAGAGACCAAAAAATGAGTGTCCAGCGCAACTTCCCCCGAAGCAGCTATTAAACAAATGATTTAGAATATGAAGGACGATGCTATTGAGCCTGACCCGTCTGGGGAGTCTCTGGTGAGGCCATCGTCAAAGATTTGTCAAGTCTGATTTTTTGAGTACTATTCTCGAGGTGAAAAACAACATCCCAAAAAACCTCCAATTGGATAGTCATCGAAAACTTAATTTCGCAATTGCTCCGCGTTTATTCAAAAAGGTATACGAATTAAAACGAACTAGGGGAATAATGCGAGAGAGAAGAAACTGCGACAAAATCTTTAAAAAAACAAGCTATTGACGTCCATGCACGCGGACTCTGTACAAGCAGGTATAATCTTCGTTCCCCCAATTACTCGCGATCCTCAACACCACTGCCTCTGGCACAAGTCCAATCTTTTGCAGCAATGAAGTAGCTTCCTTATTCACGTTGAACGTCTGAACACTAGCCACCATTGGATCAAACTTTTCACGAGCAAGCAAAAGCCCGGCTGGATGAGATGGCTTGGTTGCATCTTTAGGAAGAGAGCGGACTTTTGGGTTGGTCAAGTCGAGTCTTTTGAAAGCAGTAGGCTCGCTCAAGACGGCCCAGAGCTCCACGTCTCTTGGAGCTGATTTTAATGCTTCCGAAATGGGCTTGATTAAGCGCTCTTTAGGGACGTGGTCAATTGTGAATGCTGATGGAATGACTGGCTGGGCTAGGCTGATTCCAAGAGTACCACTTGACCCTGATTGAAGAAAACTATTAGAAATACTAAAAAGCGTCATTAAGAAAAGTTAGAGCTCACCTTCCATAGCCCAGCATTTTGCAGGAGAAGCACCCTCAGTCAACGCGATAAAGGGACCCCATCCCTCAGTAGTTTGTGTCCCAGCAAACGACCCAACCTGGAGGCGCTTGGGATAGAATAAGGATTACTTGTGAGCTCTTGAATAACCAATGCCCCATTTCCTTCCAAAGCGAAATCCTCTCTCCCAATTCCATCCGCCGCATATTTCGTCAAAGCAGATTGGATCAAAGAGTCCATTACAGCCTTCATTGCTTCCACATCCAGTTTGGCGCGGTTGGCAGGGTTCACTTCGTCAAGTCGTTCTTCGAATTGTTGGGTGATTGAAGTCTTTGCTTCGGCGATTTGTTGTTGGAGGATGTTCACAATTTGCTCACGCGTCAGAATTGTTTTGGACTCGTCATGGTCGGGACCTCCAGCGAGAACTTCGTTGACCATTTCTTTACTTCGTTGCAAGAATTCAGTAGTTTTGGCAGAGATGGCTTGATGAAGTTGGGATGTAGTAGGAATGGTTTTGAGTGATTCAGATAGTTCTCGTTGGAGTGTTGAGTCAATTTGTTGTTGGATGGTGTCCAAGTCAGGCAACTGAGACAACTGAGATTGTAACTTATCGGCACTGTGGGAGACGTGCTCTGAAATGAGTTCCTGGATACGAGATTCTGAAATGTGGGGAACGGGTGCAGGTTGATGAGTGACAACAGTGGGAGCAACATCAAGTTTCTCCTTCAAAAGCTTCAAGAGTTCCGGCTGAAGAGTGACTTTTCCAGTCTTGGGATCCTTGTGTGCAACCATCAAAGAAGGAATCTCATCTTTTCGGATGAGTTCAGCTAGTTTTGCGTCGATTGACTTGTTGTTTTCTGCGATACGGACACTCAATTCGTTGTAGAACTTTCCAAGCTTGTCTTCCACAGCCTTTACATGCTCTTCAAGTCCTTGTTTCCCTTCAAAGCCTTTAACCAAGCCATCAACATTATCTGAAACCCTCTTCATCCACTCCTTCAATTCCTTCAAGGCACGTGCAGCTTCCACATCTTTTTCATCCAGCCCCTTCAATCTGTGTTCTACTTTGACAGCCATATTCACAACGCGTCCTTGTAAAGTATCAATTCGAGAACCAGACTCTCCGAGCAACCCAGACAAGTCGTCAAAAGATCCCGAAGCTGTTTTGAATCCATCTTGAATCTGGCTAATAACTTTTTCCAAGTGCTGTACGCGTTGAAGGAGAGCAGAATCAACCGGAAGTGGATGCTTAAAGTCGATTTTATCGGCCTCTGAAGCAAACTTGTTTTGAACTGGTGCACGCGTTCGACCTTCCTTTTTTGTGGAACTGAATGTCCAGTAATTTTGTACAGAGGTAAGAACTGCGTGAAGGGAGTTTGTTGTTTGGTTCCATGCGTCAGAGAATGAGTTTCCTGTTTTTACAACAGAGTGTTTGAGTGGAACTACCAGTTGGGACCAATCAAAAGTGATAAGACTCGAAGGTGATGGTGTTGAAACTGCTTTTCCGATTGTGGATTCAGTATCGCGTGAGGGGAAGAAGATGTTCCAGTGTTTTGCAGTTCTGAGCTCGCCATCACCCGTTTGAAACATTTGTGGAATGTATATATGGAATGTAGTGAGGCGGTCAAAGTTTGTCGCAATGACTGAGTTGTACCAGTTTTGCACCAAGAGAGTGCTTTTGTCAAGGTACGATGAGAAGGGAATCACATCACCCCATTTGGGAATAGATGGAGGAAGGTACGAGACAACCGAGTTGTATGCATCAGCTGGAAAGTGGTCGGGGCGTTGGTTGAGATAAAGGACGGTGGTGAAGGAAGCAGTTATGAGTAGAATACCGATTTTGGAAGAGATGGCGAGTGACCAATAAAGTGCAGTAAGTGTGGCGATGGGAGACAAGACATAGTCGTTGATGGTAGCCCAAACGACAGCTAGCATGACGGAGACAGTGTTACGAGACAGTTTTGTTGGAGCTTCCATGATATCTTCTGTTGATGATGCATCCTCGTCCTCAAACTCAAGTTGAACAACTTCCACAACTTCCTCATCGTCGGCATCGGCATCTTCATCATCCAATACTTCAATCATCTTTTTAGCGGGTTGTCTGTTCATGAAGCGGGTTGGGGAGAATCGGGCAAGTGCTTTCATGAAGGGGGAAGACTTTGCACGGACATTCTCGTTCTCCTGTGGATTAGCCGAGTTAGCGATAGAGTACTTTGACAGCGACAGCAAGTAGGCGCCAAACACACCTTCTCCGGGGCATCGGCCTCGTCCAGAGTTTCGTCCGAGGAGAAGCCGGAGGAAGCAGCGACGGCCGAGTTGAGGGTCGAGGCGCGTGCCTGTCTCAGGTGGCGGGCGGCGGCGGTCAGGGCCGGCGAGCCAGGCAAGACGGTTACGCGGCGGCGCGGTGTCGACGACGAGGCGAGTGAGGATGTCGACACTTCGTCGCTTTGCACTCGGCGCGTGGCTGAACGCGGAACGGCGGACCACTCGGCCGCGATGCTTTGTGCGGTGCTTCCAGGTGTCTCGGGCTTGTTATTGAAGGCGGTGCTGTGCCGCGTGCTTCGACGCGGTGTTGACATTCAGAGACAAGAATCAAAAACAAACACAACACTTTACTCACGCCATAAAATTACAATATCAATGGCCTCAATGGCATCATACCAGGCACTTCCTTTCTTTATGGTCTCCCACTTCCATCCACTGGATTTGACTTCTTCCCACCAGAATCCTGTTATATCGCTCCATCGCTTCTCAAACGCCATCAAGAACAAGGGTCCATTCCGTCTGGGGCTTAAATCATGCAACGTTTTCATCAGGAGGTCAAAGTGCTGGAGCTCATAAACAATATCGGTTGCAAGAATTAAGTGAATCCACGGAAGGTTATCAACTTGATACTTCTGTTGGAGGGACAAGCAATCTTGAGACGATCCCCATAACAGCGGTTCTGCTGTGATAACTGCACTGCTCCCCTTGATCTCTGATTCATCTGAAAGAATACCGTCAGTACAGACCGTGAAATTAATCACCAACCCACCGAAATTAGCTGCAATTGTATCCTGAAGGACAGACACCTCTTGCTCCATGTCCGTCATGATAACTCGGACGTCTAAAGTATTGTCTAAAGATGCCCCAATCTGTCTCAAACTCTTGGCCGCCAAAATTCCAAGTGCTCCAGTACCGCTCCCAATTTCAATCACGCGAAACAACGAGGGCTTTGTCTCGAACCTATATGAAATGTGATTTTCCTGCTATGCATACTCTCCTGTATCTCTCACCGCTGACTGCACATTTCAAGGACTTGTTTCCCATTCGCTGCCAAGTATCCACAAAGAACCGTGCTCGCATCCCACAAACAATTGACAGTTTCAAGACGTTGAGAAATCACTACACGAAGTTTTGTATCCTTGTCATCGCCTTCACCTCTTTTAGCCTCATAATTGTCCGTGTCCGTGATGAACGGTCCCTCTGCTTCTGCATTTGTTGGAATATATACATAGAGTGGAGTTTTAAATCGCACAGAAGGTTGGATAAAGTTGCGCCGCCATGTCGGTTCTTGCATTTTGCAAAGACTATTTTTGGAATTCTTGCTCAACCGAAACTACTTCAAGACTTATGCCGATTATATCCGGCCGTGGTCTGATAGCGAATTCGAAGAATGGTGAATATTGCGCAATCATGCCATTTAACTCAAAAGAAGGCGAAAAAACGAAGAGGAATACATTTGAAGCTCAGCATTCACAACCCGATCAATCTTTAACGATGCACGTGCTGTCACCTCGCCATTCTTTGAAGCGGGATTCACGCCCAATACACCCCTGTATCGGCGCTTTCCGAAATCTCGGCGGGAATGAACCCCTCCTTGAATTTTGGTTTTTGGAACCGGCTTTCCCTTCCCTTTCCCCACTCACTCATAATAATATCCTCTCAAAAAACGGTACTCTTCCAGCACATGTGAGTGTTTTACTCAGTTCCAGGCAGAAGTTCCAACGAAGGAATGCGAAGCACCTGAAACTGTCTACCAAGATTCATACTCATCCCTCCCTTCTTTTCGCGTAAAGCAACACTTTCTCATGTTTTTCTTGTCTTGATAGGTCTGCTCTGGATAAGCCACCGAAGCAAAGAAATCGTCGAGTGGCTACGTCCAACCTCGCGGAGCCCTTGCCTGCCGAAGCAACAACTGCTCCTCCTTTGAATCCTCTTTTACCAGCTATGCTCATCGGAGAAGGTATTTTCGCATCATTTATCCTTTCGAGCCATCTTCACGAAGCCTTTCATGTTAAACGCTTGATTCCAGACCTCATCACTCCAAAGTACGGTGGATTTTTTGTTCCACAGCCTAGCAACGGAAACAAATTCAGCTATTGTCATATCGAAGGTGAGAATCGCAAGTATTCTTGTTCAGAAGTGTAACTTCGTAATCAGGTTCAAAGCCACCCAGCACCGCAGACATCTCCGCCGTTGATCAGGAAAATATGTCTACCCAAGCACAGAAAAGATGGAATTCGGACATTCGGAACTATGAGAATAATACGGGTCGTTTTGCAAGTCAAACACAATCCCAAAATATGTAAGTCATTTACTTCGCTAAGTCCCAGACAGAAACGCGAATGAGTCGACGCCAAAGCTGCTGAAGGTTAATGATCACTCCACTAAACAACCATATGATATAGGAATGAAAACACACCGAAAACTAGTGGTAATGGAGCAGACGCATTCCAAGAACCCGGAACAACCTCAAACAAGCGCAAAAATCACTTCGACGTTCCCGGGGACCAATTGGAAGGTTCGTTTCATTGCTCCAACAATCAGTTCTCATTAAACATACAATAACAACACAGCTTCATCCAACTCAGCTTTCCTTGTTCGTCAGGAGAATTCTGATAAATTCACCTACGTACTTGTCGAAGGTACGACCATGGGTTTTCACGATATTTTATTGATTGGAAACATTCCACAGGAGTGGCTCCGCCAATGCTTACTGGAATTAGTGCGAAGGACTTGGCTCAAATGTCTCGCAGAGCGAAAAAGGCTTGGAACAAGGATCTTCTCCACTTTGCGAATGGTACAGGACGTTTCACTCCAGTCCTTATCCCAGAGAAGGTTACAGTCCAGAAGGCTACAGCGGATTTTCACTCTCATCCATACACAAACATTCCAAGACAGCTATCAATAAGTTGAGTTGCTGTTTGTCATCAAGTTCTTGTCTCATTCCAAATTGTTCAGATAATAATGTCTCACCACCTCTGCGGTTTTTCAAACGTCCAAGGAACGGGAGACATACTTTTGGCCTTCCAGCCTTTCTCTACAAAGACCCGAACAATAGAGGCATGCTCCTTTACAACGCCGCAGGTGGGATATCCGTCCGTTAATATTTTTTCTAATTCATGTCCAGTCATTGACCCACCAATGCACATTGATCCCGACTTGTATTCAAAAATGACCTCGGAAGCCCAAGAGGAATGGGCAGTGAGAAAGGAAAAGGCACTTGCTGATTTGAAGACCAGATTGGACTGTGAGTTACTTCGGTTCCATACTTGTTTCTGACATTATCAACAGCGATGACATCAGCTGTACGAAAGTTGTAATGATAACACTTGTAGTTAAGAATTAAACATATTATTATCCGTGAACCTTCACTGCCAATTTCTCATTCACTCTTTCCTTTCCCACTACAAAATCAATCCTATTTGCCCTGAAGTATTCGCAAGTACAGAGTTTTGATCCCCGAGTTTCCCTCTTTCTCTTCGTCCAATAATATCCAAAAGGAAAGAAAATAGCAAAAAGCGCAAAAAAGACAGCCAATGAGATTGCGCGTGGAGATGCAGAATTGTCAGTTGGTCAAAACAAAGGCAAAAAATCTTTCCCTCCCTCCAAATTCAGATATAAAACAGAGCCATCCGTCTCTCTAAACTTGCCAAAAACCAACGAGCTTCCCTGTCCCACAATGAGCTTCCAGTCCCCACCAGATCACAACCAGGGTCTCCTGCAAATGGGCGCTTATATGACCCGAACGACCAGATTGTTCCGTCCGCTATATATACGTATCTCGTTCGAAAGAACAAGACTCCAACGCCCTCGGGACGCAGGAGACGAAAGCCTTGCCCTTCAATGACGGATGGGGGCCTGCGCTGAAGTCCAGGAGGAGGGGCATCGAGGTGAGATGGCGATAACGGATCTGTCGAGTCTCGAGAGAGACCCAGCACCCGAAGCCATCTTAGATTCTCTGGTTGCCCGCCAATACTCCACACTAGCCACACCTTCTTTTTGATGGCGCGTATTAATACGAGTGAGCGAGATATCTTAGGCCCATGGGATACTCTCGCTCAGCCTGTCAAAGGGCAAACTCGCTCTGACCCGTGGGTCAGGGTCGTGCTTTAAATCTCTAGCCTTCTCTGCTCCAGTCCATGTTATGTAGTATCTCAAACTACTGGCTCGCGGCATGAAATATGATGTGTGATGTGCGCAACCTGTTTATTGTTGATCTGTATGAGCTCCTCTGTCCCCTATTATTTTGGTAGACTTTGTTTGGAGCCTTCACGTGGCGTCTGCTGTGAGTAGGAGGTTTGACACCTCTGAAACCAATCCCAAACACTTCGATTCGATTCTATGCGCGCGTTTTACTTTACTTTGAATATTTCTCTTTTCTTTCATTTCCAATAAAAAGCGGATCAGAGAATACATGTTTTCGGACTTCTCCATCAGTGACAGCGACAGCGAGTCGAGCCTGGAAAGCATAGGAAGCGTTGAAGCAAATGAAACGGACGACAGTGAAGGCGAACAGGTTTGTCGCGGGATGGATGGATGGGGCTGTATTGCTTACTACGGCACCAACAGACACTGGATGCGCTGCTTCTCGACGCGTCTGTTTCGGCGACCGCAACACACATTCGACTCGGACGCCACCACGCGGCACTTTCCTTTGCCCAGTCGCACTTGGCGCCGCAGCTGCGCGAATCGATGCTCGCCGTTGTTCGCGTTGGAGCGGCGCCGGCAGAGAACATCGGCGATTTGATCAGCGTCGCACACAAACAGCCGTACGCATTCTGTGGTGTTCACGTCCTTTTAATGTTCTCTTACTCAGAGCGGTCCTCTGTCGTGCGATGGAAGCTGTTCTGGGAGAAGTTCGTGCAGTCACAAAGAGCCTCAAGCATCCAGTCCTTGCCCTTGTTGCTAAGGATGACTCGGTGTGGAGGTTTGTTTACTTTTATGTGGTTGATTGTGGCTCTCAACTGTTATGATCCAGTTACAATCCATTGAGCCATAGAACAACGTTAAAATGCAACCCGTCCAAGGTTTGGCGAATGGTGAAGAGTGATTCAGCGCGTTTCGATCAGATTATGAAGTGCCTGGAAATCACGTTGGATCTGTTGAAGAGAAACAAGACTGCAGCAAAGAGGTGTGCATACATATTCTCAAGTTATCAAAGAGTCTCAACGCATGATAGGGATATATTTTATCGGAACGTGGGACTCTTCAAGAGACAGTCCAATGTGGACGATATTGTGGAATCCATAGCTTGTTCATTCAATGTTCCTCGCCATTCTCTCAACATTGTAAGGCCTTCTATTACATTTATCGACTTTTTTTGAACTTAAACGTGAACAATAGTTCGCATCCGCTAAAGGACTTGTGAAAGGCCCACTTCTTCTCACCTTGAAAAATAACTCTGTTATTTCGTGCAATGACCGCGTATCTAGTGGAATCTTAATACCCCTCGTTTCTGACATCATCAAAATGGAATATCGACCGTTTCCAACATCTGTTGCAACTCGTATCCGAGTTTTATTGGTTGAAAAAGATGCTAGTTTCACTGGAATCATTGGGGAATTGAATCGGATCCATAAGGACCAGGGAGAGAAATTGAATTCTGGAGAGCGGTTCCAAAAGAATTGGATTCTTGTGACTGGAAAAGGATATCCCGATAAGAACACACACGCTTTCATTAATTTATTGAGTCGGGCACAATTCTCACAGAGTATGTTGACTGGTGGCTTGGACGAAAGGAATGCATTAGTTTCTTGGATATGGACTTCACCAAATTCAACTATGCAACTCGAAGTCTTGCCTCCCGATTCTGATTTCGTTCCCATGGACATTGACGATATCGATTATGACGATGAGGACGACTTTGACGAAGAGCACGATTCCTGGTTTTCAGCTGCAGTTCCATCTACTCCTTCTTCCACCAGCGGTCCCACTGCACCATCTACTGCTTACACTCCAATAATATACGGTCTCTTTGATTGCGATCCACATGGTGTTGAGATTCTTCTTTGTTATATGTTTGGCTCTCAGAAAAACGCGTACGAAAGTCCTCACCTTGCCACACCTTCTATTATCCCCCTCGGTCTTTTCCCAAGTGATTTAAATGTGTACGTTGGCGAAATTCGGAGCAATTCAGCAAGTTTGATTCCCATGACACTCAAAGATCGGAAAAAGTGTTTGGCGGTGATAAAACGGTGTGTATTCAAGAGTGTGAAATTTGTGCGTAAAGAATTGCAGCGATTGTTGTGGATGGGCGTCAAAGTGGAGATTCAAGGTGTTCCTGTTGAGTTTCTTGTCACGACACTGTTGGTTGAAAAGATGTTGTTGGTAGAACAAGCTTGAGGTTTAATTCCATTCACAAATATTGCGTTATAATACAATCTTTATCTTACTTATTAGTTATTTCTCCATTAACGTCAAGTGTTCTTTTCTCTCGTCGATTCGGACGAAAGGCCCACCACCACAACCAATCAATGTCGTCCCAGCCGCCCCATCGAGCGAGTGGTCCTGCCAATGTCAAAGTGAAGACAGTGTATGTGCATTCACTCCACTTGGGCTGTGCATCTAATCCAACTTGTGCACAAAGGTCAATCCCACTCTCGTCCTGGTCCGACAAGACTGTCGATCCCCGGCGCGAAAGAAGCTCGCCCGCGGGAGTAAAGGGCAAAATGAAGTTGTTGACGGGTCTCAATCGCTTCGACTGGCTGGTGGGTGGTCCAACAATCCTTCTTCCCACTGCCCGCAATAGCCACACATACACGTCTCTACTTGTAGTACTTCAATGTCTAATGGCGACCAAATAGATTGATGCAGATACGCAAGAGCCTCTGCCTCCCTCGTCAATCCTGGTGTCCAATCTCCCTGTCAACGCTAAATCAAACGATGTGCAAGGCTTCTTTCAAAAGTACGGCTATGTTGAATCTGTCGATTTGAGTAGTGTCTTTTCATCGGCGTCTGCACGGGGCGGTTTGAAAGCTGTTGTTTGTTTTGGAAATATGGTTGGTGACATGGAAGTACCCTTCGCAGCAATGAATTCGGCAAAAGCTGCAGCCAAAAGTGAAAACGGTGGACAGTTTGGGGGATCTGCGATTCGAGTGGAGTTGTTTGGTGAGTGTTTGTCGGGTTTGCTTTAAAGTATTGACTTTGGTTCAAGATGGCACACACTTGCCACCAATTTCGACTATACCTGTTATGATTGAAGAGCCGAAAATTTCAGTGTTGAGCAGTGTGAAGCCACAACCTGATGTTCGTCCATCTTCAACAGACTCTTCACGTGCAATCCGTTCTCAGGATACCTTTGTCGCTGGAAAATATAAACCACCGGCTTGGGTCGCGGAATCTGATGAGAGTGATGGCGGTAGTGGTGTAGACGCAGTCAAGAAATCTCAATCTATGCCTCCTCCTCCTCAGTTGTTGCCGAACAACCCCAGCTCTGTCTCAAATCCATCCACAAATTCTCCTATTATCAGTCAGAATCCATCACAACGCGCTCTGTCTTTGGCCTTACCACCAAAACCAACCTTGTCCGGACATTCATCAACCATTAACTCGCCTGCCATCACTCCTATGCTACCTCCTCAACCCCGATATCAATCTCAGCCCATGTTAAATCTACAACAGCACTCGGTATATGAAGAACATCCGCGTTCTCAATCATTCCCTGTTCCACCGGTTGCATCTCTATCATTTAAACCGCCACCAGCTGCAGCCTCATTCCCAAAATTACCTCCCAACTCAATAACTTCGTTTTATAATCAGCAACCGTCGGTAGCAACGTCCTCGTCAGCGCCAACAGTTGCATCAATACAATCAGATACACATCGTGAAGCTCGAAGTCGCAGTAGAAGCCGTGACCGACGCAGAAGCAGTCGTAGCCCGCCAAGCCGAGCATCTTATCGAAGCACCAAAGATGGGGACCGGTATGATCGACGTAATCTTGATCGAAGCATCAGTCTCCCAAGAAGACGACGAGACAGCAGAAGCCCCCCACCGGTATCAAGAAGAGAGAGAAGCCGTAGCCCACTGATGAGAAGGCGAGAGGGGTCTCCGCCATCACGTCGACGGGAAGAATCACCACCGCGAAGACATGAAAGAAGTATGGACCGATATGGAACAATTCGAGGAGGATCCAGAGTCGACACTTATATACCACAATCTCATGCGCCACTACCTCCAGTTGGAAGTACTGTTGATCGCTATGTACCTGGAAGTGGAACATCATCTGGAGTAAATGACCGCTTTATGCCATCAGTACCAGCCACGGCACTACCTCTTCCCAGCGGAAGCAACGTCGACCGCTATATTCCAGGTGCTATGTCAACCAGTAGCAGTGGTGAACGATACAGCGTTCCAGCTGCACCCCTTCCTTTACCAGTGGGAAGCAATATAGACCGTTATGTTCCTGGAGCATCATCAATTCCTCCTGGATCAACGGACAGATTTGCTACCATGACGGGGAATAATGCCGAGCGCTATATTCCTGGAGCATCATCATCAAAAACGAGCAGACGAATGAGTCCTCCTCGTGGGATACCCGCATCTTATGATTCACTGGACAGACGAGAAGCACAGTATCCTTCAAATCGAGACTCTCGTAGGTATACTGATGGGCGGGATTACCGGAGGGACAGTCGAGATGATCGTCGTGATGTCCGAGATATTCGTGACTTTCGTGATGAACGTGACCGTCGTGATCATCCATACAGCTCCAGTCGTGACGCACACTATTATTCGCGAGACTCAGACCGAAATCCTATTGGTCCTTACCGGCCTATTTCTGAGCAACTCGCTCAGAGACGATTCAGTTCTGCAAGTTCTTCATCTACATTGGAGTCTCGACTTGCTGAACAAAAACGAGATCAAGAACGGAAAGCGGAAGCGTTGCTTGAAAGCGTATGCAAATTGGTTACGAACGATTTGTGTGGGGAAGGGTTGAAGAATGATATCCGACGTCAGTTGATCTTTCCTATGGTGGATCAGTTCGTTAAGGAGCAGATTCGATTACACGAAGAGTCTAAACTTGCAAAGCCAGTTCCTGTACCTGCTGAAGTTCCATCTACGTCATTATCAGAAACTACTGCCGCAAAGCCTGTTGAGGAAGGATCAAGAAGTTTAGGACTTCCCTCGTTTAAAAAGAAGGTTTCGTCTCGTAACACTTCACCTCGATCTAAGAAGCGTTCTACCGTTGTTGAATCTGAACACTCTAGTGATGACGAAGAGTTTGCCAATAAGGAGATTTTGGCGCGTCAAAAGGACTTGTCCAACAAACTTAAAGACGCACAACAACACAACCAATCATTGTTGAAAGATATTGATTGGAACAGCAGTGATGATGAGGATGAAGAAGGAGAGGATGAGGATGAGGAAGATGAAGAGGAGGAAGAGAGCGAAAATGCAATGGACGTCGAAGGGAAGGATAACGCTGCGCCATCATACGTTGGGCCAAGACTCACTCGTCCCTCAGAATCAGCTACTAAGCCATCTCAGTTGCTATCATCTAAATCAGAGCCCGTTACTGAAGTCCATGAGACCAAAGAATCCACATCAAAGTCTCTATACGAGTCTCTTTTGGAAGCCCAGCGCAATCTAGCAAACAAGCGTATTCGCCCTGTCAACAACAAAAGAAGTCATTCTCGCAACCGAAGCCCTGACGCGTTTGTTTCCTCTTCAGCAGCACCAGCCAATGTCAGCAGGAAAGCAGCTGATGCAGCAGCTGCAGCCTCTCGGAAAAAGAAGAAGCGAGTGCATACCCAACAGCTCAGTGCTGTCACCAGCTACGTTCGACCCAACCGTCCCCCCATTGAGTTTCCGCCATCTCCTGCAGACACTGCTATGGACTTATTTGAGCCGTTCGTTTGGCCAGAGGAGCCAGTGCTGTCTTTCCATTATTTGAATTTGGATGATGAGAGAGATGTTATTCGGGATGACGATGGGGCATATGATAGCGACGCAAGTTTGGACTTTAGCAACTTGGATTTGGTGACGGGTGTGGCAGGAGATGAAAGGCGGGAAGAGGATTTGAAGTTTTTGCATGCTGTTGCTATGGAGGAGCGGGTGCGAAGGAAGCGGAGCCGGTTGATGAAACTCGTGTCTAAGGGAGAGAATATTGATGGTGAGAAATCAGTTTTACAGGTTCTTTGCGTCTAACTGTTGACCGAAAAATAGTGGAAGCTGAACTTGAAAAGTATCAGAAAGTGCCTATGGTTGATGAACTCTTTATCACCTTTGGACGACATCGAACTGGATCTGCACGGACAGAAGGAATCTACAAGATTCCAGTGGGTGAAAAGTACAAGTACCTCAACAACAATCAGAATCGCAATGAAGATCCCACTGTTATGGAGTCTGTTGGCGTTATTTCGCAATCTTCTATGGCGGCGGCTGCAGCAGCGGCCAGTGCAGCTGGAGGGGGAGGGGGAGGAGGAGGAGGTGCTGGCGGTACTGGAGGAGCCCGATCTCGCGGTGTTTCACGGCAAGCTGGAGCTGTTCCGGTTGCTGTTTCTTCAGCTGATGCCAGGGCGGGCAATTCAGTGTTTACTGCTATTTACGGAGAGAATGCGTCTGATGTAATCAAGTACAATGACATGCGGTCACGCAAGAATCGACTTCGTTTTGCAAGAAGTAAGATTCACGATTGGGGATTGTTTGCGCTGGAGCCCATCGCCGTGGATGATATTGTGATCGAGTACATTGGTGAACAGATTCGACAAAAGGTTTGTTGATTGATATGTTTCGTCCTATCTCACTCTTGAATAGGTTGCCGACCATCGTGAAAAGATTTATGAAAAGTCTGGAATCGGAAGTAGTTATTTGTTCCGTATCGATGATGATAATATCATTGATGCCACGAAAGCCGGAAACCTGGCGAGATTCATCAATCATTGTTGTGACGTGAGTGTTGATGATTTTCGTTTCAAATATACTCAAAAATTCTCTAGCCCAACTGCAATGCCAAAATCATCACTGTTGATGGCCAAAAGAAAATTGTCATTTATGCCAACAAGCCAGTAGCAGAAGGCGAGGAAGTGACGTACGACTACAAGTTTCCCATTGAAGAAGATAAGATACCTTGCCTGTGTGGAGCTACGGTAAGAATTCCTTCTCAAATACCTGCTTGTTAACATTTCTTTCGAACAGGCTTGCCGAGGCTTCTTAAATTAATTTCTTGTACAAATAGATTCTTTCTTTCCGTGTGTATTATTTTTGGGTGATGGGTTCGTATGTTGATGAAAAATGAATGTCTTTTATGATGAATTTTACTTTAGTGTGCTCAAACCCCTGTCCTCAACTCTTTCCGCTTTAGTTGTTTCCGCCAAAGAACTTTTGCCAAGTGTTAGAAGCAAACTCTCTCGCCCGATCAAATACAGCTGACGGAGAATCTAGAGCAGGACGCACATCAACGTTGAAAACGGGGCTTTCTGGTTCATCGTGTCCGGAATAGTAGTCAATCACATAACGAACGTCTTTTCCACAACGATTCACTGTCCAGTCGTGTCTGTCGAATGGCTTCTCAGCTCCATGCACAAGACCCATCCATCTAGCCTTTGGACTCAAGTCATTTGGACGTCCCTGGAAACGGGTAAGACGAATGTCCTTGCATTCGCTGTAAGGGAGAAGTCAGATATTTGAGAAATAATGACAATATAGGTGAGGATGTAAGAGTCCAGATCCACATAATCATATTTCATTTGATTGGTAGGTATACCAGATGCAAGCCAGTTTTCGTTTTTCGACAATCCTTTCTTGTCCTTTCTGATTACAGATTCTGAGATTCTAAACTTGTCTGATCAAACAAAGAAGCCCGATCTCCTGCAATCCAGCATCGCTTCTACATCGTATAACTACACTCTAGAACTAACGGTAGAGCAGTGTAAAAGACAGAGACTAACCAGTGGTACTTTTCCTCCCACTTGAGAATCTCACCCCAACAAGCTTCGTTCAAAAAGTTGTGAATGGCAACCATGGTTGGAACATCACCCTCGTTTGTTTCCCAACCCTTTCGTTTCAAGGCATTGTAGAAGGCTTGAGGAGATGGGTAGTCCCAGTTTCCAGAGTCACCGCGAGGGATGGAGGAGACTTCGCGTTCCATAGACAAAGCTTCTTTTTGACCTTCAGCCATTCCACTGTTGATTCCGAGAGGGATGTTGTTGAGGGGGTTAAGGCCTTGTTGTGGCTGGACAGGCGGGTGGCCAGTAGGCATAGAGGCGTTGGAGTCGTGTGGGACTGGGCATCCACTTGGAGACGGGATCGCCGACGGGGAAACTCCGGCAGCAGCAGCACCTGCTACTTTGGCAAAGCGAGAGTGGTCTACAGGGCATTCGCCTTTCTTTTCAGTTGATCCTGTCATCTTTGGATTGAAGTTTGTTTGGAAAAAAGAGGAAACAAAGTACTTTTGAGAGCAACACATTTCTTTCATCAACAAACTCCACTTCTCCTTACATCTGGAGAAGGCTTGAAGCTACCTGAATTTTAGCTCAAAAAGTATATTCAATCATGAAGTACGACCTGATTTTTCAAGATGGACAATCAGTCACCATCTGATATCTATCATGTCATTCTTTCGCTCAACCATTTCTTGACATTATTCAAGTTGGTAGAGTTCTCTTCTGAGGGCTCTTGATAAACTTTGACCCAAAAATTGTGTTCACCCACTGCAGAAGAACAAGATGGCGTTCTTCATGATAGAACCGCTCGTGCAGCACTTTGACGATGGCGTAGCAGTGATAGCAAACAGTACAGTTCCTTTGTGTGAAGAGATCTTCCTTGGCGGGTACGAAGGCAGTGTGTGCTCGTACGCGGTGAACTACTGCGGGACAGGCGGGTCGGTCAACTACATGGCGCTGTACACGTGTGTGTTTGGTGGAGCGCCGGTCGTTGGGCTCGCCGTTCTTGTCGTGCTTCTGGTCTCGTGTTTCGTGTCAATTGCGGCGGTGGCCGGAGGCTTTCTGTGCGCCAACTTGTCCGCAATGGCGGCGCTGCTTCAGCTCGGCGAATCAGTGGCCGGCGTGACCCTTGCTGCCTTGGGGAATGGGGCGCCTGACATCTTTGCAACATTCTCAGCCGTTCGTGCAAACAACGGTGCTATGGTTTGTCTACTTCTAATCTTGATTGAAATCGTTAACTGAACTCGGATCTAGGCTTTGGGAGAACTGCTGGGAGCTGCTCTCTTTGTAACCCTTGTGGTTGTTGGTGCCGTCGCATTTGTTTCAGACGATACCGCTCTTCCTCGCCGCCCCTTCATCAGAGATCTGTTATTCTTGATTGGATGTATCTGCATGTGAGTGGATTTGGTGCTTCTTCGCCCCTTGGGTCCAATGTTGGTGGCTAACACTGAACATCAAAAACAGCGTGGTCTATATTTCACACACTGGAGAAATCAGTTTCGCCATAAGCATCGTTTTTATTCTATATTATTTGATTTATGTCGGTATTGTGGTTTTGGGGCACTTCCTGCACAAAGGCAACAATTCTGGCCTCTCTTCGGGAGGCCATGGACACGTCATTGATGTGCATAATATTGATGCAATTGATGGTAGGTTCATTACTGCATTGGTTTCCCACTCACCAATAACCTCCACGTCATAACAGCTGACCCTCATTCCGAAGCCCGTGACGTCCTTGGACATCCCATGGAGGACTCCGACACTGACGATAATATTCCATACAACGATTTCTACGATATTGACTCATCAGGTACTGGATACCCCTTCTCAAACGCATCCGAAACAACCGCACAACTCCGCGGCCGTCGCCATTTCGTCCCACACCTCAACAAGGAGCTATTTCCATTCCTCGCAGCCTATTCACAACCTGATCATGACCAAGAACTCGACGCCGAAGGCTCCGATGATGAAACTCAGTTATCTCATACAACATCAATCGTACACAAGTTTCTTGCGAAATTAGATAAACATCGGCCATTAATTAGGGCATTGCGTAATAGTATTGTTCCATACCTTGCGCGTTGGGATTCAATGACCTTAAAAGAACGAATATTCAGTTTATCAACGACTCCAATTGGTACTGCCCTGAAACTCACTATTCCAATTGTGCATCGCGGAGATGTTGAAAAACTGCGACAATATAGTGATCGAAGAAATAGCGACATGAGTGGAGAATTGGGTCCGTTGTTGGATCGGGATGATGACATTGATGAGGATGCAGAATCTTCTGGATTATTGCCTCGACGACCCCAACCATCAAGGTCACAGCAACAGCGACCCAGGGTTCCGGGAAGGCTATTGATGGCTGAATCAGATCGCTACCTTGTGTCCATGCAACTATTTTTTGGAACACAATTTGCTGCTTCAGTTTTGATGGGTAACGAACTTGAATTACAACCTCCTTTTTTCTTCCTATCTACTAATATTGTCGGGTTACCAGTTCGCGGCGACCATGCATACAATTCAATCGTCTGGGTTTCATCCTGTATACTCGGATCTATTTTCGCGTCTGTTGCGTTCTTCTCCTCAAAAACCAATACCATGCCCACCATGTTACGGTTTAATCTACTATGTTTCTTCGGATTCATTGTGTCGATTGTTTGGGTCTACAGTTGAGTGCTTCTATTTCTATCATGTTGTTCGTTCTCACCACGTCTTTCTCAGCTGTGGCAAACGAAATTGTCGGCCTATTGGAAACCATTGGTATCATTCTGCATATTGATGAAGTCATATTAGGGCTCACCATCTTTGCGGTGGGAAATTGTATGGGCGATTTGATGACGAATCTCTCAATTGCAAGAATGGGTTTTCCGAAAATGGCACTGGGTGCCTGTTTTGGTGCACCACTCATGAACTTTCTCCTCGGTCTGGGAATCTCTGCACTGTCGATGACGGCCGAATCTCGGGGATCCTTTGAATTTGAAACAGGTCCAGTGTTACGCAAGGCAACTATTTATCTACTAGCCTCGCTTGTAACAACATTGTTTTTGGTTGGCGCGAGCGGATTCAAGACAAATCAGCAGATTGGAAAGATTCTGTTAGGAGAGTATGTCGCTATCGTATTCTTTATTTTAGTGGGAGCTTAGATGCAGCGGTTATATTATGATGAGTGAGATAAGGATGTATTTGTGAAAAGAGAGTATGTATTGATTACCCCATTTTGTGAAAATCAAAACTCTGCATCGGACCCATCAGACAACATATCTGCATCTGCATAATTTGGTGCCTTGTCTTGAATACTAAATAATGGGGTACTTCCACTGCAAAGCTCCTAATATGACGGATTACGACATGGGAAACAAGAAAGAACCAAGTTACCTTTCTAGCATCCTTCACAAACATATCCACTTCAGCTTTATCCCTGCAATAAAATCCAAAAACCATAGAAGGGTCCAGAGAGGTAATGGGCACAATTCGAACATTCGGGCAATGGTATGTTTCGAGATCTTGTGCCGTATAAGAGGCCGGATCTTTAAGGTCGACCGTTTGTCGCACAAAATGTGGGTCCATATAAATCAAGTGATTTTCTGTGGCAGATACTTGGTTTAGCAATACATTCCCGACAACAGCATGCAGTACACACCTCCTTCCACACCAATGAAATACAAGGAAGAATTGGGCCGTCCACCAGCAATTCCCACACAACAGTTCATTCCAAAGACTTTCTACTATACAGTTTAGCAGCAGTTTCTCCATTCCTCATAACAACTGAAACGTTACCTTGATGTTCTCGTGATATACTGAATTCAAAGAGTCAAGTCCCAACCGAACAGGAACCAAAATCAACACCGAGTTCCATCGTTCTTTCCCATCTTCCCCGTCTCGTTTCGTGCATGTTGCATACAGCTCGTCAAGCAACAGGGTACCGTCGTTTACAATATGAACGGCGAGTTTCGTTTCGGTGGTTTGAACATTCTCGTGGAGAACTCGAAGAACTTGAGCAATCGTGGTTGGACCGAACCATTCACCAATATTTTTGTCGTATTGTTGGCCAATGAGCGCGATACGATGGATGGAATAAGGACTGTTTTCTCGCTGGTAAATCCAGTGAAGACACAATCAATCGAGCATACCTCGAATTTGAATCCAAGAACCAAGTAATGATCTAGGAAAGATTTCATAGTAATTCAGCAACACAGTGAGTATATGAACACGCCACTCGGAGAATCCAAGTAACGCCTTCCACACAAACCTTGACATACTCGTCCCATGCCTTTCCAGTATTACTTGCAAGTCGCCAGTCTAATACACCCCACGTTAATACTAAAAACACAGATTTGAGTTTCAATCACTCACCTCGACCCAACAAATGATAAATAAACGCATTTGCAAGAAGCATTTGACCACTTCGCAACATACAACCCCATCCAACACTAACAAATTCGTTAATATGACGCAGAATACGTACTTAGGAGGCACGTACTCGGATGTATACGTGCTGGGAGCGATTGGAGGGAAGGAGTGTCGGTATGTGACCCACAACCGCGAATGAAAATCGTCCAAGAATGCAGCATCTTTTAGGCCTGGATATTTTCGGCCCATGAATACAACGGGTCCGTTTGCTGCATAGCTGGGATCGGCGTAATATCGGAGGCTTTCGGTGGCTACGTGGATGAGCTCTTTGACTCCTGAGGTCACCTGCGCCCAGACTTCACTCGCGGTCGTACCCGTTGAGCTGGGTGTTACAGGGCGAACAGGGGATTCGGTTGGAGGTGCGAGGCCATTGCTGGATGATGATTCGCTTGGCTCTGCCATTCTGGGAAAGTTCTCTTTCCCCATTCATCTCTCAACATAAAGTAAATTAAGTAATGATATATTGCATAAGAAACATAAGAGGAAAGGAGAATGCCAAACAATTTCGAATTGCCTTCAACTTCAACCCAACAACGCCCAAACCTGTGGGCTGATACGAGCACCTCCAGGACCATTTTTGAAGGCAACCATATGCTCCATAAAGTAGGCTTGTGGATCAACGCCGCGAATGACACTTCGCTTCTTAGTAGGGGCGGCAAGACGAGCAAAAGACGCTTGGTATCCAGCTTCTTCAACATCGGCAATGTACAAATCATCTTCTGGGTTCAGATCGGCATCTTGAGCAGCTGGAATCTTGATGAGTTCAATCACAGTCTTGACTAATTCGGGCCTGATTCTCTGAGTTAAGAAAAAACAATAGGCATTTGGATTGCACATACCAAAGAGGAAGGTAAGAGTCTGAAAGCATCACTGAGCTACGCGTGAGAAGGTTGGTCATACCAACAATGAACAAAACTCTCTCCTCTGGCCCAACCATCTGAGCAAGTCCAGGCAAAACAACGTTGATGAACATATCCCGGAACAGGCTGGAGAATTCATCAATAAAAGATAAAAAAAGGAAGAAAGCACTCACAATTGGCCAATGGAATCAAAGTATCCAATAACAACATCGGCATTCAACCCCTCCTTCTGCATGATCAACAAATTGGACAAAAACTTCAAGAAGCAGTTGGTGAACTTGTCAGTGCGACTGGACTTCAATCGCTGCAACAAGAGCATAAAAATGTTCTTGTTGAATGCGGCAAGATCAGCGGTTGTCACGTTTTCGTACACAGACATGATCAAATCAATTCCGTAATTATCGTTCATGCGAGAAGAAATCAGCTTGTGGTAGACACCAAGAATTGGAGTCAATTGGCCATTTTGAACAATTTCCGTGGCTCCTTTCGAAAGATAAGATTCAAGAAGGCCAACCAAAGCAGGAATGTTTCCGTGTGATTCCCACAAAGCTGGTGTGAGCAGAGGAGGGAGCATACTTTTGTAGGCAGCTGGGATTCCCATTTCCTTGTGTAGTGCAAGCATTTGCGCCATCAATTGGAATACATACGGCATAAACTCCGCCACGTCTTGGGTGAGAATACTTTGGAAAGGAGGAAACAGGAATTGCTCAAACTCAGCGACGAGTTGTGCGTTGCTTTGGCATGAATTTTTGATCAAAGCTCCAACAGATTCAAACGCGAAGTGATTAAACTTTGGATTACTTGGATTTTTGGATATGACTTCAATGATGCGCGTCAAACGGTTAAGAAGTTCGCTGACATATGGCAAGACATCATCTCTGGCCACAAGAAGAACTCTCATCAAAGCCTTCATCAAATAGTCGTTTTCCGCAAGCTTTTCTGAAGTTGTACCAGTATTCTGGATCAGATCAAAGAGCCTCAATAACATGGGCTGAATGTACTGTTGGATATCACTCTTTGAAAACCTATAGGAATATCAGAAATTTTCATATTTAAAGAAAGCCTCACAGTAAATGAGAGCCAGACTTCAAAGCCAAAATGCGCTCAATGCAAACAGCAGCATATGTGTAAACGACATAGTTGCTTGAGGAAAGGTGCTGGACGATGAAAGGAAAAACCTCGAGAATTTGGACTTTCGAGAGCTTCAAAAAAAATTAGCTTCAAAAAAGGTGGGATCTTCACAAACCTGATTTCTGAAAGTCAAAACATACTTCAATGCGTCAACCTTGATAATTGGTTCGATTGGACCATTCACAGGAGCTTGAAGGTCTGGTAATACGTTGGAAGCAAAGACGGAGACAGTATCAATGTACTCATTGACACTAGTAACTCCACTTTGCAGGGACGATGACTTGGCAGATACAGCCATAATCAAGTATAATGCACTGTCCTTTGACTTCCAGTTGGCTTTTGGATCCCGAGCGTATTCCTAAGGGAAAGGTTCAATACATGAACAGCGATATAAGTGTTCAACTTACTGCCAACAAGACTGATAGGTATTCGGAAACGATTGCAGTGATTTCTTGAGCGAAGTGACTCAAAAGACCTCGAATCAAGTCTGTTGCGGCTCCTCGGCGAGTTCCCATTTCTTTATAAGGAGAGTGTAATTACTTAATTACTACTGAGAAGTTTCGACCGATATGCACGTACCTGAACCCTCAAGGTCTCTGCGAATGTATTCCATACATTCATCCTCAAACAACTCCATATCAGCGTCTCTCAGGGCCATGTTTGGAATAATAATGCTCTGACAAATGTTTTTCAGAACGTCGTTGCTGAACATGTGCTTGTGTCTGACAGGACGAGCGACAGCAGTCAAGAATGCAATAGCTCTGCTAACCAGTTCGTCGTACTTTGGCTTCAGCGATGTTGTTGTCAAGAGACCCCAAACCGTCTCAACGAATTGAGGAAGCGTTGTAAAATCTTCTTCGTATTTGGTAACGTATAAATCAATGATTTCGCAGATGGATGACTTGACCTTCTCGATTGGACCAACTTCTTCATCATCCTGGAAACTTGTTTGAATCCATTACAGTAAAAAAACCCATTCTTACATTGGTTTCAAGAAGTGGGTTGGCATAGACGAGGTACTTCTTCAGCAAGGCCATAAAGATGTTGTGGTTGTTTTCGAAGAACTCTGGATATTCTTGGACATTCAAACTGTAAAAGATCTTGGTCAAGAGCAAAATGCTGTTGAACAAAACGGCCAAAGCTTTTGGATTTTGGGCATTTGCATCAACTAAAGCATCAGTGGCCTGGAAAGTATGAGGAATCCGTTTGCTGATATTTTCATGAACATACCTGGAAGAATGCAAGGAATGGGGCGGCAAATTGGTCAAGCACCATTTTGATTTCAGTAAAGAGCGCGTTTGATACGAATTGGTGTCTCCACCTGAATGCAGTTGATGAGAGAGGAGAACTAACAAAGTTCACACAAACCGTTTGAAGATTGAGTGAGCTGTTTGTAACACGCCAGCATTGATATCATAGTTGTTTGCATCGAGTTTACTGACGAGCAACTACGAATACATGGTCAGTATATTTGGGAGTGGTTCAGTTTGTGACCAAGCACGTCCGAAGACCGCTTGACGGCGTGACATACCGGAACGAGATCAGTCCATTGATTGGGGAAGTCATTATCGGCAATGGTGCTGACAGCTTCACTGAGCTGCAGTTGGATAGTGCTTGTTGAGGAAATCATCAGGTCAACGATTGAAGCTTTGATGGCAGCGCGGTCCTGAGGAAGCACCTTATCCTGCTCGCCTTCAATCTGAGCAATTGATTGATTGATTGAATTAGTTCAAAGTAGCAGACAGAGCCGAGAACGCACCTGTTTCCAGTGTTTCTTGACCCAGTTCTTGAAGTAGATTGCGCAGGTCACGCGTGTTGCCGCGTCGACGGAGCCCGCGCCAACGACCGTCAAAAGCGCAATTGAAAACCCGGGCGTCAGTTCGGCGCTTTGGAGCGCGGCCTCGGCTGCGATTGAGTTGCGAAGTGTTAGGCACTCGGATAATGCCTCCTATCAGAAACGCACCTGCTTTGCGGATGTCTGGCTGCACACTGAGTGTGTTCTGGATGTGTTGGACGATGGCGGCCTCCATGTTGAATTGTTGATGTGTGTGTGCGAGTGTTTGGATGGTCTTCTTTTCTTTTTGGTTCCAATTCCAACTGTGTCAGTGCCAACAGCCAAGCTGCTCAAAGCAAACAAATTAATGGTCAAACTGTTATACTTGTGAAGGAATTGCTGAAGTCATTACCTTCTATTATTCGGTCTACGGTTGAGAAAAGACATAAAATCAAAGTAACATCCCTATTCCATATCACCCTTTCGTAATTATTTTTTTCGCCTTTTCATGATTGCTTGAAATCTTTGTTCAAGATTCACAAGGGATTTCCCAACGGCTCCTGATTCTTCAAACATACCAATGAAAAGATTCCCAGGAACACTTCGCAATTGCTTGCTACTTCCGCACCGTCTTACCTACAAGCAAAGTTCATTGCCAGGACTATATCACCAAAAACCCATCTGCAACATCACAAGTTTTTCCGCACGAAACTTTTCGCAATTCAAATCGGTGAGGGATCTTCCATCCATCGTGGTATCAATCTGCTGAAGTAATGCTTACACTTCCTTCAGTCAATGGCTCCAGCGACTCCCGTGGGAGAAATCCCTTCTATCGTCAAGTACCTCCACAAGACCTTTGATTCGAACAAGACAAAATCTCTTGCCTGGCGCAAAGACCAACTTACGCGATTGTATGACTTTCTAGTTCAAAAGAGAGAGCTTGTAGCTGAAGTTGTGAGCAAAGACAACGGAAAGGTGGGGAATCACACCATTTTGACGGGTGGGATATCCCCTTACTAACCTATCCATTTCAGTCCGGTTGGGAAGTGGAGGCTGAAGTTATTGTTGTCATCAACGAAGCTGCCCATGCGCTTGAGCATCTTGACGAATGGGCTAAACCAATCCCTTGTCCAACAACCCTCACAACCCTTACGGATCACAAAGTTGAAACCAGACTTGAGCCCTTGGGTGTCGCTTGCATTATTGGGTATGTTTTTGTTATGTTCATTGCTCAATGAAACTGATTACGTATTTCTGTTGTTCAGTGCTTGGAACTTCCCGATCCAACTTACCCTTGGTCCACTTGTTGCAGCCATTGCCGCAGGAAACTGCGCTGTTATCAAACCTTCGGAAGTTGCACCTGCATCCGAAGCATTCTTGATCGAATGGCTCCCAAAGATTCTCGATTCTTCCGCAATCAAGGTTGTCTCCGGTGGAGTTCCTGAAACAACTGCCCTCCTCGCTCAAAAGTTTGACATCATATTTTACACTGGTTCTGGAAACGTCGGAAAGATTATCATGGCCGCTGCTGCCAAACAACTCACCCCCGTTGTTCTCGAGTTGGGTGGAAAGTCTCCAGTGTATGTTCACGAAGATGCAAATATTGAGACTGCCGCGAAACGTCTTGCATGGGCAAAGACTATGAACGCAGGACAGGTTTGTTTGTGTCCAGGTAATTACAGTTTCCCCAGTCTACCAACTCTATCTAAGATGCATCAACCAGATTATGTCCTCGTACACAAGAACGTCGCCGATAAATTAGTCAAGGCCGTTGTTGCTGCTCTCAAGTCTTTCTACCCGCACGCACAGAGAAGCGAGTCCTACTCCCGCATCATCAACAAGCAACATACCAAACGTCTCACTACCGTTCTCGACCGTCAAAAAGCGTTGAGTCACTCCAAAGTTGAAACCGGAGGAAGCTACGACATCGATTCATGTTTCATTGAACCCACTGTGTTTTCTGGCGTTCATGTGTCTGACCCTGTTATGGAAGACGAGCTTTTCGGCCCTCTTTTGGGTATCATCACAGTCGAAAACGAGAACGAAGCTATTGGGATCATTAAGTCACGGTATTTCAAATCTTTATTTTTTCCACATTGAATTCTAATTACCTTTTAGTGACCGCCCACTTTCTCTCTACATTATCTCTGAATCTTCAGAGGTTGTAAACAAGATTCTTGACAACACTCTTTCTGGCGGTGTGATTGTGAATGGATACCTCTTCAACATGCTTGTAGGAGATCTTCCATTCGGTGGTGTTGGTGCATCTGGAATGGGCAATTATCATGGCCGTGCAGGATTCCTTGCTTTCTCACACCAACGTAGTCTCTTGTGGAAGCGTCATGATTTCTTGTCTGAAGGGGTTCAGTCGTTGGCTTACCCAACTGTCGCAAGTAACCCTTGGGTTTTAAGCTTGTTCCGTGCTGCGGTGCAAAAGTGGAAGCCAACGTTTGTCGGGAAAGTGGTTGGAAAAGTTTCGAAGTGGGGAGTTCCTGTCCTTGTTGGATGGGGTCTGTTTGCTCTTGGGAAGTTAGTTGGAGAGAAGGGTTGGGATGGCTCTCTGGAAGAGTTGGTATCTTTGTTGGGATTGTAGGGAATGGTCGTGGTGTTGTTCTTTTCTTCGTTTCTGCTCAATTGCAATTGATGTACCCTGACGAAATACATCCCTGCCTAACGTATTTTTAAATTCTGAAATCATTAATTTATTTTGAGTTCGGCGTTCATCACGTATCATGCAACTCCAGCAAACAACCAGTGCATAGTTTCTGTAACTCTTCATATTCAGCCATATTCTCGTGCAACAACTCCATCACTTGTAAATACTCAAAAAGCGAGTCGCGAGGCCACATTGTTTCCACATTCGCGTCTTCGAGAGCTGCCAAAGTCTCTCCCACCGTTTCGTCCCATCCTGTTTTGTATTTGTTTTCTTTATCAGCTTCAAGTTAATGCTAATTGTTTTACCTTTTGACAGTCCACTTGATGTCACAAGAAGCTTCTGAACGGTGCTTTTGACTGCCGCTTCCCCGTCTTTCTTAGACATTGAGCCTTGCGACTTCCTTTTTTTCATCGGGGCTTCTTTTTCTGAAGCTTCAGCTTTGAGATTAGCTCTGATTGCGTGATTTTTGGTTAATATTTAAGCCTAAGAGGAATCCGGACATACATGGAGCCTTCAAATTTCCCCTGCATTTCTAATTCTCGCTTCAGCCTCTTTTTCATCTTTTCAAACGTTTTGACCTTCTTGCTAGCTTCAATTTCTTCACGAAGTGTATTGGAGATCTTATCGAAATGGTTCACTGTTGTTGTTGGTTATTGATTGAATCTCACTCCTACCAAAGCTTACCCATAACTCCGACAAAAATGTTACGGAATATAAAAGCACCAAGACAGACCCAAGATATGACGTACAAATTGGACCACACTGAATCAGTTTCCTTGATCAAGTCTTTGAAAGACATTAGCAAGGGAACAGATGAGCTGAATCCGCTCACCTCGATTGACAGTATCCCACTGGTCAAGAGTTAAGAGCTGAAACAGTGTAAACATAGATTGACCAATATCCCTATTCAAAGAAGACGTTAAAGGCTTTCCAAGGATTTAATAATAACCTCACATAAAGTAAAGTTGGTATAATAGACCATGGTCAGTCGATACTGTATAGTCTCTGTACAAATAGACTCCGACGATACTATAGACGTATGAGACAATCAAGACAACGAGCATGATAGACGCCATCGACTTCAAAAACTGTTAGTGGATGATAAATGCGTCTTGCAACCATTACATGAAACGCCTCCAAAATCGTGATGATCATGATTTGAAAGTTTCCCACTCGGAACACAACTTTCAAGGCTCGAATGACACGAAAACTCTGTGGATTGATTCCATTCGCCATCAAAGCAGTTCCAGTTACTCCAGCCATATCCGTTATTTCAGGAATCAGCGAGAAAAGTGTTACGAGAAGATCTGCTACGTTCCAGCCATCGTTCCAGAATTCTTCGAAATTGTCGAGGAGCTTGAGAACAATTTCTGTGATGAAAACGATGCAGGAAAAGTAGTCCAGAATTGTAATGAATTGAAATAATGCCCAATATTGAGATTCATACGGCTGGAGTTCTGGGTTTGTTTGGTGAATTAGGAATGGCCATAGTTCCCAGAGACCAAACCTGTTTTTACGCCAATAAACACAGAGTCCGCGAGTATAAAGAACATGATGAAGTACTGAAAGTAATTATCTGCAGATCGTGTTATTTGAATGAACGACGTTGAATCGACTCACATTTCACGAGCCAATTCGCCCATGCTCCAATCGGTAACGAGTTTATGTTTCTTGTACGCGTCAATCGACGATCCGTTTTGTCGTCGTCATCAGTTTGTTGAGTCTTTTTGAATGCCTGCGTATTTCACATGGAATTAAAACCTGTTTCAAAGCCTCAAATCTAGCATATGAAATCATACTTGGAATTTGATAAGCTGGTTTGGGTTGTCCAGTAATATCTAGTCGAGGAAACAGATAAGTGACTTGAAAGGAGCGGGTTCAACAGATGCAGACCTTGTTACGCATTTTCAAGTCTGTAATGTCTCTAGAAGTATGTTTTGGCGCTTGAACGGTTGCGGTATTTGCTACATCATCCTGTGAGGGGTTCAGATACATGTTCCTGTCAAACAAGAAGAGTCAACTAACCAGGAGATGGAATTCATCAATCAAACGCGATCGAAAGATGGAACTCTTCTTCGAGAGGTCGTGGAAGGTCTGGTTTGTATAAGTTAAAGGGCATTGGGTATGATAGTGGAATAGGTGTACATTCTCCATTGAAAGATTTTTCTTCTGTTAACTTTATTATGATCCGAGCATAAGAAGAATTCCAATAAATACAAGAATCATACCATACAAGGTTTCTATCCACATATCAGAGAGGATGGTTAGATTAGGCTTACGAGTATGAATCTAGGTGTACTCACTTCGAGATCCGATTTCTTCACCCAACAGAGTACCAGCGAGAATTGTGAAGGCAAGATTGAGGCTGTTGGTAATGGGTACAATCATGGACAGGTTGGAGTTGCCGAGAGTGTAATAATAGACAGCGGACCCACTCAAATTGATGGCAAGTGGTAGAATGTACTGTAATAGTATCATGTGTAAGCGTGAAACAGGTTTGGTTTGGAAGGCAGTCGGACCTACCATCGAGTCAACAAGAACCACTGCTCCTGAAGTGTCCGTATGTACCAGGGATCCTTTGCATGCTTTTTCGAAACGAGTTCGACACCATCACTTCCTCGCCTGTAGAATTTTGAGAGGTTACAGGGATGAAACAGAAGGGGTTATGAAGTTATGGAGAGTTGGGACGTACTTGATGAATGGATTGGTAAAGCCCCAGCATACAGCGACAGCAAGAAGACCTCCGACGTTTTCTGATTGATTTGAAAGAATGTTTTTGAATTGAGCACATGTTGATTTGAAATTGAGTGGAAGGCGCACCGATGAGAGACATTTGATGGCAAAACTTGTTCCACGCAAAACCCTCAACCACACCAACCACCAACCACCAACCAACAAAGGAACCCACCAATGACACGCACAACCAGACACAATCTAAAGCTCTCAGCGACACACCGCACGCGCTTCGACGGGCGTGGAGCCTTTGACGAGCAGCTTGCATCGCTTCTCGACGGCATCGATGCCTTTGCCTCAACGCACTCGCACTCGCACTCGCCCGAATCAATCGAGGCCCTTGTCGCCCGGGCCGCCGCCGAGTTGCCGAGGGCCCAGGCGAAGTGGACGGTGTGGGTCGATGGCGCCTTGAAGGACCGGTGCGTTGGTTGAATTACTTGTTCTTTGATCCCACTCACTCACTCACTCTCCCAATTCCAGATTCCACGCCGCAAAAGCAAAGTACGCTCCAGTCGGTGCTACACACGCCCTCTTCACTGAACTGCTGCTTGCCGTGCGCGATGTGGCGGTGCTCAGTAGCGACTGCCCAGCCACCACTGAACTCGCTCCTTCTCCACGAAAACGATCCGTGCAATCAAAGCAGCCCTTCATCACGGCTGTTTCCTCAATCGCTCAGTCCCTATTCAACTCATCGCCTCTCAGCTCGATCTCTAAGCGCCGTTCGGTGGCTTCCTTAAAAAGCAAAGCATCCTCTCCTGCTGCGGAACTTCCACTTTCTCGTTCATCCAGCCCTTCATTAGCTATCAAATCAGAAGTATCAGAAAGTCGTCGTGCATTCGAATTTCCAAACAGAACCCTTAGTGAAGATTCAAGTTCAACAACCACTTCATTCAATGACGTCATGGATAACGAGACTGTGAAGGAAGAAGCCAACGACGACATTTATTCAACAATGTCTCAAAATGACTACCGTGATGTCGATGCGGTGTCTGAATCCTCAATCTCAAGCATCAGCGCTTACTCATCGGATGAAATGGAGTCTGAGCACCCTAAGGAGAAAGAAGAGTACGAATATGAAGCGTACTATGGTCAAGAACAGCAGTTTGATGACGAGAAGAAGGAATTGGATGACCGCGATTGTAAATTAGAGATGTTGGGGGCTGTCAATCAATTTGAGCATGCCGCACAACCTATCCCTTACTCCTGTTACTACCAACCCAACGTTTCAACTTTGCCTCCACTGCCACTTCAGCAGCAATATGTCTCCTCGGCCCCATCATATTTCTCGTCGTCGGACTTTGCAGCCATACCACCACCGAACTACCCTTTTTCTTACGACACTAAAGCGGACTCGCAAGCCATTCATGATATGAAGCTTCAACAAGAATACCTCTGGCAATGGCAACACGAGAACGGATCCTCTCCTTCAAGCCAACTATCATTTCCATCTTTTTGGGACGAAGAAGTGGATCCAGAAACACTCGTCCAGATCCAGCAGCAGTATAATGCCCAACTGAAACAGCAAGAACACGAATATTATGCATACAAACAACATCTAAGGAATGGAGCCGGCACAAGCCAATACCTTCCTGTTCTTGGGCAACACAACCAGCAACCCGAAAATGAGCCACTTCCTCCATACTTGGGAATCATGTCACCTCTAAGCGCTCCCTTAGCATCACTCAGTCTAGAACCCTCAACCTCATCGCCTCGGCAACAACAACCTCACCAGCATCAAGGAACTTCATCGTCTGAAGAACTTCCTTACGACACATATCTGACACATATCTCAGATTCACCCAGCTTTGCGCCTATGCAGATGGATGAGTCAGGAATGGGAGGATCGCCCTTATTCTCTGGAACTGTTGGATCTATTTTGTTGGAAGACATAAATAGGGCTCTCGAAGTCTTACCGCCACCTGCATACCACCGAGGTTCAGAGGAACTCGAAGAAGTGATGGATCTTGAAATGGAGTTGGAGGGCTTTGCTGGGTTCCAATGAACTCTATCTCAGATGCATTCGTTTGTGTTTTTTTGTTGCAATCATGTTATATAACTCAAAATCAGAAGCTGAATCATATATATAGGCAAGTGTGGAATAAAATTGAAAGTAACACATTTCTCAGCTTGACATTGATTTGAAGTTTGACGGACATCAGCGATCAGCGACCAATCTTTGCCGATGCACCTATCGTCACGTCACCGCTCTTTGAAGCGGGATTCACGCTCAATACACCCCTGTATCGGCGCTTTCCGAAATCTCGGCGGGAATGAACCCCGCCTTGAAGTTTTTGGTTTTAGGAACTGGAACTGGCTTTCTCTTTCCCATTCCCTCAGTCACTCATAATAATATCCTCTCAAAAAACTGTACTATTCCAACACATGTGAGTCTTTTCCTTTGCTCATCTCCAAACAGAGACTCCAACTAAGGAAAACGAAACACCTGAAACTGTCCACCAGCATTCATGCGCATCCCTCCCTCCCTTCATTTCGCATATCACAACTCTTTCTCATATTGTCTCTTCTTTATAGGTCCTCCCTGGGCAAGCCACCAAAGCCAAGAAATCGTAAAGTGACCCCGCCGAACCCCACCGAGCCCTTGCCGGTCGAAACGACTATTGATAATCATTCGAGTACAACCAATCCTCTTTTGCCGCCGGTGCTTGTTGGAGACGGTACATTGCATCGATACTTCTCCTTCCACTGTTGCTAAATCCCTTCTCGATTAGGTAACTTGCGTCCAGACGTTGTCACTGCAAAGTACGGTGGTTTTTTTGTTCCTCAGTCCAACAACAGACACAAATTCTACTATTCTCGTATCGAAGGTAAAGTCGGAATCACTTGATATTCCCTACAACGATTCATAATCTGGCTCTATATATCAGGGATGAATCCGCCAATGATTGCAGACGTCAGTGCTGAAGATCAAGAAAATCTATCGTTGAACGGTCGTAAGCTTTGGAAATCGGACCTCAACGCATTTTCGAACAAGACTGGGCGCTTTGAACCCAGCGTTGCAGGCAAACGGAAGTACACGTCGGCTTATCCCTGTTGGTTTTCGAGTGGCAATGGCGGCGCTTCCAACTCGGGCCGTTGAGTGTTTAAGTCTTTTGTCTACTATCTTTAATGGAAGGGATTGTTTATAGAGAGTGGTACTCCTCGTCGAGGTTCTAACAAACGCCAAAAGACTCAACAAAAGCCAGCGAAACCAGCATTCGTTGCGAAGGACCCTAAGAACCTTGGAAAGCTTATTTACATCCGTGGACGTGAGCGACGCGTATATTTTGCTTTGTCTTTAACTCCCTGTTATGCGTAGTGCTTAAAGGCGATGCTCCTTTATTTATTGAGCCCAAAATCTTCAACGCTATGACAGAAGCCGCTAAGTTGGACTGGATGAAGCACAAGGAAGAAGTACAGGAGGAGTATGGAAAGCGGGTGGACTGTAAGCTTTGTATTCCTAGCTTTCCCCACCAACACTTTCTATGTAGCGTTGGCTTCAGGACTAAGAAGAATGCAGTAGCAGCTATTTTTGTGTTGTTGATTTTAGTTTGGTTCGCTCGAAGAATAAATAAAATGGTATTACACTTTTCAACACTAAAAATTACATCATTCTTTGTGGAATTATCTGAATGCGACCATGGATCCGAGTACTTCATGTATTGTTTGCTTGTCGCGAATGAGTTGATAAGCAGTCCCTTCCAATCAGCCTTCATGAATTGAATCCACACCACAAGTCTCATTTCATTTTTAAAGATACCCAACTCAAAGAAAATCATTGAATTCAAACTGATAGAAGGATCTTCACGCCTTCGAAAACAAAGCGGGACGTTGTAGATGTGTCGTTTCAGCTTTGGCTTGTGCAGTCTAAACAATGAACAGGAGGGATGATAAGGGTGTTTTAAGAGAAAGAAGCGGATATTGACTTTGAAGGAAGCCCAGACTTAATGTCTGCTAATATATGACTCCAAACTCTACGTCTGCCGTTTGCGTCAAAAAGATTGTGTGTATATTATTATGAAACTGAGTAAATGCAAACCCCTAGTCATCTGTAGTTCATCCTAAGTACACAGTTTTGATCCCTGAGTTTCCCTCTTTCTCTCCATGCAATAATATCCAAAAGGAAAGAAAAAGCAAAAAGCGCAAAAAAGGCAGCCAATCAGATTGCGCGTGGAGATGCAGAATTGTCAGTTGGTCAAAACAAAGGCAAAAAATCTTTCCCTCCCTCCAAATTCAGCTATAAAACAGAGCCATCCGTCTCTCAAAACATGTCAAAAACCAACGAGCTTCCCTGTCCCACAATGAGCTTCCAGTCCCCACCAGATCACAACCAGGGTCTCCTGCAAATGGGTGCCAGCATGTCTATTCGAACCTTCGGCCAAGATAAGCCCTCTGCTGATACGTATCTCGTTCGAAAGAACAAGACTCCAACGCCCTCGGGACGCAGGAGACGAAAGCCTTGCCCTTCAATGACGGATGGGGGCCTGCGCTGAAGTCCGGGAGGAGGGGGTATCGAGGTGGGCAGCGATAACAGAAGAGTCTTCCGAGACTTCCTCTCGAAGCTGTCCCACATTCTCTGGATGCCCCACACATGCCTCCAAACTATAAGCCACACCTTCTTTCAGATGGCGCGTATTAATACGAGTGAGTGAGATATCTTAGGCCAACGGGATACTCTCGCTCAGCCTGTCAAAGGGCAAACTCGCTCTGACCCGCGGGTCAGGGTCGTGCTTTAAATCTCTAGCCTTCTCTGCTCCAGTCCATGTTATGTAGCATCTCAAGCTGCTGGCTCGCGGCATGAAATATGATGTGTGATGTGCGCAACCTGTTTATTGTTGATCTGTATGAGCTCCTCTGTCCCCTATTATTTTGGTAGACTTTGTTTGGAGCCTTCACGTGGCGTCTACTGTGAGTAGGAGGTTTGACACCTCTGAAACCAATCCCAAACACATCGATTCGATCTTCTCTTCGCGTTCTTATTCATTCGCCTCTGTCTTTTCTTTTTATATAGTCCAATAAACTAAGAATATCTGTCCACTTAAATGGACTTTCAAAGAGTTTACTTTGGTTTCGCCATATTCTTCTTCAAAAAGGTCATAAATTGTGTGGAATCAAGGAATCTTTTGATCTGGGTGTTGGGATTTTCAAAACCACGCGGAAATCGTATGTTGGACGCAGCGGCATTGCTTCGCGAGACTCTTGAGCTAAAGCAAAAGCTTCAGTTTCTGCAATCGCAACTGGTTATAGGACTTTTAAACGTGGATCGTGTCGTTACACTAGTAACTCCAGGAGTTGACCCAGGTTCACCTTTTTTTGGTCCTCTTCGTTACTGAAACAAAAACGCAACAGCTACCTATGTGGATATTGTCGCTGAAGTTGATGAAAGCCCGGGAAACTTGACATCTTCTGCAATACGACGGGGAACTGAAACTTCAGAACCACCGATGATTGGTACAGCAACTCCTAAATATGTGAGATTATACCTTTTAACTCTTCAAACGTGATAAACTGAGTTCATAATCAGCCGTTCGAAATGGTAAAAGACCACCATTATTCTTTCGCGTCGGTTTATGAGCCTCGTGCTCAACCTTCGCGTGGTTCTATCTCACATAGCATCAACCCTATGCAAAGACCTCCAAGTACATGGATGGCTAGCCATAGGCAATCTCGTGCTGTATTGGACTCTCAACTTCTTATGCTCGAACCACCCGCATCAACGCAACCCTCTTCCCCGGTTCCTGAGCTTCCAAGCTTCAATTTAACGACAACTCCAACAATTGGAAGGGGGGAAACTGGTGTTCGATGGGATGCTGAAGATTACATAAAGTCGGACGAGTTCTTGAATGTTGACGCTGCACCAGTCACACTGCGAAAATCTGCAACTATGATGCACAAAAGTGGGTTGAATAGGAGCAAAAAGAGAGACGTTGGATCCATTTCGTCTATCACTATAGGAATGCTCCACCGTCCAACAAGTTGGATGGGCTCACAGAAGTCAAACAATGTACTGCCGACAGAGAGAGATCGCTCTGGGAATACAGAAGAAGAGCCGACAGGATTGGCGGCCTCAATTTCGAAGGGATTGGGGAGTTTGGCAGCTGGGTTGGGAAGAGCAATCCCGACAATTGCTGTGAAGAGCCAGTCCTCATTAAGATACCACCAAGAGTCAATACAGTCACCACAATCTCAATTAAGCGTGGTTGGAGACGGTGTTTCAAAACAGCCTCATTATTTGCCTCCGGGATTGGGAGAGCCAACTGTTTCGGGGTTACAACGAACGCCATCATTTGGCTCACCAAATATAAAACGAACAAACGGATCTATTCGTATTTCTAGAACAGCTGCTCCAACAACCGCAACGGGAACAAATCGATTTCAAAGCGTAGTTTCCAAAACTGACGACACGTCAATAACAAGCAGCATTAGCCCCGAAGTTATTTCTGCAGATATGCATGACCGGGAGTCAGTTACACAGCGAGCAACAGAAAATTCAGAAAAGCAAATTGACCCACCAACAACTACTCCAGCTACTGTTGAACCAGTACCGTCAACTCAGGGCCGTAAACGGTGGAAGCAGTTGCAGCAAGCTGTAGCCGAGAAAAGACCTCTCTCGGAAGTTGATGAGGCACCAGAACCGAAATCTTTAGTCAATGTAAATCGAACTATTGCCGCGAACACTTCCCGAAATCATCTTAACCCTGCTGTTATTGCTTCACGAAATACTTTGACGAGGGGTAAAAATTCTTCATACCTTAAAATTGCCGAACCTACACCAGAGTTTCAAATGGCTGAGACGTTTTTGCAAAAGTGGTTCATTTGCCGTGCATTCGATGAAAAAGGCTTCTATATACCATCCGATTGGAGGCAATCTGATGCTGATGGACCAATTACGTTCTTGGAATTTGGTTTCCATCCCATGTCCATGTTCGGTTCAGTTTGCGGGATCTTATTTATCATATCATTCTACTTCACCATCTTAATTGAGCCGTATTTTGCAGCATACTTTTCAGATGTGTTGTCTTTTTCGGGAATATCTTGGGCGTAAGTGACTCTCTTCCACGATTTGTTCTCACATAGAAACATGCATAGCATCTCTGTCTTATTTTTGTTGGAATCAATATTCAATCTTTCTACTCCAGTTAAGAAGCCGAAAAACAAGGATGCCTCTCGTTCTGGAACACGCTACCGACTGGTACCTTGGATTAGACAATATATCGTAGAAAATGCAGTCTTTGATACTATATCAATGGTTCCATGGTCTCAGTTAATACGTTACGAAGGTATTGGGTTTCCCCTCTGGCTACCTCGACTTCTTCGGTTCAAACGTCTAGCGCACATGATGTCAAACAACGCTTTCCTTATACAAATTGTCTACAATATTGAAAGTATTGGTGGTATTGGGGCAATGCTCTCTCGAATTATTCCTATGGGTATCGTTTTCGTTATCTTCCTTCACATCGAAGCTTGTTTCATCTATTACATCGGTTCTTTGAACAACTTCAGCACGTGGGATGTACAATTTGATCACTGGAAATATTATCCAGGAGGTATATTTGCGTCAGATATACATGAACGGTACTTGTGGATGCTGACCCAGGCCGTGGGTAATACTTTCCAGATGACATTCAAGTATTACTGTTTAAACTTACACCATGCGTATATCAGATACTAAATATAAACTCCAGGCCTGAGACTCTAGCGGAACAAGCTACGACGTTGTTGTTCATAGTCTGCGGTGCTATTTTGGTAACTCCAACCACGTATGGCAATCATTACTTATTAACAATAGTATGCATTACTCGTTGGTCTACTATCATCTGCTGCTGTTGCGTATGACTCATCGGGAAGGCTATATCGACAAAAAATTGACGAGTTGACGGAATACCTCAACTGGAAGCACATTGACGAGCAAACTCAGAAAAAAGTACTTGGATATTACGAATACAAGTATCGAGGGAAATATTTCGAAGAACAAACTTTGCTTGCTGATATGAACAATTCTCTGAGAATGGTTTGAGTTAACGCCAAATGGGTTATCCACTAATACTTTCCAAAAACAAACAGGAACTTGCAAGTATTAACTGCAGGAGATTGATTGAAAAAGTGCCGTTCTTGAAGAGAGAGCTGAAAGATGGTCGCGACGAAATTTACCTCGGAAAGATTTCAACGGCTCTTCAGGCCGTGTACTACGTGACTGGAGACTTTATCTTTAATCAAGGAGAAATTGGAGAAGAGATGTTCTTTATTCAGACAGGAACTGTCAATATTCTCACGAATGGACGGCTTGTTACAAGTTTCAAAGACGGTGCATTCTTTGGAGGTTCGTCTTTTTCAGTCATTTACGTGAAGAGTTTATTCAATTTTATGCAATAGAGGTCGCGCTAATAGCCAATATTCCACGGACTGCCTCTGTTCAAGCTGCAACAAATTGTACTTTATATTCCCTCTCGTCATCCCAATTTGCAGACATTATTTCAGAGTTTGACGATATGAAGAGTCGTGTAGACCAAATATACAAAGATCGAATGGAAAAGATAAAGATGGAAAAGGAGAAGAAGACAAAAAGCAAGGGAGCAGGCAAAATGTTCTAAACTAGCATTTCTACATATTGATCTTTATAATTCCAAGCAATAAATGAACATAAAACGACAGTCTAAACAACCACGCGCTTGCTAATTGCACTCGCGACACTTCCCAATTTGATAGCAGTCACTTCCAACTTTCTATCTTCCTTAATCAGTTTCCTCCATTCAGCTCCAACATCCTGATCATCCTTCAGAACTTGGCTCAACCCTTTTCGTGTCTCACCTCCCTCAACAACTCCATTGCCAGCAACAATCTCCTCGAAAATTTCACGGTACGCCTGCAACCGTCTCAAAGGACCCGCCAAATACCATCGCACCTCATCCGCTCGGTTGTTTAGAGTAGCTTGGCGTTCTCCGATATATCTCTTGACAACGCTGTTGACAAACGAGATACTCAAGGACTCCTCATCGCCTTCCACGTTCTTGACGTCCTCTCCTTCCCATACTTCTTCGCCACAAACAACGTCTACAACAGTACTTCCCTCGCCAAGAGCTGCAGTGCAAAATTGAACATATAAGCTGCCAGCTTCTCCACTAAATTGCATAAACACGTCTCCAGCTGGGAGGACGCCGACAACGCCACTATCCTGCATTTCGACAAGGTACTTCAGATCTTCAACAAGACCAGAGTGAAGAACAACAAGATCTCTGACAACTTGATCAAGACGAGCGATTTCTTGTGTTTCAGTTTCAACACGGAGGGTAGTGGCTGTGGATGATTCAGAGTCCCGAGGGGCAAAAATATCGATAGTCTTTGTTGGAGAGAGTTGAATGAGGGTTGGGAGACCACGGGAACGGCGTTTAGCGAGACGCAGGCGATATTGGAGAGTCTTCTCAAGGTACTCCGATAATGCAGTCAAGTTTGCAAGATGTGATTCCTGTAGAGACAAATCAGTCAGGCAAGAAAAGAATTTAAAATTTTACCTCATCCTTCAGCAGCGAGAAGATGGCCTCGTTACGCTTGCCCAAAGACTCGCGAACTTGGATAGCTGCGCGAACACGCTTCTCATGCTCTTCCTGTTTTGCGGTCTCAGCATGCTCCTTCTCCCAGACAACAGCCATCAAGTCTTCATATTCAAATCGCTCGTTCTGTGCAGAGTATAGGATCCGCAACGACTCTCTTGCCTCTCCTGGAGTAAGTGCAACCAACAAGGCAACCTTGTCATCTCTCGACAAGAACTTGAAATTTCCTGGCAAAGCAGTCACATATTGCTGCTGTTGTTGCTGCAAAGACTGCAATTGTGAGCGACGCATACTTTCTTGAGAAGAGCGAACAGACAAAGTACCAGACTTTCTCTTGCCACCATTCGATGGATCATAGAATCCACCCGACATACGCTGTCCATTCACTCCAGGTCGGCCTTGAATTTTAGAGCCTCGCTTTGTCAAACTACTCAACGTAAGAACGGCCGCTTCAGTACCAATCGCGTTTTCCGTCCCAGCCGGGGCAACACTTCCTGCCGCAAAAGCAGCATTACTGCGAGCAACAGAAGCAGCGGCAGTTTCCTCGATTTTAGCGGGTGGAGGTTGTTGTTGACTTGCTCGTTCAACTTTCAGCACCATCAGCGGTCCATCCCACCCTCTTCTCCTCGCCTGCCTTTCAAGCGCACACACAGTTCGCAACACAGTCAACCCACTCTTACGAGTGGAATCATCATCAACACCACCCAAGAACAAGTCTTTCAAACTAAACAGCATTCCCGGCTTCACACCAACAGTTTTACACAACTCTAAAAAGAAGACGGCCTTGTGGATAGTGAATTCGGGGCCCTTGTTGAGGAGTTTACATTGGACGTGGGGGAACATTTGAATGGCGAGGAGACACAAAATGTCGGCGGGTCGAAGGAGTGTAACCAAGTCTGTGGATGGTTGTGGTTGAAGATTGAGAACATTAACGATCCATTCAACCACACGTGGGCTGTAGTCATGGTACATTTGGGCAGGAGAGCGGCCGGGGACACCGCCCTGGGCTTCGTAATTTCGTTGAGCTTCTTCAAGAGTGATCGGCTTTTCAAGTTTGTGCATTGCACGCAAGTTCAGAGCCAGGCGGAAAGTTTCGTCGCTGTTCATGAGTCTCATGAATTCCATTTCCGCTTCTGATGGGGCATCTCCTCCTTGCTAGTGTTATGTATATTAGTTTCCTTTTATATCACTTATATAAAGGGAATACACACCTTAACACTGTTGATGATTTCTTCATAAGAATCTGATACTTTGTAAAGATGAGATTTGAAGGCAATTACTTTGCTACGACGACGTTCTTCACGCTCAGCAGTAGACAATCTCTTTCCATCAGCGGATAGTCTCTTTCCAGAAGCAGATAATCTCTTTTCATCAGGTGTGTTCCATGAGTTGGCGGCAGCCACAGCCTCTGGAGCAGGTACTGAAACAGGTACACCCGAACGAGGTCTAGAACGAACCGGCCGTTCAACTTCCTTTGCTGCCCGCTCTTCCAACTCCTTGGCCTTGGCGGCACGTAATTGATTCACAAAACGTCTCGCCAACACACCCCTCCATCTCTTTTGGAACACAAGAACAGCCTTTTCAACTCTTTTGCCTTCCACAGCTCTTTCGAGCTGCTTGATGCCTCTAAACGAGACACGGACAATAAAACCTTGTTGAGGGTTTCTGCTGATGGATATGTCCTGTGGAGGCATCTTGACAGAATTCAAGTAAGCGACAGTGGCTGCAAGCATTTCATCCTGTGTGGGAGGAGCGTTGAGGTGGGTTGGGGGGAGGAAGGGGCCAATGAGGAGAGCAAAGTGATGCAAGAGGGCAGCAATAGGAAGAAAGGTGTCGGGGCCCTGTGGCTGCGTGACTGGTGGGCGCTGCGGGGGACCATTTGGCCCAGTTGGCATTGGTGGGCGAGGCGGTGGCGGCAGTTGTTGTTGGGATGGCGTGGGACTCGTTGGCATCCGGGCCGTCTGCGAACCACGACGCTCAGGCGGGACAAAGGCCGGCGGAGCATAGGCCGGCGACGCCATCCGCGAAGTCTGCGAAGTCTGGGACGGGGCGCGGGGGCCCAGGTTGCCCGCAAAGGATGAGTTGACGGGCGGCGACAGTGGACCCGGCGACTGCGACTGCGGCATTCGAAGTGGTGGCTGAGGTGCAAGAAAGTGCGCTGGGATTGGCTGGTTTGGTGGTTGTGGCAGAGGCTGCTGTGGCTGCTGTGGATACTGGTGTTGCTGCTGGTATCCCGGCGACGACGGCGTTGCACTTCCTGTGCGCATCGGTGGCGAGGACGTGTCAATCTGGTCGCTACTGCCCGTGCCCGTTGCCGGCTTCTTTGGGCCGCCAAACAGTCGGAACATTGTTGTTGTTGTGTCTTGCCTTGTTTGTTCAGAAATCACTAAGTGGAAAATCCAATAATGGATTAATGCATAGAGAGGAACTTTGTAAGAACTGATGGAAAATGGGAAGAGAGACATATCAAATATGTTTTAGAGTCAAGGAGTTCTGGGTACTACTGGCAGTAGTTATTTAATAAATTCACTGAGGCAACAACTAACGACATTAAAGAAGGAAAGAAAGAAGGGGCTGATATTAATACGGTGCATTTGATGAGTCACGGCTGTGAAAGTCCGACGCCGAATGAGAAAAGAAAAACCAGCACGCGCCTCAGAATTCGACCAGAATTCGATTACTGTATTTAACATTTTAGAAGAACATTAAAAAAAAACAAAAGGTAAAAGAAAAAAACATACCTGTAAAAAATAATTAGAATTATGCCATAAGGAAAGCAAGGCCATACCAAATTTCTTTGTATTGTTAATCAGGAATGTATCCAGGGCTGTTAAATGAAAGCTGCAGGTCGACCACCAGTATGATTGTAATGAAACAGCAAGTGGCGAATGTTGCATGCAGCTTGAATATCTTTGTCCACAATCTTAGCAACAAATGTTAGTGCTGGTACCAGTCACAAGCATACATACAGTAGGGGGTCCTGGAATGAGTGGGCACTCAACAAGACCATAAACTGAACTCTGGATGTTAGTAAGATCAGGGCATTGAACAAAGGGATGCATTGGTTGTTTGTCATCATCAATGCAGTATTTTCTCCAGTGAAGATCCTGAAACTTGCGTTTCTTGTGGGGGCATCTAAGAATAGGACGTCGAACCTAGTCCAACATTAATGTAAGACTTACTTTGTTGATTACTTACTGTCACAACTGGTGGATATTGGAACACACCTCCTGCCTCATAGCCAGCACTGAGACGATGGGACCGCTGTGAAGTCAAATGCTCATCAATAACAAACACAAAGTGCTCATGAGCAGCCTTTTCTCTGATTCTCTGTGTGAAAAACACATATTTAGTATTGCCAACCATTGCGTTAAACTGACATTGTTGGGAACAGGTGCCCATGGTCTCTGGTGATTCCAAGATCCATCGCCATAAGCAAAATAGACTGGTGCAACAGGAAAAGCTGGAATATTATTCAAGCGGCGTGTTCGACGGCGGAGTTTTCTTGCTCCAGGAACAATCCTGCCTTGCATACTGTTCCAATCAGTGTCTGTCATGCGCCCAGCCATACGATTGATGAGAGCTTGTTCAGCCCGCTGGTGTTTCATACGACTGCTCTGCTTCCACTTTAGATGCTGGGGACGAGAATACTCTTGCAACAAGAATTCTGACTGGAAATGCTTGACCATCCAGGTCCATTGACACCAATGACCCAGTGTACGTTGACCAATAACACGTGGAGAATTTTGAGCAAGGACATCATATGCAAAGTTGATGCGGTGATCATTGTCTCGGAACACCTCTTCCCTCTTTTCAGAGAGCTTAGAACCATTGATTTGACGCATATGACCATGGGAAACCTGAACAACGTGGTCATGAATAATTTGTCGTGATGGAGGATGTGCAGGCGGAGGTACTGGAACTGGAGCAACAGCAGCATTGTTGATTTGGAGCTGGATATCACTATTGACACAAGTTACAACATTCCTGATACCTAAATAGGTAAAATAAATATTAGAAGCTGATTTAGTAAGCCAAACACAGAAATCAAACCTGGGTCAACACTAATAACATTGTGAGGATCCAAGATTCCAGCTTGAATTTGATTCACAATTCCCATATTGTTTATGTGATGATCCACACGCACCATTCCACGACCATTTATCATGAATTGGTTATAGTTATAATTTTGTGGGAGTGAATTTGCATCATCAGTCCAACTTTTGTGAGGAACTCTGTTGGCATTTGCTGCAAGATTGTTCTGAACAAAGGCTTGTCTGGTATTCAGAGTCCATGAAAAGCTTCTGCCATCAGTTTGAAGATAATATGAAGCTAGGGCCCTTTAGAATTATTCAATGCAATAAAGTTTTACATACAATCAACATCATTCCTCAAGTGGCGACTCCAGCGAACAGATTCAACTCGAAAAAACAGTCCAATTATGCCACGATGTTCAGCTCGAGTCCCTCCATGACCATTGTATCTTCCAACCCCATTTGGTGGACTAATTATTCCCAATGCAGGTACAATGATGTGCTGGAAATGTGCAGCAGCAGCTACAAGTGAAGGTGGAAAGTTAACTCCACCTGGTGGTTGAGGAAGTGGAACAGCAAGAGGCCCCAAAAGGTCCCTCAGTCGTGGCATAAAATATTGACATAGAACACGATAGTCTATCCCACAAAAGACTGCTTGAGCCGTGGTAGCATTGGTTGGAAGTGGTGCAAGAGGAAAATAAGCTTCACTTCCAAGGAGTGCCATATCTGGGCGAATAAAACTGTTTCAATGGTAGTATGTTTGAAATTAGCAAATGAAGGCTTGACAGATAAAAACTTACTCTCTGGTATAAGCCAAAATATTATTGCCCATTCTTGACATTGCCCTAATAAGATTCATTTCAAAGTGTGGGCCACGCTGAATGTTATTGAAGGGCATGGCAACAAGAAACTGTCTGTGATGGAGAAGAAATGCAACAATATTGTTGGTCACTGCCTGTGGAACTGCTACAGGAAGTGCAAGTGGGGCACCAAATGGTGGGGTCAGGTAATTGTATATTGCTGTCTTTGCAGTTGCCTTGATAACAGCGGTAGGTTGGTATCCATGCAGGAAGCAATGAAAGTTGAAAACCTGAATTATGTTGTAAGATTTAAAGTAAATTTCAGACAAGATCAACAAACCTCCTCAGCCAGCTTGCCTAAATTGGCAATGAATCTGCGAGCAAGTGCATTTTCAAAGTCTGTACGCAATCGTTTGGCTTCAATGGCAATAACTTGCTCCCATTCATAGCTGGGACAGTTAAAGAGGGGAACCATTCGAAGACCAGGTTGGATGGGTTGTCCATTCTGAAAACCATTGTTGTCACAACTAAATGGATGATGAAAGTTTTGGAAAGTTTCCAACAAGTAATGTCTTGTGACAGAACGGCGGGTGTTTTGGTGTGCCTGAAGGGCTGCACCAACTGGAAGGATGTAGGGTGTGCCAACAGGATTGCCAGGAAGTACAAAACCAATTGGAAGTGGGGCATGATAATTATTGGCGAGCAGATTTCCAGAAGCATACTTGAGTGCAAATTGGAAGAAGGATTCTGAAAACTCAATGTCAAGATGATCGTGACCTAATTTTAAGTCCCAATGAATTTAAACGATATTAATTTGAGCTGTTAAATACCAGTTGGGTTGCGCTCTAGGTGAAGGTTGATTGCAAGCATGGCATCGGAGCGTAGGAGGGACACATTTCTTGCAAACTCTTGTAAGAGTGGCCCCATTACACAACGTAGTTCTGGTCGAGTAGCTTGTCTTGCTCCAACATGGCGAGTGCGATGGAAGTTGTTTTGAGCCATATGAATGACAGAAGTGGCGACCAAAAGAATGAGAAGAATAGATAGGAGGCAAGGCCTCATCAGTTGGCTCGTGTTTTTTTCTCGAATGCAATTTTCACACTGTTATCTTTTTTATCTGATCTCATTTTCCGTTGGGGTTTACCCGGAGTTTTTCCGGCTTTCTTCCTCTCAGCAACAGGATCTGTACCAGGGGACGAACCTAGAACCTCTTGATTCATAGTCGAGCGCGGTAACCATTTGGCCATTCGCCCATGACATGTGGTCAAGATCGGCAAAGACAAACCGAAGATGAATGTTCTTCGTCTCTGAAAATAATAGTAGGCGGACTAGGCCTCCCTTCATTTAAACCTCTGAAATCGCCCTTGATCGATTGACACACCAAAAAGAAGGATGAAGTTCTCTCAGCAGATCCTGGCCAGACTCGTTGCCCCGATTGTCCTTGGCTTCCTTCTGATTGGCCTCAGCGCAATGACCGTCTTCTTTGCCAAAGTCCCTGGCGAGATTGACGGAATCCAGGCCCAACTCGAGACAAACGAGTACGCCCACTTTGGAAGCAATGCTGCCGGTGCCGCAAAGTAAGCTCGGTTCATAGAGTGTCACCCACTTTCAACCCAACCCTAACCCACTTGTCTCAGACTCGTCGACAACATCTTCTCAGACTTTGCCGTTCAAATCACTGCTGCTGCCACCCAGGCACGCGACGTGCTCGGCCTAGATGGCTCTTCTGAGGATCCAAAGGTGCCAACTGCTTCAATCTACCCATCCTACTTTGCTGGTCAGCTGGATGGCGTTGATCCACCACTTCCTCCAAATCCACAAGATGCATCTGCCTACTTCAACATGAACATCACAACATTGGCCCAATTCAAGGCGATGCAACCAGATATCACTGCAAATCTCGACAATGTTTTCCGTGCTGCCGTTGTGAATCAACCACGTGTAAGAGGAATTCAGATTGGATTCCCTGATGGTGGTTGGAGAATCTATCCATTAGTATATAATTTGGCATCCTTCAACCCTCTCAACAACACATTCTGTAACGGAGAAAACGTTGCACCGGAATTGCGTGGATCTGTTGGTTTTAAACCACTTTGTCGCCAATTCTACTTGACTGCCATCAACGCATACCCTCCTTCCAAACCTGGTCCTCCAAGTGGAATCACCCCTGCTGTCTTTACGAAGCCCTATCCTGCAGCTGTGTCCGGACAACTTCTTGTTGGTGCCTCTATCAGTCTGTACAAAAACAGCAAGTTTTATGGAGTCATCAGTCTGCAGATTCTCGTCTCGTCACTTGCAAACAAGTTAGCCAACACTCCAATTATGAACAATGGTTATATCTTCATTATCGATGTATGTTGAATCGATTTATGATCTATTCTGACTAACGTTGACACAACAGACAGAGGGAAAAATCGTCCTTTACCCGCAATCCAGAACGAGCATCAATATTTACAATGCAGATATGACGACTACAGTTGCTGCAGTTGAATTCAACAATGACGCCGCCCTTACTTCCGCATTCTTGAACCAAGTGAACACTGTCAAGGATGCCAACAGAACTGGAACGTTCAAGAAACCGGATGGTTCAACTTGGACGCTTTCGGCTGCCACTGTCAACACAACAGCTCATATTCTTGTTGTAGTCGCACCCAACTCTGATATATCAGAGTTGTCAACGAGCATGCATAAGTCATACTTGACGCTGCTCTCAGTGGCTGTTTCAACCACTGCACTCGCAACTGCTATTGCCGCATTGATCAGTTACCGAACTACCAACAAGCTAGCCCACAAGATTATCGATCCCGTAGAGAATATGGTGGAAAAGTTGAAAACATTTCCTCGAATGAACTTCACTTTGAGTTCGAAAATCGTCCACTGCTCTCTCAAGAACTCAATAACGTGAACGATAATTTCAAAAACCTGTTGGTAAGATATCTTTGTTCTCCTTGTTTCTTATGACTGAACACTGTCGTGTAGACTGCTGTCAGATTTGGAAACTCTGCGTACTATGCTGATGACTTGATGCTTGCCCTTGATAACTACTTGACTGCAGAAGCTTTGATGATTCGATTGAATAATGAACGTGGAGAAGGTGTCTGCGCTAATAATCTCGGAAACGTGTACCGATTGATGGATGGAGAGTTTCAGAAGGCGGTCAATTCCTATAACCGAGCTGTCGCGATTGGTACTTAAACTTTCGTCATATTTTTAGTTATCTAAACATTTTAAATTTCAGCAACAAACATGCTCAATACTCCAACAAACGATGTTGAAACCCAAAAAGCACTTCGAACTGTATTAGCCAATCGATTGAACAATATGGGTGTGTTATTCAAAGAAAACACAGTCAATGATGTTCTGAGTCCTGTTGACGTGTCCAATGCCGAGTCTTACTTTGAAAGGTCTCTCGCTCTTCATCGACAGAATGACAACTTGGAGGGTATTGCTCAAGTATCCGGAAATCTGGGACAACTATACCTCATACCCAGCGTCAACAAAATTGGCCAAGCTGCCGAACTCATCACTGATGCGTTCAACCTTGTTCGTAAACGAAACAACGATCCAGTTGCATTCCAGTACGCGTGCTTGAACATGGGACTCCTATGTGAAGCTCAAGGGAAGTTTGCCGAAGCAGTTACGTGGTATATGTACGTTCTGCAAAAGTTCAATGTCGTGGTCAAGTTTATCCAAAAGCTTGTGTTGACGCGATTGATTGCGATTTGCGCTGAAAAGGATCCAATGAAGGGAGTCAACAGGCCGGAGCTTGCTGACGCTTTGAAGAAGATGGCTCAGCCACTCTTTGGAGACTTACAAGAAGAAAAAGTTTCTGCTAAGAAGAATATTACGTTTGTGTTGGACACTTCAGGTAATACTCCTTCTGGTTAAAATGTTTCTCAGCATCTCACCCTTTGCATTTCCAGGCTCAATGTCAGGAACATTTATTCGCACTTGCCGAACATCAATCAAATCTATCATCAATGATAATTGCTCTGTCGACGATACTATCTCTCTCATCAAGTTTGACCACCGATTCCAACCTGTATTCACAAATGCGACCAAAAAGAACGACCTTCAGAGAATGATGTACCAAATCGACCACAACACCGAAGCAGAAGGTGGAACTGCTTTCTACGATGCGGTAGCTTATGCACTTGAAGATCTCTCTCCAGCGCCAAAGTCTAAAGGTGACAAATGGATCATCTCTTTGACGGATGGCGAAGATGGAAGCCCGAACAAGATAAAGTCGTTGCAGTATATCCAGAATGTGTTGCACCAAAATAAGGATATCGGATTAATTGTGATTACGGTGGGAGCGTTGCGAACAGAAGCTGAAATCCAGAAGATGGTGTCGTATGCTGGTGACAAAAAGGGCATGTTGATTCGTTCGGAAGCCAATTCAGGAGGAATCAAGGAGGCGTTCGGAAAGGCAGTCAAGATTATGGCAGGTCGTGGTAATGTCAACGTTGAATCGTTATAATGCTTGATTTGCTGTTATTAAAATAAATCTGTATTTTTTGCACTGGAGCATTGCTTGAACTAAGGGAACTTGGACGGACAAACCACATGATATTGAGTTGGCTGGTTCGGCGATAATTCAAAAATAGATTGCACTTCGATAGAATCTTGACCAACTTGAACGTTCGTCATGGCAAAGGCCTTGTTTTCAATCATGTTGCCTCTCCGACTTGATTCTACAAACAGGCTCTCACACTTGTCCATTTCATCAACTTCTGACATACTCGTGTTCTTCTCTTGCATAGCCTCCATTTAGCGTCCAATGTTAGAGAGGGTTGGTGGTGTTTGGGTTCTTCAAGTCCGCAAATATTTGTTCACTCAGCCGCCAGCCAAGAAACTGTTTTAAACTATCAAGAGAAAGACCACTGCTCTCCAAACATGAAGTTCTCTGGACAGATCCTCGTGCGCCTGGTTGTTCCGATCGTTCTGGGCTTCCTGTTGATCGGCCTCTGTGCCATGGTTCTCTTCTTCGCCAAGGTGCCTGGCGAGATTGACAACATTCAAGCGCGATTGGAAGCCAATGAGTATTCGCACTTTGGAAACAACGCTGCCGGTGCGGCAAAGTAGGTTTCGTAGTTTGAGTGTTACTATCGGTAAACCTAACTCTCGTCAGACTCGTCGACAATATCTTCTCAGACTTTGCCGTTCAAATCACTGCTGCTGCCACCCAGGCACGCAATGTGCTCGGCCTAGATGGCTCTTCTGAGGATCCAAAGGTGCCAACTGCTTCAATCTACCCTTCCTACTTTGCTGGTCAGCTGGATGGCGTTGATCCACCACTTCCTCCAAATCCGCAGGATGCATCTGCCTACTTCAACATGAACATCACAACATTGGCCCAATTCAAGGCGATGCAACCAGATATCACTGCGAATCTCGACAATGTTTTCCGTGCTGCCGTTGTGAATCAGCCTCGTATTCGAGGAATCCAAATAGCATTCCCCGACGGTGGTTGGAGAATCTATCCATTAGTGTACAATCTGTCAACGTTTAACCCACTCAATAATACATTCTGTAATGGAGAAGACGTCGCCCCGGAATTCCGTGGATCTGCTGGGTTTAAGCCAATTTGTCGCCAGTTCTACTTGACTGCCATCAACGCATACCCTCCTTCCAAACCTGGTCCTCCTAATGGAATCACCCCTGCTGTCTTCACCAAACCTTACCCATCGGCAATCACTGGTCAGCTTCTTGTTGGTGCCTCTATCAGTCTGTACAAGAACAAGCAGTTCTACGGAGTCATCAGCTTGCAGATTCTTGTCGCATCGCTTGCAAACAAGTTAGCCAACACTCCAATCCTGAACAACGGTTACATTTACATAATTGAGGTATTTCTATCACTTTCTTTGAAGAAACTCACAATATTATTCCAAAACAGAAAGGCGGAAATGTCGTCTTATATCCTCAATCCCGAACCAGCTTGAATATTTACAATGCTGACATGACGACGTCCGTTTCTGCAGTAGAATTTAACAGCGATGCCGGTCTTACTACCGCGTTTTTGAACCAAGTCAATGCCCTGAAGGACACGAACCGAACTGGAACGTTCAAGAAGCCAGACGGTTCTACTTGGACATTTTCTGCGGCTACAGTTAATTCTACTTCTCATATTCTCATTGTTGTCGCGCCAAATTCCGACATTTCTGCTCTATCGGACAGTATGAAAAGGTCTTATGTAACGCTTCTGGCCGTTGCAGTTACAATCACCGTACTCTGCACTGTCATTGCTGCTTGGATTAGTTACCGAGTGACAGGCTCTTTGGCTCAAAAAATTCTGAACCCCATGGAAAGTATGGTGGCAAACTTAAGAAATATTGCTGTCAATGAGCTTCACTTTGAATTTGAAAACAAGCCTCTGTTTTCGCAAGAGCTAAACAATGTTAACGATAACTTCAAGAACCTTTTGGTAAGTGGTAATTACATCATCAACAAAATCAACTTACCGTTGTCAGACTGCTGTCCGGTTTGGAAATACCGCATACTACAATGACGACCTCATGTTAGCTCTTGACAACTATCTTGCTGCAGAAGCTATGATGATTCGATTGGGAAATGAACGAGGCCAGGGAGTCTGCGCCAACAATCTCGGAAATGTGTATCGAATGCTTGATGGCGAGTTTCAGAAGGCTGTCCATTCTTATAATCGAGCCGTCGCAATTGGTAACTAGAACTTCATCTCTTTTCACGTTTATCCTTTTAACAATTTTACCAGCGACTAATATGTTGAATAACCCATCCAACGGCGAAGATACTCAGGCAACTCTTCGAACAGTTCTCGCCAACCGACTCAATAATATGGGTGTGCTATTCAAAGAAAATACAGTGGACGGCGTCCTTGGACGTATCGACGCTGCAAATGCGGAATCGTTTTTTGAAAAGTCTCTGGCCCTTCACAGGCAAACAGACAACCTTGAGGGAATTGCACAAGTATCAGGGAATCTTGGTCAACTGTACCTCACACCAAGCGTCAACAAACTTGCCAAGCTGAAGAGCTCATCACGGACGCGTTTCATTTAGTCAGAACACGAAACAACGACCCAGTTGCATTCCAGTACGCTTGCTTGAACATGGGACTCCTCTGTGAAGCTCAACACAAATATGCTGAGGCTGTAACATGGTATATGTACGTGCTCCAGCGGTTTGATGTTGCAGTCAAGTTCATCCAAAAGCTTGTTCTTACGCGTTTGATTACATTGTCCGAAGAGACAGACTTAAGCAACGGAGTAAATAGACCTGAACTCGCGAAGGTGTTGAGGGTCATGGCGCAACCTTTGTTTGGTGAAATTGTTACAAGTGCTGACATGAAAAAATGCGTTATTTTTGTATTGGATACTTCAGGTACTGTGTTTTATGATGATGATGGATTAGGTTCTTATTTTATTTGAATTGCAGGATCATGAGGGGCTCACGTATTCGTACTTGTCGGGCTTCAATCAAAGACATTATTGAAAATGATTGTACCAACGCAGACACCATATCTCTCATCAAGTTTAGCCGTCACTTCGAGCATGTATTTTCAGAAAGGACGAAATCGGATCAAACTAATGGCCTTCATGCTATGCTTAACCTTATTGACAATAATACCAAAACGGAGAGCGGAACAGCATTCTATGATACTATTGCGTTTGCTCTTAGAGATATTATCTCGATTCCCAAGTCAAAAGGTGATAAATGGATAGTTGCTTTGACAGACGGCGAAGACTTCAGTCCCAACAAAGTTGAATCAATGAAATCTATTCAGAGAATTTTCAGCCAGCATAAGGACATTGGGTTAATTGTCATTACGGTCGGTACTCTGTCTTCAGACCCTGAGATTCAAAAGCTTGTTGGTTTAGCTGGCGGTAATAAGGGAATTTTGATTCGTTCCGAAGACAGTGCAGATGGTATTAAGAATGCATTTGGAAGGGCTGCCAACATAATGGCCGGACGTGGAAATGTGAACGTGGAATCTCTGTAATATATTGTTTCATAACTATATAAATGAATCCAGAGTCAAATCACTATAATATTTATTTATGCTCAACACTACTAACGTTTTTATTTACTTCAACAGCTCTGTCAATTTCTGAAGGTTCCAAATCCGCCAGCAGGAGCTCGAGCATTGGCATACACATTTGGATCTGCCTCCTCATACTGTGGGGGCTCATCCGGCAACAAATCCAAAATCGACTGAACTTCCACACTCTCGAAGCTCGGCAACTCATGTTCGACAACAGCCTTTACAAACACCTTATTGTTCACGACATCCCTCGTGTATGTTGGTTCTGCAAACTCGCCTCCCGGACTCTCCTCACCATTTCGTAGAAACTGTCCTTGAACTTGTCCATTTCATCCACGCCAGACCGGCTGACGTCCTTGTCGTTGACACCTTCCCATAAATCTTTTCCACCAATGTTGTTACTCACGCGAGAGCTTTCGGCACTCAAGAGAGCCAACGGTTTCACGATTTGGTTGGCAAAGACGATGACGAGGAGGAGAACGATGAGGGTTGTTCCTGCAAAGACACCGACACTGATTCCAATGCTGAGAGGGACGGATTTTTTGAGGTTCGCGGTGGTTGTGTCGACGATTGTCTGGAGTTGAGAGATAGGGACAGATCCAACGGCTACCCATGAAGGAGTTCCGGATTTTGATGCGGCATCAGATGCGTAAATCGAGAGAGTTTTCCAAAGAATTAAGTATGGAATATTGGTTTGAGGGTCCTATGTTTTGTATTAGTGTAAATCACCAAATTATGGAATATTAAGTACCGTGAACGTTGTCGACCCGAAATTGGACGTTTGAGTATTAAAAGAGCTTGAGGACGATGATATAATCTGGTTCCACAAACTATCTGAAAACGTTGGACTCGAAGTGTTCTTGTAACTGAAATATGTTGGACTTGGGTTCAAATCATCGAATTTTATCTTAGTTGACGCAACGACATAGCCGTTTGGGTCGGCCGTGAATACTGCCACGTTGGAGCCGCTGACTGTAAATGACGACAAGAGTTTGGAGAATTCGGAGAGCTGTGATTGAATGGAAATCACACCGGCCACTGTTCCATCTACCTTATTGTAAAACACTTTGGAAGTGGTCAAGACCCAGCCTCGACCAAAAGCAGATAGGTATGGATTGGCGATTGCAAAAGAAGAAGGAGAGGCTTGGTTTTTGAGAGCTGCCTGGTACCAAGAACGCGTTCGTGGATCGTAAGTACCCAAATTGAGATTGTCGCCAGTTCCAGGATAACTTTTGAATAATCCAGAGTCATCGAAACCAATTTGAACCGATAACACATTTGGGCTGAGCTTGTAAAGTGGTCTAATGAAGGTATCGACATGGGCCACCTTATTCAGAGTACTGTTCGTTGTGTAATTCAAAGGCGGTGGAGTGAATTTCCCGTTTGAGGTTGCATTGTATCCTGCCAAGATCCAGACAGAGTGAGTCAAACTAATCGTCATTCCAGGAAATTGGTCCGAGTCCTTTGGCTGGCCATGGGAGAATCAAGGAGCTCTGGAGAACCATAGAAGCTCGGTTCGTAGCCGGTGCTGTAGTCCTGGCGGTAGGTGTCGCCAATGGCAGTTGAGGAGGCAGTCATCGCAAAGATGACGTCAGCCAGGGCGTCCTCGAACAGCTGGGCCGAGTTAGAGACAATTGAGGAAGCGAGTGCGTTCGAGGCCTGGGTCGTCAGCAGCGACGAGGCCGTGTTTGTCAGGGAAAAGAGCGATCCGCCGATGAATCCAACTGCAATCGCCTCAGAGAAGAACAGCGATACTAGGGCACACAAGATGAACCAGTACAGAAGATGGTGCTTGAGCGGTGCAGACTGCGCGGGTGGAAGGAGGAACATTTGTGATTGAGTCTGTTGGTGGTGGTGGTGGTGTCCGTTTTGATCACCTTCCAGAAGTGCGACGCCGATTTAAAAACCAGCACGCGCCTTAGAATTCAACATGGATGAATCTTTTCTGGTAAACGTTTTCAGCTCATGTAAATATCATGCTATAAATTGCCTTCATTCAGTGGTAACTTCCTGTTGTGGACAAACCTAATTGACTGTGTCATTTTATTCATCATGTAACTATAAGCTACATAACAAGGCTAAAGTTAAATTATTGAATCATCGAATGAGGTCTTCCCCTCCGAATTTCTGGAATTCTTCATTCCCTCTCTTCTTCATTTTTCAATGACTTGATTAATTCTTTTGATCACTGTGACTCGAACGTACTGAGATCTTGTCATTCTGTAGAAGCTACGAACTAGTGACAGCCTATCAATTCCGACATCCAATAATGCATGAGATACACATAATAAAGCCAACATACAACCATTGTCAAAAGGGGGTCGAGGGGTTTAGGGGGAAGGGGGGCTCGTCCCCCCCCTAATAATGTGAGCTCCCTGAATAAATTTTTGTCTTCCGGAATTTAGGTAGAATGTCCTTTCAGACGAATATGTGTGGACTGAGTTGACTTCATGAAAACAAACACACACAAACAACTCATCTGAGAAATGGACAACATACCTTCACCCCTGAACACACACTCCCGCTCAACTTCAGCTGCAAACTCTTCCATTTCATTGTCAACAAATGCAGTGCCCCACCAGCTTCGCTCAGCCTTGCATGTTTATGGTGAGCAATCCCATTCATTACTGAGCACCCCTTGCCAGTTGTCCTTGGGCTCACTTCTGTGTCTTTCTCTTTCAGAACCACTGGCTGAATCCATCGCCGCAAACTACGATCTTGATGAGAAGCTACCTGCTCAGGTACCTAGCTCTGTTTCATAATAGACTCAAAATGGAACCCGATTGGCTAACCGTTTTCCATCGCCTGCCCTCCCACCTTGTCCCCTTTCACAGAAACGTCTGATTGCAAACATTATGCAAAGAATGGAGATTGATAAGAAGGAACTGTCAAGGCGAGAAGACAATGTACGCAAACTCTTGGATCAAAAGAATGCCCTGGCCACTCAATTCTCTTTCGCCGCCATTCAAGCTTCTTTTTGGGTACGTTTATAATGCAGTCTAGATCTGCCCTGTGTCCTGCTGTGGAGTGCTTTAAAGGATATTGATGCAAAGAGGGTTCAAACTGTGTCAGCCCCTTTCACGTTATACTTGGTGGCTCATGACTCCCTTCTGTCATACTTGTACTTAACTCGTAATATTCTTGGATTCTTTGTTTCTTGTTGATGTGGACTCTTCACGAAACTGTGTTTATCGCTCCTTCCTGCAGCCATGTGGTCTTTTTACGCTCCTTCGCCCCTTACCGTTATATTCTGCTCTTTTGAAATCGAGAAGACCGTACATTTTGAAGCTGATTTGTCATTTATTAGGGAAACCTGTCAGAACGAGAGCAGAAACTAAAGGAAGAGCTCCTGGAATCTCGAAACTCATTAGAGCTCATGAAAAAGCAAGCGAACGATACATCTGATAGACTGATACGAGAAATCATTCTGGTATGATCTTTGCCATTGTTAACTATTGATCCTGACTAACGTCTTCCAACAGCTTGAGTCCATGGATGAAAGAAACGTCCAGCTATCGAAATGGCGGAAGGAGTTGCAGGAATTGATGGATAGGGTACAACCAACACCACTTTCACCCAGAATTTCGCACTTACAACCGATCAATAGACATTTGAAGAAGACAAAGAAGACATTGCTCTCCGACTGCGAATACTAAGCTCCAAAAGCAATTTTTCCTCTGCGCTTGACCAAATGGATCGACACAAGGCAGCTGAAGGGGAGCTCAAAACTGCCAAAAAGCTATTTACCGCAGCTGTCACTCTTCTTCGACTGCTTGAAGAAAAAGATTCTGAAATACCCGATTGGTTTAGAGCCAAATTCATTTTCGGTAAACAGCACTTCCGTGTCAATCGTAAGCAAAAGACTCACACTTTCAAAAAAACAGACGCAAAACTGTTGACAACTCAAGCCGATTTATTTATCCAAAATGCTTTCTCCATTGATACAACCCTTCCTGCTCACGAGGCAATCCCACCACCTCCTGCATCCCAAAACCAAGACCCAACAATTACACAAACCCTCGTGAAAACTCTCCTCCATCGATCCTCTTGCAAACTAGACCGTATCGCCGCCACAAACGCATACATCGCGGCCGCCAAAAACACAACCACTGAAACAATCACACGCGCGAAAGCCGGCGTCTTTGCGCGCAAGAAGCCCTGAACGCTCGACGAATCCAAGTGATGGAAACCGCGTTAGAAATCGTGAAGCAAAGCGAGGTGGAAGCTGGATGGAAACGAGCAGATGGAAGTGTTGTTGTTGCCGGGTGGATGTTGCCTGTGGAAGGCGTTAGTGATATCGAATTGCGGAGTCGACCTACGCCGGGGCCGGTGCGGATTGTAATGAGGTTCCTACGGCGCCTGATTTGTTGCCAGAGTATGCTCCATAATAGAAGAGCTCGATTTCTGGTGGAGATGGATAGTTGATGAAGATATCAATAAAATTGTGCATACTTATTCATATGATGGTTTATTGTTATGCATAAGTGTTTTGATGGGTTGTGGATGCATTAAGTAAAACTTTAGTCATGGAGATCAAATGAGCCATCGCGACAGTAGAAATACAAATTGAGACAGTCTGAATAAAGGAGAACGGGGGGTGGGTGGTATTATGTTCTTGTGTTGGTGAGGGAGTAAGTTTTCCTCCTCAAAATCTGTAACAAACATGGTCAACGTCCGTCCTCAAAGGCATGTCCATCCCCACCGCATCAAACATCCAATCCCACTGCAGCGCAACCATCAGACGGATCGAAAGGCGGAGGACTCGGTGCGAGAGGTCTTGGAAGTTTCTGATGGTGATGGGGGCCAGGAAGTTTCAGGCATGGTGGGATGCCATCTCTGTTACGGAGGTCCCCACTGCTACTGGACGCAACTGGATATACTCTAGCTTGAGCGATCTCGATATTTTACGAAGTCTGCGTATTATTCTTCCAATGCATCAGTAACTGGCGGGTCATCAAAGTCGAAACTATTGTCAACCAATGAAGCCAATGCTGCATTGAAGGGTTTACTTTGGCAACAAAGTCAAAATCCGGTTCAAAACTTTCTAGCATGGGTTGGACTGAATGAAGTCGTTTCGCTGGGACAGCACCGTCATCCTTCCCTCGAAATCCTCTTGAGCGATACATCAACTAACCTCGCAACCTACTCACAGATTGTTCGCTAAGGGAAGAGTCCTCGGACACACCCGTGCCCAGCGTAACTCCAAGGAGCACACCTCCCTCCTCCAGATTGAGAACGTCAACACCACCAAGGACACTGAGTTCTACTTGGGCAAGCGTGTTGCTTACGTCTACAAGGCCCAGCGTGAGGTCAACGGATCCCGTGTCCGTGTCATCTGGGGAAAGGTTACCCGCCCACACGGTAACTCTGGAGTCGTTCGTGCCAAGTTCAGATCCAACTTGCCACCAAAGGCTTTCGGTGCCAGCTGCAGAATCATGCTTTACCCATCCCGCGTCTAAATTCTCAACCTTTAATATTGGGTTACAAAAAATGTTGTGTGTATGGTTAAACTCTCCAGTTTGCATTTGAGGAACTTGTTCAAAATAAACTGTGGTTTTTTATAAAGCAAGAAGGTCATATAACCGATTGCAGTACTAGGAATTTGGAATGCGTGTTTGAGATGCGAAACAAACAAAAAGTTAACTTTTTTTGGAAAAGGGAATGGAGGCCATCACTGCGATTCAGACTGAAATCCAAGAGGTCAAGGCCGACATACTAGCACTTAGGAGCTTAATCGAAACAGATGAAAAGTGCTGGACATCAGAGCAGAAGCGAGAGCACGGAGATAGTGCACAAGCAGTTCGGAGGCTCTCTCTGCTCAAAATACTGCTCATTGAGAAGGAGATACTCCTCACAAGCAGAAAACACTGTTCACAAGAATGAAATACTTTGCGTGAAGAGAAGTTGGTGGCGACTGTACAGCGGCGGTTTTTTGTCGAGGATGGTAAACAATATGCCACATTGCTTGTTCACGATCTAACGTCTACACTAAAAAGGCTCACCTCCTGCAAAGCGTCCACACATCAGCACTAATACCACCATCGCCAGTGATATTACAATTCGCGGTCGACTTTTCAGAGACAACGTAAATGACTCGGTATTTTCTGAATATATGGCAGTCGCTGAAGGTTGCGAGAAGATGAACACCTCCAAACCATTGTCCAAGCAATTCAAGATATACCGAGGAATCTGGATGATGCATATACGCCATTCGTCTTTCTTGAAGGCTCTTCTGGCACTGGAAAGACACAAACAGCCTTTGCCTTGATGAACAAGCTTCAGTTAGAAAATACACAAGTACTTTATGTGTTGTACACCACACCAACCGCGCAATCAGCGCAACCCATATACAAATGCTTTGAATCCGTTTCAAGATTGTTCAATTCTTGCATCAATCGAGACGAATCCGTTTTTCAGTCACCAAGCTGTGGTTCATTGCGAGAGCTTGAACTTCACACATTTGGATTTATTCTTCAATTTCTATTGACATGCAACACTGGGAATCACATGAAATCAGGAGATATTGTAGAAATCAAGGCTGTGAAGGGTATTGAAATTATCAACCACCTTGCAACAAACTACACGGAAAGAAAATATCCAGTCATTATTATTGATGAATGTGTTATTGCTGTTGATGAGAAACGGTTCCGCTTTGTACGTAACCTGCGAAGTGTCGGGCTGCGAGTGATATTGCTTGGAACCGATAGCCGCATTTCCGAACTTCTTGATTCTTCAAGTCATGGCAGCCGATCAGGCCCTCTCCACACTTGGTGTCATGTATTCAACCGACTTCCAAACCTCTGGGTCCCCAGTTTGAGGCTTCCAGTCTCCATTTCACCGCACCTGCATCGTATTATTGCTCATTCTCGCCCATGGTTTGCCAGCATTGCTTCTGAGTACCTTCGTAATCTTCCTAGTGGATCCATTCCAGATTTGGATTCCGTGATTCAGATTGTATTCCATAGAATCAGAACAGAAAAGCTAGTATTTCATAATCCCGCTGGTCGACGCAGTCAGATATGCATGTTTCTGAACAGTCATTTTCTGGCACAGAGTGTTCTGCCTTAATTTTTTCGCATTTTGCTGAACTGCAAGGGCTAGAGAACTTTACGTTAGACACCAATCTCCGCAAACTGGGGTCAGAATCTGTATGGACCCAGGTTGTTGAGTTTCCTTCGATCGAACGAGACGTATTACTTTACCTGGCAATGATGGGTGGACGTTTTACAAATGGATTCATGTTTGAGGATGAGAAAGTACCGTTTTTATGGTTTTTCAAGGAATGCTTGAAAAGTTCAGAAGCGAGGAAGATGATTATTGACACAGGTAATTTGGACCAAACTGCAAATGATGGTACTTTGTTGGAATCAATCATGACAACTTGTATATGCCTTGCATCTCATAGTGGAGGAGTTAATGGCACGTCTATCAACGACTTCATCAAGAGTCTTATATTCAATTTGTCACAAAATCGAACTCCCCCAATTGATACTCTCAATTTGGATTTCTCTTGTTTTCCACTCTTGCCTCTCCAAAATTTCCATGTTCCCTTCTTGTCGCCTCCTGGACTTCAGTGGCCTACTTGGCTTACCGAATCAGTTTCTGGTGTGATTATTGGGAACTTTGCCAATTTGTCGAGACCAAAAAACGCCTCAAAAATTGATGTCTCATCGACGTGCAAAATATCTGCAGAATCCAAGGATTATGGGCTCGCATTGCAGAAAATCCCCCTTATTAATACTGTGGACAGGATTCCTTTGGATTCAAAGCTACATATTGTATTTGTTCGCTCTTTGCAAAATGAGTATTTCACTAATGCTTGTTACGAGGATGAGGTAGGAGAGGTTTCCAAGCGAGTGATCTTATGTAAAGTAGACTCAAGTGTGAACCCCCCAACTATTTCCAACATCCTGGGCATCCCATTCCACCCCACCCAACTTGTGTAGTGCTGTTTGTGATTTGCCCAAGATGAATAGCTGTTAGGAAACGTTCTATCGATTGTGAAGGATGGGGAGATTCGTGAATTACTTAAAAATAAACGCAAAGCATACATTCATTATTTAAGCATAAGATTTTGGAGTAATGGTGGGTTTCAAAATCCATCCACAAAACGAAACAACGATGCCTGCCCCACCCAAAGTCAGAAAGATTGCCGTTCTCGGAGCCCGTTCCGTTGGAAAGTGATATCAATATTGATATGTATGACTGTAAGCTAACCTCTTGTCCTGCACAGTCTTCACTCATTATTCAATTCGTCGATAGCACCTTCTCAGACAGCTACTATCCAACGATTGCCAACACATTCACCAAAATCATCAAACATAAGGACAGGAATATGCTGCAGAGATCATTGATACAGCTGGGTAGGAGGGCTTCCAAAAATACAGCACAACAGTGTCTTCATGCTCACAACCAATCCTTCGATATAGCCAAGACGAATACTCTATTCTCAACTCTGTTCACACTATCGGGACGCATGGATATGTTTTGACCTATTCAATCTCATCAAGAAGTTCGTTTGATATGTGCGGGATCATTAGAGACAAGATCCTTAATGACACTGGAATGGATTGGGTTCCTATTGTTTTGGTGGGAAACAAGGTGAGGCAGAAGCGCTTGTGTGTCGTCAAAAGCGAAAGTTTCTCAATCGATTTCGCTTAGGCTGACTTGGGGCAAGCTGGACAGCGAGCTGTAACTGAAGAAGAGGCAAAGGCTGTAGCTGCTAAATGGGGAGCGTTGTTTGTCGAGACTGTGAGTTAAGTTCATCACCCTTCCACAACATTAACTCCTTGATGAAAAAAATCACAGAGTGCTAAAGTTGGAACAAACGTAACTCGCATTTTCGAATTGATGCTTGCACAAATCGAAAAGCCAAATGAGGCAGATGCTGCAAAGGACAAAGCTGCTGCCGCCTCTGCTGACGGATGTAGGATCTTGTAAAATCAATCAACTTTATTCCACCAAAATAAACCAATTCATCAAGCGTATCGACGTCCCTTTGATACCAACCCACGTGCAGATGGCGCAGCTTCAGGAGCTACGTCATCCTGAATTGCCGAATCATCCCTTCCTCCCTTTCCTGCTCTTGACGGACTCCGTTTGTTTCCGGGTGCAGCACTTTCTGGTCGTGCTCGTTTACCAGCTGGGGCGTTCGATGCTTTTGTTGAGGCCGTTTTCTTGAGCTCCCAGCAACAGCATTCCTCTTCTTTTTGACTTCACTTCCTAACAATACATCGTAGGAGAGATACGCGTCAGGAAACATGCAAAGCGGATCCCATACGTTATTCTCATCATCTGAATGAGTTCCGTAATCATGCTCACGATGCAACCCAACTCCACTGAGACTTGTCCAGAAACTAGGCTTCGCTTTCCTCGAATGTTGTTTCCTGCATGACTTACGTGAAGAAGTTTCCATTTTTCGGCAGCTTCGTCATATTCTGCGTTTTCCTCCAACATTGCTAAAGCCTCATCTGGGACAAATGAGTTGATGGTCAACATTTTCAGCTTCAGTTCGCGAGTCAATTCACGAATCGTATCCAAAAGATCTTCACGCTCTCGTTGATGCTCTTCTTGCAAATCTTTAATTTCAGATCGATTTTGAACCAACATATTCCACAGCTTTTTGATTTTTCGTGTTTTGGCTTCCTTTTCTTCTTGCAAGGAGGCATATTCCTCTTCGATTTGTAGGTTGGTTTCCTCGTGATCTTCCAATTCTCGCTGTAGTTCACGTTCCTTACGTTTTTGCTCCTCAAGCTCAGCCGCCTTTTGTGCCATTTCCAACTGGATTTGTGCCTCCTTGTCAAGCAAAGAGACTCCACCGACCAGCAGTTTTTCCTCCAGTTGTGCAAGCTTGTTTGCAACCGCATGACGGGCTTCTCTTTCCTCTTCCAGTTCACGGGCTCGAGTCTCGACTTCTTCCAACAACTTATTCTTTTGAGATTCTTCCATATCCTTAATTTCGAGAATCGCCATTTTCTCTCGCTCAACTTCTTGAGCCATCTCAGCAAGTCTTTCCTCTGAGATACCATTATGAAGAGTCTTGGCTTTCGTTCCCTTCCGCTTTTCGCCCTTTCTTCGTTTGCCACGACTTGATTTTGATCGCTCTCCGCCTTCTTCCTCATCATCTTCGTCTTCCGTCTCTTCAACCTCCTCAATTTCTTCAATTTCTTCGATTTCCTCAATAACTTGTACTTTTTGGCCGTCCGGACCCTCAACCATACTTCCGCCGTGCTCTGCCGCTTCAAGTTGCTGCTTGAGTCTTTTAATCTCTTCTTGAAATTCTCGTAACATGGCGTCCTTAAACAAGAATTAGCCAAAAAATACTGAAGTATGCTTGAAAATACCTTTGGATCCTCATTGATCTTTGGTTTGTTCTTGATATTTTTAGCACGATTAGCGTAACGCAAAGTAGAGATGTTTCATCATAGTTGTAACTCGCAGGACTCAACGTTGCAATCATCAAGTCTTGGCATTACCACCTAAAGAGTCTTGCAGTAACCTTGTCAACTTAGAATCACGGTATGGAATATGCGAGCTCTTTCCATCCACCAATGACGAAATAACGTTTCCAAGTGCAGAAAGCGACAAGTTAATTTTCGTGGCTTCCTTCAAGCGATCTCCAGTTGCACCCGTCTTGCTTTGCCTTTCAGAACCAGCCAAATCACTAAATGAAGTTTTCCAGCACGAATCCGACCTTCCTCCTCACCACCCCCTTTCCCTCCATTACTGTCAACTTATCACTCGCTTCAACAGTAATAGTAAAAATAGAGTGACTTCTGGAACTCCGCGCATTCATTTCCGTGGCTCCAACACTCCTATTCTTATTTCCAAACGTCATGAGTCGATCCATCTCCTCCACATCCTTGATCACAAACGTCTTCAAATCCTTCACGTACACGCCAACGTCAGCGCGTTCTTTGAGCTCGAGTTTTCCTGCTTTCGGGCTGAGGAGGTCGAGGATGTCTTCGTTGTAGATTTCGAGGTAGGAGGCGCGGACGAGGTATTGGGTGGAGGCGGAGGAGAGGGAAATGTGGGAGAATATGTGTTCAAAGGCGTTTGGGATTATTCCTCGGAGTTCGGGGACATCGCGGATGCCCTCCATGGAGAATGTCTGTTTTTATGAAGATTAGTCTACCCCAAAGACAAGAAAAGCAAGTGCAAATTTGAAATAAAACAATACCTTTCCTGTTCCTGTTTGTCCATACGCAAACACGGTTCCGTTATATCCGTTCAACACAGACTCGACAATGGGTCGCGCTGTTCGGTTATACACATCCATCTGCTTACTCGTCCAGTCAAAGACCGAATCAAACGTAAACGTCTTTGGCGGGTCCGCGTTTTCTCGTGGATCATGGATCGCCACTGTTGCTAGTTCCTTGTTGATTTCAACTATGCATGAGTGACCGCCAGCTTTTTCCTTTTCGCTGAACGGACGACATCGAACAATAACTTTGACTGCTTCTCTTTCAGCCTGTGAGGGATTGGTGAATCAGTTGGTAGGTTTGGGGAAGGGAGGAATACCATCTTGTGCTGTCTTAAGAATTGTCACAAACTTCTTTCAAGGCGATTTGAGCAGAATCCAATTAATTCATATAGGGACTGCGAAAATCAAATACTTTCTTGGTGCTGGATAGCGTTGACTGAACCTTTGTGGCATAGAGACAAGAACAACATCAGACCCATTCTTCATCTTGAAGTCGAACAACGCCTTAGGTGCTCACAGCGATTGGAAATGAAGACGTCTTATGATTCAGAGTTGAACATGGGAAAGGTACACCACCAATGAAGGTAACCACCAATACAAGAAGTCGAGTACGTCTAGTGCTTTTTATTATTACTGTTTCCATTCCTGATAATCAAATCAAAGGAAAGAGCGAGCTGAGAGAGTGGAGAGCGGAGTGTGTAATTGGGTGGATGCAAATCAACAGCTACGGCCTTGCAAGCTGGGCTGGATGGAGCATCGGTTCCACAGCACCAGTCCTTGAGGGAACGGACTGGCTCTTGGGGAAGGGCAGAGGCAGTGACGGCAACGAGGACGGCAGCGACAAGAGCAGAGAACTTCATTTTCGGTTTGGTTTGTTTTTCCAATTTGGAGATTTTTGGTGGTGAGGCACACACCCCAAAGTGTCTCCCTTCCCCCTTTCTCTGTTTCATAACATTGAATAGAGAGAGGGCGTGCACTATTTATTATCAGATTCATTTTCCAACTGATTTAATTCGGTCAACAATGGATACGCAAGTACGTAGCTGATGGCCTTCCGAAACAACCAGGCATCCGTTTGAGAAAACGTAAAGCTTGTCACATCTTCGCACCTTGCAACACAAAATGCGTAGTAGCACACAAATACGCCGCAACTACTTCCGTCTGACTGGACGGGACAACCAGCAACACGATCCACAAGTTCAAAAGATCAATGGATGGAATATGAGGAGCGTTTTGCCGAAGTTGAGGGGCAACTACTTTTGATCCCATTCGTCTTGGAGGTATCGTTTGAGATTTTGAAGAACGATTTTGCAAAGACTGTAGAACCAGGGAGAGAATCAAGAAACGTGATATGGAATTGATCACGAAGGGATATGAAAGCGAAACACCTATTAGGGTGAGTTTGTTGAAATTTTAAGTTTCCAAGTTTAAATACCTCGAAAAACAAATGCATCAACTCACCAATGCGTGTTTCCTTTGTTGATTGGAATAACGACGCGGTCAAATTCAAAAATACCCGCTCGCACTTGCTTCTTTGTCCACCTTCTGACAGAGTCATAATCATATCCTTCCTTCTTCCTCCGTTTAGATCCAAGAACAGAGTAAAAGAAAGTATTGAAGAATTTGATGCGAGGGTACGCAATTTGAAGGGCGCCGTGAATGCATTGATTGCTTCATCTGAAAGCCAGGAGGTTGGATTGACCAATGTTGTGAGGAGATCAGGAGTGACGGGATTATTAAGAATCTCAGTGAGAGGAGTAACGGCGTCGGATTGATTGAAGTTCGCAGTAATATAAGCTTTGAGTGCATCGTGTTTTGGTAGTTGTTCAGTTGCTTCATTTTGTACAGGTTTTGACGGAGTAGGATTCAACGAGCGATTGGCAAGCGTTGTTGAACGCCTCAGATGCAAGCGAGATGTGCGAGGGTTACATTTTGAAGAGTCCGAGAAGTGAGTCCACTGCTGCACTGTTCTCGTCAGGAAAGCCCGTCCTCAGTGAATCCAGACAATCAACAAAGAATCCGAAGTCATTTTACAGAAGGGAAAGCTGAAACGCGGAGCCGCCCACGCAGGATTTACGGAGTAGTCCGAGTCCGAATCGCCAGTCAAGTCAATGACCTCGCACGGCTCGTCGACAGTCAGATCGATTACTTCGACTGTTGCCGAGTCTTTTGTGTCTTTTGTTGCCTTGATCTGTTTTGCTCTGGCCAAGGCGGACCACGGATTCGATTGGCGGGTTCTCTTTGTCGAGGATTTGAAGTTGTTGTTGTTGTTGTCGGCGATGGCGGCGATTCGGTTCGGCGCGTGTACGTTCGAGTGACTTTGTGTCGGATTGGTGGGCCGTTGGAGAAGCCGTAGAAGGAAGATGGGTTCATTTGCCTCTTGAAGTTTCTTTGCCACAAACACAATCACACATCACATCAATATGGACTACTCGGCTGACACGAACGCACTACTTCGCCAACGTGTCCTTTGTCTGCACGGCTCTCATCAGTCCGCTTCTGTCTTCCAGGGCCGCCTCGACCGCTTGGAAGCTGCCCTGCCTCAGTCACAGGTTGATCTCGTCTACCTCGATGGCCCGCACTTCTTGCCTCTTTCTGACGGCGACACGGTTCAAATGCGCACTTGGTTCTCACACAGTCACGCAAAGAATTCAGTGGAAGGGGCACGATGTGTATGTGAAGCGTTATCTGTATTTGATCGTGTTTGGCGACGATATGGTCCCTTTGACGGTTGCATTGGTTTCTCAGCTGGAGGTCTTGCATCGTGCATAATTGCGTCTTTACCGGATAGATACCCTGGACTATCATGGACCATGATTTCTGGTACTCCAAACCTGGACCAAATGCTATGGTGTTCTTGCTCTGGCATTGGCAACACAAAGCTCACTATTCCAGCTCACTTGAAATCTTTGCACATTTTTGGAAAGCAGGATACCCTTGTACCTCCACAGGATAGTCTGCCACGGCCACCTCATATTTCACAAATCCTTTCTCCTGGAACACGACCAAGGACATTCAGTTCCAATGAGACGAGCTGAAATCGATCAATATCTCACTTTCATTCATCAGTCTTCTAACCTGTACTGGATGAATTAGAAATTTGAGGGCAGAAGAAATTGAATCATTGAATGCCATCTATCCAGATGAAGTATCTGTCACGTCATCCACAGAAATTGGGCTGTTGGGGGGATGTCAAATTGTTGCTATCAAGATTCCATTAGAAGATACGCGATTCAACGGCCAATTTGAAGTTTGCTTCAGACTCTCACCCTTATATCCAAACGCTCCTCCATCCATCTCCATTCGTCATACGATGGGAATGCTCGAATTTTCATCCACCATCGAATCATCCCTTATCAAAACCGTCACGGAGTCTATACAACCCCTCCTCGGCTCTCCCATGATATTTGACGCAATTTCAACCACAACACAATTCCTCCAAGACTACACAGACCCAGACCCGTCGTCCATTGATCCCAAACCCGAATCGGACATTGATAACAACGACTCAGACCCAGATGAAGAAATAATTTCAGCATCAACAATTGGGAAACAACCTCTCGCGGACTTGAAATCTAAAAACGCACGTGGTAAATGGTGTCACACGATTGGATTGGTGGGGAAACCGTCTGCGGGGAAAAGTACCTTTTTCAATGCTGCGACAAGGAGTCTGATTGCAAAAGTGGCGGCACATCCTTTTACTACATTGATCCGAATATTGCGATGGGGGATTGGAGAGTGCCTGCTAAATATGTTCCACGGAAGTGGGTAGAAGAGGGCAGGGAGGTGTTGATTCCATGTGTTATCAAGGATGTCGCTGGACTGGTTCCTGGGCATGGGAAGGGCGAGGTATTTGTCCTGTCTTTTCATGTGAAATCGTTTTTAACATTCCATTTTGAAGGACGAGGAAATAAGTTCTTGAATGACTTGTGTGATGCAGATGTCTTGATCCACATTATTGACGCTTCAGGTCTCTCAGACTCTGATGGAAACATTTTACCTTTAGATACACCGACTCCACAAGATCCCTTACATGACATTCACTGGGTTCGTGCCGAGTTATTCCACTGGATCCTCAACAACATCACCAAAAAATGGGATTCAATCATAAAACGACCCAACAGGCTACCAGCCATGTTTTCAGGGTATCAAGCGCCGCGATGGCTTGTTTCAAAAGTCTTGATTGCAGCCGGGTTTGACGTCTCTGTTGGCCCTCAATACGCGAAACAGTTTGGACTCCGGCGAAGCTTGAGGGTGCTGTGAATGCTTTCTTGATGCGAGGTTTCCTATGCTTCTTGCGATGAATAAGGCTGATTTGGGGCCTGCGGAAGCCATATGCGCGTGTGAAGGAAATCTTTGGGGGCAGTTTGTTGTTCCTGTTTGTGCGGCATCTGAGACTTGGTTGCAGGCTCAAGTTGAGTTGGGGGCTGTTGATTACCGGAGAAGTGTTTACGGTTCGAAAACTGAAGTTTCAAGAAGGTTGCGTTCGAAGTGGAAAAAGATGAGGTGGAATGGAAAAAGGTGGAAGGGGTTGTTGAAAAATTTAATGGGACTGGAGTTGATGCGGCACTTACTGCTGCAATTATGCTGAGGGCTCCAGTGTTTTGTTTCCCAGTGGAAGACCTGGAGTCATTGGCCCTTTGGTTTTCAATGGAACGAGCAGCTCGTGTTTACCCATGAAACCAGGGAGCACAGTGTTTGATGTGTTTGAGCTACTTGCGCATGGACCCGAAGCTGTATTGAACGGCCAGTTTGTTCGGGCTGAAGCTGTGGCGTTGGATGGGAGTGGAAAACGGCCAGTAAAGAAGGATACTGAGATTGATGAGAATTCGGCGATTGTCAAGTTAATGAGCAATCGGAAAAGTAGATGGCAACAAGGATAAAATTAAAGGGAACAGTTCTATTGATGATTGATGCCAATGCTGAAAGAAAATGAAATATACAATGCAGTCTCTATGAAATTAATATGCACCCATGAGGTAATCTAAATAAGCTTTTACACCGTCTTCGGAATGATTTGCCATTTTGGCGTTGTGTAGTAGTTGCAGGGATGGATCAAGTGCTTGCACTTCGTCCACCTCGTCTTTCGTAAACTCCCATCCATCTCCTTTGATATTAATAACCAATGCTTTGACACTTGTAACGGAATAATTGTCGTCCCTTCGCAACTTCTGTGCTCGAATTCTTGCATTTCTCAATGCAGCAAACTCCAGCATAATTTCGTGATCAATATTCCCCGAATTAGAGCTAGATCAAGATACTCCAATTTAGATGCACGAATAGCAAGGTCGGACAGTCCTGAAAGAGCCTATTTAATAATCGAACAACAACTTCAAAAAAAATCCTCACCTTTCCTAAAACCTTCCTTTGAAACAGCAAAGCACGCCGCAATTTTCAAAACTTTAACGCGATCTGCAATAAACTCGCAGATTCCAATGACACCTTCATCCGTAACGCGAGGCATTGCGAGATAGTCAATTCAACCAAAAAGGACTATTTCTCACGAGGAACCGAAGTGCCGAGTCATCCATATACGTGTTACTCAAATCAATCGAAACAAGTCCTCGAACAAGAGTTGGCAAAAAGGGGATCACATTCACAGTCAGGCTTCGACACCGTTCGAGACTTATATGCCTCAGTGATGGCATATGAGTCAGGAATTTTATGAGATGATGATCGGATATGTCGTGTAGAGGTGCATTGAGATGTTGGACCAAATTCAGTTGATCTTTCAATGAAGTTGTCAGATGTTTGGTCACTGCGATAGATCGCGTCATGTGTACTATATTTGACGACTCCAGAATATATCCTTTATGAAGTTGTGCAAAACGAATGGTGGGTTTCAGTGTGATCGGTTGGGTAGAATTTGGAAGTGTAGATCGATAATGTCCAGACATAGAACAGAGAATACCCTTTTCGGATATGGATAGATTCATATTCCGCCATATTGATGATGATCGGGAGTTTTCTCTCCATTGTGTGTTCACCTGACCGACGATCAGGAGCTGGGAAATGTCGAGCTTTTCAAATATCGACTGTAATACCTGGTTGAAACGCACATTAAGGTTCGCGCTTAGATATTCAGATCAATATTACTTCATTTGGTAGTATCTGGGTCTCTGTATGTTCAGCCAGCGACGTCATCAAGATCGTAAGAATTGTCGGACAAATATATTCACCATCATCTTCTGTATGAGAAATATTACACAATTTCCAACGCAAATAACTAAATTAAAAAATGTTAATAAAAAGATTGCGCAGTTGTTTATGCTGCTCCTCATTTACGAGGACTGAACCCAAACTGAACCACTCTCATTCAAAAAGCGGGTTTGACATCATGCTCAAACACACCATTCCAACCATGTCAGACGTTACTCCTCAAAAGTTTCGCTATTTAGCAGTACTTGACTTTGAAGCCACCTGTGACGACCAAGCCAAACTACTTCCTCAGAAATCATCGAGTTTCCAATCTGCGTGATTGACACGTCTCTTCCAAATTTCCAATCATCAAAGAGTTTCATACCTATGTTAAGCCTATGCATAATCCAGTGTTGACTCCGTTCTGTAAGGAGCTGACAGGGATTCAGCAAGAAACTGTGGATTCTTCGCCTCCATTCCAATAGTCTGGACTCAAGTACTAGAGTTTCTCAGAACAAATTCGTTAGATGAGACTAATACCTTATTCGTCACTTGTGGCCACTGGGACCTGTTCAAGATGTTACCGTCCCAACTGAAAACCAGCAAACTTGGAAGGGCTCCTCCTGTCCTGAGTCAATGGTGCAACATAAAAGCAGCTCTCAAGGACTATTCTGGACGAGATATACGCGGAATGTTTGACATGCTCAAATACTTTAACCTTCCTTTGATTGGATGGTATCATTCTGGAATTGATGATGCAAGAAACATTGCAGCTGTTGCCCGATCAATGTTGAAGTTTGGCTACGTCTTTGATGTGACACCAGAGTATGGCGGAGCCCCTTTTCGACCTCGCATTTTGGAAAGGTCTGGACGCGGCAGTCATCCTTACCAGAGCCAAGGAGATCGTAGTGTCTCATTTTCAGGAGACAGAGGAGCTGGCTCAAGCAGTTTCGATCGAGAAGAAAGAGGTTATGGTCAGGATAGGAATACACACCAAAGTCGAATCAAAGACCGTTCACCTCCTCGTCGCAGATAATTCTTTTAAATAAAGTGGTAAAATCAATTGTTTATAAGTAGTCAACAAATGAACGGAACACCACCAACAACACGGCTGACGCTGAATGCAGACGACCACCACTTGGAATCGCGGGCAACAAGCTCATCGCCAGCGCCGCTAACACCGCGGTCGTCTGTGTACGCCTCGCCGTCGCTGTCGGCAACGCGGCGCCTCTCACGCGAACAAGCAGCGTATTCAACAGACGAGTGCCCTGTGCTTCCGACTGTGATGCCGCCCAAGGCGTTCCGACGAGCGGCGTCGATCGAAGAGCTCCAGGGCGGCCCGGTTGTTGTTCCGCTCTTGTCTGCGCGGGCGTCGCTGACCAGTCTTCGCGAGGAGGCCGCCGTGCCCCTTCCGCCGCCGAACCAGAGCATGACTCACCACTCGCTGCCTCGTACTAAGTCGACCCGCGAGTCGCAGGCCGCCGCCGCCCTGTCTCAACCACTTTCCCAGGCAATCGATCCTGACGCACAAGCAACAGCTGGAATGGTGTCCGCTCTCTCCGCCCGCTTCGAAGGCGCTATTAGAGACTTGTCAGAGAAGATGGAGGCTCAGTCCTCCTTGCTGGAACGCATGTTTGAATACATCCAGAGGATCGATAAGGAAAGCGAGGCAACTTCCCATGAACTGGCTAACATCAACATGGAAATGGCAAAGCTCAGACTCAATTCTACCAGCAGTACCAGACAGTGAATAGCGTTACTCAGTATCCTTACTTTTCCCTTCTTCTCATCTAGATTGTTACTATAAACTTCCCCGTAAATTCCTTAAATTTCAACAATAATCAATCTATTTTCCAATTGGCGTAGTCGCACTAAACCTTCTTGCACTTGTTGATATATAAACTCGTGACCTTCCCATACAAAACAAGTGTAGAATTCATTCCAATAAGATTTCAAAAAGAGACGTGAAGCCACAGCATAACCAACGCTACAACAAAGTATAGAGTGAAAGTGAAAAGAGAAGTAGAGTTCCCGTTCGCCTGCACTCTTGATAGAATTCAACTTCAGACCTTCTTGTCTTGGAAACCTTCATACACGCCCTTCAGTCTTTTCTTGAATCCATTTACGAACATTATCCTCCAAGGTATCCAACGGCAACGCTCCTCCCTTCAAAATGACTCCATGAAACTCCTTCACTGAAAACTCCACCCCAATTCCCTCTCAGCCAAACTTCTCAGCTCTTTAATCTTCAATTCCCAGCTTTATAACTCAAAGCTTGTCCCACATATGCGCAGTACCGAATCACTTCGCCTTCAACTTCCTCCTTTGACAGGGCAACTTTACTCCCCATATATCCACAGCTTCTTCAACGCTCCACCCCTTTGCATGCATGCCAGTGTCCACAACAAGTCGACACGCGCGAAGCATCTCCATGGTAAGTTTACCAAACACTTCAAAGGGTGTTTCGTATACACCCATTTCCTTGCCCAGGTACTCACTGTACAGTGCCCATCCGTCCAAATACGGTTCACTCATCATAATTTTGCGGATAACATGGTTGGATTTGTTCGCGTTTGCCAGAGTGCCTTGGTGATGATGCCTGGATTTGTTTCGTGCAGGCAAATTGATTTGAGTGTATGAATTGGAGAGAGAGCACGAGGTGAGTGTTGATGTAGAACGTTCCAGGACTGAACAGTGTGTTTTAGAATTCCTTGGCAAATGTAAAATTATTTACGTTGTATCTGTGCCACTATAATACGATGCAATTGGTCTCTGTGATTCGAGCTCAGGAGCTACGGCTTCCACTCGACAACTGATTGAAAGATTAGTGAACTTTTCAGCTGCCAAAACAAGAACACCACTCAACTCCAACGTGGGAAACTCATCAAAGAAGCCCGCCATCATCTCCTTATTACGTTTAACAACATTTTCACAATACTCAACCACTTCCTTCTTCGTCCTCAAAAACAATTGAGGATATTTGCTTCGATCCATCAAATCCCTTTGAAACTGTGCCAACGACCCGCGATACCCACACTGCTCCTTCACATCCTCCAATTCCTTCTGAATTCTTTCCACTTCTGCAATACCCAACGCGTGGAACTCATCCGCAGATGTATATGAATCCGTGAACTCATAAATGTATCGACGGTATGCATCTTCAGCTCCGGGAATTCCTCCAATTCCATCCATATCACGGGCGTTTTGAATGTAGATTGTTTCGAGGTATACTTTTATGCCTCGCAGGGACTGCACGACTTCCACGAGAGCAGGAACAAAGAAGTCAGGGCTTCCCAACAAGTCTTTCGCTTCTTTCTCTCGATTCAGTCCGGACAATTTAGCAGCTTGGGTAATCGGTAAATCCGGACGACATAATCCATGCACTGTCTTTATCAATAGTTCTGTGCACCGCTTCGTGAGGGTTGCTTGACGCTTGATTCCCAAATTGAAGTTTTCAATCATGTGTGTGAATTGGGCAGGGAGGAGCAAGAGCCTTGTGTTGTGGTTGATGAGGTCTTGTCCCGTTTTGGTTGGTTGGAGAGAAAACCAATATTCGAGCATGGCGAGTTCGCCTATCATGTGGCTTGATGATTATTGGTTTGGGTTAGCAGAATCACAGAGAGGAGTGGAAGTCAATGCATACTCAACTTGTTACCCAGCTCCAACACGAAGCCAACATCACCCGGGATTCCCTCTCTCACCAAACTACGCTCAATAGCGCTCTTGAGGAACTTCACTTCTTCTTTTTGCTTCTTGGTCAGCAATGATTCGGCAAGCTTATCCACCTGGGTGCGCAAGTACAGCAACCCCTTGAAGAACTGGACATGAGCGGTTCTGGATACAGAAAAGACGCGGTCTGGGTAGCGAGTGATACCATACGTGGGAGCAAGGAGAGGATTCAGAGTCAAGAGAAGGTCAACGAAACGGTCGTTGAAGTGGAGGATTTGGAGGTCGATGCTACGGTTAAGCTTCAGCGCCATGTATAAAGTAGCGAAGCAAGAGCGGTACCCATCCATGGCTTCCGTTTTTGGCGGAAACATTTGTTGGTTGCAAATTGAGTTGGCCACCCGGAACTTCCGGAAATGGCAGCATGTGGTAAATCAAAGCCACCCGGACCGTATACTCCGGGTTCTTTTATGTATTCGTGACTTGTGAATATGATAGTCCCATCGCAACTTAAAACGAGTTCAACTCAAAAGTAGCTCTCCAGTTGATTATATCATTCTGGAATTGATTATGCCAGAAATATTGCAATTGTGCTCCGTCTTTTACGATATTAGAGCACGGTGAAGCCCTTTCGACTTCACAATTTAAAGGTCGGGAGCGACAGTCATCCTTACCAGAGCAGTTTTCTCAACAGTTTCGATCGAGAAGAAAGAGGTCCGAATAGGAAAACTCATAAAGTGAAACAGAGACCGCTCACTCCTCGTGATGTTAGCACATATTATTTTTATTATAAATACCTTTTCCATCTTCGCTAATGGATAAGCAACAAAACAAATGATCGATATTGAGGAAACTCTTCCACAGCGATCTCTGCATTGAAGAACTTCACCACAACCAACACAAAAGTGTTGCGATTTTCCCCCAAACCCTGCATCAAACCGACCTTTCGCACTATGACAACTATTACTGCCCAAAAGTACCGATATTTAGCCGTACTTGACTTTGAAGCCACCTGTGACGACCAAACCAAACTACTTCCCAAGAAATCATCGAGTTTCCAACATGCCTGATTGACACATCCCTACCATTGTTTCCAATCATCAAAGAGTTTCATACCTACGTCAAGCCTGTACACAATCCAGTGTTGACTCCGTTTTGCAAGGAGCTGACAGGGATTCAGCAAGAAACTGTGGATCCCGCACCTCCGTTCCGTGTGGTCTGGGCTCAAATGCTGGAGTTTCTCAGAACGAATTCATTGGATGAGACGAATACTCTTTTCGTGACTTGTGGCCACTGGGATCTGTTCAAGATGTTACCGTCCCAACTGAAAACCAGCAAACTTGGAAGCGCTCCTCCTGTCCTGAGTCAATGGTGCAATATCAAAGTAGCGCTCAAAAACCAGACTGGAAAAGATATCCGTGGAATGCCTGATATGCTGAAGCACTTTCACCTCCCTTTGATTGGACGTCACCATTCAGGAATCGATGATGCGAGAAACATTGCTGCTATCGCTCAGGCATTACTGAAAACCGGATATGTCTTTGACGTGACGCCGAATGAGAACGCTGGAGCTCCGCGCAGAGAAAAGCCTGAACCTGTTGCGCCCACATCGGCAGAATCTGTTTCGACCGATCGTGTAATTCCAGGATTGCCACCGTCTGCAGGGAAAGCGAAAAAAGCGGCCAAACCTGTGCAAAATCCCCCAAAGCCAAAGAATCAACCTCGGGCACCACCTCCCCCACCTCCAAACTGTGGACCGCTGATTGACATTGGTGCGAATCTTACGCACCACCCTTTCAACAAGGAAACCCTTCCAGATATTCTCCGCAATGCCAAAAGTGCTGCAAATGTGGTTCATGTGATGATTACTGGAACTAGTCTCAAGAGTAGCATTGAAGCCATTGAATTATGTCGTCACTTCAATAATTTGGGGAAGGACGGAGAATTCCCTCGTCTGTCATGTACTGTTGGGGTACATCCTCACGATGCAACGCGAGCTCTCGAGGACAAAGACATTATGCGAAGGCTCGAAGAACTAATAACTAAAAATCGCGATGTTGTTGTCGCGGTTGGAGAGTGTGGATTGGACTTTGACAGGAACTTCTCTACTCCAGCAGACCAGGAAGTTATGTTTTACAATCAAGCAAGACTTTCTTTGAAGTTGGGAATGCCACTTTTCTTGCATGAAAGGAGTGCGCATGACAAGTTTATGGAGATTGTGAAGAATGTGAATTCGGAGAGTACAAATGGTAGCAAGTTGTTTGGTGTTTTGCATTGCTACACGGGCGAGAATGAAGATCATTGAAAGCTGTCTTGATGCTGGATTATACATTGGTATTACTGGATGGGTCACGGATGAAAGACCTGGACGTGGTGGTGGTCTTGCTGCACTTGCAAACAAGATTCCACTGGATCGCTTAATGATTGAGACTGATGCACCATTTTTGCTGCCTCGCAACATTAAACCAGCACCTAAAGTGTGTGAACCGTCACTGGTGGGCCACGTGGCAGTGAAACTTGCGGAGTTGTATGAGATTGGTGTTCAGCAGGTGGGAGAAGCAAGTACAAGGAACGCCAAGAACCTTTTTAAACTTGAATGAAATACGTAATAAAGTATTGTGTTGCGTCATCCCATTTGTTTGTTGTTCTTTCAATCCATTTCGCTGGCTTTGCCACCACTTTCGTAATCTTTGATGGAAGACGCATCTGCCACCGCAGTGACCAAGGCCAACACCTTTGCCTCTGCCGCCGAAGACTACAGCGAAACGGACAGATAGCGCAGGCAATTGAAGCGCACTTCCGGGCCGCCGAGCAGGTACTTCTGTTTCTGTTGCTGAGTGTCCAACAAACAACCACCCCAACTGACCCGTCCGCAGTTCCTCCTCGCAACAACGTACACAACCGATCCCGATGCAGCAAAGACTCTGCGTCTTCTCTACGCGAATCACACGTGGGTCCTTAGAGTCTAGAGCCAAATCCCTCTTCGAAACTAACTCTCTCTCAGCCGAAAAGGGAAGGACCTCCAGCGCCGACATGCCGCGCGTCCCGCCTCCGCACCAACACCGACTTTGCCTGTGAATTCACCCACTGTAACTCCCGCGCTGCTGACACCTCAGTCAACTATTCCGCAATCCCAACCATGTCAGAACGTCAACAACAACAACCTTCTCAAAATATACCGAAACAATCCGATCACATTAAGCTGGCTTCAAAACAGGAATCTGCCGTACGACGCGAAGCTGATGATATTGCACGGAACAAGACTCTCCACCAACAGCAACAGCAGCAGCAAGGTGTTTGGGCTGATGCATTTGCAGCTGGTGATACAGATTCTCTCTCTGGATATGGATCGCAGCATTTCTTTGTGGGTCAGTCGGATGAAACAAAAGTTGCCACTGCGACAGCTCAGACACGTCGAGCTCCATCGCCTCTGTCCAACAAAACAAATTATGCTGCTCCTGCAACTGTAGCAGTTGAGTCTCTTGATGCATCTGTCGTCCAGCCTCGGACACGCTTCGATCAAAGTCCATCCCATCAGAGACCATTAGATCCCCGTTCAGCCAACTCGAATATGACAGATACTATTGGTTCATATTACGTATTAGATCATCAACAACAAGCAGAAATCCCACATGCGGTACATAGTTAAATTCCGAACGATGGTTTCTGAACTAATAAGTAACCACTAGGCTAATGAAGAACCGTCAGATGATCCTTTTACTCGATTTTGGGATGTCGTTGAGAACTTAGTCCAAAAAATACCGCCATTACAATCTATTCCCCAATCGTGGAGCCCAACAGCAGCTCCTATGCCCATGCAACCTTCTACAGGGCGAACAGGATATGCAGGACAAGGCAATCCTGTCACACAGCCGCAAATGTTTGAAAACCTCCGTGGATTCAAAGGCCCACCTCAGCATCCAGCATTGTCATCTCTATCACCAAAGCAGAAGCAACAAACACAGTCTCAACAGCAGCAATTATCACCTTCAGCTTCAATATCAGGAAATCTTCTCAATTCATACTACGTGGTAAACAGTAACTATTCGGGTGGTGTCGGGGGTGCTGCCTCATACTTGGGGGGAACTGGGGCAATTGGATACGATCCAAAACAAACGTATCCTGATGGCGGTGATGTACGCCTCGTGAGTGACGGAGATGGTGGCCATCAACTTGTACGGGGCAGTGGACCATCGTCAGCAGCACCTGGCGTTCCCAGAAAACTAAGATCAGTTGGCGGTGGAAGTGATACGCGGAATGTAATGGGGATAAGGTTTGTTTGTTGTTGAAGCATCCTGTTCTAATTTAGACTTGGTTTTAAAGGGCGAAAACTCTGGAAGAGCTTCAGATTGAAAACGATCAACTGAAGCAGACTGTGGACATGCTGTCGAAGCGGTTGGCGACTCTGGAGAAGGTAGTGAACCGAATTGACCCTTCATTTTTGCTGACAACTGATTTCCAGGCTGACCAAGAAAACAATATGTTGAAAAGCAGCATCATCCAGTTTAGACAAGATTGGCAAAGACAAGCAAAGCGCTATGCTCCCCCTGCTACGAACATGGCAGCGTCCACTGGATTAGCGCCAACTATTTTACCACCAAGATACAACTCAGTCGATGCTGCTGCTCTATCAAAAGGACGAGTACCACCTAATTCGTCACCTTCAGCTTCAGGAATAACTAGCTCCCAAGGAAACGTTGGTAGCACAGGAATTCAAAGTAATGATGCAACAGCAGCACTTGCACGAGTAGCGGCTCTCGAAGAGGAAATCAGGCAGCAAAGAGAGCAACATGAACAGGAAGTGAGTGAGCTCACAAAGTACAAGGAACGATGGCTCAAAGTGAAGGATTCTGCTCGACGAAAGAAGGAAGAAAAGGCTGCTACTGAGTTTATCAGTGGAGGTAGAGATGATGGAGGCGGTGCATCGTTGGATGCTTCTATGACTTCAAGCAGTACGACAACAAGTGCAAATGCTGTAAGAGCATCTGGTTCTGGGCTTGATCAATCTACACCTTCACCTTCAATGACCCCATCTCCATCAAGAAAGTCCTTTCCACTTGCAGCAGAACTTCCGTTCTCGTCGTCAAGTGCGGACGGTAGTCTCGGAGTGGGAGATGCTTCGATGGGTCCTGACTATTTGACCTCTTCCCAACTCAAAACGCCGATTGCAAGCACAATCGGTTTACCACCTCATGCTCCTAAAGTGCAGCCCCTGAATCATTCACTTGTCATGGATTCCAGTGCCGCGCTCTTGTCGTCACACCTCATGGATCCCACTGTTGCCTCAAAGCATATTAGTACCGCAGCTACTCCTACAGCAGCAGGAAGTAGAAGTTTGCATTCCAATATGTTACATGTTCGTACACAGAATGGAGCTCGTCCAGCCGCAGCTGGTGAGGCTGTGCCACCTCCTGATCTGAACGAATCAAGTGCGAGTAGCTTGTTTTATTCCGCTCATTCGTTTAGGCCTCCTTCATCTTCTTCATCGCACTGATGTTTTACTGCTTTGAAATTTACTTTCTTGCTTTATTGCATCTTGTGAATTTTGGGGGTTTCATACATGTATCTTCAGTATATTTAAGAAATTAAAAGTTTCGGAAGTGTTTCTCAAAAGTAAAGAAAAAGAGTTTTCGATCCACGTGATTTCATATCTGTTATGTCATGACTATTCCTCGCTCATTTCGTTCACTACTAAACCAAATCAAAGTCACCATTAAGAAAAGTATTATTTTATTTTAAGTAGCTGCAGGGCCATTTTTTCAGTAAGATCGTCATAAGTGTCGATTTGTGATTGGACATCTGTGATGCAAGACACCAGTCAAACCGTGATTCAAAGCGTGAATTTCGTGCAGAAAAGTCTTCCGGTTCTGCTGATATTTTCCGCTTCTTTTTCCTATTTTCTTTCACTGTGTTGTCCTCGTTTTTCTTCTGAGGCACGAACATTGTCAGCTTCGATTTTTCAGGAGGTGCAAAAATTTCTCGAACAAATCTCCACTCCCCTCGAATCTGCAATGTATTTGGGACCGCCAGCCGCCTTTCCGCCGTCCCGGGAGCTCACGCCCATAACAGATGATTACTTTGATACCCTCTTTGATGCTGGCCAAAGCGTGGCACCTGCCGGATCGACTGTTGCCGCCGATAGTGCCCCGCTACAGACATCAGAGGTCATTTCCATCTCCTCGTCACCAGTGAACGCAGGAAGTCCCGTGCCTGGAACTGCTATAGTTCTGTCAGAGGCATCTGCGTCCCCAGCATCAGAAAACAATGCTGTGGCTGTCGATGTGCTTGGGTTCAATCCTGAAAACGATGTTCGGTACAAACATGCACTCGTAGTACGTATCTTTTCCATTTAACCTCTCTTTTCTCTCCTTTTTCTATTTTTGGGTTGTGAAAGGCCTAGAATCTACAATTTGGATGTTGATACTCAACCGACAATTTTGGAACCCTCAAAAATTTCTTTTGGGCACGCAAATTTTACGGCCCCCTTCATTCTTACATCAGTAATTAATTATTTGTCTTTCTATTCTAGCTGGCTGGGACTCTGAAAAAGCGTTTGACGTATGCGTACTACAAGGTCAAGAACGGATGGCAGAATGAACCATTTGAGAACGTCAAGAAATGGACTGATGATAAATATGAGAAATTATCACCACACGATAAAGAGAAAGCTGCTGCGTTGGCAAAGAAGAAACTATCATTGTTCGTGGAGTCGGATAAGTTGTCTTTTGGCAAAGGCTCAGTTATGGGAACGCGATGGTGGATCACTTGGAATTGAGCAAGCAATGAGCTCAAATGAATCGAGTCCGTCTAGTGATAAGGTAGAACCGGAAGGATTGAAAAGAGGCCGGAAGCCTAGAAAGTTATCTACGGAAGAGTTCAGTCCTGGTCGCAATCCAGCTGGAATGCGAAAGAAAGCCAAAGTTTCCGGAAACGACGATGTACTCCTCTCTGCGCTTGAAGATGTGAAAAGTGCTGTATCTGCCTCACCAAAGCCTTCTTCTGGCGTGATGAACAATGGTCGGCCGACACCAAGTTCCTCAACAACTACAACTAAAATGGATTTCAAAGTTCCTTCTCATGGAACTACTTATCCTGCATCAGCGGCTCCTCCTAAAACTGCTTCAGGAAGTTCCGCGCCAGGAGCGAGGCCTCCTCCACCTCAGGGATATCAACATATCTCGTCATTATCGCGCCCTCCACCCAATTATCCAGCATATGGCCCGTATCCTGGTGGTCCACCAAGACCATATAATCCAAATATACCTCTTCGTCCCAGCCCGGTTTGCCTCGACCGTACCCGTCCAGGCCCCCAGCTCCTGGAAGCATGGCAAGCTACCTACCCTCACAACAGGGACAATATTCTAGTCGTCCTCCATCGTCTGCATATCCCTCTGGATATTCTCCTTCTGGTCCATACCCCCCGTCAACCGCCCCACCTTCAGGTTACCCTCCATCTCAGGAAGATTGCCCTATCCCGGATCGCAAGCCCCTCGACCTATGTATCCTCAGTCCAGTTCTTCTCCATATGGACAGTATCCTCCTCCATCTTCTGGACAGGCACCCTATCGACCATCGGACCCCAGCCGTCCTCCTCCTCCAACATCCAATTCTACATGGGGCACTCTTCCTTCTCCGCAAATGACATCTCGCCCTATGTACTCATACCCTCATTATGATTCCAATGGAAGGATGGCATATGGAGATGGGCCAAGCTCGACCGCGCCCTCGAACCTACAGTGGTTCTGCTGGTGGAGCCCCTCCCCCTCCTCCTTCGACATCTTCGCCATATTACGATCCTAGGAATCCTCCTCCTGCCTATGGCTCATCATATCCACCACCATCATCTGGATTGCCATATCCGATGCCAAGTAGACCTTTGTGATCGTCAGTAAAACATTCTTTTCGCGTTTTGCTTGAATAAATATGTGTACAAAGCTTTATTCTTATTGTACGGCAAGAAGTTTCTCTCGTTCCTTCCTTCGTCCTCGGGATTCTTCTTGACATTGGCCGTCTCCTTTCTCAATTTCCTCCAACAAGTGCATGAAGTTCGTAAGTGATTCGTCTACTGCTTTTAACATCTCGATTCCTCCAGGTCCTCCATTTTCTGAAGACTCTCCAAAGATATTAAGTGTACTTGCGCTCATTCCACAGTATGTAGTTAAAATATCAGTCATAGTTTGTTGGTTTAAATCCTGGTTTGTAAGAAGGCACTGACGGTTTCTTCAACTTAAACACGTTGTTATTCTCAGGCTATCTTGTAGTAAAAAACAACAAAACAACTCACTGGTATTTTTGATGGAGGAAACAGTTTCAATATGTTTAGATGTTCCTTGAAACTCAACTTCAGTACCAAGCTCGACGGTTGGTTCAACGTCATCGTTTAAATTTGATTGCTTAATAAACAGTCCAGTTCAGCTGCAAGCTTGTCTATAGACTCAAGATTGGATTTTCTTGGCATTACTTTTGTGGGGAGTGGCGGCAGGGATTTTTCGTCTGCGAGTGGAATAGCATACGATTTTTCTCCAATGTGTAAGTCAAGTAAGTTATCTATGATGGCTCGGTCCAGGGGATTTGCAGGTACATCATCATTACCACTTTGTGTGAGTCATTTACAGAGGGGTTCGGGCATATCACAATAATCCTGGAGAATGTATTTCAATGATTCAGAAGATTCTGTGGTGGCTCTCTGTGGTTCTCTTAATGTAACTTTGTTTCTGGAAGGTCGACTCCAAGCATTTTCATCTCGTGTCAACGTTTCTCGTGATGAATGATCCATCCAATTATTCACAGGCTTTTGTAATTCCTTTTCAAACCTTTCCTTTGACTTTCATAAAGTCTTTGCTTGAGTGCTTGATTTTCAGCCCAAAGGTGTGCTTCGCGAGTTGTAGAAAGTTCCGCTTTACTTTTTGGTTCCGGTTTGCGATTGCTGAGTAAGTTATTCAGCTTATCGGAAATAATTTCCAATTCTACGTCTTCTGGGTCCGGCTCATTAAACGTACAGACTCAAATAACACTGGTGGCTTTTCTGTTGTCCATGCAGGAGCTGGAATCTTTGCAGGCACGGCTTCTTCATACTGTTTCGACTTTGAAGCTTTCGTCTGTTTATAGTTTTTTGATTGCTTACTTTGAGGATACTTAATCATGACATTAGTTCCGTTTCGTATTGGGAAAGGACACCAACCAAGTTTCCTTTTGGAATATGAATTTTTGCAGCATCTTCAACTTCATCCCATTTCCTACGTTTTCTTCGTAATTCAGCCTCTGCCGCTTGTGTTGTTGCAAATGTTTGCTTTTTGATGGAGCTTGACGTATGCCGACGAAGGTGGTTCAGACATTTGCTTGCCGAATCTTTACTCGTACGCTCTCGTATGGAATAGATGAGGTTGATGTTGTTGAGGTACTGTGAAACGTTGATTCCAATGGGTGTGTTTCGGACAACCATTCCACCTGCTGGGGTTGGGGCTATAAAAGAAACATTTGTCAATGTTAAATCAGGCGAAACTTCGAAACAGCGATGTTACCTTTCGTTTTCCATTCGTATCCAAAGGCATTTCGGCAGCTTTCAATCTCCTCGTCATGTTCACTTGCAAAAGAGACGTGATAATTCGAAGTAGGATAGGATCTATACGGTTGTTTCGCACATCTACAATTACGAGTTCGCCATTCAGTCGGACGATCTGTTCAACGATGCGGCCTCCTGCATCCGTAATGTTGTTGTACTGGACATCAATCGCAAGCATTCCTATCTCTTCTACTAAACCATCCAACAATATATCAAGTCCATCATCCCCAAACTGTTACAACATAGGTTTAATCGTCGTATGGGAGTTGGTGTTCCGATTGGAACTTCAAGCGTTGGACCAGCCATCACAGCGTTATAAAGCTCTTTCGTCGGATATCCTTCTCGAAGTGGATCAAGTGGATGTGCTCGAAGCGTTGAAACCCAATGTGCAGCCTGTCGTTGAACTGCTTGACTCTATACCAGCATAGAACGTGTTTTAGTGACAATAAGTCAAGTTAGGCAAACATCATGTCTTACTTTGATCAAGTTGCTCAGAAAGTCAGCACCTTTTGGTGTCAATTGGCAAGCCGCTAAATTGACACTGCACAGCGCCTTTGCTGCTTTGATCCCGGGAATTAAAGCTAAGGCACGTCAGTTGATTGACCAAACTTAGGCAAAACGTACTAAATAAACCATCGTCTCCGATATTCGATCGCGCCAGAGAGAGTTCTCGAATTGTTGAGTTGCAAGCAGTCCTTTTTGCAGAATGTCCAGAGCAGATGGAGTTAAATAACACCAGCAATTTCCAAGACAGTTATTCTGTTGGATCGAATCATGCACTCTTTGATTGAGCTGGAGATGTGAGCAAATAAGTGAATCGATTCGCCAATATTCCAGAAACCCCAAACCTCATCAACTTGATCGCAACCTTTCCCATTCTGACATGGGCAGACCCTCTCTGAACTCGATCTTTCTTCCTTAAGGCATCAGGAAGCCCTCGTTGCGTCGCATAGTTTAACTGCACATTCCTTGTTGTAGACATTGAAGAAGTTTCGTCATATTGATCATATCCTCCCCGCTGTATACTATTTCCTACATCAATGATTACATCAGAAGAGATTCCTTGCATTCCAGGACCCATGTTTGAACGAAGTCGGATTTCTTTCAAGTCCTCGTTGACGCGGAGAGCTTTCATGATGGGTTCCCAGTCTTCCTCTTTCTTTATACTATCAATATCAATGTGAAGATGTCGTCGCATTTCCAGTGCAGGGGAAATGACCTGGGCAAGGACCGGTGATTGACGATTCAGACAGGCTTGGAAGTAGGTTTGCCCAAATGGCGTTGTGCCTCCACCATCTAACAATACAATCAATTAAGGTGATAGTAGGGAGACCAGAGGTACCTAGAATCCTGTGTCGATGGCAGCTAGTCGTCATTCCAAACCTGACAATTCCAACCTTTTATTGACGTACCCAGAAAAGCAAATTCATCCGGATTAGTCCCAAAACAAGTCACAGAATAATAAAACAAAAGAAGAAGATAGGAAGAAAACGCAGCAGATAACATATGCACACGGGATCCCTGCCTACGAAGAAAAACGAAACAAACATCAAGACCACCACAACAACGCCACAGCTCAAGGGGAAACATATAAACTTGGCTGCAGCAAAAAGAAAAACAATCACACTCTCAACAAAAGGGATGAAGAGAAATCGTGGCCGTTTTTACATCGCCGCCAACTGGCTAGCGTCAATACCCAAACCCAACGCATTCAAAAACAAATTCACGTTGGCAAGGGCACGAATATCGTCTGGATCCTCGCTCGAGTTACCACGACGACTGGTTTCAAAGATCTTGTCACGAACTTCAGTCAACAAAACTCGTGGTGGTCTGCACTCGTGGCGCCGACAGCCATAGCGGCCAAGAACTGCCAGATGTATACTCGTCGTGTGCTTTACCACGGTATCGTCGGCAAGCGCAGGTGGGAAGATGGCGGCGAAGTTACCTTGGAGGGAGGCAAACAAGAAGTTGTACAATTCAGTCCTAAAACCAGAAACGAGAGGTTAGAAACGTTTGAAGCAATATAAATAATAAGGGGTGGAATGGATCTCTTCTTTGAACTTCAAGGAGTTGTTGGCTGAGCATCACAAAAGTCCATCACAACACCGTTCCAGTTATAGGAAGAAACCTCAGTTTCAAAAATGATATTTGCCAGTGCAAACAGGGCCAGAGACAATAGAACGCAATCACCGCCTGAAGCGAAGGGCATTTGCTCCAAACACAAGGTCCAAAAAACAACTCACCAAAGCGACAAGTCATCAGCAGCAGGTGGTCTCAAACCTTGCTGAGTACCTCCACCTTGCTTCAAAATCTCAGCGCGACTCAACAAGAGCGCCAAAAACGCAAGACCGGCCTTCGACTTTGCCAACCACACCATGTTGTGGCGTTCAAGGAGAATACGCATGAAGGCGTTGACAACTTGAAGAGGAACCTCAGAAATAAATGAAACCAAAGGTGGAATCACGGTGGATATAAAGAGATCAATAGCTTCGTCTTGAGATCCGGCTGGCATATTGCAAACATCCAGACTCTCTGCACGTGAAAAGAGGGTTGTCAAGGCCGAAAACATTTGGTCTGGGGTTAAGTATGGAATGATACGGGGGAATACACGTTTTCCCTTTGAGTAGGACAAGAAGTAAGGGAAAGGGTGTGGTAGTCTACAATTTGATAAGTTTCAAAGTCAAGCAAATGAAAAGGTACGCACGTAAATGGAATGTTCTCCGACAAACTCAACTCCTCCCACATTCATGAATGTTTTGCTGCATTTCAGCCTCCCACTGCTCATCCTCCTCTGTTCCAAAGTCTTCAGGGTCAGGTTGACGACGTTTGAGCATCTCAATGTTCAAGACACATGAATAGACTTTTTCGATAGACTTCAAATTTTGCGGCGAGTCAAACGAGAAAAGGTAGGAACGGCGTGGACTTCTTTTGCCGCTTGGTTGATTTGAATCAGCTTACGTGGGTTCTTGACAGATGTCAATGAAATCTTTCCGAGAGCTCCTTCCATTGCAACTGTAAACAAAAAATTCAGCAAATCCAGATTCGAAGATCCTCAAGAAATATGAACATACGCGTGGTGCCCTTTGGCTTCATTTTCTTTCCTTCAATCAGTTTCTTCATCTGAGCCTGCATTTCAGAGCTGGAATCCTTGCCTTGGTTAACATATTCTGCTTCCAGTTTGCACCACCAGTTGAGACATTTCCTTCCCCAGATCGGAACTGAGAGTAGATCTGGTAGTAAAAGTCATCGCGGAGTGGGTTCTCGCTGACCAACTGCGCAATCTGGATCTTTGCAATGGTTTCCTTTCATATTGGGTCATACTGTCTGCATAACGAACCTATTGATTGGAATAGAATTAAAATTTGATCAAGAACTAAGCAAAGCCAAAACACTTACCCATCGAGGAGTTCTGTTACTTTGATGACTCCAACCACCATCGAAAGGTCCAGGTCCTTTTCCAGTTGCACCACGTTGCAAGTTCTCATCGTTTGAAAAACCAGTGTGCAACAAAACGTTCTTGCGGTTGTTCTGGGCCTGCAAATTGTTGTATCGCATTTGTCCATAATCGCCACGCCCTCCAGGACGTTGTTGTTGCTGCTGTTGCTGCATCTGATGTTGCTGTTGCGCCATCTCCTGGGCGTTTCTCAACATTTCATCTTGCTGCAAGTCTCTAATCTGAGGGGTCCTGATGGAGACGATGGACTTCCAGCGGATGGACCTTGTTGTTGTTGAGGACCACCGCCAACCATTGGTCCCTGAGGTCCATTTCGAGGGGATGAAGGAAAGTTTCCGAATTGTGGACCATGAGGTCCTTGGGGTCCGTTGAGACCCTGTGGAGGTCCTTGTTGGTTGAAGATTTGGTTTTGAAGAAGGGGACCGTTGGGTCCTTGCAACATTCCGGGAGGAACAGGACCAAATCCGGGTCTCGCGTGGATGTGAGCAGGAGATCCAGGAGGAAGAGGGCCGCCCATCATATGGGGTGGCGGCATGCCCATTTGAGGATGGAATTGCATGTTAGGCGGCATATTTGGCCGACCCATATGTTGGGGTTGCTGGAAGTTTGGAGGGAACTGACCAGGTGGCCCATTTTGGAAGGATTGAAGGTGGGGAGGAACTCCCATCATGTGCTGATGAGGTGGAAATTGTTGTTGTTGTTGTTGCTGTTGCTTTTGCTTCATCATACTCTCCTCGATTTCCGTCACCTCATGATGCGCTTTTCAGCGCTACCACCTCGTTGACCAAATTGATTGGGAAACTGTTGAGGATTTGGAGGTGGCATGAATCCGGGAGGAAACTGCTGGTGTGGTTGGTGCGGTGGGAAATGTTGCTGGTTATGAGGAGGTTGTTGTTGATATGGTGGGAATGATTGTTGCTGCAGCTGTGATTGTTGAGGCTGATTCCGACCTGCCATCATTTGAGCCTCGATTTCTTCTAGAGACATCATTTTAGGAGCAGTGGAGCTGGAAGGGGTCTGAGTTCGGGGTGAGTGACCGCTTGGTGACTTTCCAAAAGGCGAAGCCCACACATCCGCGGCAGGTTGCTAATTTTGAACAAATATTAGAGTCACGACCAATAGTATCACGGAGGCTTACGTTGGAAGGCCCCCTTGATCCTTTCGCAGGAGATATCGGAGATGCGGCTGTCAATAGAATGCATTCAATAACAATATTTCGAGAACGAGATAATCAAAAAAAAAGGTGGAGAAAGCTGTGTTGTGCTCCAAAGGATGTGGAGGGGGGCACCATAAATAGAACGCCATACGCACCTCTTTGCGACAGATTCAGAGGTTGGGCAAAGAAGTCGTTTGAAGCAAATGCGGCACTTGCGCCTGCATTGAAGTCAAAGTCTGTGCCTGTGTTTTCGCAGGATAGTTTTAGAAGGTCTCTAAGACGCTAAGACTCGAAGACAACGCACCCGCACCGCCATCGCCGCCCCCGAATGTTTCGTCGTTGAGTTCGTCGTCGTCGTTGTCGATTGCCGCGGCCAAGGCGTCCGCGTCCTCGTCGCCGTCGTTGTCGCCGTTCAGATCGACGCCGAACTTGAACTTTTCCTCGAGAAGCTCGTCGACCCGCGACCCGACGCCGCCCTCTTCGTCGTCGTCGTCGTTGTTGCGTCCTGATCCACGACCAGGTCCTCCGCGTCTTGGCGGCTGTGACGTGTCAAAGCCAAAGAAGGACATTGTTGCTTGCTTTTCTGTGGATCCAAAAAACGAAACTGGAAATGTCACTTGAGGGCTCTTCTTCCTCTCAACGATATGCATCCATTACTACTCCCGTCCCGCTGAAATCTACTTTCTCAAGATCTAGTAGAAAGACAAGTCCGCTGGATTCTACCTCTTCCCTCTTACTCCATCAACAACAACAACAACAACGTGCATCAACCTGCTTTGCAACAAGGCATTGGTTTAAATCATGGACCAGTCGTGATCAAACACGCTTCAGCCTCTCTCGCCACCCTTCTTACTCTTCTGTCATTCTTCCTGACCCGCGATCTTGGTCCATTTCTCTTCCACCAGCCCCTTCCAAATCATTGAAAAAATCATCCTTCAAGAAAGTGGCTGACTCCTCATGCAATCCTGTCGTTATTTCAATTTTTGGAATTGATGGATCTGGAAAGTCTACTGTCTTGATGCGTCTGAAAGGAGGTATGAATCCAGTTTGATTGGAACTGTGAGTGAAGCGAACGACTTTTCGCGTAGCGAATCCAAATTGATTATTTTCGACAAGAAAACTTATGTTTGAGCGAGGAACGAGTGAAATATGTGTGTGTATTTTGATGCATCGGAGAAACAGTAGAGAAAAATCAAAGTAAGATAGACTAAACACGTGCATAGATCCTGGAGCACCTCCTGCAACCGGAAGTTGGGGATTCACGACGTCAAAGTTGGTGGTGAAACCGAAAAGAGGACTTGTTGGATACAAAACCCGATTTGCACGCATTCCAGACACTCAGGCTTCCCTTTATGATGTCGGCGGATCATCAAAGATAAGAAATATTTGGCTCAATTATTTGGCCGAGGTATTGCTTGTCTGATTGCTCCTTTACCTATCAAGTAATTTTATCATCATAGTCCATGGATGCATCTATGTTCTCGATGCATCAGATCCTCTTCGCTTTGAAGAAGCTCAGAAGCACTACGAAAAATATATTTGGACAATAGAATGAAAGGAAAGCCACTTGTCATGTATGTATCCTAGTCGCATACTCACCTCAGAACCTCATATCACACCAACGATAGTCTCGCAAACAAGCAGAATAAACCTGAAGCAATGAATGATATTAATGAGCTGGTGCTGAAGTTGAACTTGGAGGAACTTATTGATTCGCGTCATGACTCGCAAGAACCAAAGCCATCCGCCTTAAAACTGGCCAAAGAATGCGGAATCTTGGGAAATAATATATTAATTCAGCCGTGCACTGCTGAACTCGTCAAAACAAAACGTATCTTTACAAGAGCGCACAGCGATCCGAGAATCAAACTTGGTCAGTGTTAAATACCATAATTATGTAAACCCATATAACTTATGCCTTTCGTCTTCTCTTTTTTTTTTTTCAGCCTTACTTTGGCTCCTCGAAAAAGTACATTCTTCTCTCCCCACACTTTCTTCAAGGATTCAAGTGGACATGACGAACCAACGGGTTGAGTGGGATCGAGAGCGGGAAGCACAAAAGAAACGCGTTGAGGAACACAAAAAGCAACAAGCTGAAATCAAACACAATGCTGTGACTGATTCTGTTGAAAGTCAAGTTGTAGTGGTTGAACCTGTCGAAAATGAATTGCACCAAAATGAAAAGGATGAGGAGTCAGTAATACTTCCAAATTCTGCAGAAATCATTGCGGCCGAAGTTGAAGATCTTTTTGAGTTGCCAAAAAAGCTCACGACCCAGGCATCAGATATTGAGCCAATGCCAAGACCTGTTGTTGAACATGTTGTCACTCAAAGAGATTCACCCATTCCGCCACCTCAACCGTTATCTCAACAATCAATTGAAGCAGTAACAGTCGGCAATGAATACGAAATCCCACAAAAGCTATCCCTACAAGATACACCACCACCTCGACCTGCTAAACCCCTTCCATCAACAACAACAATACAAGACGCGATTCCGGACCACCCGCCCCCACTTCCACCCACCTCTACAAAACCAACATCTTCATCTTCATCGTCTCTACGCCAACACACTGAAACAACAAAACCACCATCCCCACCATCAGGTCCAACGCGAAACTCCTCTCGCCCAGCTTCAGCATCTTCAAGACGACAGCAACACCAGAAACCACCTCCCCCACGTCAACGACACCACCAGTCTCTGCAACTTCTAAACCAAAATCCGCGTCACGCCCAACATCAGGGTCAAGTACGAGAAAGTCACAACCGCAACAACGCGTTGACCAACAACAACAACAACAACAACAATCGACGCCTACTGCACCTCCTCAACAGCCCCAACAACAACAGCCACCCATCATCCCTATTTCTTGGCAGCTTCAGCCATGCCAAAAAAGTCGCTCCTTCCACCCATCGGCGGTAAAGTGCACGATAGTGGTGTGGATTTATCCATCAAGAGTCCAGTGGAGCAAAAGTGTCCCAAGTCGACAGTGCATTCAGTTTGATGGGAGTAGTCTGAGTCAGAAAGTGGAACCATGTATAGGGAGGGGAACAAGTCTTTTATTCCTAAATAACAATACAGTCTTTTTGTTCGTTTGCTTTCTTGCAGGTATTAGATAACAAGGGAAATGCTACAAATGGGTTGTTTGGAAAAGATATTTTGAGGGAGAAGAGGGATGAGAATTGAGAGTAAAGGGTTATTGGTCCTTCTTCGATTCTTGTTCGCTGAGTGGAACAGAGTTAGGCTCGATTTTTGGATGCGAGTGTTTAGTGATTTGGTTGGATTCGGATGTGGGCTGAGGAGGGTTCTCAGTTGTCGAAGTTTCGTCTTTCGTCAATGCTGCAGATTCGGCAAGTGCTGCGTTTTCGGCTGCAACTTTTTTGGACTCGGCTATGAACCTGCACAAGGATGTTACACTCTATGTTGAAAGGAATTCAAATGCTTACCACTTAACAGAAACAAAGAGACACGTTGCAATCAGCAACAAAAATACGACGTGGAAATTACCGCCAGACACAACAAGTAAACCAAAGAGACTCAAGAAGAGAGCGTAGAAACACAAGTCCATAACAAACACAACTTTGGAGTTGATGCCAGGAGTGAAAATCGACATCCAGACTTCTTCAAACAAATTGGTAGGTTCAGGTAAACCAAGATCCTTGAGCGTTACGTTGTTTGGATCAGTCACAGTAATGGTTGGTTGGGCTTCATCCATGGCAGCGTCGGATAGATCAATGTGACGGCGTCGAAGTCCTTCCTGCTCCGGACTCAATTGATCTTCTTCTTCATAGTCTTCGTTCACTGGAGATTCGTCTGGGATTTGATCCACAACTTCAATCTCAGCATCGGTGTCAAGAACATCCTCTTCGTCATCAGCATCGCCCTCGTTCGCGGCATCGTCCCCGTCTTCATCCAAGTAGCCGCCGGTTTCATCTTCGGCAGAGTCGGTGAAGTCGGTGTTTGACGCGACGGGTGTTTGCTCAGCAACAGCGTCAGCAACAGGCACGTTAGCGTCCACTTCTCCGTCGGCGTCTGCTCCACGTCAGCAACAGCCGCATTCACTTGAGCAGCGTCCACAGCCGGAGCCTCAACGGGTTTGTCCGCATCCTCCGAGTCGCCATCGACTTCTGCCCTGGCCACAAACTCAAACGACATTGACGACGCCGACGACGCAGACTCGGGCACACCCGGAACTGCCGCGTCGGAGTCCGTGGCTTCGGGCGTCGCCGGGATCGTGACGCTCAAGTTCTCGGCGGCCTGGGCTGCGGCTTCAACGTACACAGTGCTCTTGTCTGGAACACGCGCAACGTCTGGTTTCAGTGCTTCGGTGGCGGCTGTGGCGGCGCTGTGCTTTGCGATGCTGTCTGAGGCGCGGTCAATGAACTCCATTTAGGTTTTTGATCGAATAAAAGAAAGTAGAATATTCTACATCGTTTAAGTCAAGGAAAAAGAAGAAGCAGGAAGAATCACTTTGGCATTGCCAAATAAAGAGGATCAAAGCTTTTTACATGAACATTTAAAACGGAAGATTAGCGCGGTTATTTGTGAAACTTTCCCTTCACATCATTCTGCGAACACCAGATGCTAAAGCTGTACAAAAACTGTTTAACGATGGAAGCAAAGAAGTTTACTGCAACTCACAGTCAATGCGATATTTATAATATTCCTCCTGCAACGCTTTTTTATGGGCTCTCCATTTTGCTATTTCCTCCTCTGCCATGAACCTGGATAGTCTGGGGTCTAGTGTCTCTGGAGCGTCACCTTTTATATAATGGCAATAATTAGAAGGATAAAATACCATTCCATGGTATTACTCACCTCCACAAATGTATACCAACATTCTCCGGTTCTGGGGATCTTTCTTGAGGTAAAACGGGAGTGATAGTGATTTTCTGCACTTTTGGCGCTTTTGGTTACCCTGCACAGGAACTTTGGATGCTAAAAGTACAGTTAGCATTCGTCTTAAGAATGAAACACCGTGGTAGAGTCGCTCCCGTTACCTTCAACTGGGCAAGTCGATTCATCTTGTTTCCGTTTCACACCCACTTGTGTCTGACTTGCAAAACGTCCCTTTTTGTTCTCATAGTCTCGAATATCCAAGTTCCATCTTTTACGTGCTTGCGTAGACATATTTTCTCGATCAACAGGGCTGACGTCCGAGATACTGGGTGGTTTGAGCCTGATACGAAGTTACGCATTTGAACGAGAATGCCTGCGATTCTAACCTTCGACATGATGATAGCTGAATTTGTTTCCGTTACTGGGCTGCGGAATAAAAAATCCATCGTATTTTGCAATGATATGGTCTGGAATGAAGGGAATATTAAAAGACAAAGATGTTAGATTTGGGGAGTTTAAATGAAGCAAACTACCTTCTCTAATGACCACAGGAGGATTAATTGCATCGGAAGGGTCAGGAGGAGTCACTCCAACAGACAAGCGCGCAGTGAGGTTGGTTGAAGTTACTTTGCGACTTCTTGGCTTTACCGATTTGTCCAGAGCAGACCTATTAAGTTGAGAAAGCATGAGAAGTAGTTGATATACGTGACAAGAAGGGATCAATTCTTGTTTCTTGGTGCGACTGCATGTTTTTCGTCAGGGACTGAATGAAGAAAGACGCTTACATGTGCCGGAACAGTGTGGTTTTTTCTTTAGTTATTATGAGAGAGGAAGAGTGAAAGAAAGCGGGTTCCAAGAACCAAACGAAGTTTGGGCGGGGTCCATTCCCGCCGAGATTAACGAAAATATTGAAGTACAAGGGCGCATTAAATGTGGATCCCGCTTCAAAGTGTGGTGACGTGATGACACGTGTATCGGTAAAGATTGATAGAACTGCTGGTGTTCATCTCGAATCAACAGAAATCAAAAACAAGTGAACCAGGGTCAACTCCAGGAGTAACTAGCGTAATGACACAATCAACGTTTAAAACTCCTGTAATCAGTTGCGATTCAGCGATTGCAGAAAACATATAGGTTCAGTGAGTTTCTGATAGAGAGGCAAGGGATCGGTGGCAGGCGCTTAGTACTGGATCGCTGTGTTCGGGTGAACGAAAGAGTTTGTGTTATTTATTAAACGAGGCGGGGGGGGGGGGGGGGGGGGGGGGTTAAAAACCCAAACGCCCAACATCAAGGGATTCCTTGATTCCACACAATTTATGGGACTTGCAGAAGGATATGGCAGAGCAAACACTCTTTGAAAGGCTATTGTTCTAAGAAAGATACGTAACGGACAGATATTTGTACTTTATTACGACTATAAACAGAGACGATAGAGTTGAATGAATAAGAACGCGTAGAGAAGATCGAATCGATGTGTTTGGGATTGGTTTCAGAGGTGTCAAACCTCCTACTCACAGTAGACGCCACGTGAAGGCTCCAAACAAAGTCTACCAAAATAATAGGGGACAGAGGAGCTCATACAGATCAACAATAAACAGGTTGCGCACATCACACATCACATGTCCGAATGACCAGCTAGTGGCTTGAGATACCACATAACTCCGGCTGGTACAAGGAAAGGCTAGAGGCATTTCAGCGCGACCCCACCCACGAACTCGTGAATCAGGGCGAGTTTGCCCTTTGACAGGCCGAGTGAGACTATCCCGTTGGCCTAAGATATCTCACTCACTCGTTTCAACACGCGCCGTCTGAAAGAAGGTGTGGCTTATAATTTGGAGGCATGTGTAGGGTATCCAGAGAATGTAGGACAGCTTCGAGAGTAAGTCTCGGAAGACTCTTCTGTTATCGCTGCCCACCTCGATACCCCCTCCTCCCGGACTTCAGCGCAGGCCCCCATCCGTCATTGAAGGGCAAGGCTTTCGTCTCCTGCGTCCCGAGGGCATTGGAGTCTTGTTCTTTCGAACGAGATACGTATCAGCAGAGGCGGAAACAAGCTGAGGTCATTCAGGCATGCAAGCGCCCATTTGCAGGAGACCCTGGTTGTGATCTGGTGGGGACTGGAAGCTCATTGTGGGACAGGGAAGCTCGTTGGTTTTTGACATGTTTAGAGAGACGGTTGGCTCTGTTTTATATCTGAATTTGGGGAGGGAAAGATTTTTTGCCTTTGTTTTGACCAACTGACAATTCTACATCTCCACGCGCAATCTCATTGGCTGCCTTTTTTGCGCTTTTTGCTATTTTCTTTCCCTTTGGATATTAATGGACGAAGAGAAATAGGGAAAGTCAGGGATCAAAACTCTGTACTTGGGATGAACTTCGGTTAACTGGAGCATTCTGAATGACGAAATGAACTTACCAACAGACAGGAATGAGCCTCTCGCTGTTTCTTTTTTAAATAAGGAGACTGGATTTGATAATGTAGATACACCGTTGTTTCCATTTTGACGTTTTTGAATGATAATGCTAAAGGGGATCTCACTTCTTATGATTTCCTCTTTTGAAGTCAAACACAAATTGCACAGTAAACTTCAGTTAACGTTTATTACAACTTCGAAAGTTGGCCTCCATCTGCAGTTACCGCCTTTTCTACTTCCTCGTGGTAATCATAGCAAGCACCGACTTTCATGATGGGCAAATGACCACCCAACAAGACCTGTCCCCAGATACTCCACTCATATTGCAAGTTATAAAACCAAGAGTCAGCACGTCTCTGATTCATTTCGCCTAAAACGTGACTATTGCGCAGGACAGCTGTACATCGTTCCACCCGAATCTGCTCATAGTAGTGCAGAACAGCGTCAAAGTTGTCAAGAACCAAAGCGCTGTTTTGAATGCAGAACCGTTTCAAAAGGAGAGCCAGAACACCAGCATCTTCAATTGCCTGCATTGCGCCTTGACCAATATAAGGCACAGGTGGATGAGCTGCATCTCCCAGCAAGACGATTCGCCCTTTCCCCCACGTTTGTAAGGGCTCTCGGGCACGCAAACCGACACGAATTACAGTTTCAGGATCTTTCCATGGCGCGATAAAGCGTTCATCCCATCCGTCTCTACGCAACCGCTCCTCCATCTCCTTTGCTTCGCGTTTCATTTCTTCAGGAGTGAGTTTTCCCCAGGACTCAGGGTTTTCAGGCGTGTGGAGGTAGATTTGGACGTTTGTTTCGTTGTTGGGTAATGGATACATACACGCGTGGAATTTGGATGTGACAGAGGATATGAAGTGAATTCCTTCAGGGAGAGGTGGATCGTTGACCAAGTCTTTTGAACGAGAAACTGCCATGAGTGTTGTTACGCCCTACAATCGATGACATTTTAGTTTCTGAACAACATCCTTCAACAAATGTATACCGTGTATTTTGGCTCCTCGGCTTCTGGAAATAGAAAGTGGCGAACTTGACTCTTGACACCATCAGCTCCGAAAACAAGCTTAGCAGTAACGGATTGACCATCGACAAAAGTCAAACGCGTCAAAGATCCTTCAGCGAGAGTCTCCATTGCTTGGAGGCGTTTTCCAAAGAAAATGGGGATATTGTTTCCTTGAGCATGAGCAAGCAACTGAGTTTGAAAGCGCCAGCGTCTGATTCCAATTGGTTGTAGACGGGAATCAGGGGTTGATAGATGTGGAACCAGTAGGGTTTCGTCAGCATTCGCAAACTCGCTGCCATCATGCCGGAGCCTGAGTCTTGTTTAAAGAGACGAAATCAAAAGGAGAAAGCCCAAACCAGCGGCGGCGGGCGTAAGGCATCCCCTGAGCCACCACATTATCGAGCAACGAGCTGTCAATGTCTCGCAGGACTTGAAGGCCATTCGCATATAGCCAATGCTCCTCTTTTGACCAATGATTCGATGAGTATTTGATGAAGGAGAATCAACGATGAGCAACCCACCCAGTTCCATCTCCAAACGAACTCTCGCGGCTCTGCTCAAAGACTGCCGCCTTCAATCCACAGTGTTTGAACAGCGCATTCGCAAGAGTGAGTCCGGCGATTCCACCGCCAACAATCACAACATCGAAGTCAACCTGGGCCATTTTGTTTGGTGCGTCTTTTTTGTTTGAGAGATTCATGACTGATTATCTTTTTAATAAGATAAAGAAGAATCATTTCTAATTATTGAAAGTACAAAACGATTAGTGTAGAAGAATCCATTTCCATCTTTAGGTCATTGAAAAATGATCATGGAACCATCTGTGCTCTCTGTGCAACTCGCGGATAAGCTGCTCGCACCCAAGTGGACAAAGATCGTCGAGAAGCTGAAAGAAGTACAGGCGAATAATGCGACCCTTAAAGAAGGCGAAGGTTAGTTCGTGGTGATACGATCATCCCAACCACGTTGACATCTTAATCACCAGATGTCTGGAACACTTGGAAATCTCACTGGGAGGCAATCAAGAATGGAACAGCAGAGTCACAAGTCTATGCATACGCCGTTCGAACAGCAGTAAAGCGGTACGCAAAGGACAATCAAGGTTGGTTTGAGTCATTCACCGGATCTTACCTCCGTCAATAAGCTCAGAAGTCAATCAATAGCTTTACTTATATCCCTCATCGTGGCTGCGGTCAGTCTTCCAATTGGATACATCATTTACCGTCGAAACGCGAGACGGAAAGGACGTCTCCGCCGAACAACTTCAATGATGAAGCATCTTTCTGCATTTGATTATGTGATAGTTGGGGCTGGTCGAAGTGGATGTGTCCTGGCAAATCGATTGACTGAAGATCCCACTGTCTCTGTACTCCTAATAGAATCTGGATCTGTTGATTCATTGAACACTTGGTGGATGAATATTCCGGCATTAAGCGCTTGGATCTCGTGGTTTTCGTGGGAACGAAAGAATGAAAAGGTTGTTTGGCGATATCAGACCCAGAAAACGAACGACTCAAGGGAAGAAAGATCGAATTGGTACAAGGGAAAACGCTTGGAGGTACGAGCGCCATTGATAGTATGGTATACGTGAGGGGAAACAAGGAAGACTTCAATGATTGGAACGTTAAGTACGGTTGCAAGGGATGGGATTATGAAAGCGTGTTGCCATACTTCAAGAAAACCGAAGCTATTCATATTCCGGCTCGCGATTTAGATAGAGGATACCATTCTGTGGCGGGTATGATGGGGATAAGCCGATTTCAAGGAACAAATGGTTCCAAGTCCATTATTGACGGATTTATCACCGCGACAGAGTTTCTGGGCTATGGTCAAAAAAGTAGAGCCGGAGAAGATATTGCAAAAGATGGATTCGACTACAACGGATCCACCCAGTTTGGAGCTGCATCAATCCAAGCGAGAATCAAAAATGGTCTCCGTGTTTCCACAGCCACAGCTTATTTAAAGGATCTGATTGATCCATTCAGCGAGACTCATCGACCCAATTTGACAGTGCTGATGGGCCACTCTGCTACAAAAATCGTTTGCAAACGCAACCTTGACGGCTTATTAGTTGCGGATGGCGTCTCCTTGATGAGAGTCGATAATTCGAGTATGCGAAAGGATGTGTTCGTTCAAGCCAAGAAGGACGTGATTCTTACCTGCGGTGCTGTAGGTACACCCAAGCTATTGATGCTTTCTGGGATTGGTCCTCGTCAACAACTAGAAAACCTTGGTATTTCTATAGTACTGGATAGTCCTTCAGTTGGCAAGAACCTTCAAGATCATTTGTGTGTTCCTGGCTTCGGTGTTGAAGATATTTCGCGGACAGGATACCATGGAACGACTCTTCAACTGATACAAGGAGTATTTGAGTACCTACTGTTCAGGAGAGGATGCTTTGCAACTTCTGGGGCGGAAGGAGTTGCATTCATGTCTGATGAGAGCTCGACGACTTCGGTTCCTAATACTCAACTTCTGTGCTCTCCTGGTGCTACACAGTCAGATGACGCATCAACGCCAACGCTACAAATTTCCCCTATTTTGTTACATCCATTATCGCGAGGATCAATTTCGCTCTCCTCCGTCGATCCATCTGCGCCTCCATTAATTAACACGAACCACCTAACGAATGAATCTGATTTGAATACTCTTGTTGATGGATTAAGAAAGTCGCGTTCAATCTTTGCAGAGTTGCGTAAATTGATACCAGAAACGATAGGCAACGAATTATACTCATCACAAGTATTATCCGAGCTTGGAGAAGACGAAATTCATGCAGCTGATGTTGCGGAGGAAGATGTGTATCTGGAGGAGTTTGTGCGACAGTATGCTGTTTCTAATGGCAACATTTCTGGAACCTGCCGGATGGGTCCTAGCGATAGCAACACTGTTGTGTCTCATATTGATCTGAAAGTGCATGGGATTTCCAACCTGCGTGTTGCTGATGCCAGTATCATGCCTGAAATCACAAGTGGCGACATCACTGCAGCGACCGTAGTAATTGGAGAAGTTTGTTCCGACATGATAAAGAGAGAATCGGAATTGTAAGGGAACAATAAACCCTTTTATTCACGAGAAGGGTGATTTATCTTGTGAACATCTTGCGAAAACATCGTCTACAGCAGCTTTGGCTTGATTCCTATCTTTACATGACGGGTTCCCCATTAACGACAATATAGCCCGTCGTTTCACGCAGTCCTAGTAAAAGAATTATACATTGCTCCTAAAGTCAAAAACGTTCACATACATTTATCCGCTCCTGTCCAAACTTTGTCGGAATCTTTCCTCGCCGTAGCTCCATCATAATACGACAATCCCCACTCAACAGTCCTGCACGAACCTCTGAACACGCTTGGTGATGAATGTTCGTGAGATCCCAATCCATCGTACACCAGTCATATGCATGAACGAGCTGCCCAAACACCACACAATGTTAGTACTGGCTCCATCAATCGTCTCGAGAGACTTACTTCGTGGTTAAAGTATCTTCGAGGATCTCTTTCGTGTTGAGGTACTCTGACACAGCCGAATCTGGGAACACTGATCAGTACTGTTACAAAGTAAGATCCAGTACGTACTCCAACATCTGGATGGAATCCGCCGACAATCGCGGGAAAGTCTTTGCAAGTTGCGATGTTGATGTTTTCTCGTTTGAAGGCACATCGATTGTCCGCTAAGCCCTTCATCAGCGTCATGATGCGCTCATCTGCAAGTATTCGGAGTAAATAAGAGGTGGCAGGCTGTAAGGAGGCAGGTTGGTGTACTTGATGAAAGGGCTTCGTGCAACCACTGCTTCTCTTTCTCCATTTGATTTCAAAGACAACTTAATCGATGGACCAGAAACGATAATAACGAGGAAAATGATAGAGTAAAACGCTCTTATTGTTTTCGAATAGCAAACCAATAATTCCAGAAGTTTTGTACACAAAGTGCCACAGAAATGGTTCACTCCTACCAATATGACCTATGGATTGGTTTACTCTGCGGTGGCTTGGCCAACTTGGTTCCCTCTGTCTGTAAGTGCATCCGTGATTAGTGATTAAGCCTACTCTCAATTGACGTTTGTTACCAATGACATTAAGTAACAAACCCATTTGACGCCATCAAAATCCGGATTCAGACTCAACCGGAACCTGTAGCTGGCCAAGAGCGAATGTACAAGTCTCTCGCCCATGCGGCATCAAGAATCTTGAAGGAGGAAGGATGGAAAGGTGTGTTTGGCTCGTTATTCGAAATTCAAATGAGTAATACTCAACTTCGTTGATACAGGTCTGATCATGCCAGGAATGACGGCAACATGTCTTCGAGAACTCTCTTATTCTTCCCTTCGCTTTGGATTATATCAACCTGTCAAGTCAAGTATCCATAAACTGTTTTTGAACGATTCATCCACAGCAGCGAAAGGATCCGAGCCATTTGCAATCAAAGTCTTGGCAGCAGGGTCAATTGCGTGTATTGGATCATCGTTGGCAAATCCAACGGTGGGTGTGATAACGACGGGTGTTCTCAACTAACATCCGAATCTTCCCGACACTCAATAGGACCTTGTCAAAATTAGACTTCAACGAGAATATGGTTGCATCGAGAATGGGATATATACCACTGGATTGAATAAGGGTCTTGCTCCAAGCTGTAGGGGCTGCTACTCTTTGATAACCTTCCGCTAAAAACATTTTTAAATCTATAGATAAGAATACGTTCCATGCATTCTATAAAATCGTGCAGACTGAAAAGTTTTGGGGCTTGTATTCAGGAGTTCAGGCTACAGCGATACGTGCAACATTAGTGACGGGAGCGCAACTGTCGACATATGACGAAACAAAATACGTGTTGAAAAAGTGGGGAGTTATGCAAGAGGGATTTCCTTTGCACCTGACGGCATCCATCGTTGCTGGACTGGCAGCAACAACTGCAGGAGCACCAGCTGACATCATCAAGACTCGATTATTGAGTCAGGCGCAGGATGTGAAAGGAGGATATACTGGATTCGCAGATTGCTTCATCAAAATGTGGAGGAATGAAGGACCAATGTCCTTGTTTCGTGGATGGATGCCATCGTACTGCCGCATTGCACCGCACTTTATAATATCGCTGCCACTATACGAGCAGCTTCGGAAGGGGTTTGGATTGGGAGCCATGTAGAAGTAAAATTCAATAAAATGTTGCGAGTAACATCATCGTGTTTGCGACGTGTGCGGCCGACAGCAATTCCTCGACGATGTTTCGCCAGCGGCAACAACGACGGGTCAAATGGCATCAAGGCCAGCGAAGTCGCCGGCAAACGCAGTACCAAAGACAGTGTTCCAAAGGAGAAAGAGAAGGAGAAGGAGAAGGACAAGGGCGACGACGAGGCACCAGACGCGCGGCTCACCAACGCCTTCAACGCCACTTCGAATCAGTCGAATCAGGCGAATCAGTCGAATTCGCCGAATCAGAAACAGTTCACGGCATCGACAAAACGCATTTTTGTGCGGAAGCTGCGCAACGGCGTTCCCTCTTTCACCCAACAAGTCTCGGTGAAGGGCCTTGTTCAGAACCCTTCGACAAAGACGTGGGACTGGCTGGCGTCTGTCAAGACGGCCGCCTCTCTTCTCGCGCACGACTTTGACTACCCTGTGCATCCCGCAACAAAGGACTCGCTCGATCATGTCCTATCCGCATTGCTTGCTAGCCACGTACCGCGTCTGCCTTCCGTATCAAGTGGCATCATTGTCCTTTCTTGTCCGTACAAAGGCGCTGATATTTATGGTACATCGTCTCGTTCTTCATCCAACTATCTGACTAACTAACCCAAACTCAAAGTTAAATCTCTATTGGAGCATCAAATCGGTCATCAGTCAGATCGCGTTCGATACCTTCATATTCGGCCAGAAGACATATTTCCACGTCTGTCCGGCTATGATGTCACTCAGTTCCCACCAGTTGTCTCTCCCTCCGACGCTGAAGAAGCTTCGAATTCTATGACACCATCTGGATCTGGTGGGCGACGGAAAAGTGTGGGCGGTATGACGTTTCCTGTCTCTGCAGGAAACATGTTTGGGGGATCAAATCCTGCGATTGTAGTGGAAATGAGTGGATCAGGTGAATATCTTTTAGATCATATAAGAATAGCTGAGCTATTATGATGTGAAGAGCAAGCGGTATTGACAAAGGGATGAATCTTGGGCACCACTTAATAACTTAATATCAAACTGTAATCTAACTATGTCTTCAGGAAAACAATCTGGAAAACCCAAGCTTCCTCCTGGTTTCAACTCAGGCTCCTCAGGAGAATTGGAACCTGACACACCTCTCCTCCCATACCCTTGGTACACTCCATACACCACATCCCTACACACTTCCAAAGACCCCAAAACCCTCCTCAACCCACGCATCCAATCAGAATTCCCCCGCAGCGACTACCACGATCTAATCCATAAATCATTTGACCACTTTTTCGGCTCCCTCACAACCCACCTCTCCACCCTCGGAAACCCTCCATGCGTCATTTACTTTGAAGACCTCCTCGACGTAATCACACCTGACGCGTCCGAGCTCAACGAAACAGAACTCGTCAACAGTTTCGCGAACGCTGTCAGTAAATGTCGTGAAACAACGCCAATCGTTGTCGTCACGGCGAGCACACCCAGCACGCGTGGGAAGCTTGTGGATCCACAGAAGGGTGTGAATGCAGGTGTTGTGAACCCGTTGTCGACGTTGATGAAGGCGATTCGTGGGGCGGATCCTGGCGCTGGAGGTGCGAATGCGGGTGGTTCGAGTAGTACAGGGAAAAAAGTGAAGCCTGTAAAGTTTCATACTAAGTTGGATGACTATATTGGGCCGGTCACGATTCCTGTGTATCCGCCGTTGCATCTTGGCGCCGTTGGGTTGTCTGCGTTTCAAAGTCGGATGAAGAAGGACTTGCGGAAGCAAACTCTGTCTGTGAATACGCGGGAAATGCAAGTTGTCATGAAAGGATTCTTTGAGGAAAGTGTGGAGTGGGAAAGGTGGATGAAGAGTGTTGAGGCTGGCGAAGGGAAAACGCATGGTCGGAAAATGCTTGAAGAAAAAGTGTTGAGTCCCGGGGAGATTGAGCAGATTCTACTGTTTGCTGTAGGAACTGCTGTGAAACGGTTCCAAGGATTAGAAAAGGGAAGTCGGGATGCAGAGGGTCCTCATGTCGATGTGACCGATTTAGATGGCGCTTTGGAAACGTTTGCTGGAAATGTCAAAACTCTCGGTGCAATCAGTGCAGGTGCAGAGTTTGCTGGAATCTTTGCAAACCCAGCGGATCACCTTTCACTCACAAAACACGAAGCTGAAATTTTGAAAACTTGTCTCATCAAACCAACTGATTTGAACGCGTCGTTCAAGTCAATTGGAGGACTGGCGAAAACGAAGAAAGTGATTGAGGATCTGATTCAATTACCATTGATGAGACCTGAGCTGTTTTCATTTGGAGGTAAGATTTGCACTTGAACATGGAGTGCATACTTACATCGTCTTGTTATAGTATTGAAACAAAGTACAACCGGTCTTCTTCTGTTTGGTCCTCCTGGAACTGGAAAGACGTTACTCGCCAAGTCAATTGCTTCATCATCAGGTGCGAACTTCTTAAACGTCCAGATGTCATCCATTCAGTCGAAATGGGTTGGTGAAAACGAAAAGAACGTCAAGTCAATCTTCAGTCTTGCACGCAAACTCAAACCTTGTGTCATCTTTGTTGATGAAATCGATGCATTGCTCAAAGTGCGAGTGAGAGACCAACCTCACTGGGTTACCAACACAATTAACGAGTGGATGTTGGAATGGGATGGTATCAATTCAAAGGGAAGTGATGGAATCATTGTCGTTGGAGCCACAAATCGTCCATTCGATCTCGATGAAGCCGTTCTTCGCCGATTACCGCGTCGTCTGTTTGTCAACTTACCCGACGCTGATGAAAGACACTCAATTTTGGATTTGATGCTGTCGGAGGAAGTTGTGGAGGAACCAAGAGCGGATGTGTTGGATTTTGTTGTGAAGGGAACAGAAGGCTTCTCGGGTAGTGATTTAAAAAACTTGTGTATCGCTGCTGCATTGGGAAGTGTGAGACGGTTATTGGCGGAGGAAGCTGCGGCTGAGGGTGGAGACATTAAGGCTGGACGGGTGTTGAAGCAGATTGACTTTGAAACTGCGTTGGAGAGTGGCGACGTGGTTCCAAGTCTGAGTGAGAAGGCAGAACTGATGAAGGAGTTGGTTAAGTGGGACAAGATGTATGGATTAAGGGCCGGCGGCGGACGTCGGGACAGTAATACTGGATGGGGATTCGATTTGGCACTTAAGAATAAGTAAAACAATTAACGTCGTTTTTCTATGTTGAAGAGCAGTATTCAATTCATAAAGATGACATCAGTCAAGGCACGCAACGACATCCCTTCATAGTTCTCTGTCACAAGTAATTAGGAAATTACCACAAAGAACTCCATTCTAAACATAAACCTCAGGTATACATAATTCTTAAATTTGTACGACTTCGGACTTTGAAAGCATTCATTTGAAGCGCTTGGCCGTCCCTCACCGACCACAAAAGCAGCTGAGTTCAATGTCACAATTCAACAAGAATCAACAATGCACGTTGCGCCTGGAACGCAATCGCCGTCGCCGAAGCGGCCAGCCAGCGGAGCCCTGGCAGTCGTCGCCACGCCGCCGGAAGCTCCCAGCCAATCAGAAGCGGCGAAGCCCGGGCGGCGGCGGCAGGCCAAGAACGCGTGCGGCCACTGCAAACAGGCAAACAAGAAATGCGAAGATGCGCGGCCGTGCGAACGATGGTTTGTGCTTCTTTTGTTTCGGACGCGTACTCGTTGACTGCTCAATGACTACTCTGCCGGATTCCCTGATTCGGATTACTTTGCTAAACACCCACACAGTGTCGCACGCGGAATTGCTGACTCATGTGTCAACTCGGAACGGAAGGAACGGCCCCGCGGTCTCACGCGTGGGCCTTATCGCAGGCGCCAGACTTCGAGCTCGTCAGAAGTAACTCCAACGCGTAACGATGTCCGTCGAGATTCTTCTCTTCACAATGAAGCGTTGACGGCTCAGTTGAAGGCTACCCATTCCCATAACAGGCAACTGCTTCCAACGACAACAACTTTTCACAACATTGCTTCTATAAACTATACCCAGTTGCATGGCCATTACATTCTTCCAAATTTACCCTTCAGTCTGGAAATCACACACCTCTTCTGTCTCCACTGCGTCAAAATAACGAAAATCCTTGTACTGCCGTTATGCTTCCTCCACTTCCTGCCGTATTGTCTCACAAGAACTCGTTTAAGTCTGTTCATAATCCATTCGCATCCAAAGTATCACAGCCATCATCAGGAAACAATCTGCAATCTTTAAACCTTTCTGCATTGAGAATGTTGTCTGAGGTTGCATTGGACGAGAATTGGCAACCACACACTCTTTCGAGGAAGGAATCCTCCACGGAATTGATAAGAGCGAATGAGGTGAACCTGCAAGAAAGCACTCCTGTACAAACCCCGACCGGCTTTCCAGCAATATACCCGAATTTTTGGACATATGAATTAGTAAATTATGTTTATTTTCAATATATAACTTGTAAAAATGCCCTCGAAAGGATTGATTCGTTTCGCATTCGCCACAAACCGATCCAACAAGTCATCAGCTGTATCTACTGTAATCTACTCATTGGATAGACAGACGCAGCTTTCGAATGGAACGCAAGGGTTTCCTGTCATTGTTGAATCTGCCAATGTTCTTCACTTTGACTCTGAACCAATCGGCCATCAACTAGCCTATGCAGCGCTGCTTCTAGCGTTAAAACGAGCCAAGAAATGCGGCTTCACTAAAGTTTATTGTGAATCTGATTCATCGATTGTGATAACGCAGGTGTGTATTCAAAGCTTCATGATCAACACTTTCTCATGAGGTACAAACACTCAGATGGAAGGCTCCTCCAACCCTCATCTCACTCCAACGCTTGTTCCTTTTCACCGTGACGCGATGGAGTTGTTGTCCACATGCCCCTTCAACCAAAATATCACTTTCAAACACATTCAGACGTTTGAAAACGCAGATGCCGAAAACCTTGCTCGAGAAGCTTTGAAGTCGGGATGCAAGATATATCGACGACAAGTGCGACCCGGTTCAGAAAAGAATTCGGGATTTGTTGACGTGGAGGAATCAAGTTCTCCAGATCTTCCTCGCGCGTTTGGGAAACGAGAAGATATGTTGAGTCAAGTAGGAATGTCAACTTTTGATTCTGTGTTTCTTGGAATGACCCAATAATTAAAAGTCCACGGAACGTGGTGATTAAACGATAATAATCATTTTTATTGAGCCGCTCCCAGTCGCTCCTTAATTTGCTTCACACCATCAGTGACCATCGTAACCTCCTCATCAGGGAACCCATCCTCCTTCAAAATCGCCAATCCTTTGGCGGCAATCTCATCGTTACCCAACTTGGTGGCATTAAATACAAGAATAGAAACGCATTCCAGACTTCGAGCGTTTTCGGAAGTTGCTTCTGCTGATGGTGGGCTCAACGATGCCAGGAGATTCAATGCTTCTTCAAATGCTCCTTGTCTTGATAAATTCAAAATCATGGATTTGGCAAGCTTTGTCGTAGATGGTGCTTCTGCTCCATTTGTAAGTTTTGTGAAGAATATGAAAAAAACAACTACTACTCAACTGTATGATTTGAGCAACATTCTTGTCAACCGAACAAAGTCTTGCAAGCTTTTATCCTCTCGATAATTATTAAGTTGCGTGCGTAAGGCCCACTCAAGAAGGTCCTGCGGAATTGCAGAATCCACAACTTCCTCCTTGACTTCTTGAGTCACAGCAGCACTTTTTTCCGCCTTCCGTCCGAGGTCTGCGATGATTCTAGAAAACAGGAAAGCATAGTTTCCCTTCAAAGCAAGGACAGTTGCCTGTCCCACCTCACTACCCCAAACCTTGTCAACCCACTCCCTATCCACAAGGTAATTACTCTTTTTCATTTCCACAAGCATCGAGACACAGCTCTCCCTCAACGCATCTTTCTCCAACGCCTTTGGAACAAGAACACGATACGCTTTACCTCCCATCCGCGCTCCAGCAGCCCGCTGCATCTCCTTCCATACCCCAACAGCACCTTCCACATTGTCAAACCGTTCCACAAGCATCACAACAACAGGATCAAACCAACTTCCATCCAGGAACCCAAAAGTACCAGCCCCAATCTCCAAATACTGCTCCAACGCATCGTCAAGCAGCTCCAAAGGCTGTGACGCGTCTGTCGCCATAGCACACGATGCAGAGAGAAGCGCTTTATGAGCTGGTGCACGAATCAAGTTTCGCTTCGCTTGATACACTTCCAACGCGTCCTTAAGTTTCCCACCACGAGACAAGATCCACACAATGTCGTTCCACGTGATAGCCTCGAGGTCACGCACGGATTCACCCGTACCCGCTTTAGACTTGTACAAGTCGAGGTGCGGTAAGAATCGGCTGATGGTTTCGGCGACAAGGGCGAGTGGGGCTTTGGATGGGTCACTCAACTTTGACTGGTGGTGGAATGTGGAGCGGCTCACGAGTTTGCCAATGTTTCGGTTGAATGGGAGACGGTTGAACGTGGATAGGATTTGGTTTGCTTGTTCGAGAGCGGCGGGGATGTCGTCGGCGAGGAGGTATCCGGTCATTAGGGAGTCTTGAATACCGTACTTGCGCTCAGCTGAGCCGTTGAGGTTTTCGGCTGCGGCCATGGCGATTTTGGAGAATTCAAGGGCTTCGGGGATACGGTTTGCACCCATCATGGTGGTGATTAAGCTGTGGGTGGCCTGGATAGAAGGAAACCAAGTGGTTGAGGCCAAGACATCGTCCTTGATTTTCAAGGCTTGATCCAACCTTTTTTTCTTGCACAGATCCATAATCTGTGTGTTCAAGGTCTGCATAACCTCCCAGGAAATTTGTTCGCCCTCAACAAGAGAACCACGAATGATTCCTTTCTGACGCATGAGTTTAATCCACTCATTGAGAGCTTGTTTACGATCATTTGCACGCATTCCAGCAATAGCAGCGTCACTCATTCCTTTGGTAACAGCCATTTTTCGGGACTTCAAATCCTCAAACAGAATATCCCATGAGCGTTTTGAATGATCACAGATATTGAAGAGTGTTTCAAAGTCTTTCTCTGATAACTTTGGACCATTTCCATCAGGCTTTTGAATACCATTTTCGAGGTACGATTCCCAAAGAGCTTCACGGCTTCGTCCAACAGCCGCACCTTGTTCTTCACAAAACTTGAACCATTTCAACGCAGCTGCAAAATCATTTCCGCAGTTGATTACACCTTGCCTCGTAATGAATCGTACAACACGTTCAAAACAATCACGTTTGACTGCAGTTTGCTGAATAAAAACATCCGCGTCAGGAAACTCCGACTTCAAGTGGTGAGGAACTTTGATAACGTCTATAAAAAAGGTGGGAAGCAAAGGGTCTGCAATGTTGCCGTTCTCGTTCAAAGTTTTCACGACCTTCAATGCTTCTGCGACGTTCGGAGTTTTCGACTTCAGAACTGAAGATCCGTAGGTACAGAGGGACAACGAAGTTGGTGCACGAGATGTAGCAGTTGGGTACAGTTGTTGAATCAGGGGATTCAGTTTGAGGGTGACAGCTGAATCAAAAGCGATATCAAGAATGGCATCATTGACGGGAGGAAATTGACCCGCTTTGTCGGAGGATAAGCGAGTGTACCAGTCAATTACTTGGGAGTGGTGGTTGTTGAGGTTGAGGGCATCAAGGAAGTTTGCGAAATGGGAGGAAGTGAGCGGGATGTTGTCTTCAGCCATGATGACAGACAACACATTCAAAGCTCCAGGCAAGTCGCCGGCATTGACGTAAGCAGTCACCAAGTTGTTGTAAGGTCCATCAGAAGTTGGCTCATCCGAGTTTCTGTAAACGTCGAACCACTTTTGAGCCTCCGCGACATTCTTTGTGTTGCTAGTAAAAGAAGATTAAGATGAGATGGGATTGTAGAATTGGGGGGCAACGCACGCGTAGGCCAGAATCATATGAGAGAACGTATCAACGTTTGGCTGAATAGAAAGCTGCTCAATCATTGTCTTGATGAGTGCCAATGCAGCATCAGGATCCGCATAAATAGCGTTGACATTGATGGCGTTGTTGTACGCCTTCAAGTCCTTCTTCTCGATAGCGTCAAACGCGGTTGTGGCCCGCTCACGCAGTTTCAGCGTATCCAGCCAGTCCGCGATCGAAGTCAAGCCAGTGATCGCGTCTCGTTCGCCGTCGTTCTCGGAAGCACCGGCGATGCGGCGCGCGACATCGGCGGCGACACGGGCGGCAATTGCGGCATCGCGCGCCAGAGTTCGAAGCAGCGCGTCCGGTGAGTCATCGGCCGTGGCTTTGAGGCCGCGCATCCGTCGGACCAGCGACTCGTTGGAAGGGAACGTGTTTGTCGTTGGTGGTGGTGGTGGTGGTGGTGCGTGGGTGCTGCCGGTCGACGACTTGGGCGCATTTGAAGTTGGAGTGGCTGTTTTGGTCGCCCCGGATTTGAGTGGATTTGAGGTCGTTGGTGTTGTTGGGCCAGTTGATCCAGACGAGGCTGCACTCGCGAACCGAATTGGACAAGTTCCAGCCACTGTCATCCGTGTCAAAGGTACTCTAGACACAGATCGTGCTGTAGATGATGCCACCAGTCGAGTCCCTGCAGTCGAGAGTCGCAGGAGTGTTCGGAGTGGGAGCATCGTCCTTTCTTTGCTTTTTTTGGTGTGAGTGTGTGACACAATAACGAATAAGTAAGACGGAAGAAAGAAAAAAGAAGTAGGTTGAATATGCTTTCTCTCAAATCGTATCGGGGTGACATTCACACGCGTCACTCAATAACGTCGCTTCCCTTACTATCGCTACCACACAGAGAGTTTAAGATAACCCCCCTTTTGAAGATGAACATAAAACAAAGAGACGACCAGGAGGTACATCCTTCATTCTGAAATTCAACTTACACGAGCACCTTCTCTTTGAATTCAACTATTCAAGCAATTATATTAACTTAGATACTAGATCAAGCTTCTTTCCCTTCCCGATCGACCCCGCGATATCCCTTCAAACAACGAGGATCTGACAAATCAGCACCTATCCGAAGAAACCCTCGCTCACCTCCTAGCTCACGCTCAAACACGAATTCGACATCTAACACAACAAACACGCGCTCCAATAACGCCATGGTCGCATACAGCCTCAATAGCCCTCCAAACAGATCCACCAAACCCGTCCAAAAACGTATCTGCAAGAACAAACCGTCGAGCAAAGCGAAACCAAAATACTGCATCTAACGAAGCTGGAGAAGAGCCTCCAGATTTGGACGAAGTATCATGGGAAACTATTACCGCTGAAGAATACGCACTGATACAAGAACAATGGTGGCATGACGCTAAGTTTGAAAACGACTTGCTGGGCTCACGGAAAGAACTGAATCCAGTTGACCCGTGTGCAACTCCATTGAGTGAGTCAGACCAATGGCAGGCCCGTCACGATCGCCGCCTCCTTGTTGCTGATGTCGCGAAACCAATATGGCTCTCTGGCGTTGAATGGGATCGCGTCAAAAATGTTGTTGGTGTTCTTCCTTGTTGCAACGAAGGCAAGAAGGACGGTTCAACTTCACCTGTCCAGTTTGATTCCTTCAAAAAAGTGTTGCCGATGGGTGAAGACGACGACGTGATTACAAAAGTGCAAGAGATTCAACCTCGAAGTGGGAAATGGCGAATATTTAAGGATAAACGGACGGGTATTGTTCATCGCGAGTTGATTCTTGATCGTATTGATGACGTTCGTGTGCCCCGAAAGTATATGGATACAGAAGAATCTGAGAGAACACTTGTCAAAGAACTTGCAGCAGAAGGAACGGAAGAGGTTCTGTCGAAAAAATGGGCGGATTGGATGAAGCTTGTGCGGGAGTTGGGACCGCCAGTCAAAGTAGTGTCTTTGAAACCTAATAATACGAACCAAACAGAAGAAGCGAAGGAATCCACCAAGAAGGACAAACTTGAGGTATCGCGGACTTCAACCAAAAAAGAGACTCTGGCACACCGTGTGGCGCAACTACGAAAAGAAGAGATGATCCTGGAGAATGCTTTATTTGAGCTACAGTCACGGCATAAGCGAGATGAGTTGAAGTCAAAATTTAATGGTCTTCCTGGTGTGAAGGTTGGAACAGTAAACAGCCGTTACCTTGAGCAAGTCTGGAAAACAGCGACACAGATACAATAAATACGATTGTGACTTGCATTTGACTTTCAGTTCCAGCGAAACCATTTCAAAGAAAAAAAACCTGGGGAAAGAAGTCATGGGTTCGTTGCTGATTTCGTCATCATCCATTCCACGTCACCTTGGCTAGTCGCTGTATCGCAAGGCAGAAACGCCTGTTTACTGCTTTATGCCTAAATCGATCTCTCTACCGTCCCTGCACATTCCAGCTTCCCAATCCTCTTCAACAAGGTTCTTACCTCAATGAAACAGACACTTACCGCCCACGGCGCAGCGATGCCTCCGATCAATCTAACGCAATCAATGGACTCGAAATCAAGAGCGTTCCGATTGATCGCGACTCTCAGGTAAGAATGGGCTCTTAATTCTGGTGGCTTGAACACTGTTTCTGTTGGGAAGCAATCAAACATTCAACAATCAACAATTACAATAAGGACACGCCCTTCAACTCTCTCAGAAATATCAGCTCTAACACCGTTTGAGTGGTTGGACAGACTTATGTTCAAGTGATTGCCACTCATCATTTCTCATCCTCCATTCCCACTTCACGAGAGAAAACTCAACTATAACGTGTCCACTAGATGCAACACCCACGGATCAGCTATCCTTTCTCAGATACGGAGGACTCTGAAACTGAAGGCCCTTCGCCGGCAGCCCCACCAGCCACGTTTCCTCGAACCCTCTTGTCCGCCACAACTTCGCCAACTGCGGCTACTGCAGTCCCACCATTACCGCTTCCAGGGAGGAAAGAGTTTAGCCCAAAGAATGGAACTAAGGAGGAGTTTACGGGTGCTGCGGGTGGGCAAACTTCAGGCGGAGCTGGAAACGCTGATGATGGTTATGATTCCGATGAGGCTCACCGCGCTGTAACTGTTGGAGGAATCTCCTCAGTGAGTAATGGTCAGTCGGGAAGTATACCTGGATCTGTGGGATGGGGATCGTTGGATGCTGAGAAGGTATTAAAGAGTGGTTATCTATTGAAGAAGGGAGAGAAACGAAAGGTAAGCTGTTGGAATATCTGATACCGTTCAGTTCTGTTCTCAACTAATCGCCTATTTCAAATCGAATCAGACCTGGAAAACGAGATGGTTCGTGCTGCGGTCAGTGAAGCTTGCGTATTACAAGAACGACAAGGAATACGAACTTCTCAATATCATTCCACTCGAAAACGTGACTACCGTAGCCGATGTCGATCTTGCTCACCGACAAAACGTGTTTGGAGTCGTGACACGAGACCGAACATTCTTTCTTCAAGCCGAAAGTCCTAGTGAAATGGAGAGCTGGACATTCATATTACGTGAAGCGTTGAGGGAATTTCAAAAGCAGATGGGAGGTCCACCACCACCTGTCAGATCACGCGTCGCATCCAATGACCCAAGTCGCAGAGGAAGCTATGTAGCTTCGCCAGGAAGTAACCCAGGGACTATTGGAAGACCAGAATCCAAAGTTCAGTTTGCCGACAGCTTTGTCGTTAATCATGTGTCACCAACTCTCACTACTCCCCGAACGTCGTTCAGTGCTGGCAGTGGATCTGAAGCTCTTGTATCTTCTGTAAAGCGTCCTTCTCTAGGTGCTCCACTTGGAAGCAGACCGCTTTTGAGTTCCCCACTTGTCCCTGACCCAAATGGCAGCGATGACAGCAAATCACAAATATCAACACAAGAATCTATCGGAACAATGGATTCATCGCTTCTTACATATGTTTCCACCCCTTCTATGATTCCAACTGGTGGAGGCTCCTCAACTCTTGCAGTGGATGGCTTGAGACTCAGCAGCGTTTCCAGTTCTCTCTCACCTATCGCATCAGTGGATGGATCTGTTGAAGCAACACCTCGTCTTCAGCACCAACCGCATCTTGTGACAACAACTTCTAACCTCTCCAGTCTCCTTCAATCCCAACCTCAACCCCAGCCCCCTCTTCCTTCGACGAGTGGAATTCCGACACCGGCTATGTCACCACTCCATATGCATCAGCAAAATCAGGATGTTGTTGTTTCAGGCCAGGCTTCAGAGCTAACAAGTCCATCCTCTTCATCGGCCACTCAATCCCCAACATCGCCAATTTATGGATTCCAACCAAATACCGCAACATCAAGACAATACTCACAACAAGTAGGTGGTTCGGCCAGTATGTCTTTACCGACAAACTTTCGGAGCATGTCGAATGACACAGATGGTCCACCCACTTCGGCGATTCCAACGCCTTCCAGCTATAACCCATCTTCAGTCCCCACCAAATCAGCTCTCCGTAAACCAAGAGGGGATAGCACTGCAGTATCCGTGTCTCGCGCAAAGTCTGAAGCCTTACATAAAGTAGCACTGCGTGACGACCCGAATGCCGAATTCAAACCATCAGAAAGTGAAGCCTCGCTCCCAATTGTGGAGAAACGGAAGAAAGAACTGAACAACAGCGGTCAACAGTATGTGTTATCAAGTAGTGACGAGGATGAAGATGGAGGGTTGCTGTTTGTTGGGCCTAGTGGACTAATAAGGAAAGTGGGCAGTAGTTCGGCCGCTGGTGCTACTATGCAAGCGGTCGGAGAGCAGATTGTGGGAGTCACGGATAATACTGTTGTACGAGAAGGGTATTTACAGAAGCAAGGGACAAAGTACAACAAGTTCTGGAAGAAACGATGGTTTGTCCTACGGAATGGGAAACTAATGTGTTATAAAGATAGCGGGGTGAGTGTTTCTTGGTATTTGATGGAAGTTTACTGATGTCGTCCTTTGCAGGAATATGTGGTGAAGCGAATCGTTCCTATGCGGACTGTGTTAGATATTTTAGAGATTGATTCTCAAGGAAGAGGGCAGATGTATTGCTTCAAAGTCGCTTTGGCAAAGAGGACTTTGATTCTTGCTGCCTCATCGGAGCAGGAAATGGTGGATTGGATTGATGACCTCCGCAGAATCCACAAATTGTGTAAAGGGGAGCTTTAAATGTTTACTTTTGGCTATCGTTCTTCATTTCTGAATATAATTGATTGTTATTTCTGCGATCCTCTTTCTGGGTCAGGAAGGACAAGGGAAAAACAACTCAAAAGTCGCGCCACCCAGGATACCACCACCACCACCACGGCCATGTCCAGCAACAACCACAGCCACCCGAGCACCAGACGAGCGCCACCACGCACGTCGCCTGTCTTTGCATCGCTTCTCGGAGGCAAGTCGCTGCCACTCGGCTTTCAACGAGTAGCGCCGCGGGTCATGATTCCCCCACCTTCCTCCACAAACAACCTCGCTCTCAAACTGCCCCTGCACAGCCAACACGCTCTCAGAGTACTCTCTTCAAATAACAACTCTTTAAACTCCGCGTCATCGCCCTTGCCTCCAGCCATTCCGCCGAGTCAAAGCAATCCCTTGATTGCCAAACCTTATCTTCGAAATCTATTGGCTCTCAACTCCGCTCCCGGCCTCACTGCCTCAAAACTCAGAAACCCACATATTCTCTCACAGCCAACAGCCTCAGCTGATCAACTCCAGCGCCGCAAGAATATTCTCCGTGCCACCGTCCGCATACAACGTTGGGCCAGAGCAAACATCCTCAACAAATCAAAAAAGGCGGTCGGATATTTTAAAGCATCGCCCATCAACACGGCCGCAGCAGTAAAGATTCAGAGATGGTTTCGTAAAAGGTTACTCAAGATTCGGTTCGCGCGTCTAGTATCGACTGCTAAAATCGTCAAGATTCTGAAAAGCGTTGAGGGAGTCATGTCTAATCTGTTGATGGAAGGAACCTCTGGTTGTGTCGTTAACGCCAGCCGTATCCCCGGAACGGCACCCAGCCCTCTTTCTCACGTGTTTCACCAAAATAGTATCAACAGTAGTATAAGCAGCAATGCGGGATTTATGGAGATGAAAGACGAAGAAGAATCATTGAGTATGTCCGGAATTAGTGGTGGGAGTATGGACCTGGATAACTTTACCAACAGTCCTCGTGCCTTTTCAACAACCAGCGGAACGAAACGTGTAACCTCTCATTCTCATTTCCCAACGTATTTTAGTCCTATATCTTCCCCACGTCTTGTGCCAACAGTCGTACATCTCCAGTCCTACATCACGAGTCTTTCCAATTTGATTCAGGAAGTCTCAACCGTTCCTTCAACATCCCCTAGAATCTCAAAAATGAAGCAGTCAACTATTTCGCTAATTGAGCGTTATATTGATTGTGTGTTGGAAGACCCAGTCTCGTCATCAGTCGCCTTTGATTTCGCACAACATCAATTAGACGCCCTTCGAATCACAACAACAACATCAAATAACGTTGAAACAGCTATTTCAAATCATGGCGGAGTTTCAGTCGAAGGAACAGCTCAAGACGAAACTACGAGCACCGACGAATCGAATACCACTCACTCTAGTATGAAAGGATCGTCCCACCTAGACAAGCTTATTATTATTCGTCGTATGGAATACGCTCTTATGCAATCTATTTATGGACTTGGTCACGGCAGCTCAACATCATCAGAGATTATTACGAGCCGTATGGAAGGTTTCCCTTCTTACAGCAGCGCAACTGCAGCGGAAGATTATATTCTATCGGACTTTTACAATGATGCCGCGTTTGCTGGAATCGAGTCTCCAGCTGGAAGACAGAGGAGTCGTGAAAGCTCCACTGTTGCCTCTCTGTTTGAAGTGGCTATCGATACAGACTCAGAAGCTGGAATGAGTGAAGGGTTGAGGAAATGTTGTGTAAAGGGACTTTGTCGGAGGAATGGCGTCTGTCGTGGAGAAACGAATGGGAAATACGGAGGGAGTGACGAGAATCAGGCGGTGGATCGTTATTCGGAGAGTGGATCAGAAATTTGGGAAATGATTTGAAAGTTTGAATGGAAACATTTGTAATATCTTGAACCATCTTGAACCATTTTTCTCATTTTATTGTGCGTTTTACAGGAAATCGAACTTCCACGCACTTTTTCTCTTGGATCTCCCTTACCAGCCACACCAACACGACCAAACTGCGTATTGGTAAATAATGGATATCAGAGGCATCGTTGAGGACCATCAAGTAACTGCCAAAGTTGAGCCATATTGCCTGTAAATGTCCTACTTCATGTGAGTCAAAAGAGTCCACCTTGCAATTATTCAAGAAATCCAAATCAAGGATTCATTTCAAGAAGCTGATTTAAACAATAAATGTTTTATAATGTTGAAGTTGCCAGTAACTGTTTTGAGTTAAACATGCCTTGTGCCGCTGAGGTTCAACCAGACAGCGAGCTGCCGTAAACAACGGCAACAACACGCGCTTTTTTTTTCGGGCAGCGATGACGCAATCCTCCTTCCAGCAAAATGATTGGTCCGCGCTTTTTGAAAGCGCTTTTTTTCTGCGTGGAGTTCGGTCTGGCGCTGCGTGCGCAATATAAACGAAATGATAATTGGAGGAGAGCAAACACCTAGACGTCTTCCCTTGCCGATGAAGAAATTGCAATTCCAATCAGACGGACCTTTGTGGGCGCAAGTCATTAAAAAAGCCAACGAGCTGTTGAAACCAGAATCTTTACCCGACTCTCAGGAGAATCAAATGCATTATTTCAAAGTAAACGAGGAGTGGGAACTTATGAAGAAAGCCGCAGAATCGCTTTATGAACTTAGTGTTACGAATGTAGATAAATCTCTCCACCGAAACCTTCAAATCCTTCATCATTGGTGTCAGGCTCACGGTGTTACCTCAACGGAGAAGGCATTCAAAGCAACGTGGTCTCATGAAAAAATTCTGAGACTGGCGATTATTGGAGAGATGAGAAAGTTTGTGGAGAACCAACTTTGCAATATCCAACCGAAGGAAAATCTTACATTGGCGTTGTTGGATGGCCGCATTAACTTTTACAAGTATATTCACAATCTTGATATCAAAAAAGGAGCCGCTGGAGATAACGAGCTGCAATGCCTTCTTGGGTGAGTCAAAGGTCATGATTGCGAGTCTCTTAACCGTATCCATACAGAATCGAGAGAGAATTAAACAATATACGAGAAATTTGTCAAAGTATCAGAGATTCTCTCCGTTGTGCCGAGCTTTACGATCGAATTGCTGTCAAGTTTGAACATCTTGCACATCAAACCCAACAGCTCATGTTTGCCACACGAGAAATCAGACCGCCTCATGGAAATTACAACGAGATTCAAGAGCGCCGCTCGAAGGATGGCGTTGGAGCTCTTGCAATACTCTCGTATTCACTTGGGAAGCGCCCTTTGGAAGTAACTAGCGACACAACGGAGTTTCTCAACTTCTCTTCTGGGTTTCTCCCACTTTCTAATTCGAAATTATGGTCTATTGGAAGTGAAGATTCCGTCGAGGACAAAGCTTTCAAATTTGCTGCAACTCAACGACGTCCAAGAATAGCCCTTGTAGGAAAACTTCATCAACGAGGAGACAATGAGCACATGCAGCTATGTTTGCTTTCTTCTCATACTTGGAACCCGTTTGCTCCATCTGCCGTTTATCGGAGGGAAATTGTGTTACTTGCAACAAACTTAGTTCCTCAAATGCTAAAAACGTTCAACGCCGCAAAAACAATGAAAATTAGTAAAATTCTTGTCAGTTATGGTGGCGAAAAAATTCTCGGAGAATACGACATTGACGCCTCAAAAATTCTGAAAGCAGCCACAGATGACCTAAAAGCCTTCAAAATGTTCTGCGTCAAATCTATTCATTCTTTCGATAAAAAGCGACACAGCCAAGGATTCATGAAAACAGCGACCCACTTGTCCAAGTTATCCAAAAAGTTAGAAGATATTGTATTTTATATACAAGAACTGATTGAGGAGATTGAGAAGCTACAGAGAACAATTGAGCAAGTCACAAAGGTTGGGGACGAGGAGTATAACTGGGAAAAGAAAAAGCTGTTCCACTGCTTGAAGCTGCGGGATGACCTTGCAGAAATTGGAAATGGTCCTGTCAATAGAGTTATTACTTTAAACAAGTCACTTTCCGCGCCACCTGTTCACCATGCTTAATTATCTTTGTTGTTTCTTAACATCATTCAGAGCCTCATAGAAGATCGAAAAACATTTCAATTTCATGGTAAAATGAATGAATAAAACCTCATATCCAATATGCGTTGGTGCTGGTGATATCTTGGCTGTTAAGTCAAAAACAATTAATTCATTCCAAACTACAAGACATTCTTGCCAATTGAAAATAAAAATTGGACATCAATTAAGATGCTTTTGATAAGAAATTTTCAGTCCTTCTCTTGTTTGTTTGTATTGAACATCGGAATAACAGTTAAAAGTGAGGGAAGATTCTTTCAGATTGGTTTAAACTGGATGTAGTCAATCTAATGTTAATTTATCAATCTTGGTGGGACACAAGAGTCACCAATTTGTAAGAGCTGTGGTGTGGTGGTTAACATCTTCATATATTTCGCAAGCAGTTGGGGGAACACGTATATTTATTCAGCATTATTCTCTGACTGAAATATCATCCAAGTGATACGTACGAAGCCTTTGGTCCCAAACCATCACGAATCACACGCGTCTCCACAACTAGTTTCTCCAAGTGCAACAAAACGCTCCTTTCCGCAGCAGGCCAAATATTTTGGTTGTACTTTGCGTAGATGGTTTCCACAATCTGCCAGCTGGTGCAAGGAGCCTTCTGCCTCCTCAAAAAGTCCAAGATTTCGTTTTCTCTGTCCACACGATGCTGAATATATTGTTCAACCACCTTCGACCCATTTTCTAAGTCTGGACCGTGTCCCGGATAGATCTTGTCAATTTTGACACAATGCTCTAGGGTTTTCCGTAAGGAGTCCATGTATTCCTTCAAATCGGTGAAGACGGTGGATCCCTGTCCCAACACTGAGTCTCCTGAAAATAGAGCACATTCATCTTGCAGGTAAAAGACGACGTGATCATCCAAATGCCCAGGAGTGTAAATAGCTTTTACTTTCGCGCCTTCCACTTCAAAGACCTGGCCTTCTTCAATGTGATTGTAGTGAATATCTCTTGCAGTGTCCTGATCAGTGATTCGTTTCCATATTTTGATTGGCGAATGAGAGGATGCATCCAAGATGTGTTTGATACCGCCAATATGGTCTATGAGCATTTCAAATCAGAGGTGTGTGGGAGTGTACAACAAAGAAGGTACCATGATGCCGATGTGTAATCAAGATGTCTGATATAACAGCATTTCCTCGTTCCAGCAATGCTTGTTGCAGCAGTGGAAGGTAGCCCGGCTTCCCCTCCCCCGTGTCAATAAGCAGCCGTCTCGCACCAGTCCCGACAAGATACGTGTTGGTTCCCTGAAGAGTAAACTTTCCCGGATTTAAGCCGCGGACAACAGAGACGCGGGCCGAGAGAGTTGCCGTGTTGGCCAGAGCGACAAGAGCTTCCATCACTTCCAAGGTCAAGTAACTCAAGTTCAAAAGAAATTATCCCCCAAACAAGCTCCTCTCGCACACACAACAACAACACATAAACCGATCATGGGAAACAAACTCTCTCTGGCAGAAAGAATCGAAAACGCGGACAAGACGATGGTCCTCAACTTGAGCGACGCCGCCCTCAAGAAACTTCCCCTCGATGTTCTTGCCATCAAACAACTGCGATCACTTGATCTGTCAGGAAACAGGCTGGACGATCTTCCTTCAGGCTGCTCAAAGTGGACAAACCTCAAAACAGTCAACCTCGCTTCAAACTTATTCACAAACGTCCCTCTTGACTTGACCAAATTAACCAAGATCGAAACCCTGAACCTCGCTTCAAACGCCCTCTTTGCTCTTCCCGCTGAACTATCCCTCCTTACGAGCCTCAAAACCCTAAACGTCTCTTCCAATCGCCTTCGAGCCCTTCCCGATGAACTTGGGGAACTCAAGTCCCTCATCACCCTGGACATTTCAAACAACCAAATCACTACCCTTCCTTCCTCGTTAGGTTCTTGTAAACGTCTTGAAGAAATCAACGCGAACGAGAACTTGATTCAAGAGATTCCTGTTGCGTTCAGTGGTCTACCCGAGTTAAAGGCAATTCGGTTGGTGAATAACGCGTTGCAATCGTTTCCTTCTGCTGTCCTCAAGAACACACGACTTGTTTGGGTTGACATTGGTGGAAATGGGGACTTTGATGAATCAAAGTTAAGGGAACTCGATGGATATGCTGAGTTTGAAGCGAGGAGAAAGGATAAGATTATCAATCGTGAAAAGTGATAACAGAATACATTTGTAGTTTTTGAGTTGTTTCTGGAAAATGTTGACCAAATTCGCATCAGTTGCTTGGGTGATTGTACTGCTGTCCCTCTGTTGTCTCGTTGCCTTCGAAGTCACAATTAGCGAATCCCGTGGCCACAAAGCTGTCGTCTCGAGCAGACCTAATACGTGGGGCTTTGAAGATCCAATTGTAATGATTGGTGATTCCCTCACTTTCGAAGCCCATAGTGCTCCGGATTTTGGCTTTGGCATTCGTTTGGAGGCACACTTTCGTAGGCGTCGAGATATTCTTAATCGCGGGATCTCAGGTAAATGTGCCACCTTACAGTGGAAGATGCTTGGACCAACTCAAGCAACACCTAGGCCAAACTGCAAGCTATATTCAACCTCAAATCGAATCAATTCTTAAATCGGCGCTTGCGGCGGATCAAAGTCCGTTTGTTTTGACTCTGTGGCTGGGAACTGAGTGAGCTTCTTCACTTCTGGAAGTGATTCCAACGAGCTAACTAAACGACAGCGAGGCATATCAAAACCTTCCAACTGAAGTTTTCATCAAGAGCATGAAAGATATGATCATTTTTACGAAACAGAAACATCCAAGAACCAAGATCCTTTTAATCACGCCTGCACCGATGTTAGAAGAGGAACCGCGTCAACGAACGCAAGTTCTCAGAAATGCAGTGATACAATTGGCTTCAGAGTTAAATGTGGGCGTTTTGGACTCATGGAAGGTCTTGTTAGGTCCCAGCGGAGAATACAACCCCAGCGTATCGAGATTCTATTACGACGGTAATTTTCCTCACCAATATTGTTGTCCAATGCTTTCAACTTAAAGTTGTCTTTGTACTCAGACGTGCACTTCAACAACCTTGGCCATCAAGTCTTTTTTGACGAAATTGTAAAGCATCTGTAATATATAAAAAAAAGAATATGGTATATAATTCGTCCTTATTCTGTTTGGAGAATCAATGATTTCCAAGAATTGTCACAACAAAACACAAAAATGAAAGTCAAATGGGGATTCTTGAAACGACTACACCTTGATCATACATACGGTAAATCAGACCAATAGCAAGTGTTTGTGGTCTTATAAAGCATACAGGGTTGCTTACGGCTAGATCCGCCTACCTTTGCTTCCAGGCCTTCAACTTATTGGACTGGCGAGGCGAAGGGTCTCTTGACGATGTACAATTCCACGCCTTCATGTCGATAGCAACGGATCTCACTGAAAAACATATTTACAAAGTGTTTGATATTTTTGATCTTGACCGCAGTGGATCTGTTGAGTTTGATGAAGTGAGTCTCCATCCATTGTTTCATAAATAGAAGAAGGAAATGGAAAGGAAGCATAATAATATTGTTATCTTGTGTCGTGGTATGTCTCGCGTAACTAACTTAACTGTCAACAATTAGTTTTACCTGCTCACTTCCATCCTCGTCGCCATCAAAGACAATCAGGGAAAGCAATTCATGTATCAACATTGGCGTACTTGTTTCGAGATTCTTGATGAAGACGGAGGAAGGACAATCTCACTGACAGAGTTTTGCACATTGGGATTCTTGTTCAACTTTACGCCGCGCGCCATTCAGAATATTTACAAGGAGTTTGATGTTGCCGGAAATATGGTTAGTTCATTAATGAGGACATTTTTGATGGAAATTGGAAGAATTGTATGAAATTGGATACTTCTTCTGTAGCGCGGCCACAATCCAAACCTAACAACATCTGTTTATATAGGAACTTGACTACTCTGAATTCCGGCTATTTGTTTTGGCTGCTATAGAAATGCAAAAAAGACTTGATAATGAAATCGACCCGCTACCCACACGAATCTACAAATACGTACAAAGCCATTTACAAAAAATGAATTTACCCTTCCTCAAGAAAGGATCTGAAGAGGATGTGAATGGTCAAAGTCAGGGTAGTGAACCCATGCTGATGGTCGCGGCACAAATGGTGCGAAGAATCACGACGGGTCGATCTGCTTCGCGGTCTGTTACTAAGAGTACAGAACGTCGGAATAGTATAGCGTTGTCTCAGCAGCTCCTGGAGGAAGACGGGGATTTGGAGGCACAATTGGGCAATGTGAAGGAGGAAGCTGAAGATGTTTTGAGTGTAAAGGAGGGGGAAAAGGACACTAGTATTACTGTATGAAGGAAAGTACTCCACATAAGTTTTCTTTTTGTTTCTCTTCCAAACTTTACTATTATTTTCAGAGAGGAAGAATATACGTCTTCACTTTTTCTTTGCCAAACTTCACCACAACTCACTGATGGCTCACCCAATGCGAAAGCAATACACCCTGACGTACAAGTTGCGCATCGTCGATGAAGTGCGAGCACTCTCTGCCTCGCTTGCTGCTTCTGCTCCGCACAGGAAGATTCGCAGTGGTGCTCTTACTGCCGTTGCTACTAAACATTCCCTCAACAGGCCAATGCTGTCCAAGTGGGTGCGATCGTTTGGAACCATCAAAGACGATTCTGCGAAGCGAGGTGGGAAGTATCTGCACTGTGGATGGGGAAGTGTGATGGTGGGCGGTGGAAGGAAGGAACACAGTCGCATCAACAGCCCCTCCCTCTCTCTCGCGCATTAGCGTAGATTTTGATGGCAACCCATCTATACTCTCTCCATCTCCCTCTATGGTGCGCTGTATGTTCCTGGAGGAGGAAGTGAAGCTGTTTGGACTGGTGGCGGACCAGAGAAACCGTGGATATGCAGTGTCGCCGGCAGACTTGCGCGAGTGGATGTTGGCATACGTGAAGGATCCCTTGAGTTTATTGGCTGATGCAGCGCTGGATGTTGGAACGGAACAGCGTAGAGAAACCTTCACTGCATCGTCCCGCTGGTGTACAGGATTCATGGAGCGATATAGATTGAGCATCAGAGCGAGAACTACAACCAGAACTTGTGGGTTGTTGGACCATAGTGACACTCCACCCCTCCCTCTACCCATTCTCTCCTCCTCCTTCATCAACCAAACCACGCAAAACAAACCAAAAACAAATAAAACCAATAAAACAAACAAAAACATTTTCTTTACTCCTGTTTCGTCTTTTGTGGCTGGTACTGATCCAAAGATCGCTGTTTTGATGATTTCATTTACAGGCAGCAAACGAATGGTCTCACTGTCAAAGATATTTACAACTTTGATCAAACTAGACTCTACTTTGATATGTCGCTCAAGAAGACGGTGCATTGGAAAGGATCGACAATTGTAATCATCAAGAATACTGGAAACGAGTCGACTGGATTCTCGGTTGGATTGACATGTCGCGGGGATGGACATCGACTTCCCCCATTGGTTGTCTTTAAAGGTGCAAGAACTGGTCGACTGGCCAAAACGGTGCCTGCTCAAGTTAGTGCTCTTGGAGTCGGTCTTCAAGTTACATTTCAACAAAATGCATGGTTTGACAGTGACGTGATTCTCAACGAGTGCATTCCTCAATTTAAATCTGAAACTTCTGGAAGAAAGGTGATGATGGTGTTGGACAGTTACAAAGCTCACCTGACTCAACCAGTGAAGGATGCATTCAAGAATGCTGCAATAATTCCTGCTGTGATTCCTGGTGGATACACGTCAAAACTTCAGCCACTAGATATTGGAATCATCAAACCTTTCAAAGATGGAATTCGGCGAAGGTGGACAGTTTGGATGCGGAATTCCATCACAGATGCGAGCGAGTTGAATGCAGATGGAAGAAGAAAGCGGCCAAGTCACGCAATTATTTGTAGTTGGATTAGTAGTGCTTGGAATGATGTGGATAACAGCGTGTTTGAAGCTGCTTTTAGGAAAGGGCTTTGGGCAAGAAGAGCCGTATAAAAAATAAAGAAAGAGAAAGAGACAAAGATAAGACTCTGTTATAACAAGAGTTCTTTGGTTTGGGGTTCCAAAGGAAAGGTTGCATAAGTCTTTTTCGTACTCCCCTTCCCTCTTCTTCTCATAAATTTGTCCGAACTTCACCAACCTGTCTCTCCTCTCCACACCTGTGACTCCCTCCCATTCACGACTATTGTATTTGCTGTGCTGGGTCTCCCTCGGAGTCCCGCCGCTGCAGCGCATTGTCCTGCTGTCTGCAATCCTTGAGCTCCTCTGTCCGAACATCCCGCAGCGAACGAATGCTTACATTCGTCCTCGGGTGAAGTGCATTACAATTTGCATTTCATTGTGACTGTTGCTGATGCCCTTTGTAGCGCCTCTCCGCGCGACATCATCGGGCGGCGCTTCAACACAACGTCACAACACCTTCTTCCCTTCCCACACAATTCACATGCGCCATTCATTGACTGCGTTTATATTAACATCTGCATCAAAATCACGAATTTTCTTTATTGGTGATATACTGGAGCGAGCCAACACAATGTCGAACCGTTTTAACAACAGAGCCACCAAATGCATCCACCAATGCAGTTTAGTTAAAGAAATCAATTTGTCGCGCTGATTTTGCCATTAACGCCAAAGGCGCGTTTCCTAATGTCGAACGTCAACATGAATTTTCACTTGCTGTTTGAATAATCTATTTATACTATATCATCTTGGATCTCCTTAGGACTTTTGTCTCTGTACATCATCTCAAATTCCTCTCTTATCTAGTGTTGAATTCATTTTCCCCCTTTCGAACTCAACTTTCGCAGAAATTCTTTAAAATTGAGGTATCCTCCGCCACCGCCTTCCCTTCCATCCCTTCCCACTTTCTCTATCTCCTCTCTCTCGCGCTCTCTTGTCTTTGTTGTGTATTGGTGTGGACCTTCCAGATTCGGCTCACTCGTCATTACATTCTTCATAACCTTGTGTCTCCTTCCTTTCGTTTCAATTTCGGCCACCATATCCTCTCTTCAACTCTCTAACATGAATTCTTTAGTTGTCAACGTATGCCGAAACGTAAACTTGACAATATTGCTGACGTCGAAGGCGTTGGTCAAGGATTCTTTTGTCACCGCACAGACTGTGCGAAGAAGTTCGCGACAAAGGCATTGTTGGAAAAACACAATCGCGATCATGTGAGTATGCTGTTTGTTGATTGTATGATCTGATAGCTGTTGTAGGATTCGAGAAAGGTGGCTGAGTGTCTTGTAGCTGAAAGCCAAATGGACGTGGACCAGCCCCTCGTATGTTTTCTATCTTATTGTGTACGTCATAATTGATTGTGCACTTTGTAGTTTGGTTCTGGTTCGGTCAATGAAGGGAATTCCACCGAGTTTGGTGAAGGAGTCATCGACGTACATTCAACCAATCAATCCTCTTCCAGTGTCTTTCTGCCACTTATGGTTGGTGCTTTATTGTCTTTACTGACCAAGCACTAATATTTCTGAAGTTCGGATTCCCAACTCCTGACAAAGATAAGATGATCAAGAAGTGGGAAGCAGAGCTCCACTCTTGTCACCTGTGTTCGCGACAAGTCAAGGATCTTTCTGGTCACATCAGGCGAATGCACACTAAACCACGCATTGTTTCAGTAAGTGTAGATTTGTGATCGTTGTTTGACTCTTACGCAATCTTCAACAGAGCTCAGATGACTCAGCATTTGATGCCAAACCCATTGACATTCTCATCAACTCGCTGTCCTGCCCTGTCGAGTTCTGTTTGCGCCAAAATACTGCCGAGGAGTATCCTGACTGGGCTCGTCAAGTTTTGGATGGATTGATGGCTGCCGATGGGTTGTCAAAGTGCGAAAAACTCCTCGAAACAATCAGACGTATTCGCCAAAACAATGGGCGAAACCTCCAAGCCTGTCTTGAGGCTTGTCAATCTGTCTTCCCAAAAGGCCATCCCGACGCTGCCTACTTTGAAGCACACTCTGTTCTTGTTGATGCATATGGAGATGAAATGACGCAGTTCTGGAGGTTCTTGAGTGTAAAATACAGTGGAATCTTGGGTTTTCCAACGGTGATGGAGGTGTGTGCATCCAATCTTGTTTGTCGACATCCAAATCTAATCTTTATATGTTGTAGGTCATACTGCAGCATTCCACCACAGCATTGCCAAAGCGTTTGAAGCTGGAATGGTTGACGACGGATTGCTTCATAAAGTGGTGGATCTGTCCCCAGATATGACTGTTGCGACCGCTTTGCTTGCGCCTGGAAAGCGAGTTCTTCTTCGAGTAGTTGCTGAAATGAAGATGTGTGCGAGGGTTATCTCCAACCTACCTCATCTGTTGTGCCTTGCAACAGCGGGTTTCCTTGTAATGCAGTCCATAGTGCAGCCCCTTGCAATACAAGTACAAGCTTAATCAGCAGTGGATCTGCTGGAACAGTTCCTTGCAACCCAAATCAAGCAACAAATGATTTCCCGTGCAACGCTGGACAACCACCAACAAAAACCAAAGCTCCGAGGGAGGAAAAGGTTCAAGCCGCAATATATGGCTTGTTGATGCTGGTCAAGCTTGAGTTGTTTGGCGCCGCTGGAATTCACATCATCAAAGTGAACGCATATGGGAAGTACGCAAAAGATTTCTTCAAGCAACAGCAGTTTCCTGTTGTAGATATGTATGACTCCGATGAAGCCAAATCCAAGAAGCTGAAATCCTCTAATCCGCGAAAATCCTCTTGTTTGCCATCAGTCGCGTTGTGTATGGATACGACCACACTGCAGCCATGAAGTACAAGCCCAACTTTCAGAAAGGACTATCATCATCTCCAATGCTGAAACAAGTCCGGGAATATCTTGACTTTCTTGTTAATGCCCACTTGAATTCTGCATTCTTGGCTTCACTCCAACTTTCCCCATCTCAAAAAGCTTCTTTGCTGCCAAAAGTGTATGAATATTTTGCAAATGCTGTTGCTGGATCAGATAGTCGGTTTTGGTGTGTCGATGCAAGCTATGATGTCATGTCAAAGTCGAAGTGCACACCTTCAGTCGCCAGAAACCTCTTCTATGGTGATTCTGCAGGTATTGCAAACATCAATCCAAAGTTTGTGAATCAAAAGGACCAGCAAAATGTGATTTGCGGCGATGTCTATCAGTATTTTTCAGATTGGTTGCGTGGTCAACCTCAAGAGCCTGTCCAGAAAGTAAGTCTTGCCTTCTTAAATTGGTTTGCTTACTTTTTTACTCAGCCAAAAGCAGTTCCCATCAACTCTGAGGCTTTATTGCGAATCAAAGAACAAATTGTCACTCAAGAGCAATTCGAATTAGCAACTCTCTATAGAATGGCTTTTGGAGTTATTGGTGGTTACCTTGCAGATGCACTGCATACGTTTACCACTAGAGGTGTCTCAAATATGTCCAAAATGCGTTCTGGAAAGGATACAGACACTCTTCTGAAGTCAATTGAGGCTACTTGTCGAATTAACAAGCAGCCAAATCAAATTCTTATCCGAATGTCATTATTGTTTCAGTGTTGTCATTCATCCAAGCTGCACCCTTTCCAGGACTTTTGCAACTTTGTTCAAGACAATGTCAACACTGTTGAAGATATTTATGTCAGAGATATTGTGAACTTGAGGCTGTGGCGTATGTGACTGAGGATGAAATCAAGTCTCAGAAATTTTGGATCGCATGACTGTAGTTGCTTCGCGAATGAATCGCTGGTCGGTATTTACAGTGAAGCCAACTGATGACGGAATTGGAAGGGGACTTGGAATTCAACACGTTCTGGGACTTGATGCGGCAAACAGTGTTGTGGTGTTTTACTTTGAGCCGACGGGGGAAAGGCAGATGTGTCAAGTTGTGATATCGCCTGGGGATGAAAAAATGACTGAGTTGCGTCAACTTGCTCAAAGCCTCCCCAAATGTCTGAAAGATCATATCCAAGCTTTACCACAATCTGTTGCGTCACTTCCATTCCAAGCCCTTACGTCACAGACTATATCCTTCAACAGTATTCAATACCTACTTGTCAATCTGTCTACAATCTGTTCTACAGTCCTCAAGTATTAGTGGGTCAGATTCTGGACTTGGTTGTTGATAAGGCTGAGATTGATGGACTTGAGATATCTGTTTCGCTACGACTTGGATTGTTGTCTGCAAAAGTTGTATATGGTATGTTCAACAAAGAGCTTGACAGATCCAAGACTTTGTCTACATCAAGTGTCACAATGCAACTGGGCCTGATTTCCATTTTTCGCCAGTTTACTCCTGCAAATTTGTCAACATTGGATCCTTGCCGCACTCCTGGGCGCAACCTCAACAAAACTGACTGCTTGTACGTGAACATTGATCTAGTTAGTTCAAATACTCTGTTTGATTGTATTATGCTTTCTGGTTCTGTTGACCTGAGTCTTGGCATTGTTGCAAACAAGGAAACGCTGTCTCATTACCAACAACATTCCAAAGGACAAGCATTAATTCGAACTGTGCAAATTAAGATGTCCAAGAGAATTCATCCTTTGAAGTCCATCCATGCCGAAGATTTCAACTCTTGTCTCAGAATCACCTCAAAACCAATCCTCAACAACCAGTTGTCTCAACAGCGTGCCCCCTGTCATCAAAGGAACTGCCTCTGCTGCACCACAATACTACGCATCCCCCAACCCATTCAGCAGCCTTTCCTCATGGGAGAGTGGATTTGATGATGAAGAGCCACTGATTTCAGTCAAAGAAAGTGATTCTAGGCAAAATGATAATGATCAATGCATACATCAAACTCCAAGAGAAGAAATGAAGGCATTTGCAGATATTTTTGATGAAACTGTAGATTCTATTGCGAAACAAAAGCAAGACTGTAAACGTGTCTATGCAGCCAAGAAAGTGATTGATGGAATTGATATTCCAGTTGGTAAGTGTTTAGCTTTTTACTTTTCAATGACTCGCTGACTTTCTTACAAGCAACGTATGCAAGTGGAACTACATCAAAAGCAATTGAATATGCTGAAGCACTTTCTGTTATGGTGACTCGTCTGCATAGTGGAGCCCGTACTATGCTTGCTGGAATGTGTGCGGCTCGGAAAAACTTGAATCTTGCCTTGTTTGAAATTGCTACATTGAACCATATCCCAGTCGACTTTGAAGCCAATGAAGGGCAGATTGCTGATCTTGCCAAATTGATTCCGTCTTGTTTCCGCTTCAACGAGTTTGATGCATCTATTCAGGATGACACTGTGATGAAGTTGGCATGGAGTGTGAGTGACATCAATATCATGACTAGTATAATGCGTCGAAGTATTGAATCCAACACTCTTGGAAACTTGGTTCATGTGACAAAGACGTTTGCTGAAACTGAAGCTGCCACAGCAAATGAACGTAAACGTAGACTTTTATTCATGTTGTGTGGCCTTGATCCAGACAACGTGAAAGGTTTTGTGCAGCGAGTTGTAATTGATAATGTGTCTAAGGACAAGGCGGCAGCACTCATCAAGGCTGGCACTCCTTATATTGTTTGAACACTGGCCAAGACAAGTTTGAGTTTTGGACATTGAAAATGTATTGGGATTCAAAAACCAAGGAACAGCAAGCGTTTCTTGATATACTCTCTTTTTTGTTTGCCCAGTGTTCTTGATGTGGGTCTTCCATACGACGATGATCCAGTTCGGTTGATGGTGCAAGGTATACAAAAGGAAGTATGTGGTTTATTCTATGCACCTGGTGCAGGATTAGCGGTTATGCTGAGCGTTTGAGAGTACTGCAGCTGAGTTTGTTGAATGAAGAGGTACCTATGTCTTGTTTTGTGATTTACTTCTCACTATTGGATACAAAAACAGGAAGCAAACTTCATCACTGTTTTCCATGTTTATTATCACCCATATATGATTCCATGATTTCATCCAACATTCACGACTTGTCAAAACCATATCCTGTTGATTATACGTCAGCTGAAGCACTGGATATTTCTCAAGCTGTCACTGACCTTGCTGAACGTCTCAAAACCTGGGATGAATGTTTTAGTCATGAATACTCCAAGCTTCTGTCAACTCCTAATATTTCCATAAACACTTCCAAGAGATCAGAAGTAGTTGATCTCATTTTGGTTCCTGTTGTGAATGGAATCAAACGTCCCCATATTCATCACAACGTTGAGAATCTTACGCATGGAGAAGCTATTGCTCTTAAAGTATGCTTGTCACGACAGGTCAACTCGTTTGTAAGTGGGACGAGCAAAGCAGAAAAAATGTTTCCATTCTTTCAAGGAACTTCAAGCGCTGCTACATCTCTCTTGTCAACAAACTTGATCATTTCGTTGCAAAGTCAAGATGATTTACTATTCTCCGCGCTGCCAAGAGCACTTGCTATGTTTTGTGTCAACAACGGCGCTCCAGCTTCACAGACAATATCTGAGATTGCTGCCTCCAAGTCCTTTGAATCTAGTCAAAATGATCTGTATGGATCAGTTTGTGTTCAACGCTTCAGTTATATGTTCCACAAGATGCAGGATAGAGGTAAAACCAAGGATGCAGTTGAAAAAGAAGAGAAAGATGATCAGTACTATGTGGATGGAGTCAGCCATGCAGATTGGGCAATGTTGTCAGACTTTATTGATTTCAGCTATGTCCAGGATAATCTCTTCAGTGCCCAAAATAATCTGTCTCCTGTGTTGACAGAAGGCTTCATCTGTGGAAACTCACAGTGCTTCCAAGCTGCTCTACGTGGTGTCTATGGAGAAGGTAAAGGTTTGAAAACCAAGATCTATAACATGCTGAAAGAGGGAAAACGTGAGCACTTTCTTCTATGTATGCCTTTGTAAATCTTAAATTGACAGATCCTCATATTATCAAGCTTGTGGATTCTTTCAATAAGGCGTATCTGGGAGACGGAGTGGTACTAAATGGTTATCAAACACTTGCGGCCCAACCTTTGCACTTTCCTGCTGGAAATCTGTTCTATGCCTATCATGGCGATGCCGCCCATCCTGATTTGAATCCGTCTCACATTCATGAGGGTATTAGGTTCTTCTCAGTCAACAGTACTTCTTCACGAGCTCATCAGTATTCTGAGGACAGTAAACAGAGACCAAAGCTATGTGTCTCCAACATTTGTTTTGATTTGGGGCTTCCAAAGGATGGTTATCGTGTGTACATGGAAGTGACGGAGACTCATCCTGTCAATCTTTTTTGGGAGGGAGCTATTGTGCTGCGGAAAGATCTGGGAAATCCATATTTGATTGATTTGATTGCCAAGGGGTCTTCTGCGTTCTTTGCCAAGGGAGCTGCAAGTTTTCACACTCCATTGGTTATGCACAGACGAAACCCTAAAGAAGAGCCACACCCTCGCGCACCACGTGTTGATTCTTCTGGACATCCTTGGATAGCAATCCAGCCACTTTGGAAACCAAAAGGTAAACACTTATTCTTCTTGTTTGTTTTCTGATTGGGGAACAGAATCAAAACGTCAAGTAAAACGTGATGAACGGAATAATCGCTCTGTAGATTCATCACTGTTTGCTGCATCTCCACTGTTAACTCTTCAGCAGCAGCTTGACAATCCTAACTGGCAGCCCTACTTTTGGAGACCAGAGCATGGTGAAAATATGAAGAGGTTTGAAGCTGAGTTGAAGAAAGAGTTGGAAATTCAAGTATCAAAAGCGCCTCACATTGATTTCAACAAAGACAGTTTCAATGTTCTTGGTGCTGATATTGGTGACTTGTCTTCTCTTTCTGGAACGCTTCGGAATGGTGACAAGATACGAACAAAACCAAACAAGGATGTGAAACGACGAAACAACAACATCAGCAACTTGCAGTCAGAGTGGGATCTGAAAGTGAATGAGGATGACAGGGTTCACAATTTGGATTGTGCTGTTGTAGAGTTGGAAAATGAGCTGGCATCCATGAGATATGCAATTGCAGAATGGCAAAGTGGAAAACTTGTGGATTTATTGAATGGTGGTGCTCCGTACTCCGCCGAGGAGATTGAATACTGGGAGCATTTATTGCTGGAAGTGAAGGAGACAGTGCGACATACTCGCGCTGTTGTCAAAGAGAGTGTTAATCAGGATCGATTGGAGTATCAGACTGGTAATCAAGACATGCTTGAAAATGCACGTAACAAGCTCTTGAAAAATGCTGGAGTCGGATGTGGTGAAAACTTTGGAGTGTTTGTTCCCCGCGGGTATTTGGAGGAAATTGAGTATGAGCGAGGGAAGTTAAAGAAGCCAGTTGAATCGGTTCATAGAGTGTTCAAGATCCTCTGCTTGTGCTGTGAGGCTCTATTCATACCCAAGTATTACGCAACTGGAAAGTATGCATGCTTGGCATATGGGAAACTCTGGGGGAAACTCAAGTGGATGAAAGAGATGCGAGGAGGCTTTTTTTGTTTTGTGTCTGAGTGCCAGTCAACGGTTCTTTGTTCTTGGTGTGCGTCACATTCTCCACCAGGAAGGAAGAGGCATTTTGACTGTGCCAATTCACTGTGTATGAGGAAAGGGGGTCGAGATTCGGATGCTGGTGATATAGTAACTCTCGGTACACTTGCTCGTGGGGCAGCCGTGACACCCAAAGTGTATACCCAAATTAACGTCCGTCGTCGGGGCAGGGTTACCAGTGGCCACAATGTTTAGCCGTGAGTAGAGATTTGCTTTGCCACAATTTCACTAACTTTCTTCTTTTTTGAACAAAATAGTACTTTCGAACACAATGCGGACGCCGTCACGGCTCGTTCCGCCTGCACTACCGGCCACATGGGAATCGCTAGTCCCTGCATCATTATTGCCTGGGCTTTCGCGGCTTGGAATTGGCAAGCATGCGCCATCGGATGTGCAACGGCAGTCGTTTGATCGGCTGTATCGCGGGCAGAGTCTCGTCGTGAGCGCGGCAACAGGCAGCGGCAAGACCGCCGCATTTGTAGTTCCGCTCGTTGGACGGCTGAGCAGATTGTCTGATTCAGAGAGTACCAGCGACAGCAACAACAACAACTCTAATAGGGGACATCCGCTGTCTCCACGGGCCCTTGTCCTAACGCCCACCCCGGGACTCACACGCCAAACCCTCTTAAACATTGCGGCTTTCGGAGAAACGGCGACGCTTCTTCCGCCGCCTTCGGGTGTTTCCGCGGGTCAGCTGAAGCACCCGCTCTTTGCCGTGGCAACACCGCTCGGCCTGTCCGCCTTTGCCGCCCCGCTCAAACAAAATCCATCGCAGAAAAAGGTGCGCGAAGGTCTGGCGCGTCTGTTGGCCCGAACTGATGCCGTTGTTGTTGATGAGGCGGACAAGGTCATGCACGATGATTCAATGCGTGCAGCTGTCTGGGAAGTTCATTCAGTCGCAAAAAAGATGCTGAATAAGGAATTGCAATGGGTCTTTGTTGCTGCTACTCTACCGCCCCTTTCTTCAGACGAAACTGTCAAAAACGCGACTTCGCATATCCACAAGCTTGTTCCTGATATCGAATATTGTTCTGAAGAGTCACTGAATTTACCTGCTCCGCCGGCAAATCTTGTTCATTCACTCATTAATGTCTACAATGAAGCCGAAATGGCTCCCACAACAAAACAGCAGCTTGACGAGGAGTTTGAAGTCAAATTTCGATTGTTTGTGGAAGCCATCAAACTTTATATGGATTCGATCAAGCCACCCGATTCCCCGACGCAGTGGCTCGTATTTTGCAATGAGAAGGATACCGTGGAGTTTCTGGTGAAGCAGGTCACACTTTGGAGTGAACAGGAAGGGATCAATCTTCAACTTGCAGGACTCCATAAGAACTTGCCCGAAGATGTGAAATCCAACTTGATTGCTCGCTTCGCTGCTGGAAAGGCATTTTCGGCGTCATCGAATTCACCAGACTCGAAACTGCAGATTTTGGTTGCTACTGATTTAGTGTCGCGAGGTCTTGATTTTCCTCACGTTACCAAAGTCTTTTCATTTGATTTTCCGTCCACTTTGCCAACATATCTCCATCGGGCAGGTAGAACGGCGAGAAAGGGTGGTCTTGGCGAAGGAGAATGTGTCGCGTTTGTTGGATCTCAAGATACTAAAGTAGCAAAGGCAGTTCAAGAAATGATATCGCGGAATAAAGAAAATGCATAATTGTTGCTTTCGTACATGGTTTGTTTGTTTTGTTCAGATTACACTTCGCCACCGAAATCCACCAGCCAATCTTCTATGACTCTTAGCCTCCTTCCCACCGAACTTCTCAATCATGTTGCTATATTTGTTCCGCCACATGAACTGCATCGGGTTGGTCAGTTGAATCGTCGTTGTCGCTACAGTTCTCACTTCTTGTCACTCGCCACTCGCCCCTCGTTTGCATCCAGAAACTTGAAATACCATATTTTAGTCCAACGTGTCATACACCCATATCAACTGACGCATATACCGTTTACTCGACTCGGAGTTCATTACATCACTGTCCTGGTTGAAGTATTTGGATTCACATCCAAAACTCTGTCTATTCTCCACCCCAACAATGTAAACACAATCAACTGGCTGCATTTGCCGTATTTCTACACGCCCTCTGTCACGTGGTCTGATATAATGCCTGACATCTTTCCCGACCCAACCGCCACACTTATATCCCACTCTCTTCAATTGATTTTCACGAATGCAGCGACGGCATCAATCCAATTGAACACCACCAAACATGACCCACTACTTATACTCCTCTGGTCGGCACATGCAGGAAACACAAATCTCGCACGTTGTGCAATTCCTGCAGTTGTATCCAAAAACGCGACAACACCTGTTGAACTCATGTACCATTTTCGAAGTGCCTTCTTTTTCGCTTATCATTCAAACAGTGCAGATATGATGCAAATTGTACTTGACTCAGGGTACGTGGAGGTGGAAGAATACGCAGGACAGGCGTTGGCTGAGAGCGCCTTGTTGGGGCTTGTGGAGAGTGTTCGGTATTTGCTTGGAAGGAGAGAGTTGGAGTGGGTTGTAGATGAAGGGTTGAAAGAGGCTGTAGGAGTTGCTGTTTTGTGGGCGAGGCAGAATCGGCGGAATGAGGTTTTGGCAGTATTGGAGGGAGCCAAGAGAAGGGGTGTTGTTATGTATTGAATGTGGGCGAAGGAGGGAAATGGTATACTTTCAAAGACATGTGCATAATTGCGATGGTCTTGAGCCAATATTCATCGTTTTGGCAGCATTGATTGGCAGCGGCAAAGGCGGGTAGCAAGATCACGTGACTCGTAGAGAAGGAGTATCATCTCCGCTTTTCCACTCACACACTTCTTCGTTCAAATGCACCTGTTTAAGATCGCAGCCGCCATCGTCGCCGTGGCCATCAGCAGCGCATCCGGATCATGCACGAACCCACGAGTTCGGCGCGAGTGGGGCCAGCTGAGCGACGCCGAGAAGGGCGCCTTCATTGCCGCTGTCCGGGCTCTTGCGACACGGCCGCAGTCGTTCCAATTCTCTGATCCGTCGAGAATGAGTGCGCACGACTTCACTTCGACCCACGTGCTCAATGTCCACTGGGCACACATGAACGCTGAGTTCCTGGTCTTCCACAGAGCGATGCTGTGGCGGTACGAGCAGGCCCTGGCGACTGTCGGATGGACCGGCGGCTTGATTTACTTTGATGAAGCGGGATATCGGTCGGTGAGTGTTGCCCACTTTCCTTCTTTGAGTGCGGTGACGTCGTTCTGCGTGCCCTTCTATCACCCTTGATATCCCCCAATTTGAACTTACCTAGACAAATACAGAACTGGGCTTCAAGAGACATCTTCAGTGATCGCTATTTTGGAGGCGAAGGAACCGATGGCCAATGTCTGACTGGGGGACAGTTCTCTCAGGCCTCCGGCTACCAAGTCCTCGGTGAAGGCGGTACCTTCCAATGCTTACAACGATGTGGTGACCCTGGAAACTTGTTCTTCTCTCCCGATCAAATCAATGGAATGCTTATGGCTACCTCGTATCCTGGTATAAATGACAATGATTCTTCAAATGTGAGTTATCTGAATAAGTGGCATCAGTGAAGAAAAGCGACTCTATGAGGTGCTATTTTCGGCGTATTAGAACAAGGACAATCAAACCTTCAATCTATCACTCATCCATTTATCAAATCATTCAATCTATCACTCATCCATAACTATTACACATCAGTTCCATGCCAACGGACACATTACCGTTGGAGGCTCTTGCGATGTGGGAAACCCATACTGGTCTCCAAGAGATCCATGTGAGTGCTTTTTGAAGTTTAAGTGACTTGCTGACAATCTCCCAAGTCTTTTATTTGCACCATGCCTATGTCGACAAGGTCTTCTGGAGATGGCAAAACTTTTGTCCAGAGTATCGTTATGATTATGAAGGAAATCTTGCCGATGGTATTGATGTCAATAACCCTGAAGGAGGCAGCTTCAAAGTTGTGAACTCCAAGACAAACCGCGATTCTCTTTACATTCCGCTTGACTCGTGGACTGGACTGACTCCATATGACGTCTTGGATACCAACAATGATGCTTTGTGTTACACTTATTCCAAGAGTATTGGAGACGTCGATTTTACTCCTCCCGCTTGTCCCAACGGTGCTGCAGCCAATATCAATGCGTACAGTGGACCAGGAGTTGCTGTCCCACCACCACCACCACCACCAACTACCACAACCACAACAACCACAGCTAACACTGCAAGTGCCACGGTTTCTGCTACTGCCACGCTTGACTCACTTGTTGAAAAAGATACTTGGTTTGCAACCATGTTGAACCAGCTCATTTTCAAGGGTGTCGCACAAGGTTTTGGTGATGCTATCATCCCTTCCAAGAACTCGACCAACGGTCGCCGCGATTTTGACGAATACGCGTTCGTCTCAACTTCTATCGACCCTATCACAAACACGACAAACCTCTCAATCAATTGCCAGAGCAAGACACACTTGTACCAAATCCCTTCCAACTACACTGTTCACAAGGCTACATGCAGTCGAATCATTGTCAAACCAACTGGACAGTCACACGTTGTCGACATGTCCGTATCCCCAACAACGCCATCGAAACATCACTTGTCAATGATGCCATTTGTTTTGTTTTCGACAACAGATTGCGATCCTGCGGTTGAATTGGCGTTGCCAATTGTGTACAGCACGGACCCGAATGCAGACTATTGTCCACGTTTTATGACCAAGGAGGAAATTGCAAGACATTTTATGAGTGAATGTGCGATTCATAGAAGTACGAGAGAGTTGGCTTTGAATTGTGTTCCATACAACCCTTAGACGTTGTTTTGTGTTGGGTTTTTGTTCATCCTCCTTTTTCTTATAAGAAGAATACATTTATTAGAGTGAGAGGCGAGGAAAACTTAATTGCTTAAATAATGGATTATGATAATTGGAATGATTTCTCTCCTGCATCTTTGGCTCAGAAGAAATCTATCGCAGAATTGTTGTGCGATCGCCCGTGCCTCTGAATGCAAGACACCCACAGAACACCCTTCCACATTCCTGAACTTCTAGAGCATGTGGCAGCTTACCTGCCTCCTAATCAACTGCACAGAATTGGGCAATTGAACAGAAGATGTCGCCAAATTGCACGGATAGATTCTCTGGCGAACCGCGCCACCTTCGCCAAAACAAACCTCCACATCTTCTGCATCGATAACCCATCCATGCAACCACAACGACTCTCCGAACTTCCTCTTGTACGCCTTGGAATCCACTATATTATCGCTTTATTCGAGCTTAACGGTGTCTGCGAATCTACCCTAAGAATACTGCACAAGGAACGCCACTACTACGCCCTAAACTGGCACAGCATAATGCCAGACATCTATCCTCCAACCCATAAACCCCTAGTCTTCAAAGCTATTGACACCCTGCTTCATCGTCGCACCCACCACCGCAAACCAACAGAAAAACCAAACAACCACCCAAACGACGACGCAACCCTCCTCCTTTTCTGGACCTGTTTCTTCGGCTCCGAAACCCTTCTCCCCCGCGACATCAAAACAATCCTTCAAGACACGGAGGAAGACCCCGAAGAACTTGCCAATATATTCCATAACGCTTTCACATTCGCATGCGATTCCGGGAACCCGCGTGTTGCGGAGTGGGTTCTTGGATCGGAGTTTGTGGATATGAAGGTGTGGGGAGGACAGGTCCTTGCGGACGCGGCGCGGCAAGGGAAGATTGAGATTGTGGAGATGGTTTTGGGGAGACGGGATGTTGATTTGGAGGCGTTGGTTGAAGGGGGTTCTGTTGAGCTTGCGTGTTCGTGGGCTGTGGAAAATGGGTTTGGGGGTGAGGTTGTGAAGGCGCTTTTGAAGGCTGGGGTTAAGGTTCCTGATGAGTTTTTGGGGACTTGTGTGAATGGAGGGGACTTGTTTTTGGGGTTGAGGGAGGGGTTTGGGGTGATTGCGGAACGACTTGTTGCGCAGAGTGCTGAAAGTTGAAGAATCTGTCGTTTGTTTTTTAAGTGAAGTATAATTTTTAGTAGTCCAAAATGTAGTATCAATTGGTTTATTTCATTCTGAAATAATTTGAGACACTTAAAGGAACATCCTTGCCCAGACATACAGGCCAAACCAATCAAGACAACAGCAATATTCGCAATTCGAAATGTACTGTATTTATTACGTCAAGCTCTCAAATCATTTTTACAGTTCTGCAAGTTAGGTTCGGCTTGAGGTTCTGCTTCCCAAAAAACGGCAATCTCTGCTTTGTTTCAAGCAAAACTTCAATATGAATCTTCTTAGCCTCACGCTGCTTATTACAGCAGCTCTATCCTATACAGCATTGTCAGCTCCTATTACAACAAACACAGCAAACCGATTTGACATTGAACTTAGTGGGCCAAGCCCTCCAACAGACCATGTTGGAGCAATGTCTCGCCTTGCGTCCAAAACTTCAGACGCCACTGTCTGTTTAGATGCAGTCTGTAAAGGAAACTCTCACAACTATTTGTTTGCTGATATTTACGTTGGTGGAAGTACGACACCTTCAAAAGTGATTCTTGACACTGGCTCATCAGACACTTGGGTCACTGGATCAACGTGCCGCAATTCTGTTGAAGATACTAAAAAAGGGGGGTGCGAACCAAACGAAATGGGGTCTGTTGTTACCACTCCAGGCAAGTTCAATGCAACTGGACAAACTGGCAGCACAAAGTATGGGAACAAAGGTGATCGCGGTGTAGAGTACTCCATTTACAAGACTTCAGTCAAGTTTGGTACCGCTGAAGTGACCAATTTTCCCATCGGTGTTGTGACGAACTCATTTGGCGGCGTCAAGATCCGTGGCATCCTCGGCATGGCTTTTAATTCTCTCTCAAAGATTGAAAAGGCTCTTGGCGGTGAGAATGCAAACTTTTTGGATGCGCTACAAGTATCAAAATTTGGGATATACATTTCACCCCAGGACGAAACAAAGGGACAAGTAAATTTTGGATACTTCAACGACAAAAAGTATGGCGCGCCTGGAGAAGAGCTGCAGTGGTTTCCAGTTGTCCCAACGGATGACAAAGGGTATGGATATTGGCTTATTGATTCCTCTCAAATGGTAAGGATTCTTCTGCAGCCAATAGTTGCTAACTTGAAATCAAGATCATTTCCACGATTGACTATACTGGAACTGAGCGCTATTTGTCGTACACTCTCGAATCTGCGCCTTTGCAAGGAAGGACACTTTTGGATTCCGGGACGCCTTCGATGATATTCACTCAAAACGTTGCTGATACTATCAATGAGTGGTATAACAGCAAATACAACGCAACGTCCAACTTCAACTTTATACCGTGTAGTGATGGTTATCCTTTGACAATGTCCCTCAAAGTTCCAGGGACCAAGAAACCTGTATCTTACAGAATTCCTTATTCTTCTTTGGCCGCTAAATTGGATTCAGGAAAATGTTATTCCTTGATCAAGGGTGGCGCCGAACAGTATGGAATGAGCACATTCGGGTCTCCATTTCATCAAGCTGCATACATTGCCCATGATAAAGAAGCCAAAAAAATAGGGTTTATCCCTCTCAATCCAAAGTTGATGCCCACCAAGTCGTTTTGGAGTTTTTAATGTAATGCGTTTTGACAATAAATCTGTAGCAATTGTATAAAATATGGGGTGTCCTCAGGCATTTTATTACTTTTTCCGATACCATTTGAGATAAACAATAACAGGCTGTAAGCAACATCTAAAGGGCCAGCTTTGGAATGTGCTAGACGTTGTATTTGATTCTTGGTTCTTTGCCCAAGCATATAAAGCTGAGCCAATCAAAACGAGTGCGATACTCATGATTCGAGACGAGCTTATTACGTCGTTAAAAAGAAGGACAGCTAAAACTGTTTGTAGCCTAACGATTGTCTGAGTAAGCATCGTTTATGGGCGTTGTGAGCTTACACTCCTCTAAAAGCAGAGCTTATCATATGACTCAAAGGAGAAGTCACTTTGATTTGAAAGAATCCGGCGACGTTGATGAGGAAACCGAATATACCCTAAATAATGTTATCAACAAATACCATTTCAGTTTACAACATACTGTGACGAATCCTCCAACCACTAGAGCAAATAACTGTTTTTCAGCATCTTCTGTTGTCAATAAACTTTCATTTGCCAGTGCTCCTGTCCATGCGAGTTCAATAATGTCCAAGACTTTTGAAACCTCTCCTGAAAACAAAACAACAGGTGCCAACATAACCAACGACAACACATTATTGTAATAAACCAAGTCAATAGTATTCCCATTCACAGCCCCTAACGATGTCTTTATCACAATCGCGTGAACTGCAGTCGAAACCGAACTTGCGACTCCCAACGTAGTTCCCAACACAGAAACAACGATTGCAGGGCCTTCAAACACGGTCCCCAACAAAAACCCAAAGAATACAAGGACACATGAGAAGAGGACGGATGCACTGATTGTTTGCTTTAAACACACCCTGCTCAGGATAACGGTGAATGGAAGAACTAATGCGCGTGCAACTTGGTAAAAACTCGCGTCAACATACTGAAGGCAGAGGGTGTTCAGCGTCAAGCCGATCACGTTGATGAAAATTAGAGGCATGACTTTACTACAGTTCTGTGTGGTCAGTGTGGGGAGCTTCAATAGCCCTAAGAGGGATGAGTTCCAGAGAAGGAGTACTGCAACGAGAATCTGGATCCAGAGAAATGTGATTGGTAACGGAACTGTGTTTAGAACTGCTTTGTTCACGAGAACCATGACTGTTTTTATGGATCATTTAGACTGATATTGCTTATAATATTTATCGTTCTAACCTAAGGCTGTTGTGATGTAAAACTGACGAAATGACATTAGAACGCGAATTGACCATACTTCAACTTACGCTGACTGCAAAGACAACTTCTCGAATAGATCCACCTTCGTTGCCTTTATTCAAAGCAGCGTATTTTGAGTTTTTGTTATCATCTGGATCAGAACCTCCAAAACGACGATGGTTGGTAGATCCAGAGTAACTTTGTTCGTCAATCGTTAACGTGACAGATTGATCGCGATCTAGCGTATTTGCCGTTGCCGAAGTGGTTTTGATGATGCTGAGAGGCTTCATTTGTGAGGACGTTTCTTGACAATTTCACTATCATATCAACTCAAAAGTATTAACTAAACCGCTATTAAACACAACACCGATATAAATTGGATAAAGGTACTAGAGTTGTTTTTATTTTGAGAATTATGCGCCTTTTGCGATCTTTGTTGAAATCTCCTCCGCATCATTCGAATCAGAAGGTCTCTTCTTCAAGTTGACAGTAATTCCGTGGAATTCTTTCAAGTAATCAAGACGGAACTTATTCGTGTCGGTAGTTTCGACCTCCCGATTCAACGGTGTCCATTGTGGGTCCTCTTTAAACAATCTCATGGCCTTAATGTAGTTGTTGGTGTCAAGTGTGAAACGGTGGTACATTCCGGCTGGAAGAATAATCATGTCGCTCTTCTTGGCTGCAACACGAATCCATTCGTCGTCCTTGTTCCGGACGTCAAAGTATCCACTTCCATCTAAAATGAAGCGAATTTCCTCGTCCTCGTGAATGTGTTCCTCAAAGAAGGTCTTGATTTTCTGATCGTAGTTTGGTAGCGTGTCTCGTTTGATGTTGATCTGGTGATGCGGAATTAGTTGACTCCACAAGTAAGGTACCCATGAAATCATGTGCACTCACAACATCTCTGTTTTTGTACTGTCTTTCTTGGCAAATAGTCTCCACAGATTCCATGTGCTTCTCGTCATCTGTCACTGGAATATTCCAGTAAAGTACTCCAAGCGCCGCAAGCTCCTGGATAGACACTTCTTGATTTGGATCGAACTTGTGGAGTTCTCTTTGGTCCTAATAATAAGAGGAATTAGTTAGCATTGTATGAACTTTATTTAAGTAAAGGTGTGCAATACCTCTTGAGTTGGGTTAAACTTCCAAGCCTGCAACGGGCCAGTAAGTTGAGATGGAATGCTTGGAATAATAACTCCATGGAATTCTCTCAAATAGTCACGACGGAACTTGTTTGTATCAGTGGTTTCAACGTCCCGGTTCAATGGGGTCCATTGTGGATCTTCTTTAAACAATCTCATAGCCTTAATGTAGTTGTTGGTGTCAAGAGTGAAGCGATGGTACATTCCTGCGGGCTGTTACATAATTTGAGTTTTGTGTATAAACCAGCTTGTAGCCGCCACCCAAGGCGGACTCACCAGAATGATCATATCGCTCTTTTTGGCAGCAACACGAATCCACTCGTCATTCTTGTCACGAACATCAAAGTATCCACTTCCGTCCAGAATGAAACGAATCTCTTCATCTTCATGTATATGCTCCTCAAAGAAGGTTTTAATCTTCTGGTCATAGTTAGGCAGAGTATCTCTCTTAATATTGATCTACGAATAGAGCTCAGAACGTTGTTTTTTTGAGTGTTCAAGGGTGGACTTACAACATCTCGGTTCTTGTACTGTCTCTCACGACAGATGGTTTCCACAGTCTCCATGTGCTTCTCGTCATCAGTTACTTCAATGTTCCAGTAGAGGACACCAAGTTCCGCAAGCTCTTTGATTGACACTTCCTGGTTTGGTTCAAACTTGTGAAGCTCTCTTTGATCCTGTTGTATGTCATAAGTCCCAAGTGATAGTACTACAACGCGAATGCATGAACAGCACACCTCATCAGTTGGATTGAATTTCCATGCCTTCAAAGGGCCGGTGAGTTGTGGCAAGATCGTTGCAGACATGACGCAATTTTTGGAGCTTGTTTCTCTTTTCGGCACAGGCTTTGGGGACAATGGAACACATTCGACTTATCTCTGTATTTGCTTTATTTAAGATTTTTGTATGTTAAAGATACAAGCTTCTTTTCGATTCGTTCTGGAACTTGGTCAAAAATCAGTGCCCCCCTATGTCTCGCAGTGACGCGATATCGATTCTCAACCTGCCAATTGAGATAAAAGAGATCTTATTGGTATATGCAGGATTCAGTCTTGGCAGTACTTGCTCAGAACTACATCGTTTGGCGTATGTAAAACCCCCAACACACATCCATACCCAACAATCAAACATCACTTGACAGAAACACAACTCCAACGCATACCCGCCTCCTCCTTACGTGGCATAACATCCTTCCACTCTCTCCGATTCAAGAGCTGCCACCTGTCCCAGTTACTCCATTCCAAATTGGGCCAAACGAAGAACGTTGGGCTGCCTTTCTTTCCGACAAAAGAACCAAAGAAGGCGATGTCATATCTGTGCTTCAACTTCGGTGTGCTACACCAGTGTTTGTGGAGCTTGCAAGTGAGATGGCTGTTTCAAACCAGTGGTTTGGCCTGTGGCGCTGTTTGTTCCCAACACCATTCAAACACAGTCTGGACGAAAGTTGCGGCCTAGACTTGGTGCGGGAAGGTGTAGTGTTGGCTGGCTGGGGCGGTACCCAAGATTTGGATCGACTTGCTGGGGAATCCAACTTCAAGTTATCGCCTGAATTTCATGTGGCTGCGGATAGCGCGTTGGTTCAATCTGCAATGTTTGATCGGACGGAAATGGTTCTGTGGCTGTTATATAGAGGCGTTTATTTACGAGTTCCCGGAACGGGTGGAGCGTCAAGTACTGTGGAGAAAGCAGAAAATGTATACCAGTCCATTGCGAACACGATTACGGCAATTCATGATGCAGAGAATTCATCTGGTTCAAGCAGTGGGGCTGGAAGCAGTGGGGCTGGAAACAGTTGGAACTTGGTGACTCCTGAAGGAATGACAACAGCACTGATTTTATCAGCGAAACATCCAGGTAGTTTGGGAACTCTCTCGATTCTCCTAAATCATCCGCTGTCTGACGTGAATGTATGTGATGGATCGCCGTTGGCTTGGAGTTCTCGAACGGGTTGCTTGGACGCTGTAAAACTGTTATTGACTCATGGTGCTGATGCAACTATTCGAAACGGAATAGCAGGATTATGGGCTGCAGAGTACGGGCACACGGAGATTGTGAAGCTCTATGTTTCAAAAGGGTTGATGGATATTCATGCTCAAGAGGAATATGCCCTCAGATGGTCTGTAGCGAGAGGACATTTTGAAACTGTATCGTTTCTTTGCAAAGTGGGGGCCGTGGTGGATGCAATGGGAGGATTTGCTTTGCGACACGCTGTGCAAATGGGCCATGAAGAAATTGTAGACGTTCTACTCGAGTATGGAGCAGATGTTGCAATTGCAAGTCGAGCAGCAGATGAGCGGGAAGGTATTGATTCCAACGATCGACAACTTGATGAAGAGAATTCTCTTGTGCGATGGGCGACTCGGGCTGGCAATACTGTGCTAGCCAAGAAGTTGATTGATGCATTGCGGACAAGTAGACTAAGAAGCCGAATATGTGTGATGGATGTAGAGGAGTAAGTGGCAAGGAAATGGTGGCAATAAAATGTTTTCCCCGAACTGGGCCTGGCGCATGGGCCCATCGCTTGGGGCGCGCATGATCCGAGTGCGGCTTCACGCACGCCTTTCGTCGAGTGTTCCTGGTTCTTCTTCTTCTTCGTCTCGTGGGTCAACGTCGACACCAGGTGGAGCCCTGACACGGCTCGCAACAACAACAACGTCACCAGCGATACTCGAATCAGCCAAGTCCGGGCGTCCGCTTCCGGACGACCGACGCGGGTCGTTGCCTCGGACGCGGCGGCCGCGCTTCTTTTCGCTCGGTGAAGAACTGGACTACGAAGGAAAGTGGCGGAGTCGCCTCAAACAGCTCAAGCGAGAGAGCCAGCAGGAAAGCTTCAATCAGGAAAAGACAAAGGACCTCGAGGGAAGCCACAAGGTTGTTCTGCTGGCCATGACAAGGTGCGGTCGTGCCTGCCTTCTTCAAACTGCTTAAACAAAATATACAGCAACGGCATCATGTTCTCTGCTAAACTATATGCTGCAATCATATCAGGCTCTGCGTCAATGTTTGCAGAGTAAGGGACATCTTTCTGAACGACCTGGCTGAAATCTGACACCTGTCCTTCTCTCTTTTACAGAGCCCTTCATTCTTTAGCTGACTTACTCAACGAAATGCTCCTCATGTAACTTGATCTTCCTTCATCGCGATATTTATACGCAATCTTGCTCACATCGGACATCCAACAGGATTGGTATTCGACGTTCGCTCAAAGAACCTGATGCCAACCACCCATACGGATTCTCATCAGAACGAACGGCATGGGCTCTCGTGTCTGGAGTCGGAATCTTTTTCCTGGGTGGAGGTGTCTCCATGTATCATGGTATTTCAGGTCTCTTGAATCCACACACAATTGGTGATGCAACTGTTGGATACTGGGTTCTCGCTGGCTCTCTTTGTTTTGAAGCAGGTATTGTACTCTAAGTTGAAATAATTGGTGATGCTCATCTATTTGTAAGTGACCTTATGGTATGCATTCCGCCAAATCTCACGTAGTGCCGCTGCTTCGCGAATGTCTTTCTCAGAATATTGTATGCAATTATTTTCATTGTCTTGATTGAATATGCACGTTCTGATGGAATATTACCAATTTAGTGCGACGTGGTTCTGACCCAACCTCTGTCCAAATCTTTCTGGAAGACTGCTCCTCCATCATGGGAATCATGATTGCATCTACATCTTTGAGTCTTGCGAAATATCTTTCCCTACCTTTCCTGGATTCCATCGGTTCCATTTTGATTGGAATGCTTCTTGCCAGCGTCAGTATCTTCCTCGTCCGCAGAAATATTGCCAGTCTTGTGGAACGAAGTATGGACTCAGAGCGGAAAGACTATATTGTTGCAATTCTGGAGAATGATCCTGTTGTTCGGTAAGTCCCTCAACCTTCATTTGCAACATAGAACTTCCACCTTACCTATATTCATTTCCTCAAGATCCTTGCATGACGTTAAAACAACTCAAATTGGAAGTGATTGGGTTCGGTTCAAAGCTGAAGTCTTGTTTGATGGAGATGAAGTAACACGGCGGTACATCGCGAGTGCCTATCCCAATAATGGGCTGAAGGACGAGTTTCAAAAAGTCAAGGAATTCAAAGACGAAGAAGAGTTTCGACAGTGGCTTTTGGAACAGGGTGGAAAGGTTGTAACTAAGTTGGGAGCTGAGGTGGATCGCATTGAATTAGAATTGAAGGTGTGTATTTAACTTGCTTAATGGAGTTGTCTAGTATTAATTGGTTTTTATTTTGATGTACAGGCAAAGGCTCCCGAAGTGAAGCACTGCGATTTAGAGATTTTGTAAAGAAAGTGGAATCCTTAACTGTAGGCGTTTCCTGCGGCTGAATTTGATATACTTTTATAATACATTTATTGGGGAATCTATTTCGTTTATTGTCTTTTTTCTATCCTCAAAAAACAGTCAAATGGACTCTTTCTTACCAGGTAAGCCTCTGGCACCAATACCCAGTCCATGCTAATATCAAATGCAACATAAGGTGCTGCCAGTTTGGTCGACTGTGTCGATAGTAAGCTTGTTAGCATCCACTCACATCGAACTAACTTATGCCCTGACAACCCAGAGAAACTACTTGTAATTCTCAGAGATGGACGAAAGTTGATTGGGTATCTGCGGTCATATGACCAGTTTGGTGAGCTGTCATATCAGGCTGCCTTGTTGGGTGGTTCTAACTTTTGACACCACACAGCAAACCTCGTACTTCAAGACACTATGGAACGAATGTACCACAATGACACATACGGAGAAGAGTACAGAGGCATGTTTGTTGTGCGTGGAGAGAACGTCGTCTTGTTGGGTGAACTGGTGCGTCTTTTCAACGATTACATCCTCGTCATCCATTCCCTATAACCAACATCTCTATGTTTTGTACAGGACGAAGAACGAGAAGCTATGCACTTAAGGTCGTTACGCGAAGTCCCTTCAGCTGAAATCAACGCGATTGTGAAAAAGGAGGCCGAGGCGAGAAAGCAAATGGATTTGGTTACTGGAAAGATTCTGCACGCTCGTGGATTTTGTGTGGATTTTGCAGAGACCGATCATTATTAGGGGCAAGGCATTCACACTATTATTTTTTTTTGGCTTTTGGATTTCCTGTGTCAGAAGTTTTCTCTCGTTTTTGTGTATATAAAGTTGGAGGGAAACGTCTGTTATTTCAGGCAGGATTTACTGCTTCTTTTTGATTGGTTGGGTTTCCACAACCCCTCCAGAAATCTCTCCAACTCCATTCAAAACGATATATGGGCGGTACGCATCCACGAAAAGGTTGTCAAGCGTAGTAACTCCACTCATCACCAGCACAGGGTCAATATCCGCGTACACCCCAGCAAGAATATCCGTGTCCATTCGATCGCCGATAATGCACACATCCTCTTTTGAAAGACCTTGCAATTGCTTCAACGCATAAGACATCATTAGTGAACTAGGCTTTCCACATGAGAATGATTTCTTTCCAGAAGCCAGTTCAAGTGCCGCAAGGAACGTTCCAGTTCCGAGAACCATACCATCGTCGGTCACACCATTCGTGTCTGGATTCGTTCCAATAAGCTTAGCGCCTTTTGCAATCAGGTTTAAGGCTTTGGTCAACTTTTCGTAATTGTGGGAGTTTCCTTCACCGATTACAACGTAATCTGGGTTTTCACTTGACATTGTGAATCCGTGCTCATAGAGTGCGTAAGTGAGTCCTGGTTCTCCGATAACGTAACAGCTTCCGCCGTGTGGTTTCTGCGATTTGAGGAACTTGGCTGTGGATAAAGCAGAGGTGTAGAAATGATTTGCAGAAATATCTAATCCTAGTCTGTGAAGCTTTTCTGAAAGTTCTTGTGGTGTTGGGGCACTGTTGTTTGTCTGAAATGGAATCAGTTTTAAGAGGCTGAAGCAGAGCCCTCACCAAGAATAAGAACTGCTTTTTCTCGGCCTTCATCCATTCAACGAACTCTTTCACTCCTGGAAGCAAAGTGTTTCCTGCAATGAAAAGTCAGATACTATTACACTTGAGAAGCTGAAATACCGTGATATATAACTCCATCCATATCGCAAATAAAGGCTTTCTAAAATGGAGAGTATTGTTAAGGCTGATTACAAATTGTTGAGATATACAGCCTTACCTTTGCTTTGATAGCCTCCAACCTCTGCTTGAAATGCTGTTCAGAGAGTTCTGACAGTTTGGCAAGCTGAACAACAGGAAACGGCTGTTCTGCTTCGATTGAGTCTGCTCGTGGTCGTTTCATTCTGGAAGAGTTTTTGATGAAATGAATCATTTTTGACTCACCATCAAATCAGGATTTCGAATTTGCAATTTACAAGTTTATTGAATATAGGGAAAAAATCAACATTTATGTGTCTGATGCAGCTGCCGAATGAGCCAGAGATGTTAACGACGAAGTTGAAGAAGAGCCAGATATTCCCCGTGCAGTCGGAGCCGTCATTGGAGACATTTCCATTGAGGCGGGTATTTGGACCTCTAGCATCGTTCCTACTATCTTGCACACATTTCGTTGGTGCCGCAATAAGCCATCTTTGCGAACAAACTTGGCCCCACATTGGTCACATCTGAAGCCCGGTTCATTTTGTCTCTGCCCTTCGGGCTTTGGGTCAGTGGAATGGTTGTTCATATGACGAGTATAATCTGCTTTCCTCTTGAAAGTTCTACCACACGGTAAACATTCAAGCAGGGTACTGGCAGAGTGTCGGGGTTCGGTTATGATCGGTTGTCCATTCGTGTTCTGATGATTTAATGTAATATTTGAAGCCATTGGATGCTGTAGACTTATTGACTCATTGGCGGCGGGTATATCATAAATGGGAGGTTGAAGGGGGATTGGGATATTTGCGGATGGCAGTGAGGATTCATCTTCCGGGACCAACAGTTTCAACTTGGTCGTAGGTAGAGTATTTTGATTCATGATAGCTCGGTCGACTGGGATTTCCAACTGAGGTGAAACCGTTGCAGATTGGTGGGGACTTTCAGGATCGTTCATCTTTTGACGAGACGTGTCAGCTGAAACTCTTTCTTTCTCATTTGTGCTTGGAGGTGTCACCTTTAGGGATTTTGATCCTCGTCGAAGAGAGGAACGAGTTTCCGCGGCTGCTGACGTGGGTTGAGGTATGGAGGCTGCTTCGCTGGCCATGGCAATTATTGACGGATTATTTGAGGAATTGTTGTTGGCAGAAATCAGCAGCATTTGATGTGGACTTTCATTCATATCGTCGACTCGCTTTCGTTTTATGCTGATTGTGGTGTCAGACAACACAGGTGGCTGAACTACTGGGCTCGGTGGCAATGAGTCTGGAACTACAACTGGTGATCCTTTTTGAGAAGCACTTGTTGATCCAGATGGTGGTGTGATATTAAGATTATGATCAGATACGGTTGTAGATGTTTCAGCTGAACTGTCCAATCCTTTCAAAATATCATCTAATTCCATCGCAATTTGGTCATCGACAGGAGCAGCAGGGTTAACAACCTCGCGTCCGACTAATTCATCTAACATTGACGGTAAATCAAGATCGAAATCATTGGTGTCAATTTTCGTGGCAGATGGAACTATCGAAAGCGCATTTGAGTCTTCCACTGGCTTTGGCGGAGTGAAAAACGCTTCAGTTGCTGCATCATTCTTTTTACGGCCCCCAAACCATCCACACATACCGCCACAACCATCATCATGATCACAATTCAGAACATCTTCAATTTCGTCTTCACTATCGGAATCATCACCATCATCGCCATCCTCTCTCTTCCACCTCAACCCACCCAACACACGAAGCACCATTGTGTCCTCTTTATCATACACTTCCTGAGATTCTGACAAATCTTGTAATCTACGTCCATCCAAATCATATCCATTTAATGCGCGATCCACATGCTCTAATATCCAATGCTCGTTCAGTATTTCTGGGTTCATTGATTTCTGGCAAATTGGGCACTTCACTATCGCCGTTCCATTTACGTGCTCAATAGATTTCAAGGTATTGGGGTGATATTTCTGGATATAAACATCGTGATGTGCGGCATAATAGTGGACTTTGAGCTTGTATCCAAGTGCGAACGATACTTCACATTTCATGGTATAATTTTCGGGGTTTGGATCAACCCAAGGACAAACGTGTCTTTGGTGTTTGATATGCGGTTTTGTGTGCGGACAAGGGCGAAGATTCGGGACTGCCTTTAGGTATTTTTTGAGTTGGGCAGGTTTCTTTGATTCAACTTGGGGTATCACTTTCTTCGGCATAATAAAAGGTACTGGGGATAGTACATTTTGAGTTACAGGCAGCTGTTCTCCTTGTTGCTGAGAAGGCTGGGGTGGTGGTTCGACTGATGTCACTTGAAATCGTTGGTGAACAAAAGGCTCATACTTTGGTTGTTCTGCAACAAATTCAGGATCACATGTTTCGGGATGGCCATTGCGAATACATTGCTTCGAAGAATAAAAACGTTGAGAATCATTAAACCCAGAATACCTGGGGCAACACTCACATAACAGGGCCGAAACTTTCCACACTTTTCTCCAGCTTCATCACAATGAGCACATTGAGGGTGATTTGGGCCTGCAAATGCAGGCAGTAAGTTGAGAACGTCTATGATCTTCGAATCATCTGTGGTCGGAATGTGGCGAGGTTGTGTCCCAATTTGCCTGACGCCGCTGAGAGCAGGGTCGACATGATGCAGTATAAAATGCCTGAATAGAAGGAAGCAAGTAATGGTAAATGTGTCAATTCGTTCTCCTTCAATGATGTGAAAAAGAGAACCTACCTGGGTAGATTCTTTTTAGAGTCAACTCCACAGTATTCGCAGATGGTTGCATTTGGATGGTGGTATCGTTGCCATCGGACGCCAACGTGCTCTTGGTAATAATGCAGCTGAGGGTTTCAAGGGGTTTCGAGGGAAACAGAATGAAATAGACGGGTTAGTGATGGAGCAGCACCGATCTGGGCACTTAGAACTAACCTTGAAAGCATGAGTGGAATCAAATATTCGCGGGCATGTTTCCGATGCGGAAGCTTCGCCCCCTTCACCTTCCCCTGGAGGAGTTGGATACGTATAGACATAGGAGCACTGAAAACCCCCGCTAACTCTTATAGGAAGAGGGGCCGCATGTAATGGGGTTGGAAGCACGTCTCCTTCGCTGCTCATTACGGGTGTGAGGGAAACGTGGGCAAAGGCTGAGGACAAGGGAACGCTTTTCAGAAAATTGCAACTGACAGTCCCCTCCCTTCGAAGAATCAAAAACCTCTTTATTCGTTATCGTCAGACCCTCGATGCAGAAGGCGCAGCAGCGGCAGCAGCTTGTTTCTCTCCTGTCATAGCGCCAAATGGAACATCTTCTACAAGCCCAACTGGTTTTCCTGCTCCAGTTCCTGTCGTATATTCTTTGACTCCTTCGGTCTTTTCTTTTGGGACGGTGTTGTCAACTCTTTCTTTAACACCTCGTAACAACTCTTCTGCATTTGGTGCCAATTTCAATTCTTCGACTTTCAACTCAACGTTGCACATCGGACATGCATTGGTTTGAGCAACAACCATCTTGAATTCTTTGAGCAAGGAAGGGAATTCACAAGTTGGACACACAGCCCAATCCTCTAACGTCATATGTTTTCCCTACACTTTCGTAAATACAAAATATGAAGCATACACAGACACGAACCGATGAAATACAGTACGGTAAATGATTTTTGCATTCAATACAATCGAGCGAAGTTTCTGGAACCATATATTTGCAATACGGACATGGGGTCAATTTCTCCGCTATGGTATTCTCCTCTTTATCAGGACGTCGAACAATTTGCTCGATTTTGCGTTTGTACTTGGCGTCAACCAAGTTTCTATATTCTGGTCTCATTAACATGGCTGCATAATCGTAAGCTTCCTTTTTCAAATCAGCCCTGTGGCATTCTATCACTGTCGACGTTAAAATGGGCACAATATGTGTGGGGAACTTGGATATGCTGTTTGACACACGAATGAGCATACGCGCTCCCAACTCATGTTGATTCAGTCGAATTAAAGTCTATTACGATTCCACGGTAAGTTAATGACAAAAAAACTAGAAAAGACTTTACCTTGACTAAAATGTAGCTGTGTAAAAGCATAAGCATTCTTTCTAAATCGGCCGGCACTTTGGCTTTGCATTTGCGAAGTTGTCTGAAGTTGTCCAAAAGCAAATCATGAGCGGCACGATAGTTTCCTAAATCATTGATTGATGAGCTGGAGAATATATTTTAACCAAAATGCCTTACCCAACATCTGTTCTTCTCTTGCAATAATGATAGCAGTTCGAGCAGCATCTCTGTAGGCTCCAAGAGACATGTATAGTTTGAAAATATATTTAGCTTCCTGTAACGAACAGTTAGAGAATTGAGAAGAAGTTCGGAGTTGAGCCTACTTTTGGGATTCCATCATTTTCACCCATCAAATAATCAATAAGTTCGTGGGTAAGACCATCGCTCTTCGCCAGTCCTACAGTCTCTATTGCCAACTCTACAGGTTTTCCATCCAATACAGGGCATCGAATAAACATCTTCAAAGCACGAATGTAGTTTTTGGCTTTAAGCAGGTAGATACCAGCATTCAAGAGCTGATCCCTTGATTCAAAGTATGTTGCAATGTTGAAAACTGTATCGGGGGTGAGGATGCATAAAGAAAACAAAGAAACGTACGCATCTCCGTTGTGGCTTCTGCCTGCACAATCTCTCCAAAATGTTCCATCACATCGTGGTGTTGAGCCAATTCAAATGCTTCGTCAACCATTCCAGCCATTAGCAAGAATTCCACAACACTTTTGTAGTCTCGCATGGACTGGAAAAACTTGCTGACAATTCTAGCAGAATCTCTTGATCTTGTTTCCCGAACAATTTTAACAGCTCCGTCAATATTTTGCAGGTGTTCAACATAGAGGCGAACAAGATTTTCATGATCCTTTCCTTTTTCGTATGCTGCTGCGGCTTCTTCGTATTGTTTTGCAGCTTCTTTGGCTTTGGCATATTGGAGGAAAATCTTTGGAGTTGATACATGTTCAAGTAACGGTCCAACCTTGTTCCAAAGTTTGCCTGATATCATTCAGATTTGCATGGTATTGAGAATTCTTTTACCTTTTGTATAAACCTCAGCCGCTTTTTCCCATTGTTTAGCCCTCTCATAAAGCCCACCACTTTCCATATACATTTTGATTCCTTCCAAAATAGCCGCACAATCGTTCAAGAGCTTGCAATCATCGACTCCACTCAGCATCTTCATTCCACGCGATGTATCTCCCATTCTGAATGTCATTCGTGTCACACCTGCTGAACACGAAACCTGATGATCTTCTCTGACCGATTCTGTAACTCTCAAACGTGTTGAAGTCTCTAAAGCTTTCTCATACATTGTTAAGGCCTCCGTAAATTTACTTTCCGATTCTAATCTTGCGGCAAATTCTTTGGCAATGAGAGACACTTCCGAAGGAGCAAGTTTTGAAGCCAAACTCAACGCATGATCCCAATGCATCAAATCTCTCCTCATGACTAGAGCTTGGATTGGTTCTGAACTTGCCAGAAATAGTTCTTGTGCTCTATCGAAATCTCCGAAAATCACAGACACATGTCCAGCAAGAACGTTGCGTTCTTCACAGGTCGCATCAAGAATATCAGAGAGTGTGATGACCATCCCTGGGTCGTGAAGAATTTGACAATAGACCCTTTTTGCGGTTTGCAGGTCCAAAATATGTAACGCTGCTTCAGCCAACATTGTCCAGGCTTTTCGGGAGGAAACTCTCGTGATTAGAGCCCATAAGTCTGATTCTGTTATTAACTTGACATCGAATGAAGATGCTTACCATTCATTCGACCGAGAGTATACAACATCTGTAGCATTTTGCCGACTGCTTTTTCGTTCTTATCGTCAATCCCTTGAATATTTATTGGTTCGTGAGTGGAAAGGCGCACGTGAGATAGTTTTCCGCCAGGCGTCTATTATGTGTTCAGTAACCGAGATGTTCTGTGTTGTGTGAAAAACCTGGCAAACAACAACTCCGTCAACAAACAGTAACGGTTTCAAGCCATGCGACAGCTTTGTTGTGCCTAAAGCGAGGCATTGCTGCTCTTTAATCGAATAGGGAATGTATGCGTGAGTAGTGATGAACATGTCGTCCCAAGACACGAAAATGCTGCGTTCGCTTGATGCAGATGTCTCCCAGATAAATCCCACAGTTTTGGCTGGGTTTCAATAAGTATAAGCGAGATATATGTGAGAAGTTTGGACATACTTGAAATATTTGGAATTGAAAATAGGACGTCAGCGACTGGATCACACAAATAGGCTTCACCATTCTCATCTCTGAATATAAACCTTGCTCTCTTTGGTTGCGGGCAAATTTCCTGAATTGATGTCTGAAAATAAATTGATCAGACGATTAAAACTTCGATTTGAAACTTGCCTGATGCTTCACTTCACTCACGAGTGCCCAATCTTCCAATGAAAAGTGGTGGATATGGCCACTTGCAGTACCGTAAATCAGAAGATCATTCGTCAGAGATACGGCAGTGATAACCAGGTCCTGTGATTCCGTATCAGGGAGAGGGAAAACCTTGTTGAAAGAAGGAGGAAGTACGATGGCTACATTATTGGTATCAAAATTAGAACCGCAACAAGCAATTCAAAATTACCTCTTTCATCAATCGAATGAACTTGGAGTCGGCCGTCAACCAGCAAAACAGCCGCCATACTAGTGTTAAGAGAAGCAAGTTTGACAGTTCCGAGGTAATCCTATTGAATTTTTAGTTTCAAATTTTGATTTTTTGAGTGAAAGATTGACTACTTTTTGAAAGACGTTTTCACCAGGTTTCAAGCTCAGCTTTGGTTTTGGTGCATTCCATTTCATAACCGGCTTAGGCCATCCGCCTCTATAAAAGTTCATACGGCTGTTCATTCCAGCAGCAAAGTAAGTCGGTCCAATGGCAACAATTGAAGGCTCGAATTCGATTTCCTTTTTGTACATGAAAGTCATTCCAGTGAATCCTGTCTTGTTCTGATCAACTATAGTAATCTCTCTCAAAGCAGTAACGTAGGCCTAAGTTTCGGTCAGTATTGATAGAGGATTTCCAACTCTCTTTACAATGACAGTTCCAGCGCTAGCACCAATAACAGGAAGTTTCGACAAGAATGTGTATACGTTTCCGTTTTTTGTTCCAACGGACAAAAATCCTCCGTCGTCAGTCCATTCCATCCCGAGAAGTCCTCCTCTGTCTTCTTCCAGCGTAAGAATCGCGTAAACGTCTTTCAAGTCTCCAAGTTCGTGAACTTTGATGCACCCATCTCCAGCAGTCGCTGCTTTTTCAAGTGCTGGCGAAATTCGGACGTCGTTCAGGCAATCTTTGAAGTTGTGAGATTGGAAAACTTCTTGACCAATTTCGTTCATATCTGAAAGGATGTCAACGTAAAGATTTTTGTGTTTGAATACGACTTAACTTGTTGATACTACAATGAAATATCCACTTGAAAATCCAATCATCAGAAATCCTTCACCAAACCACTCGTAAGTGACAATGCTTCCGTATTTTGACTGAAAAGCCAGCTCTATCGGTGCATCTGGGTTTGCCATTGAGTGAAAGAAAATCGTCTTATTGGACAGCACTATTGAGAGAACAGGACATGGCGGTGAATCAGCGGTTGGACTACGCATCGTAGACCACTAAGCATAATTTGTTCAGATTATGTATCAATGAAAACTCTTAATTCTCTCTTACTTGTAATTTAGAAGGCTCGCCTTTCAATCCCATTTGAAATATTGTGTCTCCATCAATATTGGAGAGAGTAAACTAATAATACAAATAAATCGGTTGGTTAAACAGTTTCCTTGAACATACCGTGCCATCCAAACTCGCGCACGCCAGTACGTCATCCTTATTCCAAATAAGACCAACAATAGCTTTCGAATGTTTTCCCAAGACAGGAATCTTTTTTGATGTTTTCCTGTTGAGTAATAATAAGTTTCCTTTGGTCGAAGCGACGGCAAGCTAGTTTGGGTTGGATACAACTGGTTAGAACAAATTGAAGATGCAGGCAACAACGTACAACGTCAGAAGTCTGGTTCCATGCTTGAAGTGAGAGGCCTTTCATATTTGTATCGATCGGGGCCAGAGCTTTTCTAATATTGGCGTCCCACACATACAACATTGGAGAATTGTCGACGACTGCCACGACCCATTCTCCATCAAAACTCCAGGCAAGAGAAATACAAGGACTAAACAGTTATTAAATAAACAGTTCGTTATAAATGTGAAGCCGCTGACCCAGGAAGTCCAATATTATCAATACGGTGTCCATGACGATCAATGAGATTCAACACATTGTTCACTCTGATTGGCGTTGAGATCAATATAATTCCGGCATTTTCAATCAAAACTATACCCTGTAGTTGCTAGAATGTTACAAAGCGACTTCTGCCACTTGAAGTGAACTTGGAATTGAAGTTGGGTTGAAGTTGGAGGGTTTGAATACCCATGAAGAGCCGACGAGAGAGTGAATATTTTCTATTAAGAGCGAAGGAAGGGTGTTAGATAGGCAATAATACGCGTAGAGAGAGTCTTCACATTCATGGCCTCGCTCACGTTCGTTTGGAATGAAATTGTCCACTCGTCCTCAGAAAAACAAACCAAACAGCCTCGTTCGAACTTCGCAGCCACCCGCCACAAACCAAAACCACCCATTGTAAGTTGTCCGGGCTCCTTCAACAAACAGAGTCCGGGTCGCTAAACATGCGATTCCCTAGTGCAAGATGCTCCACCGAGGAAACACTGTCGACAAGGAACCGTCGCCGCGAATCAGAAAGAAGCTCGTCATTGTCGGCGACGGATACTGCGGAAAGACGGCCCTTCTGATGGTCCAGGCTGGCCTTGCTTTTCCTACTGTAAGGACACGCGATTTGACATGTCCGGAACTGACCTGGCTTTCTACACCAGTCTTACCACCCTACCATCTTTGAAAACTTTATCACCAGCATCTCAGTAAATGGAAAACTAATTGATCTGTCACTGTGGGATACAGCAGGACAAGAAGACTATGACAGATTGAGGCCTTTGAGTTATCCATCCAGCGACGTTATCATCATTTCTTATGCTGTAAATAATCGCGAAAGCTTTTGGTCTCTAGCGGACAAGGTATGCGAATACAATGAAAGCCATGTTATCGTGTCCGTTAATTCTGTATTATAGTGGAAGCCTGAGATGAATCATTTCCTGCCCGATGTCCCAAAAGTACTGGTTGGACTCAAAAAAGATCTGCGGAATGATCCTGATACTATAGACGCTATGAAAAAACTATGCACGGAACCAATCAGTTATGAAGAGGTTAGAACAGTTTCAAGAATAATACTTGACTGATTTCACATTCTAAGGGCGCGAAAAAAGCAACGGAAATTGGGGCAAAAAAGTACTTTGAGTGTTCGGCAAAAACAGGGGAGGGAGTCGCAGACATTTTCAACTATTGTGCGAAATTGGCATTAGTTACACGAAAGAAGCGAGCAAGTGCTCCTTGTAAAATGGTGTGACTGAAATCATGACTCGTCGTCCGGGTTATTTTAAGCGTATTTTTCATTTCATTAAAGATTTGTACTCAAACTCAACTTCCCCAACAATCGAGCCGCAAAAGTGGGTAACAACAGGCCTCAGTGACGCCGCGGCAGCTTAACAACCATGTTATACGCTCCATGCCCAGACCGAAACCACCGTGTTCACATATTCCAAATTTCCGTTGGTCAGTGACTCTAAAGGCACATCAACAGAGTTTCAATCGGGAAAAATTTCGCATATAATAATACTAACAATAATTAGAATCTATGCCTTCTGTCTTGTACGCGTCCATCAATTCCTGGTAGTCACTGATTCGCATTCCTACACTAACAACCTCACCAACTATCGGCAGCAAAAGTTAAACGCTCTCAGTTAATGCGTGGGCATTCGAGCATCGTTTCACGTTGACCACAGGGAAATTGCACGAAAAGACTGGTTCGTTGATTGAATTTATCAACTGGCATTTATGCCAATCAAGGATGTCATCGCCAAATTCGAGATTGTGTTGAACAACTTTTCAATAGACGTACCATTTCCTCAACGGTGATAGGAATGAAAACTGAGGCAGTCTGAGAATCCTAGCCAGGAAACAAACATTGTGAAACCACTGCAATAACCCAAATAAATCGCAACATTCTTATCCAACCACAAAAAACGTTACTGCAATACGTTATGATACGCTTTTCACATGAGTTTTGTTTAAATTCCTAACCGATCATATACTACCTCTTAATCAGAGTAACACACTAATTTAACTGAAAGGTAAGTCGAGACACGCACACCCGACATTAAAATGATGTTACTTGAAGTATACTTGTATGATCTGACTGTAAGACCGCCTGTAAAGCCGATCAAGTGGGCAAAATATTTGGTCGTACTGTTTTAAGAATAACATATGCTAACGCGCAAAGTCCCTCCCTAACATATACAAGCGTACTAACTCTGTTAAACAAGTAATTCAATAATATTGACGTACTTGGAATTGCTATGGGTCGTTGTTTCTTCAAACTGCGTACATAATGTTGTAAACACTTTACGTGAACAGGCCCGGGTAGCGCAGCGGTAGCGCATCTGCCTTCTAAGCAGGTGGTCGTGGGTTCGATCCCCACCTTGGGTGCTTTTGTGTGATGTAGGGGAAGATAGGAGGGATGTTGGTTGTTGTGGTGGTCTGTCACAAGTCAATCTTCAGACAACCCATTTAAACCTGTGGATCTATCTTCTCGTTGAAGGTTGTAAAGAGTGTTATATCTTATACGCTTTCTATTTTAGGTTTGTGGATTATGCTTTTTCTTAATTTGGCTCAATGTATGGCTACTTCTGTAAATTATTTCAACTCCTGCTTTGTCAGGCTAATCTATGGAAAAGAACAAAATGGTGGTAGTACGCATAATGCTTCCATTTTCAGCTGTTTCGGCGTTGTACTTGGTCTGTTTCGCGGAACGACAAACCCCAATTCCATCAATCCCACCACAACAAGACGAAGTTGTTCCATTTGTTACAAGACGTGAATAAGACGGTCCTGTAGTCACGTATTTTCCGTACCCGTCGATGCCATCGGAAACGGCGAGGCCTATTATCTCCCAGTCTTTGATGCTCCTGACTTGTCCTCCTTTGACATTTTATGTCCATACAATTTGACGGATGACTCTAAAGTTAGATTCAATGCGTCATAAATGCGACACTACCACGAGGTTGGTCGTTGAAATTGGAAAGGGCTCAAATCCATACCACTTGACCCTTCAAGAGGCATTGGAAGTGACCAGTGCCGTATCCAATATCAGAAACATCAAATGCTTTCCTAAAACGCGAAGTTTGTCGATCCAGCCTGAAGAAGACATATAATTAGATTCAGTTGAACACAGAATGGGTGTACCATTGATAACAACTCACTTTCCCGCAATAATTGGGTTGTTCAAGTACGCAAATGTGTTCTAACAGCATATTTATCTGCCTATTTCGCTTTCCCATACGTACTGATTTCTTTGAATCCCTCAGCGAGATCCTTGCGGACCAGAATGCGAACCGTTGGATGACACGAAGGGTAGTTTTGAACGGTGTCTTCTCAGTTCCTTCGACTTCGCAGATATAAATGATGAGTTTGTTGACCGTTTCCATTCGATTATCACACAATAAAACAAAAGTACAACTATCCCAACACAAATGATTCATCATTTAAACCATACATCATCCTCAAATAACCAACACATACACACTCATTTATGGCTGGCATCTTCCTGGGAAACGTGGGTACCAACAAGTCTCTCTCACAGTGTAACAGTTGAGCAACCAAGCAACGAAACGCTCAATACCCAAACCGAAACCTCCGTGTTCGCAAGTTCCGTACTTGCGCTGGTCAGTGAACCTACAAGCACAAAGATTAATGAGCAACTATAGGTTAAGAAAATCAAACACGACTCACCAGTAGTAAGGAGCAGCATCAATACCCTCTCTCTTGTAGGCATCCATCAACTCCTGGTAATCACTGATACGCATACTTCCACCAACAATCTCTCCAACTCCTGGCATCAACACATCAACACTCTCAGTTAATCTTCGGTCATCAGCACATCGCTTCATGTAGAAACTCTTAATTTCAACTGGGAATTTGCACAAGAAGATTGGCTCGTTGATTGTGTCTGTCATGCGGCGTTCTGGGGACTCGGGATATCTTCACCGAAGGCGAAGGGTTGGCCAGTCTTTTCGTTGATGATGTTGCGCTCGTTGAGCCAGGCGATTGCTTCTGTGTAGGGCATACGCTTGAAGGGGCGGGAGGGCGGCTTGAAGTCTGGGTTGAGTTCTTTGAGGAGTTGGGAGCCGATTGGGTCGTTCATGACGGCTTCGACGACGCCGCAGATCTAAATTATTGATAAATTTGGTTAATAATTCTGTTATGTTGAAATTGAGAGAGAGAAACAGTAGCTACCATGTCTTCAATGTTCTGCAACAGATCGTCAAACTCAATGAAAGCATATTCGGCTTCACAGTGTGAGAACTGAGACAAGTGACGTCTAGTGTGGGAGTTCTCGGCACGGAAACTTTCGGCAATACAGAAAGAGTCACCGACACTTGGGAGAGTGGTTTCCAAGTACAACTGAGAAGACTGAGTCAAGTAAGCCTCTTCACCATAGTACTTGAATCCAAAGAGAGTAGCTCCTCCCTCAACTTGGGTTTGCACCATCAATGGTGGAGTGATTTCGGTAACCTGCTTTGACTCAAAGTGGGAACGGAAAGCCTTGATGATGATGGAACGCATCTTGAGGATAGAAGAGGCTCTGTCTCCACGAATCACGAGGTGACGGAGGTTATACAAGACTTCTGGGTTAGATTCCTAAATATTCCGTCGAATGAGTCAATGAGTCACTCCACACTCCTTACAGGCTTCATGGTAATTCTCTAACCTCGTTGAATTGGTTTTCGTAGTTCTCCTCTCCAGATGGAGCGCGTCCAATCAACTCCCAGTAATCAACAACAAGCTCATGGCCTCCTGGAGCCTTCTTTCCCTCTGGAACTTCGTTGAGCATACCGTAAACCTTGACAGTGGACTCGCGAGTAAGAGTCAAGGCATCGTAAGTGTGGCACTGTGAAACAGTGAGTTAAAACAGACAGAACTAGATGGTTTGCCCCCTTACCACACGACCCTTCAAGAGACATTGCAAGTGACCAGTTCCGTCTCTCAACACCAAGAACATCATATCCTTTCCTTGAACACGAAGGTTGTGCACCCATCCTGATATTGGGATATATATGAGATTTGGCTATGAGTCAATAAGAGCGCAAAATAATACCGTTGACAGCGACACGCTTTCCACGGTTGTTAACACCCTGGCTGATTTTGATCTATGGGGAATTCACGAGGTAAACGATGTGTGTGAATTGGGCGACGAACGAAGTCACCAAACCTTGGTAGCAACTCCCAAGCTTTCATCGTTAACGAGCTTAATGCTCTTTGCTTCTTCGAGTCTCTTGGCATCATCACCAGCTCTGGCAGCCTTCTCCGCCTATTGTGATTGTTGCGGGAAGAAGATGAGAAGATAGAAAAAGCGAAGATAGTGGGGAGCCCTGTGTCAGAGGGGGAACTACTCACGGCTTCCTTGGCCTTCAATTCCTCGGCCTTGACACGCTTCTTCTCTTCACCTTCCCACAGCTTCTTGGCCTTCTTTTTTCCTGCACCGCTGATTTCCTTGAATCCCTCGACAAGATCCTTGCGAACCAGAATCTGGATCTCTTCAGAGCCGTTGATTGCCTGCATTGCGCGGAGGGCCGTCTTGAAGGGCATCTTTTCGGTTCCGGCGCCGTTGGTGTCGTGGCCACTGACTTCGCAGACGTGGATGATTTGTTTGTTGTCGGTTTCTGGGGTGAGGAGAGAGAGAGTGTGTGTGTGTGGTTAGATACGTTGAGGTACGAGTGATCAGGTGGCGGGTTTGAGACGTACCCATGATGATTTCGCTGGTTGTTGTTTGTTGTTTCTGTTCCCAATGCCAACCGGTCCACTCGAATGTCATGCAGTTGAAGGCAAAAAAATCGATTCACTCTGCTTCCATCAAGAACAGAACCTTTACCACACTATTTATTTTCGAAATGTAGTTTCATGCAGGATTCATACAGAGAGGGTTGCAGAAAACCCTGAACCTTTATTGCACGAACTGAAACCAAAACGGAGAGTAACTGAAGAAATAACGTAACAAGTACATAATAAACAAACAAATAAAAAAAAAGTCCATGATTCATCCCTGACGCCCAATACTTGTTGACACTTTTTTAGAGCACACTGTCCGGACCCTTGATCCATTCCGGACGAATAACCTTCAAGTCCTCATGACCAGGCTTTCCATCCCAGAACCCACAGGCATTGAATTTTCCTTCGTCATCAACATGTCCAGGGCACTCAAGAACATCCTTTCTGGCCTTCACTTTTGAGGGACGCAGCCTTCCAGTTCCGCACTTTGGACACTTTGGATAGCAGCCTTCATTGATGCACAAGGCAATACGGTCTTGCAGTTCAGACTTGTTACCGGTCAGAACTTGTTCGTTCCGCTTGAGCATTTCCTTCAGCTTGACGGCCGTTGAAGAAAAGAGCAGGTCGTTCTGTTCCTTAGTGAGACCAGGGTAGCCGGCGTCCTCATCGTCTTCTTCCTCGTCTTCGGACACAGGCTTAGCAGCGACCTTCTGGCGCTTTGGGGCCGGAGCCGCCTTTGCCCTGACCGGAGCGGCACGGCGCTTTGCAGCACCACGTTTTTGGCGGGGTTCATCGTCGTCATCGTCGGCATCGCTCAGGTCGTCTGCGTCCGAGTCGGAGCCGGAGCCAAAGTCGGATTCGCCCTCGAATTCGGACTCGTCGTCATCATCGTCGTCGTCTTCGTCTTCGTCGTCATCGTCCTCTTCGTCGTCCTCGTCGTCGTCTTCCTCTTCTTCTTCGTCGTCGTCCGCTTTGCATCGGCGTTGGCGTCCTTGGACTCTGCTGGCTTGTCTCCCGCTTCAACGACGTCTTCTTCAGCCTTGGCCTCGGCGTCAACGACCGCCTTGGCCGCCTCTTTCAGCTCAACGTGGACAGTGGCGGCATCAGAGGCAGTGGCGGTGGTGGCGGTGGTGGTGGATTCGGGAGCACGGACTTCCTCGTCGTTGGACATCAGACTCGGTTTCTGTTTCAAAGTTTGGTTTTGCAAACACACAAAACTTGCACTGGCCCCCCTTTTCAGACCCTCCCAAGTGTTTCAACTTTCAACTTTCGGATGACTTCGGACGAAGAGTCCGACACGGACGGCGTTCGCATTCTTTTGAGCTCAGATGACAACAGTGAACCAGACGATTTGAGTGTCGTCCCTCTTGGTGCGCGATTGTTGCTACTGTCTCTCCAAAGTACTTACTAAGCCTTTCTCCTCTCAATGCCCTCACCCAGACCCATCTGTCCCTCCCACCTTTCTTCAAATCACAAACAACCCCGAAATTCTGATTCAACGACATCGCGATGAACCTAGGATGATTGGCTCGGATGGTATGCCTCGGCCTTGGATGTCCATCCTTGCTCGTCATTACATGTGGATTCGTATGGTATGCATTCATTTAATGAGTGAAAGGAGGATAGTGTCAGACGAGCGAGGAGTCGGTTTTCGAAATGAATGAGAGTCGAAATCAAAGAACGGGTTGGCGTATCTGATGAGACAGGCGGGAAGAGAATTAGAGAATCAACTGGTGACAGAAGGCAACTTCAGAGAAAGGATTGGATTGCATGGTCTGGAATGAAAGGGCACCCTTCAAATCAAACAATGAATATCCTGCGAATATCCAACCTAGAAGCGACAAATTGGCCATAGGCTTGAACTTACACTGAATTTCGTCAATTCTTAGAACGAATGGTTTGAGGCAAAACGGTTGGACAGGAATATACCCCTCGTCAAATTCACCAAGGATAAAACCATGGAAGTTACCTGTGCATATGTCAATCCTCAAAACACAAACGAAATTCAAATTCTGAAGGGGTTTTCTGAAATCGGGAAGGCAAGTTTCCATCCAGTTCTGAGCAACGTCTCTTTTAACTGACTTGACACAACAGACATTTCTCAAACATGTTTACGGAAGAAAAGGAAGAGATCCCAACTTGGACGAAGTTCGACGAGAGCCAGATAAACCGTATCAGCCTTTTCAAATATTCAAGATTGTTTCAGTGCAAGGTATGTGAATGAATTCGCCTCTTCCTCTTGCGAATAACCCGTTACCCCGTTAGATGTCATCAATGATCCTCGCGGAGTTACAAAAATTGTGACTGCGGACAGAGATATCAATGCCGGTGAAGTAATTGGAATGTGTGAGTCCTCAGCGAATCCCACCATTCTTTCTGTCAAAATAATTATTCATAAAATCATAGATGATGGAAAATACCTTCTCCAAGTTGAGCATCACGAAATTGAGGAGACAAACGTGTTGAATGCATTCGAACGAGAATACAAGGTAATCAATTACGTATCCGGCCTCGTTTATATCTTGATGCTAAACAGTGTGTTCTTTTCAGCTCCACGAATTCGAATCAACAACAAATACGTCTCATCACATTTCAACCGCCATTCTGAATCATGAAAAACTCAATCTGTCAAATATTGCACGTGAAAGGGGGCAAGTAAAGTCTCTGCTGTTGATGGATGGTGCAGCGTGTAGGGGAATGTATGGGTGGGCATCGGAAATTAACGATTATCGAAAGAATCCGTTTGGGGAAGATGAACCTCCAAACGAAAACTGTAGAATTCTGGAAGTTACTGTTTGTGGATGGTGAGGAATAAGTATTGCTGTCCTTCGGCGAAGATTCACTGACGGATGTTTAAAGGCCCATCTTTTTCTTGACAATCACAAAGCCAATCCTCAAAGGCCAAGAAGTTCTGTTGGATTACAGTTCGAGTTACTGGCCCTTTATCAGGTAGCATTTCCGAAAAATTAAACTGGAGCCCAATTGCTAAACCAACGTTGTACGTTGTCTCTTCAGAAAACTATACAACGACGAACAAACTGTGACGGCCCTACTTGACCCTCTTGAACGATGTCTTCCGAAACTCCATGCCTCCCTCCCCGACATGATCCAAACATACACCCCACTCCTCCCACCCTCACATCCTGCAACACCCTCCTCCATACCCACTTTGAATCGCGAAACCTCGACCCGCCAGCCCTCAAAGAAGTACAAACCCTTCTCAACGCAATCCGGGACACGTATCGCCGCATAGACGACTTCATCAGCAGCATGGAACGAATCGTTGTCGACATTGAAGAAACGAGGCGAGCGAGGGAGGAGGAACGGTATCAGTGGGGATGTCGACGTAGAGGCGTGCTTGCCCCTGCAGGATTGTTGCCACCTATTTCCAGAAACGGGGGAATTGGTTTCAGTGTTGGGTGAAGCATATTGAGGCTGTGTGTCGCCGGGTGGAGGGGTTGATTGGACCAAAGACGGGCGAAGTTGGCAGGAGGAATGTTGTTGGGATGGGGGTTTCGACTTTTAGGGAGGCGGTGAAAACTGCTGAAGTCGAAGGGGCTAAGCGGGATGGGAAGGAGATGGATGGTGATGGGAAAGGGAAGGGGAAGAGGAAACGGATCAAGAAGATTGTTAGTTTAGAGAGAGTTGACAACTCGGAGGATTGTTGTTATTGATTGGCTTGGACAAGACAAAGTCTACAGTTTCGCCCAAGCCTGCTTCCACTCTCCCGTCAATTGAGGCGTTGCCGCTGATTCGACCTCCATTGTTGGTAAAACTACCGGTCCCGTCAAAGAAGCCTGATGGATGGAAGAAACTGGTGAATTCCACCTCCCTCTTAATTTCAGGAACTTTCGCTACTGAAGTTTTGTTGGGGAAACAGGCAAAAATCCCACTTCCATCCAAACCTCGTCTTCCTCATCCTTCAATTCCTATCCCACGGCCCCCCTCCATTCCAACTGAATTCCTTCTGAATCCATTCCCCGATGATGACGAGCCTGTCTCAGACATAGACCCTGACTCCTCTCCGTTGAGTGTAAAGCTACAACCTGGAACTATTGAGCCATCAGGAATGACTGAATCTATGTCGGTAGAATTCCTTGGAAGTTCTACGGTGCCGTCAGAAGCAACAGAGACAGAAAGTAAAACTTGACGCTACAATTCAGTCCACAAAATACTAATAATTTTAGTAGGACAGGATGGAATGAGTGAAGCTGGCGAAAGTGACTTTTCCGATATTTATGATGAAAATGGACGTCTTATCCCGGGAAATGCTCCATTTGAATGCCTGGAAACTGAGTACAGTGATGACAATTTGATTCAAGAGGAAGAAGAAGTGTTAGAAGAAGGTGCAACTGTTTCTCCAGTTGGTGCTGTGAACGCTACGGTATCTAAATCTCCAGACACATTGAAACGAGCTGTATTTTCGCGAAATGGCATTGTTTCATCCGCATCACAACCAAATGATGAGAAACCTGCAAAGCGATTCTGTGAGGTACGGCTTGAATTGCCATCGCCCGTTTCAAAGCGTCCTGTGAGTTTATTCATGACTACCTAATGTATTTCTCATCGATGTGTTAGGCTGGGAAAGAACTGCATACAATTGCCAAGAAGGCCAAAGTAGAAACGAAACCCACTACTAATGAGTCAATACAACCCACTTTGTTGACACAGGAATTGCTGTCGCCAAGGGGAACGAAAGTGGTCAGAAATTTCTCACCAAAGACAACCAAGTCGCCTCCTCGGCCCTCGTCCTCGTCTGTGACATCAACTACTGTGCCTCTGAGCCTTGTAGATTTTACGTTCAAGACAACTAAAAAGCGAGAATATCGTTTGAGGATTTTCCAAAAACATTGTCTGACACACCTTCAGCCTCTATCTCCACTGTATCAAAAATATCTTCAACTTCAGTAACCTATAGTCCAAAATCTCAAAATATTTCCCACTCATTTCATTCACTTCCTGCGAAGGAACCTGTTACAGTCTCAGTTACCCCCATCAACAAGGGAAAGTCAAAAATGGAATTCAGAGACATTCCTAAAAATGGTTCTGTTTCTGTAGCTCCTGGGCTAACTTCCAAGCTTGAGTCTCCAGAGACGATTGTGGCGACAAATAATGTTCAGTGGATGCCATCGAAGGATTTACCTACTCCGACTTTGGCTGCCTCTTCACCGTCAAAAGCAGCATCAAGCAAAGAGCCATACAGTAAGGAACCTTCATTGGAGCAGAAGCGTCGGAATTACATATCGCGAATTGAAGTTCCTAAACCTGCACCCCCTCCTCCTTCTCCAGCCTCACGACCTCCTCCTGTAAAACCGAAATGGGACATGAATGATATTGCTGATATTGCTGGAATGATCAATGCACCGCTTGACTTGAAGTTCCCCGAGCCGAAGTTGCGTGAATTAAACGTGCAAGATGTATCAAAGAAGGAACCGTTTTGGACGGAACCTTCGTTGGGCGAGACAATGAGCCCCTGCCCGCAAGTTCCGAAAGCATCTTTTGTGGAAAAGGAGACCTTACCAACACCAGCTCCGGAAGGACAGGAAACATCAGCTGCAGGAGATTCAAATTATGCCACAACAGAAGATATGACCACCTCTCCTTCAAAAGTTGCTGAACTGCCTGCCATGATTAAGGGCGACTATTGCTTCCCGAATAACCTCAACAGCGATCAAAAGGCAGCCTTGATGACCACTGTCCGAAAGTTGTTGGAATCTGAGCTGTCCGGTGGTGATTACACGCAGCTTTCATTGAACATACGGATAAATGAAGAAGCTGCTTTATTACAACCTCCTTCTGAGCGATTCATCATTGAATTGATTCAGTATCTAGGTGAAAAGGAAGATGTCGAGTTGATTATGGAAATGTGTGTTGCAAAAGGACTTAGTTCGATTGAAGAAGCCATTGGAAAGCATGAACCGAATGTGACAGCCGCAGAACCAGGTGCAATTCAGCGCATTTCTGATTCATCTCTGATAAACCATGAGGTTTCCGAGACGGTTCTCTCATTACAATCAGACCATGATGTTATCAAGGTGCTTGGGGATTCTGTGGATACGAATACAAATGGTTCTAGCTCAAAAGCTACAGATTCTGAAATTGATCGACAGTCAAGGTCTCCCCATCTTGTAAAACATCCATTTGATTCTCCTATGTCTCCTGGAGCAACGAGCGTGGATGATACCGTCTTCGAATTGAAGGCTGTCCCACAGTCTGCTGGTCCATCTCATGTCTCTGTACGTTCAAGTGATGATACCGAAGTTCTAACGGGAAACGCCGTGACAAGAAATGATTCTATGACGTCTTCATTATTGTTGAACGCAAATGGAGATCGGACAACGACAAGTGGAAGTCTTTTGGGAGAACCAAAGAATTTGCCCCAAAATGGATCACAAGAGCAAGTTTCTTCTGGCCGATTGAGGTGATTGATTTAGATGACGATGATGTGAGAATCACACTGGCAAAGCTTGCTCGACGGAATCGAAAGCCGTTACCAAAAGTAAGTCAAAAACGAAGAGAAAGACGGCGTCAACCAAATCAAGATTCAACAGTGATTGGTAAGTTATGCCTTAGGCGTTGCAAAATCTGACGCTCTGTTTGCAGAGATAATAGAAAGTGACGATGACATGGATGACGAAATTCAAATCGTATCACAAAGTGGACCTTCCAATATACCCCACCGACGACGTAGAACGGAGGTAGTGAATTTAATATCAGACGAAGATTGAAAATAAAAGTGTTATTTATTTCGACATTCTTACAAAGCGTCGTTAAAAACGCGCTCGTACAACTCTTGCTTTCCAGAAATCGGTTTCACATCGTTATTCTTCTTGGCATATGCCTCCAACTCGGCTAAAGTTGCCTTACCACTCTCCACTTTAGCTCCGATCTTGTCCGAAGTCCAAGTAGAATAGCGAGCCTTTCTCATATCATCCAACCGCCCATCTTCAATCAATTTTGCAGCATTCAAGAGTCCTTTTGCAAAAGTATCCATGGATCCAATATGGGCAATGAATAAGTCTTCAAGATCAGTTGATTCACGGCGAACCTTGGAATCAAAATTGAGACCACCAGTTTTGAAGCCACCCATGTCAATGACAACTTTCATTACAAGTGTTGCCTTGCGTTCGTCAGTCAAGAACTGGTCAGTATCCCACCCGAGTAACTCATCTCCGGTGTTACAATCAATTGATCCTAGCTTTCCATACGCCGCGGAGAGGACAATGTCGTGTTCATAATTGTGTCCGGCGAGGGTGGAATGGTTCGGCTCGATATTCAAGAGGAAATGGTCGTCCAATCCATACTGCTTCAAAAAGCACATGACGGTTTGTGCGTCATAGTCGTATTGATGCTTTGTTGGCTCCTTTGGCTTGGGCTCTATGTAAAACTGGAATGTGGCTCCAATAGACTTTTTGTGAGCAACAGCCATGTGGAAGAACGCAGCCATATGGTCCTTAATAGTACAGTTATTATAAGCTCATAAAATAAGGGTCTTCTTACCAACTCTTTCTTGATGTCCGTGTTCAACAAAGTTTGGTACCCTTCGCGTCCACCCCAAAACACATAACCTTCTCCTCCAAGTTTATGAGTCACTTCCATGGCTTTCTTAACTTGCGCGCAAGCTTGTGCGAAGACTTTGATGTCAGGATTAGTGGCTGCCCCATTTGCAAATTTTGGGTGGGAAAACAAATTGGCTGTTCCCCAGAGAAGCTTTACGCCAGTCTCTTTTTGCTTCACCAGCATGTAGTCTGTAACCTTTTCAAGCAACTTATTAGTTTCGTCAATGGTTGCGAGCTCTGGTGCAACGTCGCGGTCATGAAAAGCGTAATATTCAACACCAAGCTTGGTGAAAAACTCGAATGCGGCATCAACGCGTCCACAACAGGAAGCAACAATGTCATCAAATGGGATAGAAGTATTGTCAGCCGTATCCCAAGGGCGGAACAGAGTTTGAGGCTGATGTAGCATTAGAAATGCTAGTAATCATTCTATCACCACCACTTACTCCAAATGGGTCACTGCCGACACCACGGAACGTATGCCAATAAACAACAGAGAAACGACACCATTCGGACTGTAATTTGCGAACAAGTTGGTACGGTGCATAGGAGACGCCACACAAACCATTTTCTTGCCAAGCACTACTTGATCCTTGTTGTAGTAGCGGAAGGACAACGGGTCCAACGTCTTCTCGCCCTTGAAAGCGATTGCCTTTGTAGGAAAGTAGGTCTTCTGTTTCTTGGATTCGCTGTCTTTTGATGAAGATGGACGCGGTGGCATTTGGAAACTTTTTCTTGCGATGATTCTTTCGCCAATTCCTCCACCATTCCACCCAAACAAAACTAACAAAATGAAAATAAACAAATACACGCTAAGCTCAATCATCCTTCAGCAAGTCATCAATCTCATCCTCGTTGAACTCTTGCGCGTTGGAACTGTCCGTTGGGAATCCAAACTCATCATCAAACTCCAAATCATTCTGTCGATGAATTCTTAGATTTCAGTTGGCACATATACTATGACTTACAGTTTCAGTCACTGTTGCAGCAGTTGTCGTTTCCGCCCCGAATCCAAAGTCGTCTTCAACAGGAGTCTCCTCTCCTTCAGCGTTCTGTATAATTTCCTGTCATTTAGATTTTGAACAAAAAAAGCGAGGAAGGGAAGGGTGGGATCGTTACTCACAAATTCCTCCGACTCGGCCAACTGCGTTGGGACAGGAGCTGGTGATTGTTGAGCAGAGACGAATGACTGAGCTTTTCCAGCTGGGGACAACGCAGCAGGATGGTGAACTGGTGATCTTTGCGGTGAGGCTGGAACTGATCGTTGAGCACTCGTGGGTTGTGGTGGTTGCTGACCAACTGGAGGTGGACCGTTGGGGAACTTCTTCTTCAGCTCTCCAATAAAGTCGATGTCTAATACATCCTTCCAGTCGGCATAGTCTGTGGCTGGAATAACCTTTTTGTTAGATCTGAAATGCTCCAAGAACAGCCCGTATTCTAAGTCCGGGAATAAGTTCGCGTATTGCGCTGGGTCAGCCAAGGACTCGGCAATTTTCTTCTTGTTGGACTTCAATAAAGATTCCTTCCACAACGCGACAACACGCGACATGTGAGAAGGAAGGTATGTTCGGGCAAGGAATGCAGCTTCAGCGATACGGTTGGTAGAAGCCAATAGGTCAATAGCTTTGTCAACTTGATTGCTGATCATGTAACATGTGAATGCAATGTTATGCTTTCCCTTCTCGACGGCAAGTTCGGCTAACTCCTTGATACCAGTTGCATTTCCAGATGCTTGGTAGTACAAGAGAAGTCCTTCGATATCATTAGCCCTTTGCAAACAGTTTTCGGCAAGATCAAACTACAATACACAAGTCAGAACATACGTTGGGAAAAAAAGGGTTACAAACCATCCAGTTCGACAAAGCAAGGTCTCCAACAAGCTTCCAGTTGTGTTCTTGGTCAATCTCTTTGGCAATTTCATGAGCGATTTGAATTTTCCCCAACTGAACAGCCAGATCGAATCTGTGCTCCGGGTCTGTTGAAACGTTCAGGGCTTCTTCCTTCAAGTCTTGGCTCTCCAAGAACCGGGCAATGCGTCCACGCTGTTCAACAGGAACGTTGGGGAGAACGTTTTGAGCAGATACCAAGTCACCACGCAGAATATGGGTCTGATATTCAATCATGCTGACAGGAAGAGCATACGAGAAGACATTGAGGTCCTTGTCAGCAAGGTAAACACGGCCATCACGTGGAATGTATCCCAGCAAATACATGGTGCTAAATCACAGAGCTTAGTTTGGGAACAAATGAATTACTAAACTTACGAGTCAAAATGGCTGATGGTAGAGACGTTGCCACCAACCAAGTAGTTCAAACGATTGGCAGTGTTGGTGTAAATAAAGCAATCACCAACCCAGCAAGCAGTCTTAACACTACGAATATGATCAATAAAGATGTTAAGACACGAAAAAGCCCATACGTTTCAGAAACTTCCGCAACAAAGTCAAATGCAGACTCAATTCCTTCCTCGCCGATAGAGTTCACTCCATGTGTATCCAAGTACTGCTGGTAAGCAACACGATTGAACTTGAGGACATAGGCAATGTCATCACAACAGATAGCAACAAGGTCAGACTCAGACCAGAACACATTCTTAACAACGACATCAACACGACGAACGCAAACACCAGTCTCCCAATCATAGAAGTTGAGGAACGAGTTGCTGCGAACACCAAGCAGAGCACCTCCGTAGATTCCTTCAGCACTGTAGCTTGGCTTAATTTGGACGTTTGTCTTCTCCTTGAAACTCTTGAAGACTTTGATTTTGGAGGACGATTCGCGAGTAGCGTATTCGTTGGAGTCTTGTGCCCAAACAAATTCCAAAGCACTTCCAAACTCCTTGTTACGCCATGCGAGAGCAGTGTAGATGATCCATTCTCCATCACCACACACAACAACAAAACTGGTCGCACACCTTCAGCGTTCATATTCAGAAGAAATTTAAACTCACCGGCCATTTGGACTGTGCTGCAAGCTTTGAGGGTAAACTTCACAACTTCCAAGTTCTTTGGTGGGGAGCATCATCTTTTCACCGTCCTTGATGTTCTCCTCCGACGAGGCTTTGATGTTTGCAGTTTTGATTTCACTGTGCTTTGCCCAAATAATCTTTCCGCTGTTATCCATGCTCACAGATGGCTCCTCGCGTCCAAGCTGATACGCTGCGTTAACCCAGACCTTGATTAAGAAAACATTAAACGAACCTTAACCACGATGGTTCCTTCGTCGTAACCGAAACCAATGTCGTTGCTTCCTTTGATATAGGCAGTAGCCCAGACTCTCTCCATACCATAGTTCAGGGTGTTCTCAAGACGGTAGGTGTTAGCATGCCAAATGCGGACAGTTCCTGTGTATTAAAAATTGGTAAAGTCTCAAGATAACGTACAGGCCTCACCATCTTCGCTTCCAGAGATGATGATTGGAAGTTCTGGGTGGAAAGCAACAACGGTAACATTCTGAGTGTGTCCTTCCAAAGTTTGAACACATGTCTTGTTTTGATAGTCCCAAATCTTGATTGTTCTGCAAAAGAGATTGTTAGAACAGGGACGACGAAGGTGGAGAATGAACAAACTTGTCGTCCGCTCCAGTAATCAAGTATGGCTTATCACCGCCGTGGTAGTAGTCAACACAGTTACACCTTTCTCGTGTCCATTCAATGTGTAGTTTGGAACGGAGATCCAAAGGACCAGACCTAGCATTTGATTGAGAGTTATTTCACTTATGGCTATCGCAAAAAGCCCACCTTCACAGTTCCATCCAACGATGCAGAAGCAAACGTATTTTGATCCTTAGGGTTGATGGCAATTTGCATTACCAAGTGTGTGTGTCCTTCAAACACCTATGGCAGTGATCAGGAAAACTCTCAACACACAATAACACTCTAACCATCATGTTTCTCCAGTTCTTATCCCAGTCCCACAACTTAATTGTCATGTCATCGGAGGAAGAGAGGACAAATGGCTGAGTTGGGTGCACAGCGATACAACGAATGTAATCCTGGTGAGCATCAAAGGCAGTCACTTTCTCGTGCGTTTGGTAGTTGAAGACTCTCAAGTGCATGTCATCTCCTCCCGCAACAAACCACGACTTTCGCGTGATAAACTTAACAGCACGGACTGAGGGATGGGATTAGAAAAAGGAAATGGGGCATCCCAACACAATCAGAACATACGAGGGGCTTCGGTGACTTCGAATGTCTTCACAAGAGTCTACATACGGATAGTGCAGCAGTTTAGGAGAGGTTCGTGTGAGGTGGCAGGTCAAAAATCAAAAGCGCACCTGAGTCTCATGGTTCCAGATGTAAGTGTTTCCATTGTAAAGGCGGTAATCAACCACGGCTCAGTTGGATGAAAATCAAGGGCTTTCACACGGTCGGATCGGTTGGATAGCTTCCTCTGTAAGCCAAAAATGGGGTGTTGAGTCGTCAATTAAATGAGGCTACTGGCACAAGAGTACCTTAATTTCCAAACGAAGAGGCTAATCACAGACAATTGATGCATTGAGATTGGATGAAGGGCAGAAAAGGTTAGTCTCGGCGGGGGAGAAGGTGTCAGGCGCCCACCATTTTGTTGACTTTTTTCGCGGAGTTCCCTTCCTCCACGAACACACCACCATAACTACTCCTTTCTTTTCTATTTACATTCAAAATATGCTTCATGCAGAAGGGAAGAAGTGTTCTATGCTGAATGCGTATCGCAACGTCAACGTTTTCTATTGTCTGTTGTGTCGTCACTCGTGCTAGTGACAGTGCTGTATATCCTGCCAGCACTCAATTGGCTAGCCAGTTTTAACACTCGAGAGATAAAATATTGACGAAGTTGTACATGAGTTTATTGAATAACACAAGACATTAAAAACGGTATGTCAATCGCAATGAGATTGAGATACAAAGTGAAAGAGAAAGGGGATGATGGGATGTATGGGCCTCGGGTGTGTTCGTACAATGCCCTTACTCACGAGTTGTCAAACGACCTAAGAGTACCGAAAGTTCTGGGCCACATTATTGACATTCAGCAACAGTAAATGGCTGTTTTAAGAATGCTTCGATAGGGCCGGAAGGAAGAAGGGAATTGGGGAGAAGGTAAACGAAATAACAGTGCAGCTATTTACATTTATTTTGTTGAAGATGTCTAAATTGGTGGAAAAGAATTAGCCAGAGAAAGAGAGGAACGATGGGGAAGACAATGGGGATTTCGATTGGAGCAAACAGTCAGACATCTAAGGAAGGATGCATTTTGGCCGTCAGCAGGCACACGAAGCTTCAGAAAGGACGACTACTCTGAGTGAACAGAGATCCTCGCCATCCCCTTCCACTCCGTGCTTTTCAAGGCCTTACGGTGGAAACTGCGAATAGAAAAAACATCATCATACTGTCTTCCTCTCCATATCGACTTCCTTTCATTGCCTGTAGGACGGAATGATGTGCTTACCAGAAAGGGACTGATGTAGGCCATCTAAAAGAAAACCAACCCCGTGTGTCAATTCGTCAAAGTTGCAGCATCCTATGGGATTTGTATTGGTTAGATACATAGCTACGAAGTGGTACATGAGAGAAGAAGAGGAGATACAGAGTGTTGAGGGAAGGATCAGGGAGTCACTGGCTAAAGTGTCACTCGCCCCCGAAGGAGAGAGCGGCTAGTCTTCTTCATAGTCGATAGGAATGGAAAGAAGTATGTTTTATGGTATCATCGTTTCCTGGGTCAATACTCGTGCGGTAGCGGACTGATTCGTGGGCATCGTGACATACCTTGAGGAGTTGACAGTTGGAGCAGGTTTCGTGCAAAAAGAAAAAGGACCATCACCCGCTTTTTATGGAAGGATTTCGAAAATCCCCCGAGGCAACTTCCACTATGTTCCCTCATTTTCTGCTGTTGTCTCTGTTTCTCAACTGGAAGGTAAATGATTTTTTAATACATTTATGTGCGAAACTTTCATTTGTGCCGGTCAAGAGTTTCTGACTGGACACGCCCATCTTCAGCCAATCTACATTCAATAAATCAAGATAATGTGAATAAAACTCCTGCAACGGTTCCAAGGACCATATGTAGGGACCCTGCACATATTAAGGGGGAAAATACACGTTCGGTCCGCATTCTCACACAAAGTAAACTCTATCTACCTTGATCATTAAGTATAAACCTTTATGTCTTTAATCACGGGAAAGCCAGATGGTTGCGATAGGGAAGGCAAAAAAGAAAAATCCAAATCCCTCTTCCAATCATGCACCGCGCTGTCCTCCGCCCCGTCTCTGTGAGTAGCCTCGATCTACTCCCAACCTGCGAAATCGAAATTTGTCGGGACAATAGACGATGAGGAAATTGATGGAACGTAGCGTTCAAGATCATGGACAGAAGAGTCTTTGCCGTTTTTCGACAGCTGATAAGAACGCTTCCAAACGAATAGCTTACCTCCCTCTTCTCGATTTTAGGCCTCTGCCAGATCTTTCGGAACTGTTGCCACCAAGACTCAGATTCCAGGAACCCTTGACGTTAGTTCAATTATAATGACCTGTATAAGGAAACAACAAATCTCATCAATCACCAATATCAGATTAAGGGAACCTCTGTTACGCTGGAAAGCACACTGTCACCCTCATTCCAGGAGACGGAGTTGGTACTGAGATGGCTGGCGCCGTGCAGTCCGTTTTCAAGGCTGCTCACGTTCCAGTCGAATTTGAAACTTTCGACCTCTCCAGCTACAACCCTGCCACTGACGGGAACAAGTTGAAGCAGGCCATGGACTCTATCAAGAGAAACAAGATTGCTTTGAAGGGTGCGTTTTTTTATTGGCTGAGAAGCTCCCTTTTTTCTTATCTCTGGCGTCGAACAGGTATCCTCCACACCCCTGTCTCCCGTTTGGGACACATCTCCCTCAACGTTGGAATGAGAAAGGACCTCGATATCTATGCTTCCTTGTCTCTCATCCGCAACATGGATGGAAAGTGGGCCACTCGTCAGCAGAACGTTGACATTGCCATGATTCGTGAGAACACTGAGGGAGAATACTCTGGTCTTGAGCACGCCGTATGTTGATTTTTTGAGAGAGTTGTCGGGGTTGAAGGGGAAAGCGATATCTGAACTATTATATGATAGCCTGTTGCCGGAGTCGTTGAGTCCTTGAAGGTTGTCACCCGCGAAAAGACCGAGCGTATTGCTCGTTTCGCCTTCGACTTTGCCTTGAAGAACGGCCGTAAGAAGGTCACTTGTATCCACAAGGCCAACATTATGTTCGTATCAATAACTTGACAATTGAATTTCTCATGTCTGATATTTTGTTTAATTTTCAGGAAGCTCGGTGACGGTCTCTTCTTGAAGACTTGCCGTGAAATTGCCAAGGAGTATGAGTCTTCTGGAATCAAGTTCGAGGATATGATTGTTGACAACGCCTCTATGCAGCTTGTTTCTCGCCCATCCCAATTCGACGTCATTGTTTGTGGAAACTTGTACGGAAACATTCTCTCCAACATTGGAGCTGCCTTGATTGGAGGACCAGGTATCGTTCCAGGAGCCAACATTGGTAGAAACTACGCTGTCTTTGAGCCAGGATGCCGTCACGTTGGTGCCTCCATCAAGGGAAGCAACACTGCCAACCCAACTGCCCTCCTCCTCTCCTCCATCCACATGCTCCGAAGCTTGGAGCTCGATGACCACGCCGACCGTATCTCCAAGGCATTGCACAAGGTCCTCGCTGAAGGAAAGGTTTTGACCCCAGACTTGGACGGAAAGGCCACCACCACCGACTTCACCAAGGAGATCATTGCCAACTTGTAAATTGGGATATTGTTGTCTTCTTTTTCCGACAGAACCTAATAAAAGCACACTCTCTTTTCGTTGAAATGGTTGTGTTTGGCTTTCGTGGGAGTTCTTTGGGAGACAGTGTTGGGGACACAGAGAGAATTTTCGAATTTCACAACAACCTCCTCCTCCACCACCGAAAGACACCGAGCACCACCCGCTCCCGTCACCCCGCCATCGCCTTAGACGCTTAGAGAAAACTAGACCGTCGATGCCGCACTTCCGCAGCCCCGACGCCGACCCGCCCGGCGCGCACAACGGGAACAACCGGCAATCGCAATCGCAACCACAACCGCAACCCTACCAACCACATCAGCCACTGCCTCCACCGTCGACACTGGCATCGCGCGCTTCCACTGGCCCGCAACAGTATCCCAACTCGCATGCAGCAATCGATATGGACGACAGCCTGTCCACATCTTCAACCGATGTCTATGACTCAGCGGACGATGTCTTCAACAGCAGACGCGCAAGGTGACTAGAACTCAGATCGTGCGATCCAATTCAGTAGACGTAGGAGTGAGAAGCGGGTGCGATGGAGGCGATACGCAGAACCAAAAGGAGGGAGGAGATCACTGCCGCACACAAATCATGTGCACTTCAGACACATGGGATCTTCAGCCATTCTGGGACGCTTCGCTTCAAAGTCGAAGCGATCACATTGCGCTTGCCAAATTGACCTTACCCCTCCTTGCTGGAAGCATCCATAATTAACCACTTTCATTTAGCGCGCTTCCTCGTCAAAACCCTCGCCCAACATTCGCAAACAATCCTTTCGCTTATATCAGAACTATGATTGGCGGCAGAAGGAATCATGTGGAGCCCCGCTACCCTTCCGTCAATGATAATCGTGACAGCAGTTCAATCAAAAAAGGAAAGGAAGTCTATCACCCAGATGACCACGAACTCGCACCATACGGAAATGACTCTTACAAACCCGATATGAGGAACTCTGATGGACTCCATGCTTCAATGCCTCTTGGAAACGGCCGCCGAAAGTTGTCTCTTGCATTCTTACAAGATATGATGCCCATGGATGCCAACGACGAAACTACTATGGGCGCTTTGATGGGAAGTCACTTAGAGAGAGCACTACGTCTTACCCATGCAAAGTCCTCAAAAGTTACTCTCGCATTCCTGAACAATGACGTTGAGGCGGACTACCAAAGCTACTTTTGGTCCACAATGAAGAAGAGATGGATCATGTTTATCGGAATTGGAGGGGCTATTTTCGTTGGAGTTCAGATTGCAGGATTGTTGGGCAGCAATGGAGACGGTTTATCGGGTTCGTTTTTTTTTGGGGTGCTTTCGGAAAAATTTGTATTGCTCATCAACATCTTCACAAATGCAGGCGCTACGCCCACTGACTGGGGAATATTTGGAGCTGCTGCAGTTCTGCCGCTCTTAATTATTGGTTTACTACCATCTATCCTCAGTGAACTTCGTATGGCCCGAACTGTTCATTTGGCCTCCCTTGTGTTCTTACTTGTTATTGGGCCCATCAGCACTTGGATGAGATACTCCAACAAACACATTAGAACTGACAACAGCTTTAATCCATCCATCACTGCCCCAATCTATATTGTGGGTCTAGTGTCTTGCGTATTCTTCCTCCGCCTCCGTTTCGTTTACACAGTTATTGCGACTCTCGTTGCTGCCCCAGCGTGGTATGCAGTGTTTTTCTACGTTGTGCGTGATCCAGCAGTGGAAGAGGCATCATATATCCTAAACTCCATTGTTCTTCTTGTCGCTTGCGTTGTGACTTGTTCTATCGCATTCGACATGGAGCGTTCCCTCCGTCATCAGTACCTCTCCAACTCACGTTTTTTGAGCATCACTCGAAACCTTCAATCTCAATTAGATGGTCTTGAGCGCTCCCTCTTGGCTGCAGCAGCTTCCAAGAATGGAATTCCAACTGCCGATTTGAGTTCTCCTTTGGAACGCGCAATGATGGCCATTCGTGGAATGATGGCCGATCCATTGATGGATGAAGTTCATTTGGGTGTTTTGGAGCTTGTTATGGCATGTTTGAGCAGCCCCAACTTGCTTACTCCTGATTTGGATGTCCAAGTAAAGGAAGGAAATGTTGCCATTGATGATGAGCAGGAGGTTAGTGTCGGCGTTATTTCAAATTGTTTAGCTTATGTAATACTTTAGAAATGGCTCTTTAATGAAGTCGCCACTCGTCGTGCTTCTCGTGATCCTTCGGAAGCGGGATTGGAGCAATTGTCTCAGTTTGAGTCCTTCAAATTTCCTCCAGACGATGTTGCCTCTGTTCACGATGTCGTTTTGGGTGGTCGCCGTCGTGGGTCAAATGCGTCAGTTCATACTCCAACAGCTTTTATTTCCGCGGAGAACTTGGACGCCATTTTCTCTCCACAGGCTCGTGGATTGCTCTACCGTGTTCCGGAATTCAACTTCCCTATCTTTGAATTCACAAAAGCCACTGATGGCCATCCTTTACTTGCTCTGGGACATCATTTGATCAAAGACAGTGGGTTGTTGAGTAAATTGAATTTGGATGCGTCCAAATTCATCAACTTCATGGCAACTATTGAAAGTGGATACCATGCTGAATTAGCTTGTATGTATTTAAACATTTCTGAAGTTTTACTAATTCGTCACACAGTCCATAACAGTGTCCATGCTGCCGATGTTCTTCACTGTATCAACTACTTGGTCCAGCGTCCAACCATTCGATCCATCTTTACCGACTTGGAACTTTTGGCTATCTACATTGCTGCCTCTATCCATGACTACGATCATCCAGGAGTCAACAACCAATACTTAATTTCAACCTCTGATCACCGCGCATTGCTTTACAATGACAAGTCTGTTCTTGAAAACCATCACTGTGCTTCAGCCTTTGAAGTTCTCTCGCGCAAAGAATGTTCGTTCTTGAGCACCTTGGATCGCTCTGATTACAAGTCATTGCGTGAAAACGTGGTTGATATGGTCTTGGCTACAGACTTGGCACAACACTTCAGTTTGTTGACCATGTTCAAGAAGAAAGTGTTGACAGGAGACACCTTCGATCCTTTGGGCACTCGCGAGGACCGCACTTTGTTGATGCAGATGCTCATGAAGTGTTCAGACGTTTCCAATCCTACCAAGGTTGGCCCTGAATATGATGTTTGGATTGATCGCATCCACGAAGAATGGTATATGCAAGGAGATATGGAGAAAGCTCGGGGACTTCCGATATCGGCTTTCTGTAATCGTGATGGCCCTCATGCGTCCAACCCTGCTTCATCTCAAACTGGATTCATCAACTTTATCGTTAGTCCGTTGTATGAAGCGTTTAGTGTTTGGGCGCCTATTGAGGAAGTTTGGGAAGGTCTTGAGTTCAACAAGAAGCGATGGGCTGATGCAACTGCTGCTGCTGAAGCAAAGTCAAAGTCGCCCAAACCCTCGCGATTGAAGTCATTGTTTACTCCTTCTTTCTCTCCTACTGCGTCGTCTTCTGTTGGTCAACAATCTATGAAGTTCAAGTTGATGCGATCCAAGTCAACGAGCAATGCCGTAATGCAGTTGAACGCCGCTCCATCGTCGTCAGCATTGCGAGCTCCGCCTTCTGCAATGCTTCGCCGTCGTGGCAGTGAAGCCAAGTAATGAAAAAAATTCCTCTCTTTCTTTACCATGTTGTTTTTTTTCCTTCTCTCTCTTTCCCTAAATCTTAGTTTCCCTTTGTTTTGAAACAATTTGTGTGTTGGTTATTTTGAGTAGAATTATTGAAGTGTTGTACGAAACTTGAGAAGTGTATTGAACTTAGAAGGATCTTGGATCTTCAGGCCAAAAAACGCCACTGAAACAAGATGTAACTAATTTCATACATAAAATACAAAATATTTACTCGAAAACCCTTCACCCTGTCATCGCGTAGTATACTGGTAGTATACCGCTCTTTTCATGTAACTGAAGGTCAAGAAATATTTGATTTGTCGTTTAACGCTTTTATCCATTATCAAACGCCCAATATGAATGTGGATTCACTAAAGAGACTACTCCAATATAGCATGTTTGTCCACATTAATACAACAGGCAGGCATAACATCAAAAAGGATTGGTGAATGCCACAGTCATCTCTAGTTCATCCCAACTACAGAGTTTTGATCCCTCACTTTCCCTCTTTCTCTCTATGCAATAATATCCAAAAGGAAAGAAAAAGCAAAAAGCGCAAAAAAGGCAGCCAAAAGAAACAGCGAGAGGCTCATTCCTGTCTGTTGGTAAGTTCATTTCACCATTCAGAATGCTCCTGTTATCCGAAGTCCATCCCAAGTACAGAGTTTTGATCCCCGAGTGTCCCTCTTTCTCTCTATGCAATAATATCCAAAAGGAAAGAAAAAAGAAAAAAGCGCAAAAAAGGCAGCCAATGAGATTGCGCGTGGAGATGCAGAATTGTCAGTTGGTCAAAACAAAGGCAAAAAATCTTTCCCTCCCCCCAAATTCAGATATAAAAAGAGCCATTCGTCTCCTTAAAACCAACGAGCTTCCCTGTCCCACAATGAGCTTCCAGTCCCCACCAGATCACAACCAGGGTCTCCTGCAAATGGGTGCTTATATGACCCGAACGACCAGATTGTTCCGTCCGCTATATATACGTATCTAGTTCGAAAGAACAGACTCCAACGCCCTCGGGACGCAGGAGACGAAAGCCTTGCCCTTCAATGACGGATGGGGGCCTGCGCTGAAGTCCGGGAGGAGGGGCATCGAGGTGAGATGGCGATAACGGATCTGGCGAGTCTCGTGAGAGACCCAGCACCTGAAGCCATCTTACATTCTCTGGTTGCCCGCCAATACTCCATACTAGCCACACCTTCTTTTTGATGGCGCGTATTAATACGAGTGAGCGAGATATCTTAGGCCCATGGGATACTCTCGCTCAGCCTGTCAAAGGGCAAACTCGCTCTGACCCGTGGGTCAGGGTCGTGCTTTAAATCTCTAGCCTTCTCTGCTCCAGTCCATGTTATGTAGTATCTCAAGCTACTGGCTCGCGGCATGAAATATGATGTGTGATGTGCGCAACCTGTTTATTGTTGATCTGTATGAGCTCTTCTGTCCCCTATTATTTTGGTAGACTTTGTTTGGAGCCTTCACGTGGCGTCTGCTGTGAGTAGGAGGTTTGACAACCTCTGAAACCAATACCAAACACATCGATTCGATCTTCTCTGCGCGTTCTTTTTCATTCAACTCTGTCGTTTAAATTTATTGTCTTAATAAAGTACGATTTCCTCTTTCCATTTCGTCTGTTATCAGTTTCAGAAAGCGGATGCTTTATGCCTACAAGTGCTGGGAGTTTTGCACAAGTGAAGGCGTCATTGTTTGTGACGTTCACTTGTTGTATTTGCTTTCTGTTTCCGAAGATCAGAAACTGCCTGACGTATCCTGAATAAACCAATTGTAAACTCGCTGCTATGGTGCCATATTCTCTCTTTGTGGAGCCCTTTTGATCCAATCACCGTTTCCAAAAAAAGAACGAAGACTCTTGTCTTTCCCCCCTTCTGCTGACCGCCGCCAACCCACCACCCGAACGTCCAAAGTTTGATGCTCACTGCGCCATGCAGGGCACAGCGCAGCACCGTCCGTGGTGCTTGCCTGCCAACACTCTCAACCCGACTCTCAATGTCGATGTCGCTGGTCCCTAGGCCAGCGCCCCTGGCTCCTCGGACTCCCCTGACTCCCGTGGGCCGTCTCCTGGCGCTAGGTCCCTGGCTAGGGCCCAGCTTAACACCCACAGACGTCTCCTTGCTGCGAATCCCAACAGCACTCACATCCAACAAGTTGAGAATCAAGTCATTGCCCAACAGTCTCCGCCATCGTCTGCTTCTGGTCGTGACTTGATTCTGTCCATCTTGAGTGCGAAACCATCCAAGAGAGAAGCCAAAGTGTTCTTGGACCAGTTTCAAACCCCATCTGCTTGTCCTCAAGAGCCATTGAAGGGCCTTCGTCTGGGAATTGTCAAGTTGGATGCTGGAATGTCGAATTCGGACTTGGAGGCGTTTGCAAGAACGTTGGTAGCGATGGTCAAGGTGTGTTCAGATTCCCATATATTCCATGTGATATCACTCAATATTCACATTTAAACAGTTGGGCCTAAACCCTGTCATCATGCTTGACTTCGACAACCTACCAACACCAACTACCAATGCACTTCAGAAGGAATCCCTCCACAAGATTGTAAGCGTTCTTCCTCACAGAAGAAAGCGTGCATCTCGTTCTTCGTCGTCGGTTGTGCCTGTCCCTTCTTCTCTTGAAAAGCCAAGTACTCAGCACGCCCATTTGACAGCCACTTCCCGTTCTTCGTTACACTCTCGCGCGTTTATGGCGCAAGAATGTGATAGACTTGTGGAAGTGATTGAAAAAGTGGGAGCACGAGGAATCAGCTTGGTTCACTCTCGAATTTTGAAAGATTCGGTCAAGGATGGAAGGTTGGAGTGTGTGGTAGACTCGTTGGTGTACCAAATGAAGAGGGGTATGATTCCTGTGCTTGGGAGTGTTGTGGAAGAGAGTGAGGGTGGTAGTTTGAGAGTCGGGAAGGGAAGAGATGCGGTTCTTGCGGTTGCAGAAGGGTTCGCGAAGCTCGCGAACGCTGCCGCTGCAGAATCAGAGGTGTTGCCAGCAAAACTGTTTTTGTTGAATCAGGGTAATGGTGGTGTTTTCAACCCTGAATCTGGGACGCATATTGCTTTGCTCAATCTGACTGAGGATTTGGGGCCATTAATGCAGTCGATTGCAAGACAGCAAGCAGGGTTGACGGATCAGTGTCAACGCACTTTGTCGGACCTCCGTTTGGCCAAAGAAGTTCTTGCAAGCCTGGGAAAACTAAGTCCAAGTAGTTCGGCAGTCTTGGCCTCTATTAAGGATACTTCAACAGGCACTGCCTCTCCATTGATTTCAAACTGGATTACGGACAGACCGATGTCTGGCTCCAAGACATCGAACAGCATGTCCAAGTCCAGAATAATTCCACCAACAGTATTGCGCACAGGGCTTCCCATTCAAACTTTCAAGTCACTCGAAGGTGTTGATATCCCACGTCTCTCAGCCCTTCTTGAATCGTCTTTTGCCAAACCCCTACACAAAGACGCTTTCTTTACACGCCTCTCCTCTTGCATTGACACAATTATTATTGCTGGAGATTATCAAGGTGCTGTCCTCGTAACCCGCGAAGGTCCACACTCCATCGCGTACCTTGACAAGTTTGCCGTCCACCCAAAATCGCAAGGGCTCGGTATTGCTGATATTCTCTGGAAGCGGCTTGTCGAAACGTACCCAAACTTGTGTTGGCGCTCGCGCAGTGCAAACCCCGTGAACAAGTGGTATTTTGAGCGTAGCGAAGGTAATGTCAAGTTTGGTGATGATGGGTACTGGATGATGTTTTGGTTTGGACGTGAGTATGGGATTGGTAAATTGAAGGAGTGTCGGGCAGTTTGTGAGGCGATTGAAGCAAGCTTTGGTAGCAAGTGAGTGTGGTGTGGAGTGAGTACGTATAATTGTGGTTCGGTTGTTGACTTTTATTTGTGGAGACGGTGGAAGAAGGGGGGCTTCTAATAAATCTATAACGATCAGAGGTAGTTTCCCTCATACCGGTCCATAACGTAAGAATCTAGAATAGTACAACTATTCCTGGGCTTCTAAAGCTTCTCTTGACCCTTTATGATTGGGTTGGATGTTGCCTAATCTTCGAGTTCTGGAACGAAATGCATCGACGACGAATTGGCCAAGCGAAACGTGACTTTGACAGCAGTCCGTCATCTAGCGACATGTCATTGCAAAACAGAAAAGAAGAGACACGAACAACCCCAGACATCAGCTGGAAAGCATATTTTGTTGGCCCGCCTGAACAGATTCCTGGATTGAACACTTTACGAAACTCTATCGTAGACCCATCGGACACTACAATTGCTCCCGCCAACAACTCAACGAGCACCATGCCTTTGATCAGCCATCCACATAGCACGTTAGTGAGGCGGAACTGTCTGCATCACATGTGGGAAAACTTCTGGAGCATCAGTCGCGGAAGTCGAATCGTTCTTGTCGTTTCATGCTGCCTGATGGTTATAGAGGTATGTGCCCCCACTTTCTCCCTCAATTTCGCGTCGTTTCAATTTATGCATGTATATACTCAATTAGATGGCCTTGACTGTGATGGTTCTTTCCATTTCAACAAAAGCAACCTGCGACACGAACCTTGTTCTCTTTCTCTACGTGTATGGTGTACGCGTTGCAATTAGTCTACCGCTTGTTGTTTATCAGTATCTGCATCCAATCGGGGATAATGGGTTCGGGAGTCCGACAAAGAATATCGTGGTTGACGTTGAGATTTCAAGATTTGTCGATCGCCTACGGTTGTATCTGGTTTGTATTTGGCCGCGCTAATCATTCAAAGACGTTGATTTTAAGTAATGAAATAGGACTTGTTTCATGCGTTTTGGTTCATTCTGGGAAATTGGTGGGTCTTTTCAAGGTAAGTTTTCACCGGATCACAAGAGTATTCTGACGGTATCTATTAGCGAGACTTGCAAAGTCACAGCTCCCTATGTATACAAGTTATCGCTGGGGTTCATAATATTCGGATATGTTGTTTTATCGCTTCCAGTCCTAGTCGTCGCAGGAGTGATGTTCTGCCTGCCTGTTGTATTAATGTGGACAAACATGCTACATTGGAGCGGTCTCTTTAGTGAATCCACGTTCATATGGGCGTTTGATCCTCGAACCGATGAAGAAATCGACATGGATGGCCGAACTCGTAGGCACCACGGGTAATAGCAGAACAACCTTTTATATTGAAGCCATTTCATTCATCTAATGGTATAAAACAAAAGGTACTGGAGCTCCGACGACATGGGTGTCCCTGATGACGTGATTGCAAAAATCGCACTTGTCAAATTCCGCAGAAGAATGCTTAAAGACATGGAAATGGTGATTGGCGAGGTCGCTAGCAAACTAGATTCGCCTAACAGAACGCTTCGCAAAGAATCCGAGGCCAAGAAACCACTGCTCTCGGGAAATTCTAATGTGTCCCTTCAACTTGGTTCTGTTGGGCCTTCATCGGCATCTATACTCTCTTCTGGGCCTATTGAAACGTCTGTAACAGTTGATGAGCTGGGGCTGATTGGAGGAGGTTGCAGCAGTTTGGATCCGAGAGGTGATTCGGCGCGATACCCAAAACAAGCGTTGAAGACTCGCTTTCTGACACGCGCGGCATCTCAGCCTGGATCCAGTAGTAAATTGTTTCACGGTATGAAGAAAGATATGGGTCTACCGCCGCTTCCTTTGAAACGGGAGGACTCAACATTGTCACGGAATTCACGAGGAATATCACGGAGTTCTTCAACATGCTCAACCATGCATGACGGGTCTAGCTCGAATCTAGACTGCAACTTTATAGAAACTCTTGATGGGAATGTTGACAAGAAACTCAACGACGACGATGACATGTTTTGTGTGATATGTCTGAACGAATATGAGGATGGAGACTTGCTCAGGAAATTACCTTGTTCACATCAGTTTCATATCAAATGCACAGATGAATGGCTACGTATCAACAAAACTTGCCCTTTATGTTTGGCAAATATCCACGATTGAATAAATATACCGTATTTAACCCCACGACTTTATTACAATTCAAATGGATCATCATCATCCAGTACACCAGAACCAGTCCATGAGAAATGCGCAAGATTATGGCCATCAGGTAAAGGTAGTTGCTGCTGCTGCTGCTGTTGCTGGACGGACGGTTGTGTTTGTTGACGAGGTGACTCTCGATCTCGATTCTGCAACTCATTCCCGCTCACCATTCCCATACCGGTGCTGCCATTTAGCCACATATTACTACCATTAGTAGATGTCTGAGGCTGTTGAAAATGTACTGATTGTTGCGATTCCTCACTCTGCTGAGGTTGTTGAGGTGACTTTGGTGTTGGTTGTCCAGTTGACATTGGAAACAATAGTCTATGCAGTTCAGGGGGTAATGAAGGATCGGGCAATGCGCCATTTAACTGAGCTGGTGGAGCTGGATATGTTGATTGATGTGTGGATTGAGGTGTTGACGGATGATTTTGTTGAGGCTGTAGTTGTGGCTGTATTGAAATTGGGTATGATGAAAAGGAGGGTAGCTGCAAAGCGTAATCTTGTTGTTGTTGATGAAGTGGGAATGGTGGAGGGAGTGATTGAGGCCAAGTTGATGCAAATGTTACTTGAGGTTGCTGATGGTGTGAAGGAAGGGAGAATGGATCTGGTTGTGGCGGCATGGCATAGTTCTGTGATGGAGCATACTGAAAGTTATGCATATGGCCAGGTGTTGTCCTGGCAGGAGATGCTAAGGAGGGAGTATTTAGAGAAGTTGTGCTGCTTTGTCGTGGCATTGCTGAATGAGAAGAACTTCGACCACTGGGAAGTGGGGATTGAGAATAAGACTGTAAATAATTTGCACGAGGAGTAGCTGGGTGGGAAGTAGCTGGAGCTGGAGTTGCAGGGACAGGGGTTGTAAACTGTTGGGAGGAGGCGATTTGTGGAGCAGTTCGCGATGGTTCATCATCATCACTCAATGTTAAATCGATTATGGCTTCTGATGAAGCCTGGGCAGTGGGAGCTTCTGCAAAGTTGTCCATCAACAAGATTAATTCCCAAGTGACTCGAACTTACTCATAGTTGCAGTAGGATCAGTTTTAATTTTCTTGGTGGGAGGTCCAGCGTCTGAGTCTGAGTCTGAGCAGACCCCTGTGTTTTCCTCCTTATTTAGCCGCCAGCTACCATCAGCTGCAATCTCAGCACTTTCAATATCGAGATCAAATGCAGCTGCTTGCAAAAGTTCGAGAAAATATCCATCCACAAACACATCATTTAGAGGTGCCAATTTCGAACATATCGGACAGCTCCATGTTGGATGAGTTTGATTCAACCTGAGGTAATACTCAAGATCAAAACACTGTGGATGTCGACAATGATTTCCTCGAGCAGGAACTGTGATTCTACATCGAGTGACGGGATCTTTAAGAGACACATGCTCTTCCGTGAGGCAGACATCATCGTCAGCAACTGTCTTTTGACGGCCTATAGATAGAAAATGAAGGAGTAAGTTGAAATTATTGATAGCCGCAGTTAGTCTTACGTTCAGCGATAATGGAATCTTTGGGAATCAGTTTGTCTGATTTCAAGTTGTCAACAATGTTGGAGACATTCACACGTGACGCAAACTGAACCACAACTAATAAATTCCTCGTAGCATCCATAATAGGTGTGAATTTGAGGTCAATTGTGTTGTAGGTGGAAGGATTTTTGAGCAAAAATTGGTTGAGTTCGAGGGGTTTCGCTGTGTACGGCTTTCCACGAATTCCTGAATAATCCTGAGAAATATGAGCGTTTGTAAGTTGAATAGTGATTGAAAGATAGAAGGACAAAGCGCTGCCACGCGAAACTTTCGTCTGTCATATTCCACAGAAGTTTATATGGACTCAATGATTTCGAGTTTCCCATCTTCCTCGCTTTAGAGAGTTGATGAAGGATTTCGGTTTGCGGAGATGCATGTCGCTCGCTACAATCATATATTGAAGCTGTATCATATTCTCCTACCTTGGGAGGAACCATATGACCATTCACCATGATTGCACAATGATTAGGAGCGTTTGAATGAGCACCGTCAAGCGGAGGGTACTCGATAGGAATACCAGAAATCTTGAATGGATTCGGTTTGAGAGTCAAACCCGATTCTGGGCCAACAAAAAGGAGCAAAACATCAGAACCAATCAAGAGTGAATTCAGATCAGCTTGAGAAAGCGTGAATTTAACTTGCGCGCGACCAGTGTCGCCTGTTGAGTTCATTGTTACTAAAAACAGGAGCGACAAAGAGGTACATACAGGGAAAGGAGCGAGTGACTGGCTTCGCTTCTTTGACGGAATAGAAGGGCGATTGGCGGAATACGAGGGAGGCGATGTTTGGCCTTGGAGCGGTTTGTGGAACCAGTTTCTGGAGGGGTTTCAAGGGCAGAAGCGGAGAAGCGAGGGCACGCAGCAGCGGGGCCGTTGAGGAAGAAGTGGAGTGATTTCCAGCAGAAGTTGCCGTTGCCGTTGCCGTTGAAGTCGAAGAAGTCGAAGAAGTCGACGAAGTCAAGGGCAGAGCAGCCGAGCCAGGCCGCGCACTCGCCTTTGCCCCGAGCGCCGCATCAACGACAGCACGCGCCTCTCGCATTCGATCGGGGCGCGCCGCTCGTTGTTCAAAGGCGAACGTCAGCCGCGAAACGAGCTCGGGCCGGTTTCCGCTGACCCGCTCGCCCAACGCTCGGCACACGTCCTTCAGCTTTGCAACTGTCAAGCGGTTCAGATCAAGAACGAGCGTCGACGCCTGGACAACAGCATCAGCTCGTGTCGGTGTTTCTGCAAACGACTCACATCACTGGCCATCACAATCAGAAATCGAAAGAAGAAATTAAAAATGTATATTAAAATAATGAAATGTGATTGACGAGAAGAAAAACACTACAAAGTTACAGCATCTTCATGAGCCAGTCTTGTGTGTCCTGCTAGTATTCCCTGCCAAAAACTCAATATACACCTCACAAACCGTCAACAATGATCTCCGACACACTCGTTCTCAGTTCGGATGTTGACTCAGCAAGAGGTGGTTGAAAAAGAGAACAACACACAGTCATTCTCTCTTGTAGTATGGACCTGTCCCAAACAGCCCCCACTTCAGTTTCCCTCCACTATCCGTGTCTGCTTCCGCCTTATACCACAACTTCTCATTGATTCTCAATTAAATTGAGAAGAGTAAGATGGTCTAATAAAGATGCAGGTGGGGGGGAAGTTGGGACAAGGTCAATTGCACAAAAAGGAGGAATTGATCTTTGCATGGCCTTACGAGCAGACACTCACGGGTCTTTGAGATTGTCACTCAAGATTACATGCATTTCAGTTTAGGATTTGAGAAAGAGAGCGAGAGAGGGTGATAGAGGGAAGTGGGGTCTCGGAGGCGAAACAAAGGAGAAAGCAGAGCAGAATTGCGAAACTGCCCTTGCATTAAGACATGGGGAGTTAGGGAGATGGAAGGATTGCGAATGACTCTGAGACTCCCTGATGCGAAAGGGTTAGTATCGGCATCTCAGCAATCAACGAACACGAGAAGACAACCAACGATCGTCAGAAATCAATCGAGATCTCATGCAACCATTCGAAGCGCGCAGATTGAATACAAGAAAGAAGAGAGTAAGGGAGGATCTGCAACAAAATATTGGTCTGCAACCAAAAGCGGGAGTCCAACTGCGCACACCCATCAACCAAATCTGTCGATCTAATTCGTCTGTTTGTTTCGAAGGTTTCGTCCCTTTTACAGTTATTCATCACTCGAAGGCATGTGGAAGGTGAAGTTGGGTTCAGGAACACTCACTTTATCAACCGCTGCAGCATGATCTATACTCTTTCACAATCTCAGTGTGCGGCAATCAATTGTAAATGATCAGGCAGCGGCTCTGCAGTTGAGTTGGATGCTTGGATGAACTTTTTTCTTTCATGAGGCAATTCCTCTGCGAATTCCAATAGCTCTGCATTTGAGTTTATTGGCTTCTCTCAATTCATTTACTTCTTCTTCTTTTCTTCAACACTTGGAAGCCTAATGCGTTTCCCATCTGTCTTGTCGTGAATCAACAACCCAACGTACGGCATCAAGTCCCAATGAAGGGTCAAATTGGCTTCTTGTCCCCTGAAATTACGCGCAATATCAGCACCACAGCAAATCGTGAAAGGTAAAAACGTACGCAATCTTTCCTGTAATATCAGACAAAACGTATTTCCCCTTCTTCTTTTTGATTTTAATAATTGCGTCTTCTTTGGACGTGATGATATCGTCCCAGATGGTTACTTGATTGGTGTTCTGATTGATTGGTTTTGGTATGAGTGCTTGTCTGCAACGTGGAGCACTTTCAAGGACTCACATGAGATTCAGTCTTGTATTCGGCGACAAGTTGGACAAATAGTTGTTTTGTGTTCCAGTTGAAGAGAGGTGAGAGGTCTGAAGGTGAATTTTAACCTAGTGCAAGAACATTGGTGTGTGAATTGTGCTACCAGCATTGAGATCAAAGTGGACAGTCGCTATTTCAGTCATTGGCTTCTTTTGGTCATAGTAATAACCCAGTCTTCCCATTTTACTGATGTGTGAGGTTTAGCGACAGGAACTCGTTGTATCAGATACTCACACTGATGCCTTAGCCATATTCACAGCAGCAGTCGGAGGAGCGGCAGTGTACAGTAACGCTGGCCCTGTTACGGCAACGACGGCAAGAACTCCAAAGAAGACAGAGGAGAAGAACGAGAAGGCAGCATTGGCCCTGTTGAGGTATGTACTCAATGTCATTTAATGAAAATAAATAAATGAAAGCGAATGAATGGACAGAGAAATGCTATTTAATATTTAGAATTAACAAAGAGTTATTCGCCATCTTCTTCGTCGTCATCACTGTCTGATTCAGCCCTGAAACATAGTTAGAATTGTACTTCGATTCGACAAAACGAAACCTACCAAACTCTTTTCTTTGTAGCTTTCGCCGAGGGCTCGGGTGCCTTTTTCTTTAACAGAGGAATCGTCTTCTTTTGTAATGCTGTTGAGCAGATTAGAAATTTATACACGCGTTCCAGTGGTAAGGCAAACCTTTCTTAACGGTGTCTTTCACATCTTCTAATACTTGCTCGTGCTATTATAAAACGATTAGTCCATTACCCTTGATTTGAAGTGAAAGATGCCGTCATCTGATCATCCTTCCCTGCCCACATATTCTACATCCAAAAGAGTCATAGAGAGAATACATATCCGTTACATATTTCTCTGGACATACGACATAGCCATTCTCTTCTGTTTGATTCCGCAGTCACCTCAGCCACCCTTTGCTCCCAACCCTCAACAAATATACTCACAGTCTCTTCAAACTCAGGGTCATCATAACGAATCTTCTTCACTTCTGGTTCTCTCAGTCCTTTCTCAATCTTTGCCTTGAGTTCCTCCTTCCGTTTCCGTTCCCTCTCTGGCTCACTCTCCTTAAAGTCTGCGATTCTACAACGCCTGTGTTATAACTTATTGTGATAGCATAAGAAGCACTTACTTCTTTGCGTCGTTGACAGTCTTGAGCCTCCTTCCAGACAAGTCCCTGCAAGCTTCGAAGTTGGTTGTCTTTTGACTGGCCATGCGGCCTCCCTGGGCTCTCAGCATGGACCCAAATCCCCCCTTTCCTCCGCGAAGACGAAGTGGTGCTGTCTCGGTTTCCATGTGGTTCTTTTCTTGGTTCGTTTTTGCAAGGAATTCTTGGATGCTCCTTGTTTCCACATCATCACGAAACATCATTGTGGAATCCGCAAAGAGGCCTATAATAACTTTCTTTTCCTATGTGTATCTTTTCATTTCTTTGGTCCGAAAGAAAGAGCCAAAAAGTCTTCCCGAACGAATGATGGGCGACGCACCACGGCAGCAAAACACTTTCGAGAACATCTTTGTTGGAGGCAAGAACGGGGCTCAGGTACGTTCACGGGTCGCCACCCCTGCTGGACTAACCACGTCCCTCTGTCCCTGAAGGTGATGGGCAAGTTCAAGCTTGCCGAGGCGGTATCGGTTTCCAGGAGGCCGTGTCCAAGAAGGTGCTCACGATGCGCGGCGCTGAGATCCGACGCGCGGTCTGGCAGCGATGCGCGAAGGAGTTTGAGCTACGCATCGACCTCGCTAACGGCCAAGTCCACAAATTCGATAACTTCCCGCGTGATGTACTTGTCCTTTCTCTTGCTTTTCGTTGTCTTTTAATTGGCTAACTGGCGTCTCAGTCTTTCGATGCCGTTGCCGCGGCCTTGCGCTCAAACTACGGTGTGGACTTGGAGGCCCGTGAAGTCTCTCTGCGTGGATACAACTGGGGCAAGGCTGAGTTCCAAGGCTCTCTGCTCTCTTTCACTATTGGCGCAAAGCCGGCTTTCGAAATCCCTCTTGCAGACGTGGCCAACACAGCACCAATTGGAAAGAACGACGTTAGCATTGAATTCACCGCCCCGGAACTGCCCCCAAACACTCCTCGCATTAAAGAAGACTGCCTTGTGGAAATGCACTTCCACATCCCGGGTATGGCTGCAAAGTCTCAGTTGGACGAGTCCGGAAAACAACTCAAGGACAAGGACGCGCCTGTCGCCAAAGAAGGTGAAGAGGAGGGTGAAATCGATGAAGGTCTTGTGTTGGGTGACGATGGAGAAGCCATGACCGCTGCTGCATTGTTCTGTGATACCATCAAGATGCGTGCTGATGTTGGTGCAGCCCAAGGAGAGTCTCTTGTCACATTCGAGGATCTTCTCTGCCTTACTCCTCGGTATTTCTTAATTCTTTGGTTTTCATTTCTCTTATGCTGTTTTAGTGGTCGTTTCGAGGTTGACATGTTTGCGACCTTCTTCCGTATTCGTGGAAAGTCCAACGATTACAGAATTATGTTCAACTCCATCAAGCGTCTCTTTTTGTTGCCTAAGCCTGGTATGTACCTGCCTCTGCTATATACTGACTAACTTTTAAGCCAGACGACCTCCACACCATGTTTGTCATCCAGCTTGATCCTCCACTTCGTCAGGGTCAAACTCGATACCCTTTCCTTGTTTTCCAATTCGAACGTGATGAAGAAATCGACGTGGAAGTCAAATTGGACCAGGAAGCCTTGACTACTCAATACAATGACCGTCTCCGTAAGGACTATGACGGTCCAGTCTTCATGGTTGTTTCCGAAATCTTCAAGGCTCTTTCCGAAATCAATATTATCACCCCTGGTGTTTCGTACAAGTCTACTCAAGGACACTCAGGTGTCAAGTGTGCTCTGAAAGCAAACGAAGCGTTCTTGTATCCTCTCGAACGTTCTTTTGTGTCTGTACCAAAGCCAGCCACATTGATCCCTCATGCTGAAGTGGAGAAAGTTACCTTCTCAAGAGTCAACAGTACAAGTTCAAGCACAAAAACCATTGAGATGAAGATTAGCACTGCAAGCGGTGAATATGCTTATACATCCATTTCAAGGTAATTTTTGTATTCTGTTTTATTTAGTTTCATATTTTAATCGCTATCCATTTACACTCATACTTTAGAGAGGAATATCAAGCTCTTGCAGAATATTGTGCAACCAAAAAGCTTCGAGTCACAACTGAAATCGGGGACGGCCAAGGAGGATACGATGCCATGGACGATGATGATGACGGTGAAGATGGCAAGAAGAGAAACGTATCCAAAACTTAAAGGATCCATTGGGTGGCGATTTGGACGACTCTGAGTCTGGTATGATTAGTTTAATAGTGAACCTCTATTCTAATATATTGTCAAAGAGGACGAAGACTTCGAGGATAAAGGAAGTGATAGTGATGTGGATCTTGAATATGACACGGATGCGTCATCGGAAGGTGATTCTGATGATGAAGAAGGATCTGCTGCCTCCAACGACGAGGAAGGAAATGCTTCGGAGGAAGAGGAAGCCCCAAAGCCAAAGGAAAAGAAGGAAAAAAAGGTGTCTTCCGCACCAAAGAAGGACAAGTCGGGAGGCAGTGGTGAACCTGAGAAGAAAAAGGCCAAGAAAGATCCAAACGCTCCAAAGGGTGCCTCCTCGTCGTTCATTCTGTACTCCAACGCAAAGCGAACTCAAATCAAGGATGAGGAGCCAAGTTTGAGTATGACTGATATTTCCAAGAAGATTGGAACTATGTGGAAGGAGATCACGGCGGAGGAGAAGAAGGTAGAGTTGAATCATCATCACATAATAATTATGTTTATAATCTTGATACTAGATTTACGAAGACTTGGCTACCAAGGACAAGGATCGTTACAAGCGTGAAATGGCCGCATGGGAATCTGGTGGCAAAAAGAGCGGGAGTGGATCTTCCTCAACCAAAAGAGAGGCAGATGATTCTTCCAAGAATGAAAAAGTCAAGAGCTCAGAGTTTGTGGATGAGGATGACTGAGGGGGGTTTAACCGCTGGAAACCTTATGATTTTGGTAGCCTATGATTGGGCTGTGTTGTATTTATACTTGGAAGAAGAGAAGAAATGTATTCTTCTAATGTCTTGTTTTGTTCTGATGATGCAATCCAGAAATCGATTGGAAATGGTGTTCCGACTGGCACTTGGCCGTCCAACACCCTTCCCCTCCGCCCGAGTCGCCTTTGCAGCATCCGGTGGCAGCTCTGGCCTCACGTTTGCAGCTTATTTCCCAAGCCGAACGCCATCTTTCTCTCCAGGAACCTCACGATCCTTCACAACCTTCAAACCTCTTCTTTCCCCACCCAAAACCGAGCTCAAAGAGGCCTCATCTACTACAACATCTGGGAATGGAAGCAACTTTGCAAAGGCAATGGCAAACCGAACGGCCAAGGAAGGAACTCTTGCATCTGATGTTTCAATCTTGCGAGAGTTGACTGGTTTCTTGTGGCCAAAGGGGCAGATTGGAATCAAGGCTCGTGTAGTGATCGCTGTGAGTTTGCTCGTTTCCGGTGAGTAACGGTGTGTTAAGTTGTTGGCATTGTTCTCTGACGTCAATTGGTCAACTTCAGGAAAGCTTCTCAATGTCTATGTGCCTATCTTTTTTAAACAAGTTATCGATGCGTTGAATATGGTTCCGGCTGTGACTTCTATGAGTGATCCTGCGACTGTTGCTACAATCTGTGGTGCAGCTTTGATTGGATATGGTGGTGCCCGTTTGGCAGCAACACTATTCGGTGAACTGAGAAACGCAGTATTTGGATTGGTTGCTCAAAGGTACAAGTACTCGATTGGCTGGATTATAACTGACATAAGAATACAGAGCGGTTCGAGATGCGGCCCGTGAAATCTTTGGACACTTGCATCGTCTTGATCTGTCGTTCCATCTTGAAAAGCAAACGGGAGGGCTCGTTCGAGCCTTGGATCGTGGAACAAAGGGAATTACTCAAGTTCTTTCCTCTGTTGTTTTTCACATCTTCCCCACCTTTCTGGAAATCGGTCTTGTCTGTGGAATTCTTGGGTACCAGTTTGGAAGTGGATTCGTGGGTGTCACGGTTGGAACTGTCGTTATTTACTCAGCCTTCACGTTTTTGACCACAAGTTGGAGAACAAAGTTCCGCCAACGCATGAATGCTGCAGACAACCAAGCTGCTACAACTGCCACAGACTCTCTGTTAAATTTCGAAACTGTCAAGCACTTTAATAATGAGAAGTTGGAACTGAAACAATACGACAACGCACTTGCTAAATATGAGGCAGCAGCACTCAAGACCTCTTCGTCGCTAGCATTTTTGAATGCTGGTCAAAACGCAATTATCTCAGTAGGCCTCACCGCTATGATGTGGATGGCCGCACAAGGTGTCCTTGACCACACAATGTCAGTTGGAGACTTGGTGATGGTCAACGGTCTCCTTTTCCAAATTTCCGTGCCTCTCAACTTTTTGGGAACCGTGTACCGTGAGACGAAACAGAGTCTTTTGGATATGGACGCAATGTTCCGACTCCAACGAGTTCCCACCAAAATTTATGACGCCCCAAATGCAAAACCATTGCGTCTCCTCGCTCCAGAGAACCCTAACGCTGGAATTGTTCTCGAAAATGTGGAGTTTTCTTACGATGGTCAACGCAAGATTCTTGACGGAGTTAGTCTGCGAATTCCATCTGGAACTACTTGCGCGTTGGTGGGACCGTCTGGATGTGGTAAATCAACTGTGTTGAAAATGTTGTTCCGATTTATGGATCCAACGGTTGGATCGATTTCGATTGATGGACAAGACATCAAGGGTGTGGAGTTGGATTCGTTGCGAGGGGCGATTGGAGTGTGTCCACAAGATTCGGCGCTGTTTAATCAAACATTGCGGCATAATATCAAGTACGGAAGGGCTGATGCTACTGATGCGGAGGTTGAGGAGGCAACACGGTTGGCGCTTTTGAGTGATAGTATACAGTACCGTTTTTCAAATGGACTTGATACAATGGTAGGAGAACGGGGAATGATGATTAGTGGTGGTGAGAAACAGAGGGTTTGTTGTCAAGAGTGTTCTTGAAGGTGTGTGAATTTTTTCTCCTCGATTTTGATGAAGGAGGGTTAACCCTGGACTACTGCCAGAACCCACCAATTGTGCTATTCGATGAAGCTACTTCTGCATTGGACCAGACAACTGAAACCAATCTTCAATTCTCGATTGATGCGTTTTTGAATTCACCTCCATTACCAACAACCAACTCTGAGGCTCCTTTGACCAAGAAGACGGGAGTGTTTATCGCCCACCGATTGGCCACGATTGCTGAATGCGATCAAATCATTGTGATGAAGGAAGGAAAAGTGGTTGAACGTGGAAGTCATGGTGAGCTGCTTGCTATGAATGGAATGTACAAGGAGATGTGGGATGCCCAACAGAACCGCCAGTAATAAAGCTGACATTCAGTTCTCATGGAATGGTGGTGTGAAATGGTGTTATGATGATGATGATGAGGGCGGGTTTATTGGCGGTTTTGACGATCCTTTGCCACTTGGTTGAATACATTAATGATGACTTTGCTTGTGTCCACGAATCGATCGACGCAGTTGGTCATGCAAGCTGTTATTTGAAAGATTAGTGCTGACTGCATCCCAACAACGCTCCTCACCTTCATCAGTGCGATCCAGACCGGCTTTTACCTTCGAGTTTACGAGGCATTTGTCCCAGCAAATATCAGTGAAGGTCTACGTATTGGGTTGAGGTGTAATAGTCAGGTTTGTGTGCGAAAGAGTATGTGGACTTGAGGGGTACTCGACTGACTCACGTGGATCTGCTGCTGGAAGCGGCTCTCTGCTGTTCCTGTTGAATGAATTCAGCAACGTCCTTCTGTTCAGCCTTGGACAAGTTCTCCATGTTTTGTTGTTTGTTAGTTTTAAAGAACAAATGGTTGCCCTAACACTCCGAGCCAAGCGACTCAAGACGACCGTGTTTGTGATGGCAGAAAGCGGCGAGACCGTCGCGGCACTCAAAACCAAACTTGGATCGATGCTCGGCCGCGCGTCGCTTCGATTGAGTGTCGCCGTCGTTCCAAAGGCCGCCGACGCCGCGCCGCCACCGCCAACGTCGAATGCCGCGAAGGACCGAAGGTCTTGACAAACACTCAATAACTAACTAAATACTAACAATCGAACGAAGGCCGCCGCTGCTTCGGCTGCCGCGGCCGCTGCAGCTGCCCAGCCCCAGTTTGCCGTCCTCGAAGACACGGCTCTGCTCGAGCAGCTGGGCCTCGCTGATGACTCGGTCGTATACTTCTCGTTCCCAATCGATGGCCAACAAGACGCGTGGGAAAATGTTCAGATTGTGGAATTTGAGCCCCTTGACGATGCTATGAACTGAATATACTCCTTTTTATTCATTCATTCATTCTTCTTGTTTTGTCGTATCATCTCCAGCCGCGACTTGGCCCGTTGCAATGCCTCTGTTTGAGATATTATTGATCAGGAATATATCCACCATGAGCTACGCTTCTCTCACCTGAAATACTATGTGCATTATTCTTCAAAAACTGCGTTGGATTCGTATCCCTCAATGAATCCGCCTCCACAGTCGAAGTCAGAGTTCTAGGACATTTAAGTCTTCACATGAACACAAACCATACTCACCCTCTCTGATGAATCAAATTCATTTTAAAATTGATTGTTCCGCTCGATTCTGTCTGGAAACCATATTTAATCAGTTTCGGACCCCTGTGTCCAAATGGAATGTAGTCATATGTAATATCATCCAACTCTGCTGATCCTCCAACCAAAATACTCTTAAGTTGATTCGTCGGGCTCACTAGAGGTTTCCAAGTTGTTACATTCAAGTCGTAACACCCTATTCTTGATTTAGCAACAGCCATATATACGCGTGGGTTGTTTATATATAGGTAATTGAAACATCCTTGTCTCAAGTGATAGCTGATTCCTCACCTGGCTCTTTTGGTATATCCACATATCCGTACCCTAGAACAAGACTGCGATCCCAATTATCCATTGAACAAACTTCGAAAAAGATTTTAGGCCAAGCAGTGTGATTATCTGTTGATGCCAAGAAGATGTTATGTCTAAAACCTTCGTACCCTAACAAACTCACATCCTTGGACAGAAATAAGTTCAACTTCGACGGGGAATGAAAATCGCGCTTCCCAAACACCAGTTTCAGCCTGATAGTATCCACTCGAACACTGGGTAAATGCACTCAACAAGGGTAGCTGTCCTCCCTCAACTGTCCATCCCTCAGTCAAATCCACAAGGTAGTGGATGTAAACACTGTGTCCCGTGAATCCACTGGCACTTGCAATTTCGCCCATAAGAACAACTCTTAGTCCTGGTGCTGATGGTGGTCTTTGGAATGTTGAGGGCAAGTGTGCTTGCTTAGTTTGTAACCTCCTTCGTACAAACCCATTAGTTTCTTTTCCTAACCAATGAAATGTTTTTCATACCTATCGTAAAATTCTTTGTAAATTTTCCACTCCTTCTCTTCATCTGCTGCATCTAGTTCTTTGGACATGAGTTCAAGCTTATATTGGAATACATCTTCGTTGATTTGAAACTGGTAATGAATGTCGTTGGTGCTAAGACCCGGCTGTGATAGAACGAAAAATTCAGGGACATCTTTGCTGGTGAAAGGACTCACGGTCATCATAACAAGGCCATTATCATAGCATTTAATAGTGCATAATCGCTTTTCATATCCTTTCATGTAGAGATCATCTCGAAGAATCTTGCCATCACTCCTATAGTTCGTCGAAACATTAGGAATATCAATTTAGACGAGTCCTCCTACTCCTCCGAGTAAATATATGCCATTATATGCATCTCAGTAAATTTTGAATCTTGTAGCGGTTTGTACAAATGAATAGGCCTGTCGGAAACACCAGTATGTTGAGAATCTTTAAATAAAAGCCCCGTTTAAGCTTTAAACAATGGATTTAAGCTTCGATTACCGAAGTCATGGTACCCAGGAGCTCCCACAAGTGGTCCCGTCAACGATTTCGTCAGTGTTAAAGCCCTTTTCGCCATCTCGCTCAATTCTTCATTTGCAGAGGTAGTCATAGCTCGATGTACATCTTCTGGATCAGTGTATTCATCTGAATCAATATATGTGAACAAGAACATCCCGCCCTCGCTCTTAGAATTTGTATGAATGTTTTCGGCTTCCTCATCGGGAACAGCATGGTGCAAGTATTCACGCGATTTCAATTTAGATTTTTTGGGATTTGCACTGTGCTCGGCTAGTTCTCTTGTTGTGTCCATCGTGTTAGTTGAGTTGGCAAAGAGATTGCATTGGTCATTTACTTTGGACTCATGACTTTCTTTTGCCAACGTACGATTAGTTCCTCAGGATGTGGAAGTAATGCATGCGTTCCAGTGTTCAGGGAGCTTCGTTCATTTCGGAGTTGAAGACTGAGGGCGGAACCTTTTGGTTTTCATTCTGTTTGAATGCCTTTGTAGCCCTATCTCCAAGACCCACCGTGATTCAAACGAGATAATGGTACGCGTCGATCTGCCACCTTGCACAGTACCACTTTGATTTTGAGGTTTTCCTAATGTTGATAGGTTAGTTTGACAGGTTGGGCGTTTGCAACTCATTCGATTGAACAGTTGGAGTTATGTGTTCGGGATGCATGCTTTTCGTTACGCACCAGTAAATCTATAGTCCGATAACATCGCGTGACGTTTTGGTCAGCAGTTTCGTCCATTTTTGGGTCGGTGGGTTGGAACAACTTTCGTTCCCAAACTCTCACCAAACTCTCAACCACCTGGTCGCGACTAGAATGGCTAACACTGCTATCCCTCCTATCAATTTCGGATGCGTAGAGGTACAATATAGCTTGGAGAAGTTAGATCTACTCATCCCTAACTAACCACTTCCCCAGGTCGATCTGTATCGCTCTGGTGATGACAACTATTCGTTCTCCACAATCTCAATATACAGCTAAATGTAGTCTCCGATTTGATCAATCCACTACAGGACAACCAAACGAACTTAACTTTCCCTTCCTCGAACGGCTTAACTTGAAGACTGTCGTATTTCTCGCCCCTGAAGAACCAAACCAAAGATTGTAGGGATCTTATCTTACTGGCTTCAGCCTGCAAGGATCTGAATCCTCTTGACCTCAGCCTCAATTTTATCGATGACCAAGAGATTGCATTCCACCATCTGGGACTTTTGAACGCATCAGCGAACGCATGGGACCCAATATCAGAAGAGGTTTGTTCGGGAATAGATGAGAGGGTCGTATATCAACCGTTTTACCGTCAACTGAAATAGGTCGTCCTCGAGTCTCTTGAGCTTATTCTCGATCCCAAAAACTATCCTCTAATGGTCATGTGTAATTTGGGAAGACATCGAACAGGGACTGTTATTGGATGTCTTCGAAAACTGCAACGCTGGAATTTGACTAGCATCTTTGAAGAGTATAGGAGGTGAGAGCGAAATTTTCTTGAAATGGAAGGAATCATTAAGTTTATTTTGTTTATTTTGTTAGATATGCGGGGCCGAAAGTGAGAATTCTAAATGAGCAGTTCATTGGTTAGTAATTCAAATAATGAGTTGATTTGTAACTAACGATTAACGTTTAGAACTGTTTGACACAGATTTAGTGAAACAAACTAATAACTCTATTCTTTGATTAAATTGTTTTTTCGCCTATAAGAAGAACAAAAATATCCTTGAAATACATTGAAATCAATTACTCCAACAAGCTATGCCTCGCATCTTAACCACTTTCCACTGGATGTCGTGAACCGTTTTGAACTATAATCTCATATTGCCATTTATCACGTGTAGTAGCATCCAAGGACGGATGCATTCACTTCGAGTTGTTAGTTTCATTTGACTGAGTCGGACTCTTACATAGTTAGCACATTAAATATTCTATTGAGAAAGGTGTAGTAAGAGGGGCAGCTTCCGGGTCAGGTTTTTTAAAATACTGGCAACCATTCTGAAGCTAATCCACTGGTTTGTCAGGTTTATTCCGAGTTAGTATGTTACGTCTATGCCACATTTTTTTTTCATTTAAGTGGTTACTTCACCTATTTGTTGATAAAGACAGCAATAATTGTTGATTATCCGTTTTAATTGCTTACCCCGCCACTTGGCCATTAAATAACCATCCCTTATGTAATTCTCCGATGATCTGAAACAAGTTCAAAAGAAATTTCCGACTGCTTTCCAAAAGAAAAAAAGTACTTCACCCGATTTAGAACAGAAGCGTGACAAGGTTGGCTTAATGGAGAACGACGACACAGCCCGTTTGGAACAGCTCGGTTACAAGCAGGTGAGAATCGTGAAAAGTGCAGCCACAACACAGGCTTGTTATGCTGGTGAAAGGTCACATGTCTTACTAAACATGAACAGCAACTCATCCGAAGCTTGGATGCGTTTGCCAACTTTGGTGTAGCTTTCACTGTCATGAGTGTTCCTACTTCAGTCATGCCACTTATTTATCAAGGTCTCGGTGCCGGTGGTAAGTTGTGGCAAACAAGGAATGAAAGCTGGAGGCTTCAACACCCGACTTTCTTCTGTGGATATGAACTTATCTTTGATTCTCACAGGTCCCCAGGGAATGCTTATTTCATGGTATGTTTGTTGATTGGGTAATCAAAACAAGCAGTATATTGACGTTGACTCAGGCCAATCATCTCAATCTTGTCAGCTTTCGTTGGAGCATCCATGGGTGAAATCGTCTCCAGTTATCCAACATCGGGAGGTCTCTACTATGTGAGACACTTTCAGAGTTTGTAGTGTAGCTTAGACTTGTTTTCAGTGGTCAGCGTCTTTGGCTGGTCCAAAGTGGGCTCCCTTTGCGTCATATATGACAGGATACTTTAACTTCCTTGGACTTGCTGGAATTACGTCCGGAACGGTAAAGCGAATTGTTTACGTGAATCTAGCTGACTATGTATTATGCGAACAGGCTTATGCATTCGGGCAGTTCTTCGTTAACTGTTTTATCGCTCAAAATAGTTCAGTTGTTGTTATTGGCTCGTGGGCTACCAAAATTATTACTTTGGTGGCAGCTATTTGTGGTCTTGTCATTGCAGGATATTTGGCAACCTTTGGATCTAAAGTTATCAACCTCATTGGAAAATTGTGCTTTGCAACAAACGTTTTGGGTGTTGCCATCATCATGCTTGGAGTGTTTTTCGGTATGTTGCATTTATCTTGGACTCAAAGTTCTAATTTAGATTCTTCCAGCCTCTGACACTAAAATTCCACCAAGTGAACTCATGAACTCATGGAGCAACTTGACTGGACTCCCAAATGGATGGGCTGCTTCTATTTCCGTATTGCTTGCCTGCTTGACTTACACTGGATACGATTCCGCCGCCCACTTGGCTGAGGAAACTGCTAACCCAGCGATTCAAGGTCCTCGATCCATTGTCAGTGCTATTGCGACCACTTTTGTCACTGGATACGTTGCTCTTTTTTTCATTCTCGCATCTGTTGACCCATCCCAGTTTGCAAGCATCTACGAAGAGAGTTCATATGGTCTTACTCTGATTTTCGTCAATTCAGTGGGACCTAATTGGGCTGTAGTTTTCAACTGCATCTTATTGGTCATCGGAATCACCAGTATTTTTGGTTTGATTGTTACTCACGCAAGAATGACGTTTGCCTTCTCGCGAGACGGAGCTTTGCCAGGAAGTGCCTACTTGCACACATTGGGCGGCGACCAAGTTCCAATCAGAGCCACTTGGATCATCGTATTGATCAACTCTGTCATTTTGTTGCCTTCATTGTACTCAAACACTATGTGAGTTGGTTTTAGGTTTGTTCTTAAGAATTTGCTTTCTCATGAACTTGGCTTCTCAGGTTCTCTGCTATCAACTCCTTTGGAGTCGTCGGAACTTACTTGGCGTACTTGGTTCCAATTTTGTTGCGAGTCATTCGAAGCGATAAGTTTCCACCTGGGCCATTTACTCTCGGTCGTTGGGGCGTCCCAGTTGGAATTGTTGCTATCTTGTTCTTGTCATTTGCGTCTGTTGCACTAGTCCTCCCAACTGTTTACACCGACCCTGAATCTTTCACACTTGCTGACAACATAACCTTGGACCATGATGCGTACATTAGTGCCTGTAAGTAAATGAGCTACAATGTCAAAGTTTTCTAACTTGAGACTTCACAGATCTGACCAACTTCAACTGGGCTCCTGTTGTTGTTGTGGGAGTATTTTTGGTTTCTTATGTGTTCTGGGTTGTCTCGGCACATAAATGGTTCCGTGGACCACCAATTGACACTCAGACGATTTGGGCACAGGATTCTTTGAACGAGAAAGAAGCTGATAGCTCTATTCATTCGGATAATGCCATTTTCAAAGCAGAGGAGAACGTTAAATAATTTATTAACATTGAAAAATCAAAAGGTATCAATAAAGCTGCACAGAGAAAACCGATATCTAGACCCTAAAAAAAGCTTCTTGGCAAATTGAACAAAGTTAACAATAATGATTAGTGCTTGCCACTGCACTCCTTGTGCTGATTCTGGCATCCAACATCAATACCAACCAACAGACTGTCTTATTGGCTCTGTCATTAGCAATATCTGCTGCCACTACTTTCAACTGTTGCATTCAGTGTCAGAACCGTGAGATACACAACGGTTTAGACATATTTACTCAAAATATTCTGTGAAAAGCTTATGGTTTGGACAATTCTTCGTCAACTGCTTCTTATTGTGGAAGGATTGTTTGTCTCTAGAATTGTCACTTTGTTGCCACTGTTGCATCCCTTGTGATTTCTGAAAGATTTTGTTTGGATCTAAAGCGGCGGACAGAGCAAGATCTATTCCTTGGTCAATGTGATTGGTGTTGCAGTTTTTTTCTGGCTCTACTTTGGGATATAGCCATACAACTTGTACACCATGTGCTGAATTGCTAACTTGTATAAGCTGTGTTTTATGGGCACACCTAAAACAAGAGAGGGAATTTTTCATGCATTATTTCTATTTTTGGTTTTCCTGCCGCAAAGAAAAAATCTGTTACTCTCATGACTCCAACAGATACTCCTACATCCCATCATCTGCAACTTTTCTGGAGTGCTTCTTGCTTTTCATATGATAAGAGTTTAGCAAATTGTGACAAACAAAAAAGGGTTGCATATTTTGTCAGATTTTGTGTTAAACTCACAATACATCACATCACGTATGTTCTGACGTTTGCAACAGAATATCTAGAAGACTTCATCCTCTGCGCATTTTTGTGATTTGATACTTTGCATTACATCAATGACTGGTCCAGGGCCACAGTACTCAGTGAAGATGTGTCCAAACAATGCTTTATTAAATCCTCAAGTCTCAATTGAAGCTGTGGTAAAGAAAGCTTTTCATGAAAGTCCATGGAGGGCATGGCAAAAAGATAAGGAGCTGGAGAGCCTGGCTGACAAATGGACAAGTACAAAATGGATTGTAGTATTGTTACCACTGGTGCTGAATCCACTACTGCCATTTTCTCAGAACCAATTGCCTGCCTCCATCCTCAGCTCAAAGTTATTGGAATTCACTTGGGTCAACTGGCTGCTTGTGGAGAATTTGTTGGAAAGCTACTTTGTTCCTGCATCACAAATCAAACATCCAATTGTTCTCAATTGGATGTTTCCCTAACCCTAAGGTTGCAAACCATTCACTTTAATGTCTGAAGTGACATAGCACAACTTAACAAGTTGCAGGACTCATAACATTTGCTGCTGGACATGGAAAGACTCTGTCTATTAGCTGCACAGCTGCTTGTATCAGCTTCCTTGCAAGTATTCATGATTACACAAATAATCAAAGGAATAAAAAAAACCACTAACTTTGCTTCAGCATCTGAACATACATTGATTCCCCTGCTCCCATACCAAATGGACAAAGTAGAAGGTGTCTTTGGTAACAATTTTCTTTGCATTTGAGTATGATTTGAACCCTATGCATTTGAGCTCCTACTTTTCTGCCAAGCCCAAGTCTTAAAAGCGCACTTCTTTTTTATGTGTTACCATCATAGCTCTGCAGTTAATTAATATTTTTGGGTATCTTGTGGTTAAAAAAGGATGTTGCCAAAAAACCGTTGCCAAAAACCATTATTTTTTTTGTCCAATAGACTTGATAGGGTGGCATTGTACAACCACCACTGTTTCAACAATCAAGAAGGCTGTACATGAATAAAACAGTACATAAATACCCTGCTAAAGCTGGGGCCTAATCCTGGCTGGGTTCCTTCAGACAGAGTAAAAGCGTTTTTTAATAGTCAACAAAAGGAAGAAAGTTATTCCAAGTACTTTGGAGACGTTGCAGTAGTTCTTCACAGCAGCATCTCAAGACAAATCAGTGCCAATCTGCTGTGAAGATGGTTATGCAAAATACAGCTGCCACAACCAACACCTACCCCCATTAGCCTCATCTACCTCCACGTTTGTATTGCTTGAGTACTATACCTGCATCAATATACTGGCTTGCATGCCACTGGTTGGGGATGTATGTTAGGATTTTATCTAAGGGCACTATTCCTCTGTTTGGCAACGTGGATTGACAAACTTGCAGCGGTTGTCTGTCAGCAACCTGGTTGGGATGAAGGGACTGATTGTCCTCATCCAGAATGCAGAGTTGGATCTATCATGTTATAATGCTGGAATGCCTGAAAGAGGCCTGTTGGATCTACAGTCTACTGTAGTCTTTTTGAGGGAACTTTCTGTTTAATTTTTGGAAAACCAATTTAATCTGATTAAAGCAAAATGGATGAACCAAGCTAATTACAGTTCTCCTGAATTCTCTTTTCGGCCTGTTTGATTTCCTGATCTTCCTTGTCCATACCGTCGTTGATTTTTCCCTAACCATCATTTTCCACCATTGTGGCAGTATTCTGTATTGGCTGCACAGGTCCTTTGAGTTCCCACCTCGGATTTCGCCGCACAATTCTGGATTCTTAGCAGTTCCATTCTGCTTTTGGACTCAGAAGTTTGTCTATTGTTAAATGGAATAAGTTAATGATATATTCCTTTTGTTTAATTTATGTTTATCTTTCAATTGAAACCTGAACTCTATCCTTGGCTTGTGCTACAGCCTTTTCAAAGGCCTCTTTTGTAGATGTATTAAACGGCGTAAACCAATGGCTACATGTCTTGGGTTATTGATCATTGTATGGACCTGTCAAAACGTCCGCTGCTCTAAGCATGGTTGAGATTGGAGCCAATGTTGGCACATCTGTATCCTGGTGTATGTTGTTTTTGCATCCATCAACCCCAGTAGCCAATTTTTAGCTCATACATGCCTGATGTGCCACTTGTTCCAGGTGCATTTGGACCATAACAACATGTTCAAGTCTTCAAGTAAGAGTTGTATTAGTGGCCTGGTTTTTGGTTTTGAGATTCTGGCTGCAAGTGTACTTTGCATCTTGTTGTCTGAGTTGTGCTCAACACGTTTGGAATCTTTGACAATTTTAAAATGCTCGTTTTTTTGCTTTCAACTCCATGATTCATCACATTACTCATTTATTTATTTTGTTTTCATACTTCACCAAGTTGAGGTTTGAGTTGGTTGTTCACTTATTTTGGGAACCCAACTCTACCCTTCCTTGTGATGTCCTAACTATCCCATTATTCACATTCACCGAGTTTTATCTTTTACAAATACACTGTTTGGTTCATGTTACTAATTTTTCACATGGCAAATGAACAATCAGCAGAAGATTAAGCAGACTAACATATATGTACTATGACAACATGGCAGTTATCCAAATATTCAAATGCCTGAATAGGAGCAACTTTAACATCAATTAATGTATACACTGCTGCTCAAATGTGCCATATTGCTTAATCCAGTTATGGACCTCTCCCAACACTACCTCACAAAGAGTTGTCCCTGGTAATGAATTGGTAGCTTCAGATGCAAATGATGGACATATGGCTCCAATAGTTGGCTGCTACCTGTACAATCTGAGATGCGTCAGAGACACACACCAAGCTTCACACAAATGATTCAAGAGGGGCTTGCCTCTGGGCCATCCCTACCTAATCAATCATGCAACCAACCGAGGTTAGTTCCATCAAAAACAAAGGAGGTTTTAGATATATTTTTGGAAACATGGGGGGTTGTTCCTCCCAAAACCAAGTTACAGCACAACTGGAGACGTCATGGGAGATATTTTGTGAAGTAATTTGTAAGCGCAGGGGATAGATGCTGAAAAAACACAGCAGATGCTATTGTATCACTGGTTATGTTTTCAACCCAGGGAGTTGGGAAAGTGTTATTTGATGGGCTGGAACGTTTCATTGCAAATAAACAGAGCATGGTTGACTTGGAAAAAATGCTAATAATTTGTCACACCAGAAGTTAGGTTATCCCTTTACTTTGAATTTGTGAACAGATATCACAGCTCAGCGCTGTAGACACTGTTACGCAGAAATTATCAGTGACTCTTTTACAAAATTAATGGATGTGCTTTCAGACTTTGACAGGCTTTTGAAAGTGCCCTCTGATTTAAATTCTTCCTTCTCCCATCCAATATTCAGGAGCTCCTCCAGCAGACTCGACTTTGATAATAACGCCATTTACAAACACAAGATCATCCACAAGTGACTCCCCAGCACACTTTGTTTTGTGTGCCACAGTTATAGCTGATTTGAATTTGCTAAGGTATTGTCCACAAGTCTCCAAACAAAATATAGCACCCTTGAAATTGGCTTCTGTATTTTGAAGTGGATTGCTGTATTTTTTGGCACCAAATGGAATAGGAAGATGAAGTGTCTGTGTTGGCTTTAATTATGTTTACTGTTGATTTTCATGGAATACGCTGCCTTCGCAAAACCTTTCCCATAACATCTCCTCCAATTTTAACATGTGTTGCATCCAAAAGATTCATGTGGATCTCCTTGGCTTTGTTTTGTTCAAAAAAGACCTGACCTTTCTCTGTTGCTGTAGCTTAGGCCAACTCCAGAAAGGGAAGAGGATTGTACAATTGTCCAGAGAAGATAGTAAATGGGTTAGTAAGGGCAAAACAGGTTCTTGGAGTCAGCCCAAGATTCAAACTGACCATAACTGAGGTGGTATTATGGGGAGGGTGTATTTATTTTAAAGCAAATGGAGGAAAGCTTATCAAAATACAAGTAACTGACAAAGCCTTGGTGGACCAATACGAGGGAGGCTGAAGCAGGACGTGGGCTTCAATGTTTTTGGAAACTTGTGCTGTCTATGCTGTTGGATATCAACACAAAATGGAATGAAATGGACACTTATTTTGTGAGCATCATTCAACACTCAGACACAATGCCGATGAAACCCAAGTATTCTTCTTCCATCAAATAGTTTGTGCACAAGGATTCCATCATGTCCAGAAATGTCAACACGCCAAGCCTTTATGCAAGGAAGTGTTCTGTCCATTGGGGAAGCATATGTTGATTAAATCAAGAGAATGTAATGTGGAGGCAAGGGAAAGACCACACAGTGATGGAACCGGGGAGGTTGCTTGCAGTTGGTATTAACCTGTTACGTGTTTGTTGACAAACCAAGTGTTTTAATATAAATTAGAAAGAAGTGTGATTTTCATAATTGTGCCTACCCACTTATCAAGGGGTTTTGGTAGACACATTAAATAGTCTTGTTGACACTATATACGGTGAACAGTGTAGTGGAATTCAGTTCTGTTTTTTGGGGCGGGATTGTTTTGATTGCAACTGAAAAAATGGCAGGACAGGATCAAAATTTAATTTGTTCATCACTTGGAACCACCCCTAAAAAGCAAGCTATGAAAAGCTAAAATGAGAATTACAAATAAAACATCATATTTTGCTTATAACATGAGACAGAGGTCAAAAGATAATACAGACTGGAATCAATCCAACCCCCCATCCATCAACACCTCAACAACACGATCAAGATCACCTCCAAAGTGAACCACAAGCTCTTCAATACGTTCACGAGACCCAAGAAGCCCCATCTCCATCACTTGATTCACTTGACGCTCAATCTTGGCTCTGTTGCCATCATTTTGATGCTTGAGAAGCTGCAAAAGAGGCAGCAGCCTGTGCTTGGGCAGCTGCAACGGATGCGGCAGTGTGTGCGTGAATTTCAGCGGCAGAAGCAGCAGCTTGGGCGCCAGCTTGAGCTTGTTCTTTGGCACTTTGGGCCTGTTCTTTCAAAGTATTCTTGGCGCGGTGGAGATATACAGCCTAGCCTCAAGTCAAGTCCTGTTTGACGGGTTTCCGAGATTCTCAATCGTATCAATGTTGCCAAGGTAAGTTGACCCTAGAAAATGTAACCAGGAATTGGTAGCAACGAGTTGGTGGGTGGCGATACACTCGAAAGGAAGCTTGTGTAACAGGTACAACAAACAAAGATAGAACAAGATAGAGCCTACTAACACTCCTGGAGAAGTACCAAGAGTTGCAGACAAGGTTTAATAAACGAATAACAAAAAGAAACTAAAGAAAAGAAGAACCAAACGCACCTGGAGAAGTACCAAGAGTTGCAGACAAGGTACCTCCCCAGTGGAAAACCCCCCTATTTATACCCCATCCCCCGTGCTATCATCCAACAGGAACGCAAATCGAAATCCCAAACCATAAATTGGTATTTTCCCCCAAAACTGATATTGTTACAAATTCCCTGTCCTTTTTGCGAGGGAAGACCTCACAAGCCTCTGTAGACCCCCTCTTTTCTCGGTGTCTATCCCCAAAATTCCATTCTGGTTCACCAGCCTGTCAAACACATTACAAATAGGCGGCGGCGGTGGCGATGAAACCCAAAAATTCCCTGACTCGATGACGCGATCATTTCCAGTGCACAAGCCCAACCTATCCCGAATACTGGGATTCACTGCTGCGACGCTGCAAACTCCCACAGTGGTGTCACCTTTCTATTCACGAATTCCTATCAGGTTGTACGTATCACGCATACATCTATACCGACGCCCATCAATCTTAGCACGTCATTATCCAAACAACCGCCAACGCCAATACCAACAATCCCACAACGTCAAAATGGAATACATATCCCTCCAAATGAACTTTTGAATAACTTCCAGGCATTTTATCATCCTTCTCTGAATTCTCTGAGGTTTCCTCCGTCTCCATCTTCACAGTCGCAACATCCAGAATAGCTGGATCGTGAGAATCCTTGTCTTTTCTTGATTTCCGCACAAGTTCAGAACGCTTCGTTTGTGTCTCAACAGTAATGTGTGGTGAATGTGTTGCGAGGTTTTGGAAGTCCAAGTCATTTACCAGTGGAATCGCTTCTCCGTTAGAGTCAGAATAGTACAGAAATAAAGGTGTGTCATTGCTGATATTGAAGAGCTCCTTGATCTGATTTGTTTATCAAAGAGGCAGGTGAGGGATAGTAGAAGTGATGAGAAGGTTGGTAAAAGACTCATTCAATGAACAAGCAGAGTTTTGAGTATGAATCTGATATACCTGTTGGACCAAGGTATCCAGCCGTGTGAAAGAGTCCTCAACAATCAAAACCTCTGTCATCCCAGCAAACTTCACGTTGATGCGTATTATTCCTTCCCAGTCATCCGGCAGTGTTGAGTGTGAGTTGGGCATGGGCATCCAGCAGCCAATTATTCTATTGAGCGGTTGCGCCACCAGACAATTTTGAATCAAAACAAATTAAGAAAGTAAGAAACAATTAAACTTGGGGCATAGAGAGACGAAGAGTACTGATTAAAGAGGTTGCAATTTAGGTGACCCACTGGAAGGTTGAGTCAGTGAAGTAAAGAGAAGGTCTAATTCATTGTCAAAATGGACCTGGCTTGACAAGGTTGAGACTTTTTGAAAGTTCGGACTATCGTCTGATCTCAATGCGGAATTTCCGACATTGATCAAGAGACCCCCATCCAAATATTTTCCAGTCGGCGGTGAGGGCAGGGAAACGAGTTGAGGATTCTCTTGAACTTGAACAAAGAACCTCCGCGGGTGTGGCGAGGAAGGAGGACTACCATATGGTGGCAATCTGAAGCCATTGCGAGGTCGTTTGAAGATATAGCTGTCTTTTGTGGTTCCATTACAAGTTTGTGTTTGGAGCCGCTTGTCCAAGTATTCATTCAACTGTCGAGTTGCTTCATCCAAAGTGACCAGAGGAACTTTGACATCAAAATTATGAGAATATGGTGCTTGAGTTTTGGAGCATTTGTCCGTTGTTGTTGTGATGGCCACATGTGGGATGGCAGATGCTTGGCTCTCAACGCCGCTTGATTGTTTGGGAAAGACAGCTCTAACAAGACGGGCTGGAGAATGAAACTTGGCAGCTTGATCAAACTGAGTTGAAACGTTCCTCAGAGAAACATGGTTTGGTTGCATGTGGTCTGACGAAGTTTTTTGAGAGAAGATGGCTTTCCAACTTCGCATTCATCACGCGACTTCAAAGCACAAACACGATTTCAAATTTAAAAAGGTTTGTCTCTATTATTTATATGACGAAAAAAATAGTTCTATGTCCGCTCTTGCATCAACACACCCTTCCCCCTCTTCCACCGCTTCGACACAGGATTCCCATCGCGACCAATATAATGATCTTCATTCGTTTCCAAATGAACATCAGCACTGATTACTCCAGGGAAAGACATGAGTTTATCCTGAACCTTCAGAGCGATTGCAATAGCCTCATTCAAGCTCAGATTTTCTGGATTATTCAGCACGATCTCAGCATCAATCTCCATACCGCCGCTCAAGTAATGCACTTGTAAATGCGAGATGCGCTTAACTTCGGATTCCATTCCTCTTAATGTCTTTTTGATGATGTCGTCTTCAATGTCGGAAGTGGGAACAGATGTAGCTGTGGGAGGTGCTGCATTATGATCTGGAGCATCAACGTCAACGTGAATCAGGACTTCTGATATTCCTGGAACCTGATTTGTGATTGCGTGGCGAGCGTTTTCAGAAATCTGCATGACTATGTTAACAAACACGGGGGAACTGAATAGAAGCGAACCTGATGAGCCAAAGAAACTGTAATACGAGGGTTAACCTGCACTTGCAAATCAACCAAAGCCTCTGGTCCCATTTTGCGTGCACGAATCGAGTGGAATCCAGTTATATTCTTGTCTTCCGCCTGTACGCGTTTCAAAACGTCTTCGACTTTCTGAACCACTTCCAAATCTGCTCCATCACGAAGCTCACGCAACGCTGGACTTATCATTGAGATGGATTGTTGCACAATCAATCCACTAACGAGCAATCCACCAACTGGATCCATCCACGCGTATCCAAAATATGCTCCAGCAACACCACCAAGAGCAACAAGACCACTGGCGCTATCGGCACGGTGGTGGTATGCGTTGGCGATTAAGATTTGTGAGTTTTGCTTTCGTCCAATTCGTAACGTCCAGTGGAATAGTGCTTCTTTGACAGCGATACTCAGACCTGCTAGTGAAAGAGCCGCAGCAGCTATTTTAGGCTCATTCAGAGAATGAAGTCCTAGAGTCAACTGTTGTTGTGTGTGGGAGACAGCTGTTGCAAAATCGGGCATAGAAGTGAGTAAATCCCGTAGTACGTCCACAGAATGGAGTCCAGTTCCAATTCCAGCAGCAAGTAGAAGAGTTGAGATAGTTAAGCTCCCAAGAGGTTCCAGCTTCCCGTGGCCCTGATCCAACGTCAAACACACCGTCCTCAGATACAAACGAAGCACTTACATATGGATAGAGAGCATCGCGCTCTCTTCGTGCCCGTTTATAAGCTGCCAGAGCAACGCCATCAGAGACGAGATCCGACAGCGAATGGACTGCATCTGCAATCAGCGATGCGGAACCAAAGACCACTCCACCGATCCCCTTTCCAATCGTCAGAGCCACATTCGATCCGAGTCCAACGAGAGTGACTTGCGTTCCTTCCTTCTCTTGTTGTTTCCTGTCACCGACATTAGTAATAGGCAGTACAACATAACCTATATCCTTACTTTGCCTCATCACTCAATGATGATTGCGTTGCTGTGGAGTTTGTTCCACTGTAGTTGTTGCCTGGGTAGTTGTGTCGGATTGCAACGTGAAACAGTCGCAAGTTAAGTGGAGAGCCAAGTCGAGGCAGATATGAGGCGTGATTTATTCTGATGCGAGACTTGAATGTGAATGTCGAATGTCGGCTGAAACGAGACATTGATGATGAATGAGATCTTTTTGGGGGCAACCGAATACGCTCTTCTGAATCCAGTTTTCTTTTTCGACCCAGAGATGCAGTATGGCCAAAAGCGAAAGTGTCCTTGTGGTTGTGGTCTTGATGCCAACAGCCAGGCTTACACGGTAATACGGACCCTATAGAAGGAATTATTCACGTCATTAGTCGTCAGTTTAAAGTGTATTGCAAAGATAAACGAAATGAAGGCTGAAGCTGAAATCAAGCTTGCCGTCCGTCGCGGGCAGTTGGAAGGAATGGTCAAGAGTGAATCGGGGAAAAACGATCTGGCGGCCTCGAGTAGAACTACAACTCCAGCCGCAAGTGTTTCCTGGATGGCTCATGATGAAATTGGTATGGCGAGTTTGACTCCAGAGCAGCATGAAGGTATGGAACTTGTTTTTCAAGGCGATATACCGTACTGAGTATGTTGGGATATAAATTGGACAACATTCTTTTACCCTTATCGACTGAAGTTTCTTTTCAACACACTGGAGCTGCTTGTGAGACGTAAGCTTTTTCGGTTCAAACTTTCACGACCGAATCTCGAAATCAGGATCGCATGAGGAGAGTCGAATGCGCAACGTTTCAAAGCACGCAGCCACGGGAGCCGTAACGTATCTTATTGATTTGATGAAGATGTAGGTTCAAGTTGTTATGTTCGACTTGTCTGACGTTTAAACAAAATAGCAACGCCAAGTCACATTCACCGTTCATCGATACTACTAAGCTTCCATCGCAGTCCTTGCTACGGGACAAATTCATTGAGTCTACCCTTGCAAACGAAGAGAATCTCTTGGACGCGATTCTGACTGTAGTTGGTTTGTTTACCGACACATAAATCTTATGCACTTCTAAGCATCTTTGCAGCGGAAATCGCAATTATAGACGGTCGCGCTGGTATTGAGAACTTCCATCATCACTTGAATGACCTGAAGCGGGACGGAAAGATTGGTTCGATTTTATGGTATTGCTTAGTCTTGGTTTTCACTGCCCAGTAAGTCCATATTTCTGCAATACTCAGCTGAATGTTGATAGCTGGAACTTGAACGCTGAACGCTTCTCGACGACTTCCAGCACCACATCCAGTAAAGAATGCAGGATTTTCAAACAATGTTGGCCTTATTCAACACACTCTTGCGCACAAAAAGGTTGCATCAATGTTGTCAGACGCCGAAGTTGCCAATATGACAGCATTGGACAGATTGAAACGAAATGAGAAGGAACAGTTTCTATTTCTTAACTCAACGAGACTGCCGCACGTATAAATGGCCTCTTTCGAAAAGAAGTAAGCTTCACGATAGTTATGAAAACCTGGTTTAACATTCCATGTCCAGATCAGTTCTCGAGCCGTCCCTCGTTCCTAAACATGTGACAGAGGCGGCCACCGTTGAATGCCAATCCAAGGGTCTCGTAACTCCCGAGATTCAATGGGGATAATTGAAAGTCTTGTCAACTCCAGGAAAGTATACGCCTCTGCGTCAGAATCCGACATGTATTTTGGGACCCAGACTATTGATGTAAGCAGGTACTCTCATATATTGGTTCACTAACTTCTGAACGGCGGGCAAATCAATGTGTTTCACTCCTCTTGAAGTCGGCAATCGCCGAAATCGAACGTATTAAAACTGGTCAAGTTACAAGAAACCACATGCAAGTTAAGCGCGACCAAGGTCTTCCAGTTGGCCGAAATGCACCATATGGCTGTCGATTTCTGGCCAAGTATGCAGACGGCAGGTTAAGTTTGGCTTTCAACTCGATCAATTGCGCTCCAATTCGATTTCAATTACAGTTGTTCCTTGTTTGTCTAGCGACAGGCATTGTCTGGATTTGCGTACTTCCGTGCTTGCGAACGTAACAGGATCTCTCCATCACGCGCTGGATTGTTTCACCATGTTGTTTGTGCTGGGGTTTACGAAGACTGTCGTGAAACTGGTGCTGCACGTAAGTGGATCGATCTATCTTAAGTTAACTAACAGTGCAATCAGGGGCAAGACACTACAAGATGAAAACTTATGGCGTGGCATCCAGAGTTATGTACGGCGATTGGAAAAGTCTGGGAGATTGGGAGATCTGGATCGTGACGAAGGAATAGCTGGAACTGTTACCGAACATAAATCTGGGTCGGGGTTTAGGCTGGGGTTTGGTTTGGGGTTTTCGGTTGGGTGAGGTAGGGGGGTCGGGTCTAGGAAGACCATAATCGACCAGAATAAAGCTACTATGGGACCAAAATTTGGTGCTGCTGGGAATGACCAGATTTGATCAAATTTGGTCCATTTTTCAATTTTGGTTTGGCCTGCGGCCGGCTTCCCCGTTTATGCCCAAATTCGCCATTTTTTGATATTATTAACGACTAGCTTCTCAAGTCGGTATCCCCGTCGTGTGAAGAGATTATTCTCTGAAATTTTGAAGGAATAAACATCATTTCAAAGATATGTCTCGTTTGACCTATGACGCTTTCAGAGTACTGGACCTGCCCCGTACAGCCACTTCCGTGGAAATCAAGAAGCAATACTACAAGTTATCGAGGGAACATCATCCGGACAAAGTGAGAACAGTTGCAGTGTAGTTGTAGGATCTGAAGCTGAATCCCGCCCACCTTATAGGGCGGCAACCATGAAACGATGGCACTTCTGAATCAAGTGATACTCTTTAATAACTCGTTTGTCCTCAACTAACTTGTTCCAGGCGTATGAAATCCTGTGCGATCCAGTACGCAAACTGCGCCCGCTCTTCTCGCACCAACCATCAACCCCGAATCCCCCTCCAAATCAACACAAACAAACTCCGCCGAAACCGAAACCACCGCCTCCTCCACCAACTCCGATTCGTCCCCCAACTGCTTTCATGGTGACGTTGTCAAAGATCCGAGACCAGCCCTTGGCTTCCCTCAGATCCGCTTTCAGGACCGAATTTACTTTTACGTGGAAGAATACAACACCGCATATTGTAACTTTCAGTATATATTACCGCAAGAAGGGACAGCTGTTTACAGGCAATGCTGGAATGGACCAGGAAACGTCTTGGGAGCAACAGTACTTCTTCAGCATCAGGAATGTGGAGAATACGAGTTTTTCATCAAGGTTGGTTTAGTAAAGAGGGGCGGGGACATTCAGGTTTTGATACTGCTTGACAGAGCCACAGCAAAGTCGTCGATTCACCCCCAGTTATCACTTCATACCATATATACGTCGCTTCTGTGCGTCCCTTTGTTCGCCGATTTGACGATCTGAAAAACAATACCGACTCCTCAATTAATACATCAATTGTATTTCTCAACTCCGAAACTCAACTTCTGCAAGCATTGCAAGTACGAACCACCGACGAATCAATCTCGAAATCTAAACTTCTGGCACTTATGCATTCTGCTATTGATGTGAAGCTTAAGGAGTGGAACTCAAAATTATCCCAACTCTCAGCCATCATTCTCAACTCGTCAAACACTATGCTTGATGTTGATTGGAAACTGATTGATTCTCGCGAATGGCGGACGCTAAAACCTCCTTGGGCCCCCAAATGGAAGTATTTCATCTTTTCTATTGGCGTGGACGGTAAAGATGGAGTTCTGGATAAGTTGACTGGAGATTCCGTTCGAAGCCACATTTCTGCTCTGATTCGACAAGGAGTCAAGCAACTGAAAATTCATGATGAGTTCACCCTCGACGAACAATATCTGGATAGATTTATGAATGTTTATTCTGGGCGAGTTCCTGTTGTTGGTTGGAAGCCATTCCTTGCCATCTGGGATATTATATTGACTGTTCAAGCCCAGCAAAACTCGTTTGGTTGTAGCTCTGGTGATTGGAGTATTGCAATTGAGGAGTGGTTGGACTTGTGCACAACAGCTGTAGGAGCTTTGAAGGATGAAATGGTGTCCATGATGAACACCACAATCGAAAAGCTTACTTCTCGTGATTTGCAGGCAAGTATAGAAGAATTGAGTCAAACACCAGCGTTTCAGGTTGCAGTAAAAGAATTGGAGGCAAAGGGCGCGAAATTCAAGCTCTTCAAAAAACAATACAGTTTCCCAAAACCAAACGAACACATACCTGGGCATCGCAATGTTATTGGTGTTCAAAACGGTCCATCAACTATGAATTCCCTTCCATCATTTACGTTTGCTGAAACAACGTCTGTGCCGGAATTGAAACCCCATCCACCACAAACTTCATCAGTTCCTTTCTCCCTCACAACAAAGATATCCCCAAAGCCAAACAAAAAGCGAACAAAAATGGATGGTTTCGCTTCTGAAATACGCTGTAAGCTACTTTGTAACATTTCAGAACTTTTGATAACCCTGAAATACAGCCTTGCAACCAGCTTTTGGTCAAACATCTGAGTTCACTGCTGCTGCCACAGCGTCTATACCCATTCAGAACCTGAAGTCGGACAAAGTTTTTGGTTCCTCTTCCCAGACTGCATCGTCATCACAACCAGTGTTTGTTTTCGGAAGCACAGGATCCACAAATACCCAACTACCTCAGCCAAATCTAAAAACTCCTCCAGTTCATTCACCTACCCCATTTGTGTTTGGACATCAACAGTCAAACAAGTTTGAGTTCAATAAGCCGCTTCCTACTTTCCAAGAGACGTTTGGCACAAAATCTACTCAAAACATGCCCACAGCAACAAAGCCCGGCAGCTCTTTTGTGTTCGGGACTGGCTCTGTCCCATTTTCTCAACCGTTTATATTTGGACAAGCTGCCCCCCCTTCCGCACTGCCAACCTTTGTGAATGGATTATCAAGTGGTGCAAGTGGTGCAAGTGGTGCAACTTTGAAACCATCAGAGAAAGATGCACCCTATGTGTTTGGGACTACAAGTTCTCTTGGGTTCAATTTCAACCTTCCAACCACACCTTCCAGCTCTTCATTTGCGCAACACGCAAACCACATGAACGTATTTTCCTTTGTATCAAATCAAGGTATTATTTTATTCTGACAATGGAAATCTATCTTCTCACCTCATTCAAAATCAGCAACCACAAACCAACCTTCGCCGGAAGAACCACAAATCAACCCCATATTCATCAAATTATAAGTTTACTTGGACCGCTTAGCGCGAAGCTGACAAGAAGATTTTGTTGTCAGAAACTTGTCTTAACTTTGATTCTGATATTTGCTTAGTGCTAATTGCTGTAATTTTGTAATAAATGAAATGTTGTTTCGTATTAAATGTCTGCAATAACAACAATATTGTGGACAGTCAGTTATTATTAAACGTGAATGGCGCTATGGTTTCTTGGTGTAGTGGCTATCACTTCGCCTTTTCACGGCAAAGTTTGAGAGATCAATCCTCGCACTTTTTGAACGAAGGAGTAGTTGAGTTGGAGAATGGTAGGTGATATTGCGACAAGATTAACTGTCTTCAGCCATTCAAGAGTATACTCTGTGCTATTTTCGGTTTTATTACCAGCAGAATGTACGTGATACAAGCAGAAAAATGCTGCATCGGGTGGGCAGAACGATGCCCCATTTCAAAGACTCTAAGTCTTGAAGAGGGGTCTTGTTGAGAGCCTTCACAACAGATTTGCAGGCAACATTATCAGCAGCATTGAGCAAGTGGATCACTTGGCAGAGAAGGGATGACCAATGGTGGGAGGACCTTAAGGATTAGCTGGTCTGCAACACGGGAGGACATTGGTGTGGCCTTGCAGACATTGAATTTGAAGGGTGTCCATGTCAAAGCTGGGAGAGAGGTCAGCATCCTGGAGGAATGGAAGTCCCAGGTAGAAATCAAGGCCAAAAAAAGAAGGGAGGTCTGAAGTGGTGTTGACAAAGTTCTGGATGGTGCATCTGAAATGAGTTCATTCCAAATAAAGAGAAGTATTTTGGAATTGACCTATATCATGACAAGGACTTACAAAAGTGACACATTCATTTTTTTAAGTGTTCTACGGTCCTCCTCTCTCCCTTCAATATATTTTCTGTGTTTTTCTTTTTGTGTCTCTTTGTTTCTACTTTCTCATGGCAATCGTTGTGTTTTATTTTGCCATTTTGTCTTCTTACTGTGAATCCAAGAACTCCTGCATTTGATGCCAAATTTCCTCCTTTGAAAATACACACTCACCAGCAGTCTTTGTTTCACTATTTGCAACCTTGGCAACAAGAGCTGAGAAATTTGTCTCAAATTGGATGTAGCGGTCAGAGTTCCAATAGTTTCGGACTTGAGGAAGGCCCTTGAAGGGAGCTCAGGGGAGAGAAATGGCCAATCTAGCCTTTGTTCAGCTCTGACACACATAGCACAGGCTCTCTCTTTTTAGCAGCATTTTGGTTTTGTGCATTTCCCAAATGGGTTCGGTGTTTTGAGCAGATCAAGACATGTCCATCCACAACAAGTGTCCAGCCTGCTCCCTTTTCACTGGCCACACGCTCCAGGTACTTGATATCCCAGCCAGTCTTGGTAATTAAGAACATTCCTTTTTGGAATCTTTAGTAAGGGCTTCTTGCAATACATGTTTGCAGACTAAACACAGAGGATGCAATGGTCAAATATAAAACATACCTCTCCACATCCTACCTTGAGGCATAGCTCACACTGAATGCAGTTTGCATGGTTGAGCCATTTTTGTGCTCAAAAGTGTTGAATCCAACAGCTTATTGTACCGGGAGTCATATGTATGCAACTGATTCCTGAATTTAAGGTCATTTGTCCTTTCAAGGGAGATATCAGTTGTCAAGGGAGGAGGACAACTTCAAAAAGGCAATTGGTCAAGTTCAAGTCACTGTGGAATGGTAAATGACTGATTGTTTCCACTTAGGTGACATCAACAAGAATCAAAAGCTGTACCTGCAGCCTATTTGAGTCTATTACTCAGTTACAAGCTTACTTACCAACATGCAAACTTGGTGCAGGCTGTCTAACAAAATCTCCATATTCGTAACCTACACTCATTTCCTTTGCCTCCAATTGATACAGAGGAAGGCTATAATATTTGGAGGACTTGTCAGACAAAGATGACACTTAGAACTCCTTTATTCAGTAAATAATACAAATTACTAAAAATATAGCCTGAGTTTGTTGACTAGAGCGTTCAACACAAGCTTTCTACTTTGAACTTCCAACTCCTTCACCTTATTGTCACAAGAAACCATTATCTTGATTTGCGGAACAGTTTTTATTGACGAAGAACCATGCCTAGTAGACAGTGGTGTCACTGCTTTCATTGCTCTATTTCTGGGCGTCTTGCACTTCTCTGATAGATATTTGACTGCAGCATCACAGACTGTACCTTTGTTCAATTCACATTTTTAGTTGTACTTACCGTAAAATATCGAGCCATACGCAGTACTTTTTTGTCGTTTGTTGTGCGCACAACGGTCAAAACTTGACAGTGAGGATCACTTCACCGTCACTGCACCAGTGTCCTCAACATCCACAACCAAACCATTCTATAAAACAAGACTCCATGTGCTGTTTCCGAGTTTTGTGAGACCTTGACGGCCCTGGATCCGTTGCAATGAAGAGTTGAGTCTAGCCAAAAAATTTGCTTAGAACACTGAGTGTGCGCACGGCTCAATACTTTATGGTAGTCTTCTTTGCCAACTCTGTGCAAATAGAAAGGAATCCTGCATCTTTTGTCAAGGCATTAGATACATAGTAAAAATATTAAGGAAAGACAACACACCATGTCAGCGGGTCCAAAGAATTATAAGAAGCACTCAGCACACCTCCATTTCATCTGCCTTAAACTTCTTCATAGGTCCTTGAAACGCTTCTGTGCTTTTGTTGCACTGGTGCAGGCATAACTGTCAAAACTCAGCACCTCATTCAGATTGGTTGCCACATTCTCCTAAAATGCTGCAGTTGTTACCTTGCCTCAACAAGTCACAACACTGAATTGACAACAACAACGCCGTCCCGTCAAAGGGAAAGTCACCCTCGCCGTCAAAGGCCGAGAAAGCAACAGCTTCAAAGCGCCAAAAGAGGACGCCGCAAATCACAAACTTCTTTGTTAAGGGAGGGCTCCCAAAGTGATAAATCGCAATTGATTTTTCTGTCGCCATTTTTATCCGTTTCCCACCACCAACGTGCGCTCACCCCCCAATGAGTGAGGACGTCCAAGCCCAGAGCTTCTAGTGCTTTGATATTGAGTAAGGCATTCTCAGGAAATCGATGCAAATCTAACGATATCCCTTTTATTTAGTGCTTTCAAATAAACCACCGCTTCACCCAATCTTACGTTTGTGTCCTGCCTCTCAAGCCTCTTTTAACTCGCTTCAATACGCTCGTCATTCAATAGGCGCAGGGAGTGTGCCCTATTTGGCTTGGACGAGTACGAGTTCCTCACCACCTCCTCTTCAATATCCTCAGCCAGGTACAGTACGAATGAAAGATCAACCACTTCAGCAACACCAAACACTTGTTTTTGTTCTGTGGTATGCAGAATGGGTTGACTGTCCATTGTTCACAGAGAGAGGGAATGGAACGCGAGGGTTCAAGACATCAATAAAGAGTTTCTATAAATTGTATATGTTCTCCCATTGCAGATCTGTCTTTGTCTTGGAAATGTCTATTTGGAGGAGGCTGGTGGAGGGCTGTCTGTTTTATTTGGCCCATTGGTCCGAAAACGTGTTCTATGTCGTAATCCTTGTGTTCCCCTTTGTGAAAGAAGGTCTCTTCTAATTATATTGATTGATTGGAATCAAGGATAATGCCTGATCCAAATGTACTCGTTGTTTCTTTTGTATAGGAGGTGAATGAAAGAACAGACTCTGTAAAGGTGCACCTGAACCTTGATCCTCCGCAATTGCATTGTTCTGTCCATAAACTAACGTTGAATTTCGCTTGGTTTGACTTCTGTCACCAGAACGTGAGTTTTTTGCTTGATTCCAAAAGTTCTTGTTAGACAAAGTCTACCAATTCGCATCGCTTTTGCTTCTATACTTTTGCATGCATAGATCATACCATTTCGCACTCGATGTAAAGCTGGTGGAGCTTACAATCGCAAGTAGCTTTCACAGTGCTCGTTCGGGTGAGGAAAAAAGTCCGAATTTGGTGTTTTCACCAAATAACAACAGTAAAACCGAATCATTCACCGTCAAATGAAGAGAATATACAGTTTAAACTGTGTTTAATGTGCTGGCTTTTGAGTTTAGTTGATATTTTACACTGCCATCTGGTGCAGCGGACAGATATGATCCAAATCTTGCACAACTTTGACGTTTATTATTTCATGAACCAAATGCAATAAATTAACAAATCAAACGAATTTGGATAGAGCCAGTTAAGTTCTATTAATTGTGAAAGTTTGGGAGCTTACATAGCAACGTGGCAAGGGCTGTGCTTGTTCGTGTGAAGGGTCTTTTCTCCGGACAACCTCACCTAAAACTGAGAGACAAAAAATTTTGTACAATGGGAGCCCTCCCTTAAAAAGGTGGGACTAGGTACCACCAATTGAGCAGGTCCCACTGCAAGACGCAACAATGGCAAGCATGCCTTTCTCCGCTGCTGGGCTTGTAAATCCATCAAGGACACTGCCAACCGCAAGGACTGCAAATGATACATGTACATTAGGTGTGATAACTTCACAGCATACCAACTTGACAAGGCACTCATTGATTTCTCCTCCTCCAATCCTTGTTACTATATTTTTTGACGGACATTTGTTCGCTTTTTCAAAAAGCTGTGGTACTGGGATGTTCTCTTTCTTAAGTTTAGCAACTTAATAAATTTATCAAGGACTGTTATTTGCACTACTTTTTATTTCAACTTGACACACTTGAAATCATTGTGAATGATGTTGTATTGGTTAGGATGGGCAACTTGCGTGATAGGCACTGCAAGAAAACAATGAGCTGCAGTCCACAGACTGACAGTGAGTGAGTCGGCGATTCGAGCCCAAAGTCAGCAATCCCGGCCCACTCCAAAACTGATAAAACAATAAATAACTTCATTTCCGTTTTATTTCGTATCACAAGACTCTGTGAATATTAAAGATCATATAAAATACTATGAAATGACAGAAGAATGTGCAGTTTGGAAAGAATGGTGAGGAGTAGTGCCAGGTTTATGTTATGTTGGTATATAGCTCCTCTCACAGCTATCATAACCACCTAAAAACGCAGGAAGTAAAGGAAAATATATATTTTATGCTTTTAAAATATATAATAGGGAGCTCAGAGCCTTCCTCCGCCTCTGCCGCTCTCTTGAAAATGATACAAAAAAATCTAAACAAGTCCAGTTCATCTGGCGTATCTCTTACTGTCCAATAAATAATATAAATTGTATTAAGATATAAACATACTACTCTCCTCAGAAGTATAGGACGTTTGGACGTAAGGAAAGTGCGTATTGTTATGGGATAGAATTGTTAAAATCAACAATTATTTGCGCTAGAAGCTTTGATTGCAGAAACTTTAAACTTTCGCTAAGTATTATTTATTGTTTATACTGTATCCACGCACACTCTCAGCAGAACTGCATAAACGTTGAGGCAGCTAGGATTTGTGGCTACCAACCCTTCCAAGAGCCACTCCTTGAAACAAATTGTGCAGGCCTACAGTTGAACATTTGTGAATTTTAATTGTATAAATATTACTATTATAAGTTCATTGCTCGTAATTACCGCTGATTTAACGGCTGGTGTATGAAAAAAGATCAGCTTGAAAAATGCAATTTTCTAGAGGTCCCCAGAACAAGATACCATCCTCAGCTTTTATGTATTTATTAATTTGTACTTGTTTATATCAGTCGCAACATGGGACATTTTCAAATAAACAGGCTCAGAAGTAAAGCCAAATAGAATGTAACAACATCATATTCCAAATAATTACAGTTCCCAGATAGCTTAAAGCTTAAAACTCTCTACTAGTTAATAAAATAGTTAACACAAAAACGAAAATAGATAATAACTGATCAGAAGAGGAATAGCGAGCATAATAACTTATAAGAAGAGGCGTCAATTCCAAAATAGCTGGCGGTAGTTCGAACAGACATTTATTCAAAGGTTAAGCTTTTTTATCTGTACATTGGCCACCGACTTAACTCATCAAGTGTGGCCAAAATTTTGTGACCAAAATTTTCATAAAACGATTCGTCTTTCCAAAAATAAAAGATGAAATTAATCATAAACAGCTTCAAATTCTCTCTGAATTTCACTCAGTACAGCTTCCGTGGGAATTTTTCTATGGCTTTTGTACTTCTTGGCTGCAAACTCAGCTAAGGCAAGAGAATAACCCTTATGGTGTGCATCTATCGGCCTGAAACATCTCCTTTGATAACGACCAATCCTTCAGCAGAATTTCTGGAAGACTCTGGAAGAGTTTCCCTCAAGCTTCATCATATGCTTGACATTAACAAAGGCTTGTTCAAGCATTGACTTCTGCTCCTCAGGAAAATGCGAAAGTGCATTGTATTATTGCGTATGTTCCAACGTTTGTACTCAAAGGCTGGATTACAAGTTACAATGCTTTTGGTCGTCGTCCAAAAAAATTCAAGAATATCACTGTTGTATACGCAAGTGCTTATTGAGGAAAAGTTTGGAATAGGTACTCAAAAAGACTAAATCAACAACAACAACATAATGTAGTTCCTCTATAAACAGTACAAAACAATCAAGTATGTGGTTTTTCAAGCAGTCCACGGTGAGAGTGATTAACAGCCTCTGCGGGCATCCCTGAGCGACAACAAGAAATGCTTTGTATCCATTCATCTGCCATAATCTCCTTCATTGATCCACGTTTTGAAACCTCTGGGTCAAGGATACGATACTATTGGGAATATAGTGAGAAATTACTTCTATTGAAGGTTGTAGATAACTGTACCATGATTTTCCGCTTGGCCGGGGGTAAGCGATCAATGGGCCAAAAGTTTCCACGATGCTCTTGGTAATGTTTATACCTGGAGTCTTGTGGACTTGCAGACTTCCACGGGATGGAGTTATATGTCATCACGTAGCTATTGTCAAATGATGAGATTTCACAAAAAGCAAATCCAAGACTTACAAGATGATTCCCACTGCCCACACATCAACTGCTTCTGAGTCATACTCCTTTTGAATGAACTCTTCAGGTGCAATGTATGGTCCACTTCCACACATTCCCTGTGCCTTTCTGCTCGTAGACTCAAACGGTGCGCGGAATACTTCCGAGACACCGAAATCTGTGATTTTGAGAATCCGTGCGGATCCGTCGAGAAGCAGGTTTTCGGGCTTGAGATCTCGATGAGCAACACCCATAGAGTGGAGGTATGAAACACCTTTAAGGAGTTGCTTGAAGAAACTGAAAGTTTTTTACATGAGAATTGGAATGCAAATGGTAAAGGGTGCCATACCAGTCGATTGTGTCAGGATCTGTGAGAAGGCCTCCACTGATTTTTGAGTACAAGTCTCCTCCTTCAGCATATTCCATCACAACACACCATCGTTTTTTCTGTTTCAAAAAGTTTAAGATGTATCCAAAACGCAAGTCTGTGGAATACTCACATCATCTTGAATCAAGTCAACAGTTTTGATAATGTTTTCGTGATCGAGAGTTGAACTAATACAAAACTCCGCAATCAATTTCTTAACGTACTCCTTCTGTCTCTCATCTTTTCGGCGTAATCGGAATTCCTTGACAGCAAACTTCTTATCCGAGTTGACTATTATTTTAATTAGTTGACTTCCAACACCCAATCAATTGAATGTATGATTGGAATACAAATAAAAAGACAAATTACTGGGAGAACATAGCTTGACAACAGCAGTAGCACCTCTACCCAAAATCTTTTCCGATTTATGGTTGTTGGCACCATACTTTTCCGAATTCATTGAAGAATCAGAGCCCGACCGGTCCATGATCGTGGCATTGGATGTTTGAGAAGTTGAAACTACAGGAGGTAGGGCGAGAGAGGCAAGAGAGGCAGTTGAGTGAGACAGACTCGTGCTGGAACTTAAAGTAGCAGCGGAAACTGAGACATTCGTGATGGGTGGAGTTGTAGGAGCAGCTGGTTTGGTTGAGAGGTGTGGGGTGCTTGTAGACGAGTGAACAGTGGAGGATGGATTTGGAACAGGAGGACGAACAGGGGCAGGTGCAGCTTTCTTCTTCCCTCCCATCATAATATTTTTGAATATGTTTCCAGTTGAGTGGTGGTGATGGTCTGCATCGCTTTCCGAGTCACTCGTGTTGTGGGCAGCCGTGGCATCTGAACTTGATTGGGAATGAGGAACAGAAGGAGCCGAGGAAGACAAGAGGCCCTTGAAGATAGAACGTTGAGGACGGGTTGATCGAGACACTTCAGTTTCCGACTCTGACTCTGAGTCAACAGCAGCAGTTTTCCGACGTCCAAACAGGTTCTTTTTCGCCGTTGCTGCACCTGAAGTTGAGGTAGTGATTCTGGGAACAGATGACTTGAGGGTGGCCGTTGAAGCCGAGTTCGCAAAGGTCATTCTGGGCATTGAATTAGAGTTGGAGACGGAGGTGGTGTCTTCGTGGTCCGAGTGCAGAGAATGGTCAGTGTCCGATGTATCGAACTCGGACTCTGAGCCAGAGTACATTCGTTTGCTGCGACCAAAGAAGCCGCCTGATGAGTTGTTGTTGTTGTTGTTGTTATCGTCTGAGTGATCGGCAAAGTGGAAGATGCGGTAGAGCATCGAGTCCTTCGCATCCTTTTCCTTTGTCGAACCACTTGAGTGAATGTTGTGGCTCGAGCCCTTTCGTCGCAGAGGCGCAAAGACATCTTTTGCACCAAGTGAACTCAGTGTGCTCAAGGCCGAGTGTGTGGATCCAGTGTTCAGGGCAAGCGACGGCGGACTGCGCGCCGCCGGAAGAACGTGTGCGTCGTCGTCGCTGTCTCCGCCGCCGCCACCGCTGCCGCTGCCGCCGCCATCAACGCCGCCCTTCGACTCAAGCGACTCAAGGCCCGCCTTGTCGTCAACTGCCCCGCCTTGGCCCTTGCCCTTTGGACGCAGTGAAGTGCGTTCAAGTCCAGGTGTCCAGATGTCAGAGTCGAATGTGCTCATCCGTTGGTTGTTCTTTTGATAAATTGAGGCTGCAAAACACGAGGGAGATGAATTCGAAACACAAAAAAATCGACAATTCCCCTCTTTCCGTTGTTATTTCTGCTTTACAACAAGGTTCATTAGAAAGAACTCCCGTTACTAATGTATGTAATATATTCAAGAGGAACTTCTATACAAGGATTGATAATAACTCGGATTTTACGCTTGTTCACTTCTTTTCAACGACATTCTTATGTGAATGGTGGGAAGCCTCAGCAGGCATACCTGCTTGACAAGCTTGAATTTTTTGCACCCACTCACTCTCCACCACCTTTTGCATGGTAAACCGCTTGGCCACATCCGGATTCATCATGCGATACACAAGCTGTCGCTTTAAGGGAGAAAATCGCTCGATGGGCCCAAAGTTTCCGAATGACTCAGAATACTTCTTGTACCTCATGTCCGACATACGGGGCTCCAGCCATGGAATAGATTGATACGTCATGACATAGTAAATGATTCCACATGCCCAAACGTCCACAAATTCTGGATCGTATGGTCTGCTACCGAACACTTCTGGTGCCATATACGGGCCAGACCCTACTTCACCCACACATTTCGATATCCCGGTTTCAAGTGGAAGATGAAAGACGGCACTAACACCAAAATCAGTAATTCGAAGAATTCGCCCAGTTCCATCCAACAACAAGTTTTCAGGTTTCAAGTCTCGATGTGCAACGCCTTCTGAATGCAAATATGCAACACCCTTGACGAGTTGTTTGAAATAGCTATGTGGTTAACCAGTTAATATTCCATAAACCCTGACAGAGGTCAACTCCACTCACCAATCAATCATCTCAGGATCATTGACCAGCCCCGCCTGAATTTTGGCAAACAAGTCTCCGCCCTCCGAATACTCCATCACCAGACACCATTTTTTACGTTCATCTTGAATCAAGTCTATTGTACGGACAACATTTTCATGTACAAGTGATGAGGAGATACAAAACTCCGCCGTGAGTTTCTTGATGTACGCTTTCTGCTCTTCTCCTTTTCTCCGTGGCTTGAATTCTTTAATTGCGTACTTCTTGTCAGAGTTTACTAGATACGATTGTTAAAATCTTATTGGAAAAGTGTTGGAAGGGGTTTACCTGGAGAACAAAGTCGAACTACAGCGGTTGCACCAGAACCTGCAATCTTTGAGGATGTGACTCCATACTTTTCACTCAATGAAGATTCGGAACCTGATCGACCGCTACTTGCAAGCGACGGTGCGCGGCCTATTCGGTCCAAGGACAGATTCTCGCGTTGGGGGCTCAGGGTTGCAGGAGATGGAGGAGTAGAAGGAAGCGGTGGCTCAACGGCAGACCTTCTTTGTTGCTGCTGCCCAGGCTGTGGTTGCTGCTTGAGGATATTCTTGAAGATGGCGGATGACTCAAACTCAGCCTCACTCTGAGTCGAAACAGCCGGCTTCGACGGTGAACGCTTCAAAAGGCCCTTGAAAGTCAATTTCCGAGCATTGCCATGTTCGGCTTCAGATTCAGCTTCGGATTCAGAGTCGGCGGCAGATGTACGGCGCTGTGATTGGTTGGAGCGGAAGAGTGAACCGGTCGATGTCGCAAGTCGGGGAAGCGAATTCGTGTTGATCTTTGATGCGGTGGCGGCTAAGGCACTGTCATCGGAACTCACGTCCGAATCACTTGCATATTCAGAGTCCGATGAGTAGCGCTTTGACCGACCAAAGAAAGTGTTTGAGCCATCGAGAATCTTGTAAAGTATGTTTTGCCCGTTATTGGTACTATCCCGCATACTATGAATGCTTGCTGCATATCCTTTTTTGGATTCCCCTTTGCCATTCTTGGGTAGGGTAGTCGCACTACTTCCGTTTGCTGTCTTGTCGAGCCCATTCGTCCATATCTCTGAGGCAAAGGTAGACATCTTGTTTGGTTGTTGTTTTCGTAGGGTTTTCCTGAATGAGGATCATTATGGCTCATAGCCTCCAGGCTGATGGGGGCTGGAGGGGCTGGCAATTTTTCGATTGAAGTTCTACTTTTCTTTATATTTTAATGTAAATGAAGAAAGAAAGGGAGCTCAAATTCCAGAGCACTTTCCAACGATAGAATCATGAGAATGATCTGCAGCATCAACCGGCATACCTGGTTGGCAGCTTCTTATGCCTTCAACCCATTCGCAACTCAAGAGTTCCTTCATTGAGATTCTCGTGACCGTACTTGGATGTAGCATTCGATACTATTGAATTGGTACATAAGCACGAATCTTAAGTGTGAAAATAAATTACCAATATTTTCCGCTTGTGAGGCAGTAATCGATCTATTGGACCAAAGTTTCCGAAATGTTCTGTGTAGTATTTGAACCTCTGGTCTGTTGGTTTCGCTGCCAACCATGGAATTGAGTTGTAGATCATAACGTAGCTGAGAGTATATGTCAGTGAATACGAGCCAATCCATTCAAGAATACTTACTAAATGATTCCAATTCCCCAAATATCAACCAAATCCGGTTCATATTCTCGACCCAAAAACACTTCTGGTGCCATGTACGGCCCACTTCCACATTCTCCGACCGACTTGATTGAATGTTTCTCCAATGGAAGGTGAAACACGGCACTAACTCCGAAATCAGATATTTTGAGGATGCGTCCAGTTCCATCCAATAACAAATTCTCTGGTTTCAAGTCTCTGTGAGCAACACCTTCTGAATGCAAATAGGCAACGCCTTTTGCCAGTTGCTTGAAATAACAGTCAATTACGTTATGATCAACCAACAGTCCTGCCGTAATTTTCGAAAATAAGTCTCCACCCTCGGAATACTCCATCACAAGGCACCATCGTTTTCTGTCATCTTGAATCAAGTCCATTGTGCGTACCACATTGTCGTGAATCAGTGAAGAAGATATACAGAACTCAGCTGTGAGTTTCTTGATGTACGCTTTCTGCTCCTCTCCCTTCTTACGTGCTTTGAACTCTTTAATAGCAAACTTCTTGTCAGAATTGACTGGTGTTCTTACTTATTAGATATGAATAGGATTGCAGAGAACTGTACCTGGAGAACACAACCGAACGACGGCAGTCGCGCCACGCCCCAACTCTTTCTTTGCAGCAGGTCCATATTTTTCGGCCATGGAGAGCTCAGACGCGGTCCTTGGAAGCGTAACAGATTGTGGCGGTTTGGCCTCATGTGGCACTTCCAAGTTTGAAGCCGCACAAGGCACTGGAGCAGGATGAGCAACACCTTCCACGCCTTTATCATGATTTTGATGCACTGGCAATTTATCATGCTTATCAAGACTCGCTTGAGATCCATGAACAGTTGCTCGCCGCATAATGTTTTTGAAAATATTCGATGCGGAACCAGATGTGGAAGGTTGATCTGCATCGGAGCCAGAATCTTCATCGGCGGGAGGCTTTTTTACAGAGTTGTTTCGTTGCAGTAGGCCTTTGATTGACATCCTTGATGCTTTACGTGCCATATTGGTAGTTGATGAGGGCTCTTGTTCGGCCTCGGATTCTGAATCCGCTTCTGACTGTTTATGTTTGTTTATGCGGAAGAGAGAGCCAAAGTTTCCAACTGAAGCGAGCCGGGGAAGATTGGCAGGTCGGCCCAGAGATGCGTTTGAGGAACTTCCCGAATGGCCCGAGTGCACTATTCACACAATTGCATATTAAGAAGAATGAGAATAAATGAATGAGAACGAATACCAGAAGCCGCGTCCGAGTCATCAGCTTCTGAATCGGAGCCATACTCCGAATCGCTGTTGTATCGCTTGCTTCGCGCCAACTTTCCCTCGTCCTTATCGCCTGGATGGAAGATGCGATATACGATGCCGTGCTCTTTGGTCCCCGTCGATCCGCCAAATCCGAGAATCGACTTCTTGCGCACAAGTCCTTCGCCCTCCTTCAAGGCCGCTTTCACCTCTTTCTTTTCTTCCTTGTCTTTGTCTTTGTCTTTGGCGTCGCTCCCAGCCTTAGCCCGTGTTTGCGAAAGCCCCGCCGTCCAGATTTCCGTGTCGAAGGAGGCCATTGATTTCCAAGGGATTTCCGCACTATGAAATAATGAAATAATGAAATGTGTCATATTTGAGAAGTAAGAGAGGAAACGGTGCAAAGGAAAAGAATAAACATATGAGCCATTCTGGGATTTGGTATCACTCCTCAAGATCACTCAAGCGAATAACCTCCACATCATCACCGCCTTCGATATCATATTGGCTATAATCGTGTTGATTAGATATTTCGTCATTGGCGTTTCCAATACTGTCGGATATCGTGACGGTATCAGACGCTACGGTTGCAGTCGCAGCAGTCTCTTCAGCTTCAGTCGATCCAGAGACTGTGTTGGAAGTTGGTAACGAATAGCCACCACGAACACCGGTCAAGTTACCCCCGATTTTCCCTTCAACCAACATTATATGCGCCAAAATAGCACCATCACCCCTGGCAAACTCAAGTTCTGCGGTCAAATATCCATCAGTGTCGCTTGAACCCGCCAGGAATTCAACACGCTTCACTTCTCCACAAGACTGGAACACTTTCATGAGCTGTGATTCCGAAGTATCTTTTGGAATGTGAGAGAGAGTAATTCGTCGTTGGCGTGGGTACACTGCGTTTTCAATCTTGTCGCGGACGGCTTTGGCAGCGTCTTCCCCGTACTCGAAAGTTACAAGAGCGTATCGAGTACCGCCATCAAGACGTGAAATAATATGACATGATGAAACAGGACCTGCTTGCTGGGCAAGGGCGGCGCTTAAGGAAGCTTCGGTTTCAGAGGACTTGACGTCGCGGATATAGAGACTTGGACGTTGAGTCTTTTTGCCGCTGTTTCCATTTGCAGATGAAATGGATGCAGTAAGTGACGTAGTGGACTTCTTTTCACTGAGTTTCTTTTCTTGGGGTTTAGCGACTTCTGTCTTCTTTTTCATGGTCACCACAGGAGCTGCATCTTTCATGGTAGAAGAAGCAGGTGAAACAGTAGAAGTTGAAGCCACGCCAGTGTTTTGCTTTTGTTGTTCAACGGCGGCTCGTGTTTCAGCCTTGGAAAAGTCAACCTTGAGTGCTTCAGTCATACCAAAGTGCTTTCCCGTCTTTGCAATTGAGAGTGCCTTGGATGCAGCGGCATGATTTTTAAACGTGATAAAAACCATGTTTCGCTTCTCCTTTGGGCGCGGAACAATATTGATGAAGCGAATTTCTGCCCCACGACCAAAAATCTTTTCAACGTCAGCCTTGGTGACGGTGAGTGGAACATTTGCAATATGCACAGTGCGATTTTCAACCCCTAACGAGGCGTCGACATTGGAGGATGCAGAGTTGGTGGATTGATGAGGTTGTTGTGGTACCTTGGCCATAGTCGAGGCAGGGACACCAGGGGTGGGAGTGGACGAAACAGAGACAGCAGAGGCAGGAACTGTCGCTCCAAAGTCAGGAACAACCTCCAAAGGATCCGATGAAGCTGTAACATTTTTCCCATGTGTAGCACGAATAGCTTTGGCAGCGCTGCCGACTTCTTCATACAAGATGTGGGCATAAGCTCGTGGATTTGAGGCGGAGGCTGGAGTTAAGCCAGCTACAACATATAAGTTAGGTATGTCAGCGTTACAAATCAAAGACCAACCATTCATCACATCCCCGAATTCGCCAAAAATAGAAAGAATCTCCTTGATTTTGAACGTTGCTGGTAAACCAAAAACATAGATACCGATAGCGGTAGCCAACTCGTCTTTAACAGGAACAATGGAAGTTTGTTGACGAGTCTGGCGGAAACATCAAGTTATATTACGAAAAACAAAAGGAATAACAATACCTCAACGCTGATGTCCGCGAAAGACTTTGCAAACAAGCGCATACTCGTTCCTGGCGTGCCGACTTCACTAATGACAATATTGTTGTCAGGGGCACGACTAGAACCAGCAGGAGACGCGGCACTACGACCGTTGAGCTCCATTGTAGATTTAGCACGTCTGAATCCGGCGCCAATCACGCCCGCTTTGCCGAGCGCAGTTTCTCCATCCCCTTCATTTCCACCAAGATTCACAGGACCCTTAGTAACGCCACCACCCCATCCGACATCGTTGGGTGGAGGACCTCGAGGCGAGCTGGTGGCAACCTTAGATTGAGTGTTGGCTGGAGCAGCACCACCATTCCAACCCTGTGGGTTCCATCCGCCAATTCCTCCACTTCCCTTGGTGGGTCTCGTAGGAACAGCTGCTGTGGATGTAGAGTTGGGAGAGTTCCAACCAGTGGTAGCAATAGGAGACGCAGCAGGACTTGGACTCCATCCATTCCCTTGCATTGTTGGGTCTTTACGAGAAGTTGATGGGGTTGCCGAATTATTCCAACTCGCTCCTGACGATGGCTGAGATGAAATTGTGTTGTTTCCCCATCCGCTTGATTGACTTCCAACTGGTGATGGGCTGCTCCATCCTCCAACTGAAGGTCTCGCATCTTGAATAGTGGGATTTGTGGAAACGCCTGGCACAGAGTTCCAGCCGCTAGATTGTTGAGATTGTGGAGTGGGCTCACGGGCTGACGTGGTAATGGCACCAGATACTGAATTCCATCCTCCAGCACTGGGTAGTGGGGTTGTTTCTTTTCCCCAATTGTTGGATTGAGAAGACAAATCTCGGGGTGAATTCCAGTTGCTAGTTCCATTCGTTGTGTTTGTGGTAGGTGTGCCCCACCCACCAGAAGCCGCAGCTTTCAAGCTGTTGGTGGAGGCTTTGTTCATTAAAGTCGAAGATGTTCCTGGAACGGTATCCCAGCCAGACGATGGGTTTTGTTGCTGTGGAATGGGAGTTGATGTTCCTGGAACCGACCCCCAACTTTGGCTGGACGGTTGAGGCTGCGATGCTCCCCACCCAGATGTTGGTTGTTGCGGAATTGTGTTAGTCGAAACACCAGGAACTGCACCCCAACCAGAAGCAGACGGTTGAGACTGCATTGATTGCACCGTAGAAGCGCCTGGAACAGATCCCCAGCCACCACTTGAAGGTTGTGCAGTACTTGATGTACCAGTCGAGTTCCAATTGTTAGTATTATTTCCTGTGACTGTCGTCGTGCTGCCTCCTGCAACAGTACCCCAGTTACCTCCAGTAACAGCAGATGAAGCGTTTTGAGTGACAGAAGGTGAACTCCATCCACTTGTTGGAGCGGACCTTAAATTATGCTCAGAGCTACGCCGTTGCACAGAGCCAAAATCTTCGGTTGAGGGATTTGTGAAACTAGGTCGTCTTGCAGAGTTTGAGGGAAGTGACGGAGCAGTCCAGTTGTTGGAAGTGTTTGTGGGAACTGAAGTTGTTGAGGCCATTGCAGGAGTCGCACCCCATCCATTGGCTACTGGCGTTGAGGGTGGAGGTCCCCAACCTCCAACTTGAGAGGATTCAGCGGGTGTTGTTGGGGCAGCTAATGATGGAGGATTGCCCCAAGAGTCGGCCAACGAGATAGTGGACGGTTTAGAAGCAAGCCGCGCGTTTGCACTGGATGAGGAAAAGAAGTAAGAAGACTTAATCGAAACCGTATTTCCGTCAAGATTACCTTCGAGACGACCAATCCGTTTCGCTGCTTGTCCAATCTGTTGTTGCAACATTTGGAGGTGCAAGAGGCGTAGCAGGACGGGCCGACCATGCAGACATATTTGAGTTATTTTGATTGAGTACAGTGGGAGTTGTTTGTAGGCCGGGCACGGCGTTCCTGTATATTGAACAACAATTTAGAGTCGTAAGGGGAAGCCAAGCAGTGAGGTCAGTGTCTTCACAATCAAGGCATTGCCAGTCAAACTGTTCCCGATTCAGTGCGATCAGAGAAACAGCTTGGATAATGACCAAGTCGGACAGGCAGGGATCGCTTTCTGTTTCAGACTACGGAACTCACCATTGAGAAGTTGCCAACGAATCGCCCGAGTGGCCTGCAGCCTGATCGTCGCCTGGATGCATTTTTCAAGCGAAGTAAGGCAGTAAAGAAGAGTGAGTGAATGCAGTAGCTGAGCCAAGAGCGTGTGATGTCAGTGGCAGACCAGCGGAAGAGGGATCCAAGGACAGGTCCTCCCGTGTGAAAGGGGTATTAACGAAAGAAGAAGCGTGCGAAGAGGGGTGGATGCAGAGGGCAATGCGGAGTGAGGAACAAGGACAGCGGCCAATTCCACGTCGTGTGCTTTGAGTTTGGGTGGTTGGATTCGAGAAGTGGAAGAAAATTGCTCTGAAGGAAAGAGAAACACCTGGAGAAACACACTTCGAACCAATGGACTCGATTCACTCTAGTCCCTCCTCGCACAGCCACGCAGAACTTGTTCCTCCAATTGCAGTGTACTCTTTCGTGCACGGTGTCGTTGTCCAACAGGCTGCTCCCTCGCACATTCTCGGACTGCAGGATCCATTCGCAAACAGTGACACAAATACTTGGACACGGCTCGTTGGTGGCCCAGTGTCGGCAGCAGATGCTCTGGACTCAATTGTCCTCTCGTTTTTGGTACGTTGTCGGTCGTGAAGGACGCAGGAGTGGCTTGCTTGCGCTCGTTTCATTTCCAATGCTGCGCTGTCGAACTCCACTCTTAACTTGTGTTTTGACAGGCATTCAACTCTTCCTACTCTATTACCCTGACCCGCAAGACAGACCTCTTAGCAGATGCCTCCAATTGGCTTGAGATTGACGGCCGCCCAGCCTCACCCACTCAGTTGCCGCTTGTTTACGAAGGCTTTGTTACTGGTCATAAGGAAGACTCTTCAGCAAGAATGATCATGCACACATACGAAGGAGGGCACAACATCTTTGAGGGCTCATTTACAACCCCTGATGAAGGACTATACAACTTGAAATCTGTCCAAACGTACAGCCGCAGTAGACGACCTGAAGATATCGAAATTGCCAGTGCTCTCTCGAGAGGCGAAATGACTCGGGATTCTAAAATGATTCTATTCCACGACAGTGGTATTGAACCTCCTTTTCTGCGAAGAGACACCACCCGTAGAGGCCCTCAACGACGATTGAGTTCTCCAACTTCACAATGTGCAACAGATCATACTCACCCTCAATACCTGGACGCTTTCGCGGGCAGGAACCCATTGACAGTCAAGGCACGCGATCTGCAATCTCAATCCAAAATTACTCGTCGTGCTGGATCGACTGGTGTTGCTGGATGTCGCGGAACAAAGCAGTTTCTGTTCATAGGAGTCGCAGCAGACTGTAACTACGTGAGTATTTTAAAGTTGTGTGCATACTTAAATGTAACAAATGTGTCTTTGTCTTGGATAGGTTGCAGCTCTTGGCAGTACCACAGCTGCACTAACACAAATTCTAAATGATTTCAACCAAGCTAGTTTGACATATGATGCCGCTTTCCAAGTTTCCTTAGCTGTCATCAAAGTCAATTTGCAGTCTTCGTGTTCAGCCGTCTCTGATATCGGTACCAATGGAGCCAGTATGGCATGGAATCAAGGATGTGTGAATAGCTACAGTATCAACAATCGGTTGAGGTGAACTGCTATTCTTTGATAACCTATAAACGCTGTGTTCACCTATACACTTCCAGTGACTTTTCTCACTGGCGAGGTTCCAAGGACGGAAATACCCCTGATGATGCAGGATTGTGGCATTTGATGACAGGTTGTACAACAGCTGTTTCTGGTCAAGCAGTTGGTATTGCGTGGTTGGAAACAATCTGTCAAAAAGATGCCAATACTCAAGGAAATGCTCAAGGAGGTCTTGATTATGTTTCTGGTACCGGTGTCAGTTCAATTGTTCCTGTCGAATGGAAGGTCGTGGCTCACGAAGTTGGACACAATTTTGGTGCCATTCACGACTGTACGAGTTCTGCTTGTCCACAAGCCGCTGGAAGCTCTGTGTGTTGCCCTTGTTCTCCAAACTGTGATTGTGCTGGACAGTTCTTGATGCAGTTGAGTTTTCCTCTGTTTTCATTGACATAAGTTGGCTGACCAAACTTGCCAGCCCAACAGATAATGCAATCTCAAGCAATTTCTCAACTTGTTCATCGAACTATATATGTACCACCTTACAGAAACCCGAACGTTACTCTTGTCTTCAACCTCCAGGGGCTTTGAAAGCTCTCACCACAAACATTTGCGGAAACGGCGTCAAAGAGGCTGGAGAAGAATGCGATTGTGGAGGTCCAGATTGTGGGAGCACTGATCCTTGTTGTGATGGAGCAACTTGCAAATTGACGACTGGATCCGTTTGTGACGACTTTAATGATGACTGTTGTACCAAGTGCCAATTCAAGCCACAAGGTGTGGTATGTCGCCCATCGGCGGGTGTCTGTGACTATGCAGAAGTTTGTGACGGAAAGAGTGGTATGTGTCCAACGAACCTGTTTGCACCCAACGGTCAAAATTGTGACGCTGGCAATGGTCTACAAGGAACAACTTGCGCGAACGGTGTTTGCACAAGCAGAGATGCACAGTGTTCAACAAATGCCAACGGCTTGCAAACGACTGGTGTTTGCTCAAGTGAGTGTATTCTCTTTGAATCACATAATATTAACACTACCAAAATAGTGCCTGGAAGTAATACCCAATGCAATCTGCTGTGCCAATCGACAAGTGGTGTCTGTTATATTCTTGCAGGTAGTATGATTGATGGTACACCATGTGGATACGCTGGTACCTGCTTGAAAGGCTATTGTGAAGAATCAAGCTGGTTTGGAAAGTTTGTCGACCTCTTCATGTCAAATTTGCAACTTAGTGTTCCAATTGTGAGTATTACACGACTTTAAACGTTGATCCTGATTCTATATTTTTAGGCCGTCGCTGTGGGCCTCTTACTTCTTGGATCTATTTGGTCTCTATGTGGATGCTGTTATCGCCAATACAAATACGGAAGCGCCAAGAAGCGTAGAGAGTACCGTCCCAGCCCTGCTGCTTTGCCTGTTATTCCCTTGCCCCCAGTTGATATCCCATTGGAGCAGCGATACCAAAACCCTAATGTTCCAGCTTACCAACCTCAGCAACAACAATCTTTGAGAAATGAACAATACAGAGGCTCGTCGCAGACTGTATTCTTGCCCACTGATAATGGCAGCCAAAGTAGTGTTCGTGGTGCTGGCCAGAACAGCGTTCGAGGAACAAGTGGCAGTCAGAATAGTGTAAGAGGAGCCGCAGGTAGCCAAAACAGTGTTCGGGGGCAGCAGGCTGCTCAAAGTAACTGGGTGGATGCTTCAAAGTACAACGGCAATATATGATGATCTCTTTTTTTTTCTTTTGGGACAACTGCAATAAACATTCGAATCTATACCTCAATACCTGTCTTGTATTCTTACTTTCTTCGAAAGTTGCCTTCATTTTTTTCACAGCCAAAAAAGACCTATTCCTCTTGATAATCAAATAACCATATCTGACCTCCAATATACAAACACTACATTTCTCATTGAAATCTTTGTTTATTGGGATATTCACTAAGGAAATCCCAAGGAAATCCAGGAATAAACCATCGAAATATCAACAAGAATGGAGAGTCCAGCCATCATCAAGAAACCATACCAAATCCTAAAGGCCACGATCCATATCATTTGCTGACCGTACCTTGAGGACATTAGTTGCCAAAAAAGACTGGCAAGAGACCAGCCCACTCACAAAACGTTTCTTGCATAGAACTTCGCCCGAAGAAGAGAAGAGAAAGCTCGCTTCCTATGACTGTACAACGACTTCGGCAAGTTCATTCAGCCTTCATCCCTTTCCTTTCAGCAACGATAGCTAGCTGATCAGTTGGCGTTAGACATGAAAAAGCGGCAGATTGAATTTGCAGGCTAACCAAGCATACGTCTGTTGCGATGCAGCTGTAGTTGCCTGAACCTATACTGAGTACCATCGCTGATTGCAGAGACTGATAGGCGTTATATTTGATTTGAGACCTCATCCATCCTTGTGAAGTTGCGGTAATAAGAGCAGCATCCATTCAACATCGAAATAATCATGTTGTTATTTTGAAATTAAGAGGCTATTGAAGTAAGGGTTTGGTGTTGAATTGTTTCTGAATCCTGTGGCGTTTCCAGTATTTGAGACCGTTTCGAGATTTGGCCCTTATCAAAGCTAGGCTTTTTGGTGGTGAAGAGTTTGTTAATTAGAGGGAAGAGGGAACTCTTACGCAAAGAAACTGCAAGGATAGTTGGCTGGGCAAACCCCAAATGATGAGAAAAAATTATCTCCTCATTAATTCGCCTCTTTTCTTCGGAACTTTCAGGTCGGTCATTTCATTATGCATCGGGTTTCCTGTCCGGTACAATATTTCCTCAAAGTTAGGATGATTTCGGAAACTCGCGAGCATCTTTCATCGTTCTCTTCATAACATCATAATCATAATCAAGAACGAGCTTTGTCTATCTATATGTTAACCTCGCTAAAGCCTTGATTCTGACCTTATCAGTTCGTGATATGACAGAAGCTTCATCTACCAATCTATTGACATTAGCGATTGCAAACAGACAACTTGGCAAACAGCAACAGAGCAATCCAGCATCTCGGACAGTAAACAAGATCTTTTGACGCAACCCAATAGCTGAACTGTCAATGTTCGGGATTCATAATTCTCTTCCAACGGTCAAGGAAACTTTTGAAACGATAACAGGCAAAGCATATGTGAACAATTTTACTTCTAAATAGTTCACTGACGTTAGGTTGAAGATTAGAAACAATCACCGTTGGTGATATACAGATCAACAAACCATTTCATGAGCGTATCGCGAAGGATTCGTTAATGCCGAACATTGATTTGTATGAATCAAATTGTTTGTACAGCTAAGATTGTATTACGCATGTTCCTTAGTTGTGGGAAGAGGTGTGGGTGGGCAAAAGTTGGGAGGATCACAAAACCAGCCAAAACCGTAGCTCTCATTATTTACTGGGAGTACATTAGAGCGTGAGGTAAGGAAGAAGGGACTTGCTTACAGTGGCAGTGCAAAGAAGGAAACTGTGCAGGTGAATCGTAGTGGGATCAGCAATCGTTTTGGGATTGCCGGCGATCGCACCGATACCTTGTCTTCCAGCGCAGTAACTATTATCTTTACCGTAGATAAGTGTAACGAACGTCACTGTATTACTTGTATGCAGCTTTATATTCAAACTTAAGTTCCCCCGAACATTTACAAAAATGAGCTGCTAAAAAACCAAAATACATTAAAAAAGGATTTATCTATTTCCAGCTTATCCTGGACCCTGAGACGAGATTTTGATGGGCACGTCTTGCCTTGCAAAGCACTTGCTCAGTTCTGTCGTATCTGGCATTCCAGGGAAATGATTTGTTCTAAATACTTCAATCTCGTCACTTATTACGGAGCAAATGGCTGGGCCAGGTCTAAAATCCATTCCAATGTTAGTCATCCTGAGATATCTGAACCACAACTTTGGTATAACGCTCACCTCCGAATATCAAAAACATCGAAATGCAGTCGAAACTTGCCTGTACATCGAACACATAGGTCTTGAAATACAAAATAGATTCCTTCGTCGCCCACAAGATCTTCTAGGACTTGTGCCAGCGCAAGGTCTTGACCAATAAGATTATACGACGTGTTGTAGCCCGGAGCTGGGACGACTTTACATAATTTATGGGTTATTTCATTGGGTCGTGATGAGGATGCGGGTGATGGAGGTAGGTCTTCGCTGTTGAGAAGGTCAAATAGAGGGTTGGAGGGTCCTGGCATTTTTGGTGATTCTGGTACATCTGCTGCAACTGGAATGTGTAGAAATGGTGGACTTTTGTTGCTCATGTTTCGTTTATCATCACTGTTGGTGTGGTGTTGGGGGTGGCGGAATTAGAGCCGTTTTTGGAGAGATCGTAAGCGGCATCATCACTGCATCAGTGCACACTCACCTCGTCCATAGCGATGGCCGACAAATGAAGAAGACTGCATCGTCGAAAGTGCAACCGTCTAGTTTTAGGCTGTGGTGTAGGGCTGATCAGGGTCTATGGTTCATGAATTGGACTTGAACCGTCCACAATGAATGGAGGTTCGTCACGACTTACATGGGGACATTCTTCATAGGGCGCCATTGACTTCCGCTTCCATATGATTGTCGCACATCGTATGGTTGTTGTAGTAGGGTTAGGTTGACAGTGTTAGTCTGTCAGCAAGCAAAGCGTTAGTGTTCAATTGCCAGCCAAGTACCATATCGAAGACACATGATCGATTCGCCAAGAGATGTGTCCTCACCATTCGAGCGGGATTGTTCGATGTCGTCGGTGAGTGTCTCTTGAGCCAGAGTTATAAGTATGTGGGGGCAGTTGGGCCTCCAATTGTTCAATGTGATTTCGTCGGGGTTCTTCAAGCTACGAGTTGCCTGATGTTGCAACAATAGATTCAATGAAGGCGAGTCCGCAGGCTGGTTGTTGGGCTGGGGCGCGAGGTGCAATGGAACAAAGCAAGGGCTGCCAATTTTCAATGATAGAATCTGGGCGGCGGAAACCTCCGCTTCTCCCCGTACCATTAACGCAACCCTGCACAAGGACCGGAGAACAAAGGACCCAATCTTTGTCAAATTCTCTATCTGCTGAATGTATTCATTGGTGTACAAAATATTTAATGAGATTACTAAAGGTTTAAGCAAATGGGCTATCACAGAGTACACAACAAACACAGCATAAAAACAATATAATTACTATCAGTTGATTGTATTTATTCTTATTTACGTGCAGAAGATGACGCGGTTTGAGCAGACACATCCTTCTCCCACACCACAGTACCATCTAATTTCAAAACTTGCATATGCATTAATTGGACAACAGCACATCCATATGTACATTTTCCTTTCATTTTCAGTGAACCAACTGGCCGTTTACGAATTCCTACACTTCCCAGTCGAGCTTCTTCAGTTTCACTCAGTTTTTCGAAGACAGGAACAATTACTTCCACACCAGTTGCCCAGGTACCCAAAAAGCCACCACTTTCAGAGTAACCAAACTCTTTAATCATCCGAGACTCTTCATCTTCCTGATCCGACGCGTTTTTCGAGTAAGCACCACGATCAGGGACATTTTCAGGAAGGACAAAGACGGCACTCATTTCCAGCAACGAATCAAACTGCTTATCAAAGATCTTTGCCGCCTGATGCATCAAAAGAGTTGCAGCCACAGGTGTTCCTTGGAAGATGGGCGATGAGTATTTTTTTGCTGCGGCGATTGCAGCTTCGCGTTCGAGTTCCTTTTGAGATTTCAAGGGAGGAGCTGGAGAGTCGCAGTGCAGCTGCTTAGTGGCACGGCGGATGACGTGAATGAATGCATGAATGAAGGGGGATATAAGCACACGGTAGTGGTGGCAGTGCAGCAGATAGTGCGAGGATACTTCGTCGGAACATGTTCAATCGTAAGGTTACTAGTGTGGATTGGGAAAGGATGGTTGGATTTGTGCGAGGGTAAAAAGCGCAAAAATGACAACACACAGAGAAGGTGAGCATCAAAGACAAGGCGGTTTCCCGTGGGTCGACGCGCAGGAAGTGGATATCGCGTACGAGTATGGAAGTAGCGATGGTGAAGGTGGTGGGTGGTAGTGCAGGTCCAGGCTGGAACCACGAAAGCGATCTCGAAGTTCTCTCTTTGTTTCTTGTCTCTTTCTTCTTTGGCTGTGTCGCTGTCTCTGTCTCCGGTGCTGTCTAACACGCCCGTTGTTTGTTCTCAGGAATCTTTGTCGATGGTCTCTGGGTCGACAAGACGCCGATGCCTGACTCAATCCCTTCCGTTGCCGAAGTTGGTTTGACCTCGGCCCCGCTCGAGTCAATGGCCTTCCACTTTGCCCAGTTCTGCAAGTACGTGCTTTCTTTGAACGTGCTGATCTGTCTTGGGAGCGATGCATTCACAGCGTCAACTATTATTCATCGGGACATGGACATAGTACAATCACCGAATTACACATCAATACTGGAAAATTCACGGATTAGAATGGGCGGAGTGTTGGGGACCTCGAACCTTCCTATATGCCTTGGAGTATCGAATATGCATTGACTCTTGGACTTCAGGCCTTACTCTGAGGACTTTATGCTTTGCAAGAACGGAACCCAGGACCCTGAGAAGTGTCTAAAGGAGGGTCGCAGAGTCACTAGATGCGCTCTTGACTTGTAAGTCCCCTCTTGACTGGAAATGCAATCTCAATATTTGATCACAGAATCAACAAACTGAAAGCCAACTGCGAGCCTGAATGGAAGAAACACTGGGAGTGCTTGGACAAGAAGAACCACCACTTGTGGCAATGCAGAGCCGAGGAGAAGCCTTTCAACGACTGTGTTTTCACCAAATTGGTTAGTTGAATGAGCGATGAAAAGAAGGCGAATACACTGGAAGCCTTGTCGCGACGAAGTGCTGACGTAGCGGCAGTTTCAAATCTCACTTTTATTTTCGAACCTAATATTAATCCATTTGTAATTTAGGGCCTGACCAAGACTATACCTGAGACCCCTGAGGAACAAACTCCAATTCACTTGAAGCAGAACCCATTCATGAAATAGATGCGTCAATAAATACGGACGCCTGTTCATAGTGGGATAATGCGCTGTTTGATATTGAAGACATCTTCAATAAAAATACCATATCAACGATACACAAGTAGTTATATTTCTGTCACGAGATCTTTTCGCTCCTCTCTCTGCATCGTTTTCAATACCTCTTCACGAACATACTCTGCATTGTGACCCAACACGCTATCCTGTTGCTCCATTGTATTTCTATTCGCTGCACATACCATTGCTTGCCTTCCCAACATTTTCCATAGCGTGTCTGGGGACACAATGGAATCAGCAGCAAAACACGTATAAAACAGTATCTTTTTCGATATCCGTTGATACATCTTCTTAAATTCCTTCACTTGGGGTTTGGTTGCAAAAATATCGTGCAAGTGTGACAGTGCAGCAACAACTGTATTTCTGGAGCTGATGAGGTGTTGAAGGTCAGTGAAGAGGACTTCGAGAACTTTCTTCGCAGGAGCTTCAGAAGATGAAATTGTATCAGGCAAGAATATTGAGTTCATCTGAATAAGGATTGGTTATCATTGATTATCAACATTATTATGTGAGAACCATACTCGAATCACTCGGTCCCAGACGCCAATTACTGCTGATTCTACACTATCATAACCAAAGCTACCACCACCTTCTTGATCTTTCAGAATCAGTGAAAGTTGAGTCAATAGCGTTCGAGCATCCTGCTCCTCCTCAAGACTGAATTCTCCGTTAAAGTGACGCCATACGATTGAGTAGATACATAAAAGTTCAGCGATATTGAATGGGAGTGATGAATGCGGTTGCGCTTTGGTGAGAGTGGAGAATGGAACAATGCTTGACAGGTGAGAGGGAATCGTTTGGGATTGAGAACTCTTGGGTTCGTCAATGTCTTGAATCAAGCTTCCTGAATTGGTATGAATCCACCATGGCGTTGTCAGAGCGTCAGTGAAGGTTTCAGAGTCAAGCAAGCCTGATTGTTGTATTTGCGTTTCGAACGCCTTCAGGTGCGACTCCGGCAGTAAAGCGATCAAATCTTCCACAGATATTGAGTCTAAAATGGATTCGATTACGGATGGCTGAAAGGAAGAGTAGGTAAACTACGCACCAAGATCCAATCCCTTTAGTCGTTCCTCCAGCACATCATCGTCATCTTCCTCTCCAACTTCTTCATCGAAAGCTCCGTGATCTCCGCTTTCAAACCGCTGCAATAGTTGCATCATCTTCCTCTTCATGTCCGCCTCACTTGTATCCGGCACTTTAGTTTCTTCACCAAGATAGTACTTGCTGGCAGCTGAACCACCCTTAGACTGCATTTCCTGCTGTATATTGTCCTTATAGAAAGATTCTGTGCATTGCAAATGTGACTCGTGTTTGTAGCATGACAGTGAGCAGTAGTTGAGGTTGCATCGAGGACAAGTGTACTTGAAAGGCTGTGAAGTACAGCTACAAGGGTCAAGTCAGATTACACTAATAGATTCTTCAGAAGAGTTACTCACATTCCACAATTCGTTTGTTGCATTTTGGGAAGAAAGAAAAATTATCGAAAGGTGAGAGGACGCGTCCACACCAAGCATACTCCTCGGCATACTCCTCGAAGTACGACAGCACTGCCTGGCCAGCAGGCAATGGGACACTCTGGTGGGCACGGAGAATATTGCATCCAATGCGCAGCGAAGGACCTTGCGTGCACCCCCAATACCTCCTGCTTCAAACAAACGCCTAACTCTCTCGCAGCATGAGCGCTACTGACGAACGCCGCGCTAAAGCTCTCACTGACTACAAGAGAAGACTCTTGGAACACAGAGAACTCGAAGCAAAGGTTAAAGAGTGTGAGTTCGATACTAGGTGTTTATTTCTCAAGACTCATCTCAATTCCTTCTTTTTGCCAGTGCGATTGGGTCTTCGATCACTTGAGAAAGACTTTGACAAAACCGAAGAGGATATTAAGGCCCTGCAAAGTGTTGGACAGATGATTGGAGAGGTCCTGAAACAGCTGACTGAAGACAAATGTACGTTTTTGTTTATTCAACGCATGGGATAGTTTTAGCTTGCTTGAACTATCGGGGAGGCGGCGTTTTGGGTGAAGACGCGCGTGAAACTGAATATCCCACAACAGTCATCGTCAAAGCTTCATCAGGTCCCCGTTACGTCGTTGGATGCCGTAACAAAGTGCCAAAAGACAAGCTCAAACAGGGAGTCCGTGTCGCATTGGACATAACGACCTTGACAATCATGAGAATTCTACCAAGAGAAGTTGACCCACTCGTCTACAACATGTCAACGGAAGACCCTGGAAATGTCACTTTTGCTGGAGTCGGTGGACTTGGAGAACAGATTCGTGAATTGCGTGAGGTACGGGTTCCGTCCTATGCTCCAGAATGAAGAAGTTTACAATGTGTGACAGGTTATCGAGTTGCCTCTCATCAACCCTGAGCTGTTCATCCGTGTCGGAATCAAACCACCAAAGGGAGTTCTCTTGTATGGACCACCGGGAACTGGAAAGGTTGTGTCCATCATATTATTCACCATTTAATCTAACCTCAACATTGCAGACCCTTTTAGCTCGTGCCGTTGCAGCCACTCTTGAATGTAACTTTTTGAAGGTCGTTTCCAGTGCCATTGTTGACAAATATATCGGAGAGAGTGCAAGATTGGTTCGTGAAATGTTTGGTCAGTTGAATTTGTTGAATCCATCTCTTTCTTACTCCAAATTTAGGTTATGCAAAGGAGCATGAGCCGTGTATTATTTTCATGGACGAAATTGATGCCATTGGTGGTCGTCGTTTCTCAGAAGGAACCTCTGCTGATCGAGAAATCCAGCGTACATTGATGGAGGTACTATCCGTTTAATTAGCATTCCATGACATGAATTAACGACTGGGATAGCTTCTCAACCAAATGGACGGTTTCGATTACCTTGGTCAGACCAAGCTCATTATGGCCACAAACCGACCGGATACCCTTGATCCAGCATTGTTGCGTCCTGGAAGATTGGACCGTAAAATTGAAATTCCTCTGCCCAACGAGCAGGGAAGAATGGAGGTTGTTAAGATTCATGCCAGTGGAATTACGAAGACTGGTGAAATTGGTGAGGACTTCTTCATCAACACTGTGATTGAACTAGATCTGATTCTTGAAACCCAGATTATGATGCAATTGTTAAGTTGTCTGATGGATTCAACTGTGCCGACTTGAGAAACGTCTGTACGGAAGCTGGTATGTTGGACTTATGAATGTAAGCGTTTACTGACTATTCTAAACAAGGTATGTTCGCCATTCGTGACGAACGTGACTATTGTATCAACGAAGACTTCATGAAAGCTGTTCGTAAGGTTGGAGAGGCGAAGAAGCTTGAGACCAAACTTGACACAAATCTCACTTCTTAAACCTGAAGTTTCTTTTCCAAATTGGTTCAATAAAACTTCTTGCAAAGCAATGGCACATACAATTCCAGGACTGTCACTCTGGATTGGTCCTCCGAAAGATTCAGACCTTTACAAGAAGCTCGATGATATTGTTGGTCATTTTAGCAGCAAACTGGGCACTCCCAAGTGGGCTCCACACATTACTCTTCTTGGATCAGTCGTTGCAACTCCAGATGAGGCATCTACAAAGATCAAACAGGCGGCTGCGTCCATGGTCCATTCAAAGTGACTCTTACAGAGCTTGTTACAAAGGACTTGTTCTTTCAGGTGCGATAACGATTCTCTTGAAATGATGAAGTAATTTAAACTTAGTGCGTCATGGCGAAATCCGAAGAAACAAGGAGCTATTGGAGCTGAATGCTGCTTTGCGTGCTGTGTACCCACCCCCCACTCTGAATCATATTGGCCACATCTTTCCCTCGTTTATGGGGATTTGAGTGCTGAAACGAAACAGAACGTGATTGATGAGATAAAAAACAATGCTGACTGGGCTGGTATCGTTGGGTCAGTCGTTGAAGTAAATGTCATTGAGCTTTGGAATACAGAAGGCCCCGTAGAGAATTGGAAAAAGGTTGGAGAAGTAACTCTTTGAGGAAGATAATATTACAAGGAAACAAAGAGAAATAATAATGGACTTCTAGTTGGACTCTTCTTTTGCGTTGTTGGAACGATTACTGCCTGAACTGCTGATTGAACTATTGCTTCCCTCAGTGTCTTTCCCACAGCATACCCGTACTCCTTAATGAACTCCTGTTGCAGTTGCTGTTTATACAGAGACTTTGCTTTTCTTCCGTGTCGTACCTTTCTGCCAAAATCTAATGGCTTGTCTTCTTGAATTGGTTCAAGCTTTGTACTTGGTCGTCGAGATCTAGAGGGTACGACTTCCACAGGTGGACCTTCGATGTTTGCTTTCAAGGAAGGTTCTGGGGCAAGTGGTTGGATGGGAGCAACCTCAACGACGGGAACATCAATAGCAGGAATCACCAAGTGTGGTAAAATTGTATCATTCGGCTTTACGTGAGATTGAGTCGGTGGTTTCTGGATTTCGAGTACTTCTTGGTTCGTATTTGCAAGAATGTCCTTGGTCTCAACAACCACCTTGATTTTCGCTTTGGGAACAGGTTTATATTCTTCGAGTTTTTTTGCTTTCAGCTCCAATGCGTTCGCTTCAAATCTTGCTTTTAATTCTTTGACGTGAGAAGGTCGGCGTTCTGATGCGAGCGAGCTTCGTTCCGATGCCACTACTAATTCTCTTTCCAAATCTTGGGATTTGATAGGTTCTGCATCTATTTTGGGTGGAGCCGCAGAAGGGATATCCTGAGCCACTGGCTCGGTTGAGGAGACTGTTGGTTGTTGAAGTGGAAGTGACAATGCTTCTTCATTCACATCCGGAGTGATAGATGGGAGAGGCGTTACTTCTAGAGGTGGAGAAACTTCAGACTGCTCTTGCTCACAATAACTAGTGACAGTCACAGCTGAATACAAGTTGTTTGCCTCCTCCCTTGATTCAAAGTTCAAGTTATCGTACGATCTGAGTTCATACTCTGGTGCTTCATTTAATTGGGGCAAAGCCGTATCTTCCTTCTGTGTTGACTCTTGAACAACAATTTCTTCTAATTCTTGAAGTGGAATCAACGAAGGCATCGTAACAGGCTCCTCAGCGATATTTTCCGTGGTCTGATTAATATTTACAGCAGTTTTGTTTTCAAAGTCGTCTCCAAACAATGACTCTTGTCTCGCAATGGCACGCTGTTGTAACAACAAGAGCCCAATTGCAAGACCTGCACAGCAACCGACGGCCATTCCAACCGCAGCCCATGGACTTTGATACCCGATTCCTGCTATCCAAATTTGTCCGGAATGGTCTTCTGTCTTTATTCCTTCTCCTGGTGGTGTGATTCCGGCAAAATTGTTGACCTGCTGAGAGAACGCTGATGCACCGCAATCAGGCTGGAGACTACACGCGGTTTGTTTAGGCGGAAGTCCAAGTGTCATGTTTACTTGGAAGGTGGGCGTCCCTGCATACTGAGGAATCAAGATTGCATAAATTGCAGAAAACACTGGTGAATTTGTTGATGAACACGGTAATGACTTTGTCGTGTTTCCAAGGAATAAAACAGTATTGCTGCACTCAGCACTTCCTTTCAGAGTTTGGTAGGGCTCAGTTGTTGTAATATACGGATATGGGAACAGCAAATTGATGGAATAGTTGAGACTCTTGGCTGACACTTGCTCATACACTGTGAGGTTCACGTAACTGACTGGAACCGCGGTATTTGATTCGGTATATATACTAGTAGAATAGCAACAGCTCTGGCCCATAGATGACGTGGTCATACCCTGATTGTCTGAGTCCATATGAGATTCTCCTGCTTTGAAAATCCCATTCATTTTATTCGTGTTTGATAAAAATATTTATATGTTATCACTTCTCTCTTTCCTTTTCACTCTTTGCTGTCAGAGTTTTAAGTTCTCTTGCCCTTTTTGCACGAGAGCCTGTTGATCAGCCAATTTTGGAGTACCGGGTCTTGAATTATTTTTCTGTTGATTCAATGCCACTTGTTGCATGAGTGTCAAGTTACCGTCTGATGCTTTGGGTGATGGATTTGTTGAATTGTTCTGGGTCACGAAGGATCAGGACTGTTTTCTTCAAGAGATGAACGCCTGGCACGGGTTCTATGCCTAATAGTTTCGAATAGCTCCTTAAATCGTATAGGTTCGATTTCTTATCGTGCTCACCTCACATATCCAAACAAACCGTTCCAGAAACAACCCAATCCCACCAAAAATAAGCGTAACAACCCATGGAGGTTGTGGCCCCATAAGAGGCATATTTAAGTACCCGTCCGGAACAGAGTTTGTGTTCACGTCAGCAGTTGGAGCAGCAGGAAGCACAATTGCAGGACACGTCTTTTTTAACGTACAAGATATCAAAGAATTATCAGCGTTCACAAGTGACATCTGAACGTAATTGCTGGGTGGAGATCCGTTTGTTCCAAGAAGGAAGACTGCATAGAAATCTGGCGCGCTTTTCGACGTACACTCCATCGTTTGAGTTTGGTTTCCGATTACAGGGGATTTACATGTAACAGTTCCAAGGGGTGCGCGAAAGGGTTGTGGACCGATGCTGAACCAGTTGGGGAACGAGAATCTGACTTTATAATATTGCTGGCCATCTGTGGACCGGACGAGAACGTGACGTTAAGGAGCATAAAACCAGGAGTTGGTTGAGTCGTGTCGACTGCTGTGAAACATAGGTTGTTGGTCCCAAGATTCGTAATGTTGAGCATGTTTTGGAAAATCAATAGAAAGAAGAGAGAATCAATTCGCACATTTCAATCAATTTGTCAGTTTTCTGTCGCCAATTTCAAAGAACAACGTGTTTTTGGAAGGGCGATAAGACCATTGCGTCGTTGGAAAAATCACTTCGGAAAAACGTGAGTTACTCCCTACCAACCAATTGATTGGTCTCATCAATTGGGAGACAACAATGAACTATTTACTGTGATCATACTGGCGTCCTGCCCTGAATCCTTTGTCTCGTTTCGTTGCACTTTGCTAACTTTCTGCCCCTTACTAGCACAAATGACCACCACTCTCGACTACCTTAAGAAGTATGGCATTATCCCTAAACTTCTCCTATTGCGAGTGATCGAATTCATGGTGTGAAAGACTGGTGAAGTGGGACTTTGCTTATCTCAACCTGAAGTTTTACCCCGCGCGATACTGTTAGCGAGCGATAAATGATGTGGCCTGCAAAAGCTGCAAACTACCTTCAACAGTTCCGGGCAACTTGCGTAGCTGGACCTAACTGTTTGATTTGAAAAACAGGCACACCACTGTCGTCGCTGACACTGGAGACTTCGAGTGTGAGTCCAGCCTCGCTTTCACTGCAGATGTGCTAACTTAATATTTGTATTGCAGCCATCGCCAACTTCAAGCCACAGGATGCTACTACCAACCCATCCTTGATCCTTGCTGCTTCCCAGAAGCCACAATACGCTAAGCTCATTGACAACGCTGTTGAGTGGGCCAAGAACAAGTCCAAGTAAGTAATTTTTATAGAAGGGCTGATATATGTGCTTGTTGACTGATTCGTTTCTATTTCAAAGCGACAAGGAGGAGCAGCTCCAATGGGCTCTTGACAAGCTCGTAAGTCACGCCCTCAGAGGTTTAAACGAATCTAATCTTTATTTTATTTCCGTAGCTTGTCAACTTCGGTTCTGAGATCCTCAAGATTGTTCCAGGCCGTGTTTCCACTGAGGTTGACGCCAGGTTCGAGCGATTTCAAATTCAGTTTGTCAGCTAAATCCCGTATTCAGATTGTCTTTCGACAAGGATGCCACTATCGCCAAGGCTAAGCGTATCATCGCTCTTTACGACGAGGCTGGAGTTTCCAAGGACCGTGTTTTGATCAAGATTGCTTCTACCTGGGAAGGTATCCAGGCTGCCAAGGAGCTTGAGGCAACTACGGAATTCACTGTAACTTGACCCTTCTCTTTGGATTCGCCCAGGCGTTGCTTGTGCTGAGGCCAAGGTTACCCTCATCTCTCCATTCGTTGGAAGAATTCTTGACTGGTACAAGAAGAGCACTGGAAACTCATACACTCAGACTGAGGACCCAGGAGTTATCTCCGTTCAGAACATTTACAACTACTACAAGAAGTACGACTACAAGACCATTGTGATGGGAGCTTCTTTCCGTAACACTGGAGAAATTGAGGAGTTGACTGGATGTGACTACTTGACCATCTCCCCAGCTTTGTTGGAGTCACTCCAGAAGGACACCAAGGTGTTGGAGCCAAGATTGAGCGCTGCCAAGGCCCAGGCTTTGGACATTCCAAGACGCACCTACGACGAGAAGTCTTTCCGTTGGGACATGAACCAGGATGCCATGGCACTGAGAAGCTTTCTGAGGGAATCCGTAACTTTGCTGCTGACAACGGAAAGTTGGAGGCTGCCATCAAGGCTAAGCTTGCGTAAAGTTGATATTTGCTGAGTGATATTTTCATTTGTGAAATACATTTTACTTCATTTTTACGTTAATTTATTGTTGATAAATAATGGCTCCCGAGGACGAGTATGGAATGTAATGCACGCCGTTGCGAGTGCATCTGGCGGCTGCCCATGCCACTCCCGACACTCGCGACCCGGTTCCCAAACGTGCTCCTTCCACACTCGGCGGAGTGCACGGCATCGTCGTCTCGGGAATTGGATCTCCGAGACGCGCCACCGCAATCCCGCGCGACACTGATTACGCCTTCGAGGTCGGTTTCGTTCGCTCCTCCCCGCGCGTGACTAACAAAGTTGAACCCTTTTTGAAAGATGGCGGCGTCGTCGATTCGGTACGGCGTTGGCGTCACGAGCGAGATTGGCGCTGATCTGAAGAACTGGAAGGCGGCGAAGGGTGACTGCTGACTACTCCCCGCCATTGGTGCTCGCAGTGCTGACTAATCAAACAGTGGCTGTCTTTACCGATCCGAACGTGGCTCAACTGGCGCCATTCCACACAGTCATTCACTCGCTGAAACGCGCTAATGTGCCCCACATTGTCTACGACCGCGTCTCAGTCGAACCAACTGACTCTTCTATTCGTGATGCTATTGATTTTGTGAGATTGCATCAGCCAGACTCGTTTGTGGCTGTTGGTGGTGGTTCTACCATTGATACCGCCAAAGCTGCGAACCTGTACCTCACACACCCGAAGAATGAATTCTTGGATTTTGTAACGCTCCAATCGGTAAAGGGCTTCCAGTGCGTGAAAAGTTGAAGCCACTAATTGCAGGTGTGTGATTCCCCATCAAAGTACAACACTCATCTTCTAATAGTACCCACCACCGCGGGAACGGGTTCTGAAACTACGGGTGTTGCTATTTTTGATTATGTGCCAAAGAATTTCAAGACTGGTATTGCCAATCGTGCGTTGAAGCCAACTTTAGGTAAAAATCCTCAAATAATTCATTACATTCTTCGCTTACTAATACCTAATCAGGTATTATCGATCCTCTTAACACGAGAACTATGCCTCCTCAAGTGCACGTTTCATCTGGACTGGATGTACTCTGTCATGCTCTTGAATCTTATACTGCGATTCCTTACAACGAACGTAGTCCAAGACCTAAGGATCCTATCGAGCGACCGGCATACCAAGGAAGTAATCCAATCTCGGATATTTGGTCTTTGAAGGCGTTGCGCATGTGTGTCGAGAACCTTCCAAAAGCATACAAGAACCCAACCGACTTTGTTGCCCAGGAACAAATGATTCTTGCAGCAACATTTGCTGGAATCGGTTTCGGAAATGCGGGTGTCCATCTTTGTCACGGAATGAGGTGAACTGCATTTTCCTTTCGTGCTTTTCTTCTGACTGTGCATCACTTCACAGCTATCCAATCTCTGGTCTCAACAAAAACTATCTTCACCCTGGATACGCTAACGTTGCAGGCGTCGGCAAGAAGCTCGTTCCACATGGAATCAGCGTCGCTGTCACAGCACCGGCTGTGTTTGAATGGACTGCACCAGCCTGTCCAGACCGTCACTTGGAAGTTGCTGCCATTTTCGGAGCAGATATTAGCAAAGCAACGCGTGCTGATGCTGGAAAAATATTGAGCGACCAAATTCGAAAGTTCTTGCACACTTTAGATGTACCAAATGGAATCTCAGCCTTTGGGTTTGAAAAGTCCCATGTGGATGCTTTGGTCGTTGGTACTTTGCCACAACACAGAGTTACTAAGCTTGCTCCACATGAAGCCACGCAGCAAGTGTTGCAGAGTCTGTTTGAGAAATCGTTCACCATTTACTAAGGAGTTTCTAAAAATACTTTCGTCTCATGATCAGTAATGGGTCATTTATTTTCCATTTCTTTCACTGGGATATACCCGAAGACACAAATGAAGCGTTATAGCGTATTATCTTGAATTATTGATCCGTTTTGAAACGATTTCTGAAACACTTCTCCATGGACTTTGGCCCAATCAACCATCACCTCACAAAAAAGGAACGCCAACCCAAAATGACACCTCCAGCTGTTTCTGAATCCGCTCCAGCTCAAGTTACCCAGGCTAAAGAAGTCCCAGCTGTTGCATCCCTTCTTGAACAACAGGTAATTCACAGTTGATCCAACCTGTTCTTCAACGCCTCAATGGACTGACTTACCACCTGCTACTAGGCTGCTCACGAAGCGGACAGTGTTACCGATCTCGTTGCGCAATATGCCTCAGCTGTTCAAGAAGAGCCGGTGAAGACGGAAGTTGTTCCTGAACCCGTTCCTGTTGCTGAAAATACTGCCGTTGAGAAAGAGGCGGAGCCAGTTGCAGCTGAACCCGAGCCAGTTTCCGTTGAAGAGAAGAAGGAGCCAGTTGTTCAAAAGGAGGAAGAGAAAGTGGAGGAGAAGGTTGCAGAGCCAAAGAAGGAACCAGAACACGAAGAAGCCCCAGTTTCAACTCCCGCCCATACAGAACCTTCCTCACCCGCAAAATATGCTCAACCACCAGCCTCAGTTGCCCACTCTCCTTCCCTTTCAAACATCCGCGAGTTTTCAAACCGCTTCTCTACTGCCTACCGCCCTGCCTCTCCCGCCTCCACTCTGTCGCGCAGAAGCTCAATGATGCCCGTGGCAAGAACAGCCGCTGATGGTGCGCCAATTCCTACTTCCGCTGTGACAGGAGCCGTTCGCGCCACCAACCCGATCTTGGATGAGCTATTGTACTCCATCAAACTCCTCGGTGAAAACGATCCCTCGCTTACATCATTGGACTTGAAAGACTGTACGGTGTTTTCCATGGCTCATGGAAGCGCTCTTGCCGAGGCTCTTGCGGAAAACACAAACTTGAAGGAGCTGAATCTGTGTAATGCACAAGTTGCGACTGCTACTGCTTCTGAATTGGCGATTGCGTTGAGAAATAACAAGACGCTTGAGATTTTGAATTTGGAGTCTAATGCTATTGCTCCCATGGGTGTAAGTCTCTCCACCCCCATTTCATATCACTCGTTTTACCAACAACTGCACCAAAATTTAGATTAAGCACCTTGCTGAAGCTCTTGCACACAACTCTACATTGACTGAGCTCCGTCTGATTAACCAAAAACAAGCCGCCGGTATTGACGCTGAGCAAACGTTTGCGACTTCCCTTCAAAAGAACCAGAAGTTGACCAAGCTTGGACTCCAGTTCAGAGACGCCGCGTCAAGAAATGCCGTGGATCGTGCGATTATGAGAAACAAGGATATTGCGCGTAAAGCTCGTTTGGCGCAAGCTCAAGCTCAGAAGTGAATTGGAATAGATGATTTGTGAGATGGGATAAGGATATTATTATTTGGGTTTTCGGAACATTCAATATGCATCTTCTTTTCTCGTTTATTGATTCAGTGGTGAGAAAAACTCTGAGTGAAAAGGACGGATGTGTGTTTGTGGAACAGAGAAGGACGAAGGGTTAGTTTGACTCACCTCTCTGCCTCAATAACGCCTGTCCAGTTTAACATGGCCTATGCTCTCATGCTTTAAGTGCAATCAGCCATATCATCAAAGTGAGTGACTGGCTGTCATTACCAACTCATTGCTTAGAACAAACAAACCAACTCAGAGTGCATCCCGAACCTCCGAAATCTCGCAACTCTCCTTGTTGGAGACCCTTTCTTCCATTTCGAATGTAACCAGTGCAATGAAGGCAAGAAGTTCTTGGTTCAGAAGATATCGTCAACAATGTGAGGCTACCTTCTGTACTCCACTTCTCGCACTGACCAACTTTGATTCAGCCGCGAACGTTTACAGCTGGTTATTTTTAATCTCATCCACACAAATGCTGGACATAAGCTCACTGATGGGTCAATGGTCTTCCAAAAGAATATCATCTATGAAGGACTGGAAAAGAACTGGTTCTATATGACGGGACACGCTGCTATTGCAGGAGAAAGGGGATCTATTATGACGACGCTGAGTCAACAGTTGACCAAGCGAGGTAACCTCTCAACGACATGGTGTTTTCACATAAGCTCATTCCAAAAACTACAAAATCAGTGGAAGGACTTATGAGCTTGCCGGAACATCCATTACCCATGTGTACATTTGACGGAAGCATCAAGAAAGGAAATGTAACTCGTGTTCCTGTGTTTGACGTGGCTGAGGATGGAAGCATTCAAAACGCAAATTCAACAGTTGTTGGTGGAGTCGCTGGATTTGGTTCTGATTTGTACTATGAGCTCTCCTCCAAGACCTCGAAAAGAAAGGCCCCCGAGACTTCTTCTGCAGATGGAGCTTCAAAAGTTGTGAGTTTGCTTCATTTCAGTTCAACCGCGTGTATTACGTATGTTATTCAAAGCCGAAAATCAGAGTGAAGGGATCAGCGAAAACAAGTGTTGTGCCTCCCCCACCTGTTCCTGCGAATGCATCCACCGCAGAACTCCTTTCTCACATTGAATCCCTTCACGCACATTATCAGCAACAGTTAGAGGCGGTCGATGAATCAAAGCGAGGCGCTGAAGATGTTTCTGGTACAGACTCTGTTTTAACTGTTAATTAATCAAAACCTAACTGTTAAACAGTCATGAGTCTGCCTACACCTGCGTGGAAGATAATTACTGGCCCCACCACGGACGTTGCTGTTCTTGAAAGTGTTTTGAAGGAGCGTGATGAAGCACTTCATTTAGCGGAACAAGCTCGTGATTTAGCCGAAGCGGCCTTCGCAAAATCTGCGTTGTTGGAAAAGCAACTAGCTGAGTTAACGGGAGGATCACAATAATTTCCTTTTCACAATATCCTTTTTTGATTGCTTTATCATTTTCGTGGAAGAAGGGAAAAAAAAGACACTTCAAAAATGGCAACTCGTCTTTCGTTTGCCGATCACGAGCCGTTGCTTCCGCCCTCGTACGAATACGCACAAACAACTCGTCCAACGAAGCACCCTCTTCCTCCGTGTGCCCCGCCTGAGATTGTCCCAAACCAGCGAAGAAAGTTCAACGATGCTTGGGCTGCCGGTCTCTTCTTCCTGACAATGGCTGTCTTTGCTGTTCTTGCGGCTATTGGGATCCCGCTGGCGTTCAAGAGCCTGCCTGATGCTCCAGGAGACGATGGTCTTCTGGCCTCGCGCGATGGTTCGTGGGCCAAACCTGTGGAACGGGATCCAACCATCGTGGAATGCCTCACTTTCCTGTTTGCATCATTTGGAACAGCCATTGGTTTCTCCTGTCTCTATCTGTGGCTCCTTGTGAAGATCCCACGCACTTTGATTGACATCTCATACGGAATTCCTATTGTCCTCCTCTCGCTCTCCGCTGTTACTTCTTTGGTCGTTGGAAATGTGATTGGTGGTCTTATCTTTGGGGGCTTCGCTGCGCTTTCTATTTGGGCTTCTGGGTTATCAGACCACGTCTTGCGCTTACGGCATACGTCCTCACCACTGTTTCCCACCTCGTTCAGCGTTTCAATGGAACTGTGTTTGTGGGAATTGGTTTTGGAGTCGTATGGTTGTCTTCTTGAACATTTGGGCCTTGACTGGGAAGGGTCTTCAACATTGGGCTGAGGAGAAGGAGCTTGAATCTGTCCTCGCAGTGTACCTGCTCTTCGTATTTTCTGGGTTTCTCAACTGATTGTTGACATCAACCACCTGACTGTTGCTGGAGTTGTTGCTACATTCTTTTTCACTGGAGTGCAACAGCCAGAAAGCGACGTTGTGTTCGTACCTGTCCGTGACGTTACCTCGCAAGCTCTCTACCGCAGCGTTACATCTGCGTTCGGAACTGTCTGCTTCAGCTCTCTCTTGAATGCCATTGTACAAACTCTCAAGTACTTTGCACGTAAGAATTACGACGACAACGTCAACTCCGAAGACCGCAACATTTTTGCGATTCTGTTTTCAGCTTGTATTTTGACTATTATTTCCATCTTTGGTGATGTGTTGGATATTTTCAACAAGTACTCGTTGACTGAAGTCGCAATTTACGGTAAGCCATATTGCGAGGCAGGCAAGGATACATGGAACTTGTTCAAAATGAAGGGCATTGATGTCATTATCAATGACTGCGCTGTGTCAAAGGTTGTCGGAATGGGAGGCATCATGTGTGTCTTGTTCTGTGGTTTCTTCGGAGGATTCTTGGGATTCTTTATGCTCCTCAGGATCGTGCCTCCATCAGCGTTGTGATTGCAATTTTTGTGAACATCTTCTTGGGGCTGTTTGTGTTCCTCTTTGTTGGTCGCGTTGTTGACAGCGCTGCTACTGCCATGTATGTGTGCCTGGCTGAAGACCCAGCTACAATCCAGAAGCTTCAACCAGATTTGTTTGCTGAGGTGGAAAACTGTTACCCTGAAGCTACCTGGGGGGTGCAATCCATTGCTTACAACGCTTGATTGACTACATACATCATTTACCCCATGTTCATATTGTTACTCATCGAATATATTAAGTGATTAATAGTTCATACTTTATTTTGTCTTGAAATCAAACACAGTAATGCCCAAGCAATTCGTAGTCTACTGTGACTTTGACGGTACAATCACTACCCAAGACACTGGAAATGTCATTATTGACGACCAAATTGGTACTGCCGAGCGTCAGCGTCTGGATCACTGCATTTTGGATGGCAGCAAGACCTTCCCTGAAGCCAACAATGAAATGTGGGCTGGAGTCAAGTTCAAGACGTTTCAAGAAGCTGTGGATGTGTGTAAGAAGAACAATGTAGGTTTATCCTTTGGTCCCTATCATTCTGTTCCTTTGAACCTCCTACTCAACTGTTATCTCATCACCATCAACACATCAGGTGTCCCATGATCCTGGATTCAACCGCTTCTACGCTATCCTCCAAAAGCACAACATTACCTTGCAAGTTGTATCTGCTGGTCTCAAGCCGATTGTTGAAGTCTACCTCACAGACTACCCCAACGTCCAAGTTTTCGCCAACAACGCTAAGATTACTGATGGAAATTGGACAATTCAATACGTTGATGATTCTCCATTCGGTCATGACAAGGGAGCTCCAATCCGTAAATTGAAGGAACAGTATAAGGCCCAGGGATTGAGTGATGCGGAGAGACCTACTATTTTGTTCATTGGAGACGGTGTTTCTGATATGAGCGCAGCTAGGGACGCAGACTTTGTGTTTGCCAAGAAGGGCAAGGATTTGGAGACCTATTGCAAACGCGAAGGAATTGAGGGCATTCTCATCTGGGAGAACTTTGATTTCATTAGCGATTGGTTGGAGAACTGGCTTGCAAATTGATTTGGCTACGACCGATTCTAGTTCAATTGCTTGAGAATTCCAGTCAAATACACAGTTTATATAGTTTATTGCTGTAAAGTCTTTTTTCTTTGAATCGCGTATAATAGGTATTAGACCTGCGACTCAGGAGCAAGGAAGTACTCCAAAAATCCAACCACCTTCTTTGACTCCAAAATAGAATCCCTCTCATCTTTCGCAACTTTTCCTGCAGTTCCATGGGTAGCTGCAGCCGTAGCCAAAGCAGCTGAGGCCAGTTTGAATACATCATTATGCGGATTTTCCGCCCCTAATCCCAATGGATCTTGCACATTAACCACTTCTATTGGATGTGAAATACGCATATGGGAATGTGGAGGTCTGAGCGGAGATGTAGAGGCAGAATGTCCAGGTTGAGGAGATTCAGGTCGACTGCCGTGAGGAGAAGTTGACCGACTTCCAACACTCAAGTGAGACATAGTTGAAAGGACAGCACCTGATGGGTTCGGAGGAAACGACAGAATCACACTAGTTCCCAAGTGCACAGCATGAGCAAACGCGAGTAAATAACGTGTGTTGAATGTTTGCTTAATTCCAGGTGACGTGAAATGCAAGATTTTGAAACGCGGCACTAATTTACCAGGCGTGTTGTACTTTTGCGATAACCCGACTTGAAGAGTTCCATTTGGCCCTTCAGATTGAAAAGTGATTGAGTTTTTGTTTCCTGTGATAGTCACTATTGGGAAGTGATTAGAAAACACACACGAGGGGCGGACTTTGACAAACCGCGGTCGCTAGCGTCATGCAGTGCTGCAATAGTTCTAATATACTCCTTTGCTTCAATTTGAACGACGAAAGCATAACCACTTGGCGGAGGAGTAGGAAGGCGGTGTACGATAGGGTCTATCTTGTTTGGCACAAAGTCCATTTCGTATAAAACCTTCCGTCCCAAATCTAGTTGATAGATTTGATGAGATATCGTTTGATGTTGGGGAGACAAGTTGTTGACTCCTACCAAGCGATTCAAAGTACAACTCGCAACCCGTCTCAGCCCTTTCACTGCGCAGCGACACTCGATCAAACTCGTCGACAAGTTCCATCTGATGAAACATTGTCTTTGGGTGCACCGACAGAATGACAACCAGGCCATCGTCAGCATCATCGTTCGTGTTTACGACAGATGGATTGCACGCAAGTTCCGAGAACAGAGACGCCATTTGGGCAGAGCCTGCAGGCATGAAGGAGAAGGGATGCGAGGGCGGGAACTTGTCGAGGTGGGAATCATCGGGCACCCGCTTCGCAAGTGCAACGCCAGTGCCGAGTTTGGGCGACGCCGAGGCCTGATGTAGTTGTCTGCGGGGCCCTGTCCCTGGAACAGGCGGAAGGAGGCAAAGGCGGCCTTGGCATCGCTTAAGACAAGAACAGGACAAGGACAAGGTTATTGAAGTGGGCCAATGTCCAATTTAACTAACGTCAACTTACCCGCCAGGTCCGCATGAGAAGTGCGAATTGAGTCCGCATTCTTGAGAGAAGCGAAGTGATAGAGTATTCGATCGATTGAGGTCTTTCAAGGCCCGAAGGAGAGCGACAAGAACCCCCTTGCTTCCCCCGTGCAGATTCGCTTCAACTTCCATACTCAAAAAATAAATAAATGCTTGTTTTAAATAGTTCCCCAATTATGCAGAGGTAGGAGAGGGAAATTACGAAATCAACTGAATTGTCAGCGCGAAACAACCAAACAAGAAATTCGTCCCGTCACCCCACACAGTCCAACTTCCGGACAACACAACCACGACCGCCCCTTAAACGCATTTGTTCAGTATTCATTACTAATAGACTGTAGATATCTGGTCATAAAGGTATACATAGTTTGGATTTAATGATCTCACTAAACAGTACCCCACCAAACCAAACCACCCCAGTCCCAAATGCAGAACCAGCAACACGCCACAGCATCTCTCCGCAGAAGCACGCGCAGTTCAGACGCCGGCACTCGCACTCTGAATTCCGCATTCGCAACCTCTGCCTCTGCCGCTCCTCCACAAAATGTCAACTGTCAAGATGTATTCTCAACCGACGTGGTTCTCCAGCCCAGTCCGCCAAAGAAAATGAACAAATCAAACGTGTCCTCCGGCCGTCAATCTGCTGTCAAGTCAATCGGAAGTAGACCGAGTTCCAGCTTTCAGTTGGCTAAAAAGTCCGATTCTGAAAACATGGTCCTGTTGGGGCAGACCGCGACTAATGCCGCACCTTCTTCTAAAAGAAAGGAATATAATATGTTTCTGGAGGACGATGGTGGGAATGAAGGGGATAGGGAAGATGGCGGAGACGAAAAAACACGTGGCTCAAGTTCCTCAAAACCAATCACACCATTTGCTTCCTTCGCGTTCAGTGAATCTGAATCAGAGGATGGGGATGCAGCTACTCGTTACAATCTCAGGCATTCCGCGAGAAGCAAAACGCCAAAAACAGTCTCAGTCACAGTCACTCCCACAAAAGAAAAGTCAAAGAGAAAGAGATTCCTGAAGACGAGACTCCATCGACTTCTGTCTCTAGGAAACGAATGCTTCGTGGAAAGACACCCTCTGGAAACGACCTCTTGTCCGAAACAAAACAAAACCCTCAAAATGACACCACTCCAGTTGCATCGAAAATCAATGACCATATTTTTGAGAAAAATATGGCGTCTACTTCTGATCTTGTGAAGCCGGTCGCGGTCAGACCAGCACCACCAGTCTCTGAAATAACTCGTTCGCTCTTGGCACTGCCCTCCACAAATCACTTGTCCACACCCAAACCCGTCACTGACAGCGCTTTCAAATTAAACCGCTTCAGCTCAGTGACAAAATCCATCGTAAAAGACGTGGAAATGGATGAATTTTTCAATAGGTGCAGTTCACATTTCACAACAATCTCCAAATGTTTTATACTGACATATGATACTCAGTCCAACCGCAAAATCACTTCAGGCCATGGGCAGTAACAGAAAACGGTCAAGTAGCCCGACCCCCATCAAGCCTTCGAACTTAAGTTCATTCAATATGATGACTTGCATAGGATCAGACAGCAGTTCCGAGAACACAACCACGGACTTTGGGAGCCTCGGAAGCGACGCGGAATCGTTTTGGCCCACTAGACGCCCTGCTCCTAAATCAAGACAACTCTTTGCAGACAGAAAGGGAGTTGATTCGTTGGTGGATCGTATGAGTTCCTCTGTATTGGAAACGCCTCAAAAGGGTAGTAAGCAGATTTCACTACGGAACCAGTCATCTGCTTTCATCCACAAGTGTCTTCAGAGCTCTGATGCAGACGACGAGTTGGGAATTCCTGATTCCAAGGCTGCCTTCTCGCTTTTGGGAAATGTCCAAGAGGAATCGACGGATACGGAATATGAAAGTGATATCTCGTTGCTATCGTCAAAAGGTCGTTTGAAGTCGAATTTGAAGAACGTGGAAATCGCTAGTCCTAATCATGAGGCGTTGGTTCTTGTCTTCAAGTTTATGCTCGCAGAGGAAATGGATTTGTGTAAATTGGTGTATGTTTCGAAGGAGTGGAAGAAAGCTGCTCAGCAAGTTTTGTGGGAGAAGCCTGTATTCCGGACAGTCGCTTCCATGTTTACTATGCACAAGATTATTCATGGATATGGGTACCCATCTTCATCTTCTCAATCCACTTTGAACGCAAGTCATGCCGATAAAGACAAGAAAACCGGTGTCCGTGGAATTCTAGGCATTCACACATGCGTGGATCCGTCAAGTCCACGAAGGCTCTTATTCCAAGACCACAGTATACCCACTCCACCCGCCAAAGAAGTCACCTACTACCTACCCAACAAATCTCTCGCCCACCTCGTGAAATCCGTCTCGTTCAACTTGTTCCTCCCAACGGACAGAAGGTTCCCACCCATGTTTGATATCCAATCGTTCCTTGTTGACACGTTCCCAAACTTGTCGTCGCTTTCTCTTGCGGGTGCTCCACAGTGGATCAACCCGTACTTTCTCGCGCGGTTGACGAGTCAACCTAGAATCCGGAAGAACCTTGAAACGCTGGAGTTGTTGAGTGGGGCGATGGATAAACTCACGTCGGATGAGACGACGCCGCAAGAAACTGCTGCACAGCTTCTTCGGAAGTTGAAGGGGTTGAAAAAGTTTGTTGTGAATGAGTCTAGGTCTTTGGACGATAATATGCTAAGGTTGATTGGAGAGGGGTCTACAGGGTTGGAAGAGTTGTCGTTGACGTGTTGTAATAGTGTGACGGATGCAGGGGTTGCGTGGATTGTGGAGTCTTGTAAGAAGTTGAGGAGTTTGGAGATTTCGTATTGTGCTAAAGTGGGCGATGGGTTTTTAGGAGTATGGTGTATTCGGCGGTGCAAAATGGTGGTATATCGCAGCTTAAGTCGTTGAAGATGAGGCAGAATCGACTGGGACTGCTTACAGAAGAGGGACTTCTGTCTTTAGTTGCTCCTAAACGTGGATCACCTATCGTCAAACTATCTGTATTGTATTTGGAATCAGTTTCGCTCTCGACTGAAGGAGTGCTCCGAATCAGTAACAAACAACCCGCGCTTGAGTCTTTTGTTCATGTATAATTGCGTATCAAATCTGTGTTCTTTTTATTTATACTATACTGCTGTTTTTCAAAATATACTGGTTCTTTACAAAACTCGATGAAGCTGAATAGCATTCAACCATTCTTTGTCGGCATCGTTCTTGGTTTGCCAAGCCCATGTTATGCAATAGTGTTCAGCCATAAGTTTCCACTCCTCTACCTCATCAAAGATCTCGAGCTTTCCTAATCTCGCATGCTCTTCTGGTGTAACGTAATACTCATAGTATTCCCACATTGTGATTGCATGTGTGGCTCCATTGAATCCAGCATCTGCATATCGCGCTTTATGAGACTCGAGTGTTGGACATGAAATTAAACCCGGCAAGAAGACATTACGCAGCTATTAAATTTAAAAGGATTAGGATTTGAATATTTGTCTAAATAAAAGTCTCACTTTGAGGTTTTCAAGCATCATTCTGCCAAACGAATCGTCCGGATTCACTTGCTCATAATTCAACATGATTGAAGAGATGGGATATTGAGCGCACCAGTCAATAACGGTTTTGATGGCTTCGGGTGGCATATACACCAAGACACATTCTGTCAGGAACAGAGTTGGGATGCTGCGATTTGTGAGTCCAATATTCATTCAATCACCAAAGAATCTTACTTGGCGTCGAAGCCAACAGCCAATAGTTTCGGTACAATCTCAGAGTGCCATTGCCGTAAGTCACCCGAAATCAAGGAATATTCATTTCCGTGAATTTCACTTCCTCCGACAGCTGAAACGCAATTGAGTTAGCATTGTTTTTTGATTGTCCGTGTTTGTCTCGTCGGAGTACCTAGTACGTGGTCACCCAACAAATCAGCCATTGCCTTATTCTTCTTTATGACTTGAGCCTTCTTTGAAGTGATTTCTGGGAAATCAATCTCAATGAAGCGCCTTGGTTGAATTGATTCTGACTAATAGAGCAATATGAGATTGATTCCTGGTACAGTTATTGAGTGAACAGGAAGAAAGAGAGACCTTGAGCATGAAGAAGCGCGAGTCGAAGCCGGCGCCCAAGACAACGATCTGCCTGTCCAAGTCAGGCGCCTCACTCGAGCGCACAAATTGAGAGACGATCGAATGCAGGGCGTCGAAGCGGGCGAAGGAGCCGCGGTTGATGATTGGCGGCTTTCGAAGCGAGACAGACGTTGAAGAGGGTCGGCCTCGCACAAAGTAGGCCGCGAATGGATCGGTGAAGTAGCCGAGAGACGCCGACGAGAGACGCGCGGTCGTGGCGTCGTCGTTGGTGCCGCGGATGGCTGCGTCTTGCATTTCTTTGTTTCGTTGTTTTGTTTTGTTTTCTCTCTTTGAACTATCAAATGACAGTTGAACACTCCAGAAAGAAGGCCCGCACCTCTTCTTCGGTTAAGTTTGGTGCTCTCTGCTCGCACCCTTTCGGCGTCCAGCCATACGGAAACATGCTCTTCAGCGACGATCAAACAATGTGGCAAACAGACGGACGGGACTGGGCTCTCTCTCAGTCATGCCCGATGAAGCCCTGATTGCTCTGCTCATTGGGAACATCGAATGCTTCGATGACTCGGATATCTTTAAGCTCATTCGATGCTCAAAGGCACTCTATGTCATGTGCAATCATGACTCAGTCTGGCGTGACCGTACAATTGCTCGCTTCAAGGGCGACTTTGGCCCATTCTCAAATTCTTGGAAGAATACTTACAAGACGAGGCTGCAGAAGGAGAGACCTGATGTCGAGCTTGTCTTGGATGTTCCATTGAAAGTCGGGTTCTACTCAGATTACCTTTTCAGTTCATGGCGCTGTTCATCGGTTCCTTTAAATGACCTTTGTCGATCAAACGCTCCTGAGAATATCGACCGTCGAGAAGGATTGACGATGGAGCAGTTTGTTGAAGAGTGGGTGTTTCAAATCCCTGTTGCCTCACTTTACTAAACCTGAGACAGATATGACAAACCAGGCAAACCTGTCATTCTCACCGACGTTGTCACAAAATGGCCTGCATTCAAAAAGTGGAATATGGATTACCTGGAATCCACAGTTGGCGATATTGTTTTTCGAGCAGAGTCAGTAGACCTTCCATTCAAGACATATGCAGCATACGCAAAACACTGCAGAGATAATGGAGGCTCATTCGAAGAAGCGCCATTATACCTCTTTGACAAGTACTTCTCAGCTCGCACTAAACTAGCTGATGATTTCACTGTTCCCGAATATTTCAACCAAGACCTCTTTCAACTTCTTGGAGCAAATGAGAGACCCGATTATCGTTGGATTATTATTGGGCCACCTCGCTCTGGATCAACATTCCACTTGGATCCGAATTCAACATCTGCTTGGAATGCTGTCATCACTGGATCTAAGAAATGGCTTCTATTTCCACCTGATTGTGTGCCGCCGGGTGTTTTCCCATCTGCTGATGGGAGTGAAGTGACGACACCCATTTCCTTGGCTGAATGGTTCCTGTAAGTCACCATTCTCTCTTATCATATAAGCACTAGTTTCTCAATCAAATCATACCTTTGTAGGAATCACTATGATGAAATCAAACGGTGGCCTGTCAAACCAATTGAATGTATTTGTAGGGCCGGAGAAATTATCTATGTTCCTCGAGGTAAATCATCATCCTTAAGTCTTGATCAATACAACCGTTCTAACTGTTCTTTCACTATTCAATAGGTTGGTGGCACTGTGTCATGAATTTGGAGGAATCCATCGCTTTGACCCAAAACTTTGTCAACGACTGCAACCTCTCACAGGTATGTCTCAACACATGTGCTTGAAAAATCACGGCCCCAAATTCGTATTCTTTCCCTTCCGATATCCCATGTGGCGCTAACGCAAAAATAAGGTTCTCACTATGTTGCGGGAAAAACCGGGTCAAATTTCGGGGTATGGCTCCGGCGAAAACGCTTGCCGTTTGGCGGAAACAATGTACTCTAGATTTTCTGCGGCTTTGCAGAATACGCATGCTGATGTCGTGGAGGGAGAAATCAAGGCCTCTCAACGTAATATCAGCATCAAAGATAAGGGAAGGGCCGATAAGACCCCAAGCATTGCAAATCTGTTTACTCAACCTGAAATGGATGAATCACCCGAATCCAAGTTTTCGTTCCGTTTTTCTTTCTGAAGAAGGAGTATTAGAAATAATGAGTAATGAAGAGACGTTTCATTTTTCCCGATAAGAGACTGGTGTGGGCTGATTTTGCAAATTTTCATTATCTGTTTGTCTAACCCAAAAAACGTGTCAAAACAGGTATAAGAACCGAGTCAATTCGGGCTTTCCCTCCTTCCTTACATTCCCGCTGCATCTTAATGTTCGTTATGTGGCTGATATCCCTCGTGTTCCCCAATGCTTCCCACTGCTCCGTTGCTCTTTTCCACTCATTGTCGTTGCTTATCTAACCGAAACATGTTTTCCACACAACCAATCACAGTAACTACCATGGCCGACGAAACTTCCTACCTGAACATTGGTACGTTTTCATCTTCAGGTGCTTGAAGACTGTATGCTGATTTTCGTTTGCTTTGACTCATAACAGAGCACCGTCCAGTGCAGATCAAGTCCAAGATTATCTGTACTATCGGTAAGTATTCTCTTTTATCCCGCTATTACGTCGTGTATCTGTGGTTTGCTCATTCATTCGGTGTCTTCTCGTTTTGCAGGACCAAAGACTCAGTCCGTTGAGCAGCTTGGCAAGTTGATTGAAGCCGGTCTCACCGTCGCTCGTTTGAACTTCTCTCACGGGTCTCACGAGGTAACCGAATTGCCTCCCCCGCGCTGTTTTGGGATTTCAAACTCGATAACTAAAAACATATTCTCTCTCTTCCTTCAGTACCACGCTCAAACCATCGCCAACATCCGTACATACATCAAGAACTCCAAGAACCCACGCTCCGTCGCCATCTTGCTCGACACCAAGGGCCCAGAAATCCGTACCGGAAAGCTCGTTGGTGGAACTGACAAAAAGCTCATTGCCGGAAGCACATTCATCTTCCACAGGACGCTTCCAAGCTCGGTGACGAAACCCAGGCTTACACTACCTACCTTGAGCTTGCTGACTCTGTCAAAGTCGGAGACCGTATTCTCGTTGACGATGGTCTTATCGGAACTGAGGTTATCGAGGTCCGTCCGGAGGCTAAGGAGGTTGTTGTTCGTGTCGAGAACGATGGCTTCATTGGCGAGAACAAGGGTATCAACTTGCCAGGTGTCACTGTCCAGCTTCCAGCTATTACTGAGAAGGATGCTGGAGACCTTCAATTCGGTATTGAGCAGGGTGTTGATTTCATTGCTGCTTCATTTATCCGTAAGGCTGCTGACGTTCTTGAGATTCGTCGTATCATCAAGGGTACCAACATCAAGATTATCTCCAAGATTGAGTCTCAGGAGGGTTTGGACAACTTTGACGAGATTTTGGCTGTCTCTGATGGTATCATGGTTGCTCGTGGTGATCTTGGTGTCGAAGTTCCAGTTGAGACTGGTATGTTCCGTGTTTTTGTTTGTGACTGTCCTGTGAAACTGATTATGCTCTTTAAATTAGTTGCCCGGTATCAAAAGATGATGATCCGCAAGTGTAACGCTGCTGGTAAGCCAGTCGTCACTGCCACCCAGATGCTCGAGTCAATGATTGTGAACCCACGTCCAACTCGTGCCGAGGCCACCGATGTTGCCAACGCCGTCTTGGACGGATCCGACTGTGTCATGCTTTCTGGAGAGACCGCCAAGGGAGCATTCCCAGTCTTGGCTGTGGAGATGATGGCGAAGATCTGTAGAGAGGCTGAAGCCGACATCAACTACTCTGAGTTGTACCCACAACTCCGTCGCCAGTTGGTCCTCCCAATCAGTGTGTCTGAGGCTGTTGCATCTAGCGCTGTCAAGACTTCATGGGATGTCCACGCTGCTCTTATCATTGTTTTGACCCAAACCGGAAACACTGCCCAGGCTATCTGTAAATATCGTCCAATTGCCCCAGTCCTCGCTGTCACTGCTTCCGACCAAGTTGCTCGTCAGTGCCAAGTCTTGCGAGGAATCTACCCCTTCGTTGTGACAGCATGGAGGGAACTGAAAACATCATCCACCGTGCTATGCTGTGGGGTGTTAAGATGGGTATGGCCAAGAGAGGCGACCCAGTTGTCGTTACTTCTGGTGTCATTGAGTCTGTTGCTGGTTCTACCAACATCATGCGTGTCCTCAAGTGTGTTGGGTTTGAGAGAGATTAAGCGTCTTCCCGCCCTTTCTTTTCCTTTGCTGTTTATAGCCGTAATAAAACCTGTGCGTTTAAATAACGAATGTTATCAATGATTTGCTGTTATCTGAACGATGTTATCGGAATCCAAAAAAAACAAACACAATTACAAAGTAAACTCTATATTCCAAATTGGTTTGAGAATTCCCTTAACTTTTCCCGCAACCTCAACAAAATAGCAGTACTTGACTCTTCCCCTTCCAGTCCATGGCATACATCACAAACGGCAAACTTGGTTGAATCAAATTCTTTCGTAGGCATAAGGGAACCCACCACGACATCAGGTTCAGGGCCAATACCAGAAGTAGATTTAGCCAATGAGCCGAAAATAGGAGTGGGAGATGTGGTAGAGAGGGGAGGAGTGAGAAGTGAACAGTCCGAGTGATCTGAAGCAGCTGACGACAATTCAAGTTTTGCCGAGATGGACGAGCATTGACAAGACCGTCTCCCATCCTTTCCTTGAAAGAAATCAGAAGTCTCCACTTGTCGTAGGTATTCCGCCATCTGGTTCACCCGTCGCTTTATATCCAACATGGGCATCCGATGGCTGATGGGCTTTGACTGGAACGAGTCAGGCGGTGATACTTCCTGCACAGTATTTACAATGCTGATACTTGGAGAAGGAGGACAATTTGACTTGTTCATGTGTCTTGCTAATACTTTCGAGGTTACTTTGTTGTGAAGCTGGTCCTTCACCATCACCACGCCGTTCATACTAGCTGGCTCTGGAGCCGCGAACAGTGAAAACGAGGATATCGTGGGAGTTTGGATGCTGTGATTTATGGGAGACTCTGCAGTTTCAGAGGGGTCTTGGTGGGTTTGAGGAATGGCGAGGAAGTCGTTTGAAGGGACCAGTGGAGAGCCAATGGAGGGGCTTCCCCGAAACGAGCCTGAGACTGAAGGTGAAGCTTGACGGCTGCGTTCGGTATCTGCAGGTACACTCGTGGCTTTCTTGGATCTTGCTTTGGAGGTTTTTGTTGTTGTAGGGCGGATAGGTTCAGGTTCTGTTGTTTCGGGTTCTGTTTGCTTTAAGGTACGTTCTCGTTTTACTGGAGGATCGTCGCATTCGTCACCGGAATCTGTAGGTGAGAGAGTTTTAAATTCCGCAGTACTTTGTCGTTTTGAAGGAATACGAACCTCGGATACGCTTTTTAGACTCCGTATTGACACGATTAGATCCTTTCTCTGATGAGTCAGGGATAGAATCCATGCTTTTGGGACTGTCTGGATTCAGCGCCTCCTCATTTGTAGTTGCAAACGATTCGGTTGAGTCCATGCTATTGATGGTGTTTCTTTTCCTGCCTGGAGTGTTTGGCTTTGCTGAAGGTACTTGAGGAGACTTGCTGGTAGGTAATTTGGAGGCGCTGTGTTGGGGGTGTCAGTTGAAAGCAGGACTGTGAACAAAGAACTGAGGTTACCGCTGAAAGTAAGGATGGTCTATAGGTCTACAACGTTCGCAGTAGTAGTTCTTGTGCTTTGTGAGGCGCTTTCCTTCTAGGCCGACGCAGTTTTGATGTTGCCAAACCTTGCAAAGATCGCACTGGACCCAGTTTGAACCGTTCTCGCCTAGATAAGGAAGCAGTTAGATTGCTATGACACAGGCCAGGAAGAAGCAGAGCACTCAGAAGGCAGCTTATTGGGCCGGGCCACACAACTGACAACACACACACACACACACCTGATTGCAGACAAACACAGCGAATCTCTCCTTCCTCGTCGTCGGCCGTGCCTCCACCCTTCTCTGCAGCTTCATCAGCATCGTTGGACTTCGTTCGAGAACCAGATCCCTTCGCTGTCTTGGACGACGTCTTTGCCCGTTTTTCAAACGAATCATCCAATTCAAGAGGACCCGGGATGCAGTAGTTTGGCTTTTGACGCACTCGGAGGCTGGTTCGACCCGTCTCTGAAGCAACGGGAGATAACTCTGTGAGCAAAGAAGAGAGTTGAGTGGCAAGGCAAGTCAGTTCCCTAGGCCGCCTCCTAGGACCCTAGGACCCCTCCTAGGCACCTAGGAAGCTGCTCTAGTCTGTGATCTCACCTTCTTCGTGCTTTCCCATCGTTCCAGTTCGTTCGTTCGTTCCCTTCAAAAAAGGTTGCTTGGCGTCAACTGGTTCTTCAAAGAGGAAGCAAGCAAGAAAAATTCCCCTCCTTTCCCTCTGAAAAGACGAAACGTGTGAAACTCTCTCTGAATCTAATGGCTACTCCAAACGCTGTTCCCCCGCCAAATATCGATTACTTCAACATCGAAACTTACTCGGCCGCCGCTAACTGGATCAAGGCGAGACTCCCGCCTGCGATGAAGACTGTTGAAGTCGGAATCATCTGCGGCTCGGGTCTCGGTGGCCTGGCTGACACCCTCGAGGCTCCACGGGTGGAATTTGAATATAAGGATATTCCCAACTTTGCTGTTTCAACTGGTAACCTCCTCCCTTTGTCCCAGTGGCGCCGCTGAAAAAGAAAAAACCAATACACTAGTCTCTGGTCACGCGGGTAAACTGGTCTTTGGTTACCTGTCAGGAAAGGCTACAGTATGTATGGTTGGACGTAAGCACCTGTATGAAGGTGAGGAGGTGTCTTGAAGTCGCGTATATATGTACTGTACAATGTTCATTATTTGGCAAACAGGTCATTCTCTTCTCAGAACAGTGTTCCCTGTGCGTGTCATGAAACTTATCGGTGTCCATACCATTCTTGTTACTAATGCTGCGGGTGGCCTCAACTCCAATTTCAACGTTGCGGACATTATGGTATTCCCATTCATCCGAATTTCTCTCTGTATCTAAAAAACATGATCTAATTCCAGATTATTCAAGACCACATTTCTCTTCCCGGGCTTGCGGGACTTTCTCCCTTGGTTGGACCCAATCTTGACGTGTTCGGTGCCAGATTTCCTCCCACCTCTGACGCATATGATTATGATCTTCGTTTGATTGCCTTTAAAGCATCTCAACTTGTCGGAATCCCAAAAGAGTGTATGCAAGAAGGAGTTTACTGCATGGTTGCTGGACCTTCGTATGAGAGTCGTGCTGAAGCTCGTCACCTCCGCACAATGGGTGGTGACTGTGTGGGCATGAGTACCGTTCCTGAAGTTATTATTGCTCGTCATTGTGGTATGAGAGTCCTTGGTCTGTCGCTCATCACAAATCATGTCAACCAAAGTCTTGGAAAGAGCGCCAAACTCGAAGCATTCAGTGGAAATGCCGCGACAGCCTCCAACAACCTGGCACATGATTCAAACATTGTAAACCATCAGGAAGTTCTGGAAACAAGCGACAAGCGATCAAAAGATATGCAGGCACTGGTTAAGACTATTGTCAAATTGATGTAACTTTCTTGGATACCATTCTTCCATGAAATATTGTATTGATTTGTTTGATAAATGAAATTCGACTCAAAATTTATTTATTCATGGAAGGCTTTCAAACCATTGAAAGTTAAAAAGAGTTTAAACATCTTGACCAAACTCTTTAGTGACTGACTCTGTCTGTGGAGCAACGGCAGTAACTTCAACTCCAGAAACATCTTGACCAAACTCTTTAGCGACTGACTCCGACTGTGGGGCAACAGACGCCGCAGCAGTTCCCTCAACTTCAGGTTTCTCGTCCGTCGCAGGATTTTCAGCTGCAGCTTCAACATTTTCTTCTGGAACGAAAATATATCCATTACCATAGTCATACTCAGAATCTGAATTTTCCGTGGCATAAATCCATCTCTGTAGGGGGATCAATTGCAATGACTCAATCTTTTCCGCGTTATCATTCTGCCATGCATCCGTAATCTGAGTCTGGTTCAACGCAATTGTCAAGGCTCGTTTTGGATAAGTCTCTCCTTCCTTCAAGCGCAATTTGTCAAACTCAATAGCTGCATTTAAGAGTCTTTCCGCAGCTTCGTTGGTGATGTTGTTGTCGTCGAGAGTTATACGGCCCCAATGGCGGACATCAACTGGTGTTGCTTGAAGCTTCGAAATGATTGCGTCCACAGTCGCGTCTGTGAGACCACAGTTGGTGAAAGAGACGTTGAAGTCTTCCCATTCAGGAATTGCTTCGAGCAACGCGATAGCTCCTTCGTCTTTGCATTGAGTTCTGTTCAAGGTGATGTACACGATTCCTGGGTACTTGTCCGACGCCTCGAAGTCCTCAAACGTCTTGTCTGGTTCTGGTTCTTCAGCTGCTTCAGCGGTTTCTTCCTTAGGTGCTTCTTGACTTTGATCTGCGACAGTAGCGTCTGCGGTGGTAGGTTCCGCGGCAGGAGCCACAGAAGATTGCCCATCAACAGCATCAGATACTGGCTTGGCATCCGTTGCAGCCTTCTTTGCTTCTTTTTCTGCAAGGTAGTCGGCCCAATCTTTTTCTTGGTCCTTCAATCGCTGGGCCTTGTAGCGAACACCTTGAACCTTCAGAATCTGTCCCAATTCCTTGAAAAATTCCGTGTTCAATGTGGTGTTTCCTTCAAGGTCCAAATGGTGCAATTCATTGGCTTCCAACTTTGCGCGGAGCGTGTCAAGCAATAATTTTGATCCTTGAATATCGTTTTCTACATGAACTTCGTTAATAACAAAAATGATAAAGAATTGTAACCACAATACCTTGCAAGTAAATATCAAATTTGTGGTTTTCACTGAAGCTGTTCAGCAACAATGCTGCCCCTACATCTCCTAATTTGCAGTTACTCGCGTCTAAGTAGGAGATAACACTGTCTGTGTTTTTAACTGCTTCAGCAACCGCCTCAAAGCCATCAGGACCACAGTACAGTCCATGCAAGTTCAGAGACGTTAGAGTAGTCAATGAACCCGGAAGCGCCTTTCCAATCAACCGTACTCCTGCGGAAGTTGCATCGTTTTCAGAAACATCAAGTCCAGCAAGTTGGACATTGGGAACCTCCAACACTTTCGCCACTGCTCTGAAACCTCTGTCTCCAGTCATGTTTGTTCGTCTGAAGTTAAGTGTTTGCAACTTGGATTCGCTGTTACTGGTAATTCCGTCACAAACTTGTTCAATAGCTTCATCTCCCAAAGGATTTTGTGACATGTCCAGATGCGTGATGTTTTTCAAGGTTTTCATCAAAGTGCTCAAGTCTGGAGCACACAGAGGTCCGATATTGTTATCTGCCGTTCAATGTTAGAATTATGACAGATGGGAAGTGGAGAACAAACCAATCATAGTCAACAAGTTCAATTTCGCATCAGGAGAAGTGAAGGCCTTGAAAATTGCAGAGGCTCCGTTTGCAGTCGCATCGTTAGAATCCAAAAGGAGTGACTCCAGGGTTCCTTGAACTGCTGGTACGGTCGCGGCCAGCAAGAAATAATCCTCATCAACAAGTTTAAGATTGTTGAGCTGCAACGTTGTAATAGGGTCAATTGTTGGTTGCAAATCTGAGCTAGTTGTGTGTCTTTGAACCAATGCGTCACAGAATGGTTTCATCCAAGCAGCAGCTTCCTTTTTCTTTGATACTTTGTTGCTCTTCGGTTGAGTACCACCACGAGCATTGGCATCGGCATTCTTGTCCTTGTCAGATGAGTTGGTTTTTTGAAGGGACATATCCACAGTGTCGCTTCCTTGCCCTTCAACATAAATCGAGGTAAGGGACACATTTGATGCCACACAGTCAACAAGTGCGACCAAAAAACTGGAGTTACTTGTGTAGAATCGAATGGATTCTAAGCCTTCAATTTTGGCCAACATAGGCCCGAACTCCGTTGGGGTTGGTGCACTTTTCATGGAGTTATTTTGGTCCCAAAATCCAATGTTGCGCATACTAGGCTTTCCAATCTCGTAGATTTCAGTCAATAACTGCAACCCTGCAGCATCACACGCGTAGAAGTATGCAGTTTCGATCTTGTCTCCATGGAGGATTGGAAGAGGGTCCCAGCCTGGTCCGACAAGAACATTGTTCAGAGCTGGATGATCCTTGATAGCATTGTGGAGTCTTTTTTGGCCACAAATATCGTTCTCTGAAAGGTTGAGTGCTTGAAGAGTGGTGTTTTGCTCCAAGGCTTCCGCCAGGAGATCCCAAGTTGAAGATTCTCTGAAATTGACAGCTGCAAGATCGTTATTAGTCCAATAAATTCAAAAATTTGCCTCACATTTCAGAGACAAGTTTGTCAAGAAGGTGAAATTCGTCTTGAGACCATTACAGAGAACTTGCACCGCGAACTCATCCATACGTGGCGACTCTGTGGAGTGAAGTTTAAGTTTCATTAAAGTATTTATAAAGGAGCTACTCAACTGTTGAATGTCAGTTCGAGACCTTCTAATTTTTCGCGATATTGCTGAATCTTGAGAATTCCTTGTGTATCTTGCTCCTTTCAGAACCAAACACCTCTTTCAAATCGTAATCGTTCAAAAACTTGATAGTAAACGTTTTGCTTGCAATATCAAGACGGGGATAGTGGTTGAAGAAGGAGTACTCAATTGCACACTGAGTTGCGGCGGCCTTTACAACGTTGGCGTTGTAAGTCTGAAGAGCACGAATCAACTCAGGGATGGACCAAGAGATTTCATTAACATCGAGTTGTATGCCTTGTAAGTTGGTAGCAGCACCTATTGTGGTTTTACAGGAGACTCTGTGGGCATCCGGCTGGTCTGGACGCGTTGTTGGACAAGTTTTTCTGAACTTGGAGTAAAAATCGAGCGCACTGACACCTTCTTTTGGGTTATTGATAAAAACTAAAAAGATTCTGTTAGTCCCATCCGTTTCAGTTAATGGTTATACCTGGTTGTGGAATACAGATGTTTTTCTTTCCAGCAAGAATTGCAGTCTCCCATTCAAGAAGGACGTTGTCACCCTTCTTATCAGATTCTTTCATGCGCTCAGCTGCTCCAACTGACATGATCATCAGAACGCAGCGGGAGTTCTTGAGACCTTGGACGAACCCGTCGCGCCAGTCTTGACCCTTTTTCAAACATTCCTTGTCCCAATATACCTTGACTTGGCGAGAGTGTCCATACTCATCCACAATTCTTTGGTCCTTCAAACGGAAGTAGAGTTCCATCGCAACCCTCGCATCAGTTGCAACACGATAGGAAATGAAAAAGTCGAATGTCTCGGCGCTCTTGAACCACTCTCCACAAGCTTGGAGAGACGCAGAAGGGTCGTCGGGTAAACCGGAAATTTCAGTATCTGGCTTGGAATCAGAGGCGGTTGTGGCAGTCTGTGGGCCAGTCTTAGTTTCACTCGCAGAGGTAACGCTGGCAGGGATGGCGTTTTTATCTTGCTTTTCAGCTACTGGAGACAGGGTTGGAACTGTAGCGACCGGCTCTTGCGTACCAAACATGGCAGATGATCTTCGCAACTGGCCAATAATACCAGATACAAGCCCTGTTGGAGTGGAAGGACGAGCAGTTGGACTTGGCAATCCGGCGGCAAGTTGAACTTTTGCAACCTCTTGAGCAGTGATTCGTTGATTGGCTGCATCAAGCTGAGTTGTAAGTGACAGAATACGCTCCTTGGCATCACTCAGTTCCTTTCGCGTCGCTGCCAATTCTTGATCTCTCTGAGAGAGAGATGCTTTGACCGCTACAATATCTTGTACTTTAGCCTCGTCCATTTCGTACGTCAGCGTTAGTGCTTTCTCGTTTGCCACTGTCAGATCCTGCTCTTTTTGAGCAAGAGCGACTTTGAGCTCACTGATCTGAAGCTGGGCATCCAATACAGACAAAAACTGTTCTGGATGGAACTTGGCTTGTTTTTGCACGATGTTGGTATCAATCGCTGTCAAGATGGTTTCAGCATGTTTTAGGGCAACCATATACTTTGGCCAGCCTTTCTCTGCCTCCGTTTGTTCGTCTGCATTCAACTCGGTAACTGGAACCTTCGCCACTTTTGAAAAGAAGTCCGCAACTTTTTCATCACCCTCGGCCTTTCGCAAGTTTCGCTGTTGAGTGATTGCGAGTGCGAGGACCTTCATATCCTCTCTTAGAGAAGCCTATATATAAAACATTTAGTTATAGTTTGGGGCAACTTCTATTACAAACCAAGTCTTGTGCCAATGTTGCTGGCTCCAACTCCTTCAGCCAATTTTCAATCTGGGACTCGGACACAACTCCATCCTCAGCTGTGTTGCTATCCTTGTCCTCGCTACCATCGAGCCAGCGTTCGGGACTTCCGATTGCATCTGCCTTTTGTGGAGGGGCAGTTCCAATCCACTTGATCGACCCTCCTGCAACGGCAATGCATTAGCTAACATGATCACATCAGTTAGACTTACCATCGACCCATGCAGGGGCAGCTGTCTCGGTATCAACGTCAACAGCGGTGGACTCTGCCATTAAGTGTTCTTGCTGATTTTAGGAAACAAATTGACTGTGGCTGTGCGAAGAACACTGCCAAGATCCAAGATTAAAAGTCAACAGTCAGGCTTTTATTAAGTATCAGATTACAAGAACCCCTTTGTCGCAATGCCTCCCACAATCAAATCCTCCAGAACTGTGTTGGATTGGTCAACGGCATCATTGAGCTTGTACACCTTGAAACGAAATTTAGTATTCAGCATATCAATTTAATTCTGGAACCTTTTTCAGCAATTTTAAATCAGTTAGGTCCGAGAAGGAATGGGCTGGACTTAAATCACCCTGCACGAGATTCTTGAGTTTGTTTATCGTGGTTTCATCAACGGAGGCGTCGTCAGCGCTTGGAACCAATACAAATATGGAATTAGAGTTATCAGAAAGTCCAAAGAGTTTCATTGATTCAGCAATCTGCATGTAGTTGTTGGTAATAATGATTTCAGACAAGGTCACATACATTCAGAGACGGCGACAGCGAAAACAAGATTTCGGACAGAATAGTTTTTGTCTTCATATTGTTTTGTGCTTGATTCATGTAAGCACGACTACAGGCCGTTTGGAGTTGAAAACTGCTCAAAACCTGGACCATCCAAGGTTAACCACGAGCGCTTCTACTGCAAGCAGGGCAGGCAAGCAGGTCACTTACTAAAGCAGGGTTCACCATAACACATTGTGGAAGTTCAGGATCTCCGGCGATAACTTTTGCTTTCAGCTCTTTTGCATTTGAGACGTTTTGGAAGAGTAATGCATAGAAAACTGAAGGGTGCCCGTTCTTTGCTTCCGCCGGCGTTTCGGTTGAAGCCGCATTAGGGTCATATGGATTGAAGAGCGATGGGACAGGGATCTGTGTGATGTTCTCCATTTGTTTTTTACGAAAGAGTTTATTATAATCCTTCAGAATACTTATCATTGCTTTAGATGTATTGGGACAACCATTTGAATCCTATATCCGTCAGACGTTAGTGCATAATGTCACATAATGATGAATTCACGCACCATCTCCGTAACCCTGCTTCATCACCACACTGCACATGTAAACTTCAATTGGACGGATGTCCTTGAGAGGAACCTTTCCTTTTCCGGTTGTTTGGTAGAGACCGAGAGCATGACGAAGGTCCTCCTCTGAGACGGCACCTGGAGCATCGATTTTGTTTCCAAGAATCAAGAATGGAACACGGTTAAGCTCCTCAATGTTAAGGAGAGCCTAATTAGAAGGATATGGGTCAGACGTGATGACGAGATGACACATGACATACATCCAACTCAGTCTTGCACTCATTGAAACGTTCGTGATCAGCACAGTCGACCAAATAAACGATTCCATCAACTTCTGGGAAATATTCTCTCCAAAGACGACGTGCTGAAGGCTATACTTAGCTTTATATTCAACAGTTGAGAGGCTTACCCTGCTGGTGACCACCCAAATCATAGGTGGTGAACTTAACTTGACCAATGGCAAGCTCCTCGGAAGCTAGAAACAAGGTATAAGCCATAGAAGGGCATAGCTTGTCCACGGTTGATTGAACTCACTTGGGTGCAAGGTTGGTTGGGCAAGGTTGAGTCTGTCAGTCTTCAGCATGTGCAACAGAGTGGTTTTTCCGGCATTGTCCAAACCGAGGAAGAGGATTTTGGCATTCTTGTTGGCGAGACCTTTGATGCAACTTGTCAGTCAATTTACCCAAGAAGGTGACGGGGACTTGGATTTAATGCCACGAGGCATTGGACAATAGCACCACCTCCACCCAGCTCCAACTCCATCTCCACTGTCAAGGTAGCCATAGCAATTGGATCCATGTGTAATGGTAGGTGGGATATTTACCCAATGAGGTGAGGACGTCCCAAATCCAGTTGAACAAGAACATGTCTGATTGCAAACAAAGATTTTCTCTTTTCTTTCTCGTTCTATCGGCTACTTGAGAGAATGAAGTTGTCAAACATCACTGAGGTGTCAAGACGAGGCCGCCAATTGCTGCATTCTTCCTCAAAATCCTTATCGACTAGGGCATTGGCTGGAGGTTTGTTCTGCACCCTTCTTGCACATGTTAACAACGCCACATCCAGATATCCAACTTGGATCTGTCTACCATGGTTTTCAGGTTACAAAGGTATATATCAAAAGCTTTGGTATGCGTCAGGGACTCATGAAACTTTTCGACTCGTCCAGATCAAGGATGTTCCAGACTTTGACTTGACAGCAATCCAACTCAAACACGAAGTTACAGGAGCAGATTACTTGCATATTGCCAAAAATGACACCAACAATGTTTTCACGTAAGACCGGACCATAGTTCGTTTCAGAGCTGACGTCACAATAATTTGAAATTCCCAGTGTTGGATTCCAAACCACACCACTCGATTCAACTGGTGTACCACACATTCTCGAACACACTACCTTATGTGGGAGTGAAAAGTATCCCGTTCGCGATCCATTCTTCAAAATGCTCAATCGATCAATGTCAACATTCATGAACGCGTTGACTGGCTCGGATTTGACAATGTATCCATTCTCTACAGAAAACCCAACTGATTTCAACAACTTGTTTTCCGTGTATATGGATGCTGTCTTCCACCCGTTGCTGAGGAAGCTGGATTTCAAGCAGGAAGGGTGGAGACTTGAGCATGAGATTCCATCCGACACTTCCACACCAATCATATTTAAAGGAGTAGTCTACAATGAAATGAAAGGAGTCTTTGTGAGTGCCTTGCATTCAAGTATTCATGTTGAACAATTCATTCTTTGCAGTCGGACGTCAACAATATTTATTTAACGCGTCTCCAGCAAGCAATGTACCCGGGAACTACATACGGGAACGTTAGTGGAGGAGACCCTGTGAATATCACGGATTTGACTTACGAGCAACTTGTTGCATTCCACCGTAAATTTTATCACCCAAGCAACGCGAAATTTGTGACCTATGGTATGAAATCTTTGCATCTCATTTCGAAACACTTATATATTTTTCAGGAAACTTCCCACTTCTTGAGCGACTTGCTGCAGTGGACAAGATTATCACTCCGTTTGGCAGAATTCAAACTGAACCCATCAAAGACGTTGTGCCTTTTTCTACTCCACGTAGAGTATCTGCTTCTTGTTCACCAGATGCTAGTACGTTTATTACGCCCTATGTTGTCATTCCTGACCATAATCGATTTAGTGGGAAATCCCGAGAAGCAGTGCAAACTAAGTATTTCCTACCTCACCAACGACGGAACGGTAAAAATAAACTACAAACCTTGACACTTATTCACCTTCATCTCTAGGATCCATTTGAAACGTTTGCAGTACGAATGTTGGCGACGCTGTTAACAGACGGTCCATCGTCCCCAATGTACCGCGCCTTAATAGAATCAAACATTGGAAGCGACTATGCTGCATCGACAGGATACGACCGTACAGCCAAAATGACCAATTTCTCTGTCGGATTGCAAGGAATCTCGAAGAACGACTTTAGCCTTGTCGAAGAAAAGATTAAGCAGGTGTTTTTACAAGTGATTCAAGATGGGTTTGAGCCATCTCGCGTGGAGAGCGCGATTCACCAGTTGGAGCTTGGAATCAGACATGTGAGGGTTCATGACTTTTTCAGTACACGCCTTACTTAAAGATTGAAAAATAAGCGTCGTGGAAACTTTGGAATGGGTTTGGCTCAGAATGCCATCCAGAATTGGGTGCATGGAGGAGAACCAATCGATGCATTGGATGTGACCAAGGTATGTGGACATCGACAGCTTGGTTTGTGAGTCTCACACACGCTCTATAGTTCATTGCTCGTCTCAGAAATGAGCTGAACACTCCTGGATTCTTTGAAGACCGAATCAAAAAGTACTTTTTGGAGAACCAGCATCAAGTGATTTTCACTATGGAGCCAACACCTACTTTTGCGGCGGAGGTTCAAAATGAAGAAACTCAGCGTCTTCAAAACAAGATCGCGGCGTTGTCTGAGGCTGATAAAAAGGAGATTGTTGAGGATGGAGCCAAACTGGTCACGATGCAAGAGACTAAAGAAGATCCATCCTGTCTTCCCACTTTGACTCTTGCAGATGTTCCCGTAAAAGGAAAAGTCTACCCTGTTTCTGTCCTTGAAACTGAAAATGGAATTCCATTGCATTATCGCAAGACTGCAACAAATGGAATCTCGTATGTGACTTTAACAAAGTCTTTGGAAGGGTTGAATCCAGACCTTGTCAAGTACATGCCACTTTATTCCAGTGTATGTTGTGCTATTTTCGCATCTTCTCCCTGTATCTTATGCAAACAAAATTGCAGGCCCTCACATCCCTAGGAACAAACGAAACTCCCTCCGTTCCAAAGTTAGACGACAAAATCCGTCTCAACACCTCAGGAATCTCTGCCTCCCCATCCCTCCGTCCAACTCCAACAAACACAACATCATCCCTCCACTCCACAATCAGTTTCGGAACCTCCTTCCTCGACACAAAAGCCGCTCAAGCTTACCCTCTCTTCTCCGAGGTGATCCAAGGCCCAACGACAACCTTCTCCGATGAGACGCGTGAACGCTTGAGAACCGTGATTGCTGGTATGGCCGCGAACGGAATGGACAGTCTTGCAGGAAGCGGGCATCGATACGCTGTTGGTCTCTGTTCCGCGGACTTGACACCCGCTGCACGCGGGAAACAGGCGTGGAGCGGGTTGGATTCTGTGGTGTTTTTGAATAAGTTGCATGAGAAGGGCGACGCCGGTGTTGAAGAGTGTTTTGGAAAGATTGGAGAGATTAGTCGGTTTATTGTTGGGAGTCCGGATGTGAAGGGGATGGTTGTTGCTGGGGAGGCTGTTTTGGATGTGAATCGGGAGAGTTTCGGGAAATTGACGAGAGGGTTGGGGTGGAACCAGAAGGCTTCTGATTCGAATTCTATTACAAAGGTACTACATGATGCTTGCGTGTACTTGTTGCTAATGGTTTGCGGAAGGACTTTGTTCGAATGTACAAGAACACGTTCGTTCCATTGCCTTTCACCGTAAACTACGCCGGGCGTGCCTACCTTGGAGTTCCATACACTCACCAAGATTCTCCAGCCTTGCAGGTTTGACAATTATTATCGAATTAAGGGCAACCTAACAGCTGGTTCTCAGATTCTCGGCGAACTTATGACGAGCCACTTCTTGCATCGCGAAGTTCGTGAAAAGGGAGGTGCTTATGGTGGATTCAGTGGTTACAATGCGTTTGATGGTCTGTTCAGTATGGCATCATACCGTGACCCTCCTGGAGCCGGAAAAAGAACTGTGGACGCTTTTAACCGTGCTGCAAAGTGGGGAGCTGAAATCACAAAGCATTTGGGTGAAAGGGTACGTTGTGGTTGCTGTTGTCATCTTTATTTTTACCCAACTCTATTAATAGGAGTTGAACGAAGCCAAGTTATCGATTCTGTCTGGTTTAGATACACCAATCAGTGCATCGCAGGAAGGAATGACTCTTTATGCTACTGGATTAACTGATGAGATTCGTCAAGCGTGAGTTATGACTTTTGTTGTGATGTCATCTCAAGCTCGCGTTTTTAGACGAAGAGAATTGATTCTTGGAGCGTCTTTGGACAAGGTACAGCAAGTTGCTCAAGAATATATTGCGTCACAGTCATTTTCGCAAGCTGTGTTGGGACCTGCGTCGGAGGGATTGGAGGCGGAAGGGTGGACAGTATTGGATATGCAAAAGTAAGGAGAATAAAAACAGTAATAGTGTGCTTTCGTGTCTACTTCTATTTGCAAGGTTCAATCAGTCCGGAACAAGGATGGGATGGGATGCCTTCGCATTTTGCTGTCTTGCCGCCCAGGTTTGAAACTCTCCATCAAATGACACCAACCTCATTCCTCCTAGCCACTCTTGCCGTGTTCTCTGTCCAAGCGCAAAAGTCGTGGTCGATTGACATTGGATCTGGAGCCAAAGGAACAGGAGTCTCTGTGAGGACGTTGACGATTGCACAAGGCGACACGGTTCAATGGAACAATGTTGGACGTGCGTTCTTCCTTCCGCCACCTTCTATTGTGTTCTGTTCTACAAGTACTGATTCTCGGTGTTTAGTTGCGCCAAAGCAGGTGCAGCAAGAATCGGGGCCGGGCGTGTGTCAGCCGTGGAAACAGGGCTCGTTTGGGCAGTCGTCGCTGTTTCCTGGCTCAACTTACTCTTTCACTTTCTCAAATCCATCGACTTACTACTTTTATATTGATGTGAGTAGTCATGCGGATGCTGCTTAAGATGCCAACCCCTTGCTGTCCCTTTCTATTCATATGAACCTAACTCTCCCATCTTCTTTCACAACAGTCCGTACTGAGTGATTGTACTCAAGGAGCCGAGGGAGTAATCAACGTTCAGGTTCCAGCTCCAACAAATGCAGCCCCATCACCAACTGTCGCTGCTGCGAGTACCACAGTGACAGGGAACAGCAATGGAAACAACAATGGAAACAATACTAGTAACGGTGGAAACTCGAATGGAAACAGCACAAACGCAAAGCCATCAGGAAATGCACCAATCGTGTCAACTGTTGCTGCTCCAGTCACTACAGGAAATAGCAACAACAACAATAACAACAACAACAATCCATACCCTAATGGAAGCCCCGTTCCAAAGGTTCCATTGAGTGGATCGCAAGTACTCGCTGGATCAAGTACCTTGTTGAAGGGACTAGCTATTGCTGCATATTTCCTTTGATTCTTATTCATTCATGACATTAAAGCCCCATAATTTCTCCATAATTTCAATCTCTTTTTGGCAAGGGAAAGACAGAACCCACGAGGACACAGATTTCTTCCGTGTCCCAAAACCTGTGCTCCACACCCAACCCAACACACAAACACACTTTGAATGCAAGGCAGCGCCACCGCAACCGACACAGACGATGCATCGTACTTCTCGTTCGCGGCACCGTCGAATGCGCGAGTGCCTCTGAGTTCTGCGCCGGCCTTTGCGGCATCGCTGTCGCAGCTGACATCGCTCTACAACGCCGCCGTCGGTCCGTCGCCGCCGCCGCTTAGTCACACGCTTAGTCACACACCATCCCACACTCAGCCACAGACCCAGCCGCAGACGCAGACGCAGCAACCGCTCTCACTCAAACGATCCCGGGACTCGAACACAACCACCGATTCAGACGAAGCCGCTGACTTTGGAAAGCGGCGATCGGCCTCGTCTGCGAACCTTGGTCTTGCATCGTCGATGGCGTTGTCGCCGGCGGAACAGTTGGCTGCGGAGGCCCTTGGTGCTCTGGCTTCAGCTTCAGGTGAGTGCGTGAGGGGGGCCCATGTGCCCAGTGCTTGTCTGACCCCAAACGGATCTTATCCCAATTAGCTTCATCTACGATTCCTTCGCAACAAGCCTCTCAATCGATTCAACAGCAGAATCAGTCTTACTCGAATCACTTTTTGGAGAGAGTCTCGGCCCTCCCCTTTATTCACTCAAGTTTCTCCGCAGTCTCATCTGCCTACGAAGCAACAAAGAATGTATCATCTGCCATCAAGGTACATATTCCTGATCACATTATCTTCAGATTCTGACTATTTTGACAGTATTCTGCCGAGACAATCGAAAGTAACACGAAAGCTGTCTTCAACACCCTGGAACCTGCCTTAGCCCCTCTTGATCGCTTCGCATGTGAACAACTAGATAAGGTAAATTGCCTGTTTGTTTCATCAACGACTACACCGCAATCTCTGTTCCCAAACTCATGTGAAACCCTAATTCGTACTAAAAAATGATCCAGCTCGAGCGCAACTTTCCGGGTGTCATTGGAAACGCTACTCCTACCCCAACTCCTGCTTCCTTAGCGGTCGTGAACTCTTCCTCTGCAGATCCTATGGATGATGCGCGATCAGACACTTCCAACCCAACAACTGGATCATACAGTGTTGGCACTTCTGGGGATGATCGCACAAATTCTCAAACAGATGGTTCAATCAGAAGTGGATACCAAGGAGACAGTGCATCCGCCTTCTACGACTCCCGACAACACTTTGATGAATCAAAATCTGAGGCTGTGGATCCTTCTCACCCACAACCTCTTTTCCAACAAAACCCTTCCTTACACCAAACTTCTGCTGCCGCGGATTTCTATCTTCCTTTCCGACGACACCGTTCAGACAGTGTGGCATCAAGTATTTCTTCAACAAGCTCTCTCTCCACAATGGGCTATGAGTCTGTTGGTTCTGCTCCAAACCAAGACTATTTTTCAGCACAGCAACAGGCGAACGGAGATGCCGCGGCAGTCGGAGAGGAGGGAAATGTTTCAACGGCACCTAAAATTGATCGTAAACCTCGAGGTGTGTGGGGGTCTATGGTGCAAGGTGTTCAAGCGCAAGTTGGTGCTATGGTCATCAGTGAAGATGCTGTAAGGGCATTGAAATGGTGTCACAAGCTTCTTCAGGTTTGTTTTATCAGGGTTTTCTTACGTACTCTAAACAATCACAAACCAACAGGAAGCTGCGAAAAACATTGAGAACCAAGTTGAAATTCTTCGACGATATCTTGCCAATTATCTCGCCAACTTCCGTCTCCAGTCACTGACAGCAGCCGCAGCAAACGATGACCCAACAACACCTCGCATCACCCCAGAACCACACAATTCCGCTGACTTGAACACGGCTATCTCAAGTGTAACAGCGGAAGTAGTACGAACACTGAAAGTAGTGGTTGAAATGCTCGTGAAGCACGCCTCCTCCCGTCTCCCACCTCCAGCCCGTCGCCGAGTCCGTGAATTCATTCTTCGCCTTCCCTCCCGATGGACCTCCCTTGCAAACGACCTAAATACCCCTGGACTTAGCACACCCCCAAATGCTCCCACACAACCAACCTCTACAACAGATGCTTCCCCATCAGCAGCTTCTGCCCAACAACCCACATCCATTGAATCCCAACAACAACAACAACAACATCAGCCCCATGACCCACGCCCAGACTCTCCACTCCCAACAGAAGCCCAACGTGTCCTCACACTGGCCGCCGAATCCTCCGCCATGCTCAAGAACGTCATGAACGTGTTTTCACAAACCGTTATTGGCGCTGAGATGGTGTTGGGACGAACAGTGGACGATGATATTTCGTTGCCGAGTATGGAGGGACTTCGTATTGGTGGAAGTGGGGTTACGTCTCCTGTTGGGGATGGAACTATGCCACTTCCACCTCGACTGCCTTCTGAGGTACAAATGCAAGGGTTGAAGACGGAGAATGGAGGTGTTCAAATGGATTTGGATTTGGACTGATTATTGTTTTTGTTTTTGTTTTCTTATTGATTTTTCCTGTGATTTTGCCCCCCACTTTTTTCTGTTGCTGTGTAAATGCCTTTTAAAGTATTCAATTTTTGTTTCCTTTCTATTGTTTAAGTGCTGTCTTTTCGTTGTTTTTTTGAATAATAGTAGTAGCTATTTTTGAATCAAACGTTTATGTACCAAAATGGAAAAGACACGAAAATTAAACACCAGAAATGCACATGCACATTTTTACTTCTTGTCGATGCTCAACACTTGGTAAATCATGACCTACGATGGAAGCCGATTAAGTCAAAAATGAAACTTGAAATGAACGAAAAACAACAAACCTCCTTCTTTTTCCCCTTGAACATTCTAGGTCCAAATGGCTCCACCCGCACCCACTGCTTCACACGTTCATAAGTCGACTCAGAAATCAAAACCTGGTCGTTTGTTGCCATATCCGAGATACGTGACGACGTGTTGACTGTATCTCCAATACAAGTGTATTCCAGTCGTTGTGCACTTCCAATGAACCCGGCCAGCAGGTTTCCTTTTGTTTGGAATATCAGATGTTTGTAAAAAAATCAACACTGTCATTGGTTTTTTCCTTACCAGTGTTCACACCAACCCCAATACGAATCGGTTTCTTTCCCTGTCGTTCACGAATCTCGTTCATGTCTCGAATAGTTTCCAGCCATTCCATGGCTGTTGCGACACTTCGGTATTCTGAATCGACTTCTTCATCGAGAGTTCCAAAGACAGCCATCAGTGCGTCTCCAATGTATTTGTCCACAACGCCTTCGTATTTGAATACGACGCGGACCAGCTGGGATTGTGAGAAAAACAACGGTAAGCGACAACTATAAAGGAGGAAATTGGGGGAAACAAACTCAACTCGTTCAAAATAGTCATTCAAGATATTCACAACCTCCGCGGGCCCAATACTCTCGCTCAAATTCGTAAACCCACGAATATCCACAAACATAACCGTCCCCACCATCTCCCTCCCGCTCCGCTGGATGATATTCCCGCGCTCCGCCATCTTGTCGACAACATGGGGAGGCAAGAACCGCGACAGCTGTTCAGTGATACGCGCTTTGGTTTCAACTTCGCGCATGAGAATCATGTTTTCAATCGCCATGGCTGTTTGGTTTGAGATTGCTTTTACGAGGGAGAGGTCCTTTTTGGAGAAGGAGCTGTTGAGGCGGTCGCGGGAGTCAAGGTGGAGGATTCCGTGGACCTTTTGGATTTTTAGAGTTAGTTTTGTGTTTGTGTTGTTTTTGGGCGGGAATTATTCGTTTTTTTTACCTGAGCGTGTGCAATGAGAGGAACACAAATGACACTTCGGATTTGTCCATGTTTTACACTGGCTGCCATTCCGAGTTGTGGGTCTTCGGTTGCGTCTCTTGAAATGACGGATATCCTTGTATCAAAGACACGACGCAGAATCGTACTACTCAAGAGAATCTCTTTGCCTTCGCTTGCACTGCCTTCACGAAGCTTGACGTAGTGCGTGACAAGGTTTCCCGTCGTTTCATCAACAAGAAGCACAACGCCACGATCCACAGGCAAGATTTCAAACATCAAATCAAGCGATTTCGCAAGCAAAGGCGTAATGTCATTTGTAAGTGAGATTTTCGATAGTTCATAGGCTAATCGCAATTTTTCGTAGTCTTCTTTGAGTGTAGAAGAGTCCTTGACTTCGCCAAGCGGCCTGAAATCGATATCTTCATCTTCAATTTCTGCACTGATTGTCACAGTTTCCTCGTACTTGGATTCACTGGGCAGAATCGTAACGAGTTTGACTTTTTCCTCGTCCTCTTTTGTGAGGTACATGGACTGGTGACGGGAAGCGCGATTAAGAGAATTTGATATCGAGTCATTCCATGAGCTCATTGCTGGAGTGGGTACACCGGTTGGATGCTCGTCGACAAAGGTGAGCAGAATGACACCGATAGAGACTTTGTCGCCATCGTGAAGACGGTGCAATGTATCGGGAATGATGTTGATGCTGTTCACACGAACTCCATTGGAAGAGTTCTTGTCTTTGATGTAGTATGCAGTCTTTTCACTATTTAAAGAATACAGTTTTTGTGTATGAGGAGAGAGAATTAGTTGGTGAGTGAGTGAATGTGGGAAACAATGGCCAAGGAAGGGGAGACATTACCCATCAACCATCACCCTCTTCACGATCGCGTGGTATTTCGATATTTTAGGGTCAGCGAGGACAATGTGGTTATTTGTGTTTCTTCCGATAGAAGTCTCGTCTCTGATGAGTGGGAAGTGGTTCTTTCCACCGAAACTGGTGTAGTTGAAGAACTGAGCAGGCTGGATGTCTAGTTTGTTACTGTCGCCTGAGCGAGTGACCGAGGACCTACGATTGTAGTTTACAAGATAGTTTTAATAGGGCGCAGTAAGAGAGAGCACGAGAGCACGCACCTTCGTGGGGTCATGTGTAGCACGATCTTTGACTGGTGTTTCTGAGCGGCGGACTGAGTGACCGGGGCCGGGTGTTGGTGGCTGAAGGGAGCCGTGTCGAGTTCGGAGAAGGCGCCGTTTGACGACGTGGCCGAGGGTCGTCGCGGGTTCTTGTTGTTGCTCAAGTACCCACTTCCGTTTGAATAGCCAAACTGTCCCTGGCCTTGTCCGTGGAACTGGTCGCGCGGTGTGTGGCGTCCGTGTGAGTGCGTGTCTTCGCGTGAGTGTCGTTGGTCCATTTGGTTGGTTGGTTGGTTGGTGGTGGTGGTGGTGGTGGTGGTGTCGTTTGTGGAAATGAGTTTGTCTCCACCCTTCGCCAATATCAATTGAACTAGTCAGTCGAGACACGACTCTGACAAAAGACGCCTCAAATTAAACTATCAAATACATTGCTTTAATGATGAGTTCTACTATTACTTTCCAGAACAGCAACACCCTCCTACTGATTGTTCCTCAACAACATCTACTTTGCTTGAACAGCAGCCACCACCACTAGACGCAACAGCTTCAGATCCACAACTGCATCCACATCCACATCCAAACCCAGACCCACTTTCATACTCCTCTTCGTCGTATTCCATATCCATCTCTTCTCCCCCAACACTACTACTCCCACTACCGGCTTGCTTTAATCCCAGCAACGCAGTCACCATAAATGAATCATCGTCAGCATTCGTCAAATTTGCTATGGTGGGTGCAATCACTTGGCGTGCTACTGTTGTTGGCTCCACAGGCCTTTCTCCTCCTCCGTCTCCTCCGCAACATGATTTCTTGGGAGTTGGTTGAATGTATTGACTATGAATAGTAGGATATTGAGCTGATGGCTGCATGTACCCATGTGGTATTGAAGGCTGCTGTTGAATAGAAGAAAAGGAAGGCAGTGAAATGCCATTTGAAGATAGTGGAACCGTTGGGGGGAGGGTATATACTGGTAAAGGAGCTATTGTGGAAGCAGGTGGCGCAGGTAGAATTTTGATTGGTGTTGCCCCATTATTTGAAGGCGCAGGGCTCACTTTCGTTGGTTTGACTTTACTCTTTTTGAGACTGAGGTCTCCACAGATGCAGGAACCACCGAATGCACATTGACATGGGTTATCTTTTATAGGGACAAAAAGTTAGCCTCGATTGTTTCCTTAAGAAAATCGGAAAGATGCTTACTGATAATGACTGAAGCTTCATCGGGTGGAGGTAATGATACTTGGAGAGAATCAAACAATATACTTAATGCATCCATGGATACTGCTGCCTTTTTCGATGCGGACTCAGGGGGTGGTGATGAATCAAGCGTTGATATGGAGGGAGAAGAAACAGGAGAGACTGCAGAATCGGCCTGAGTAACGACGCCCACTTTCTCAGCATAAATGGCCGTAGTTTTGGGAGCTTTTCCTGGCTGAACAATGGACAAGGATGACATTCGAACCGATTCCAACGCCTTTTGCAATGCGGCATGATCCGTGCAGGTAAAGTTGAGAGTAACAAGCTGACCCTTTTCCGTAGGATTCGGTGAAGCTGTGTAGAAACGAGCTATTTTTGCCACCAACAATATCATGATTAGTTGTGATTTGATATTAGTAAACACGTACCTTCGATGATGCGCTTTGTTGCCGCAAGCACCTGCAAGCCACACATGCACTTGTGATGCGAATGGCCTGAGCGGGCGGGTTTCTTTGCTGGAACTGGCGCGGCGGAGTCATTCGATTGTGTGGCCTCAGAGGCGCCCACGGAGCCCGATCGCCGGATTCGACAGTGAGAACACTGAGAGACCGGCCTAACAAACGAAAGAAAGAAAGAAAGAAAGGGATAGGGTTAGGGTTAACTCAGGTGGAACGAAAGGGGCAACGCACCGGCCTTTGCCCTTGACTTCAACCAACTTGCGTGTCCAGTGCGCACACGAGTTGCTTCGGTGGCCCTTGAGACAGGCCTCGCATGTGAAGTTGGTCGTGCCGAGTCCGGGCAGCGGCGTCTCAGTGATCCAGACAAGCATAACGGTGTTGAAGTTGGTGTTTCGGGTTGCGAAAATCTCTCATTCTCTACTAACCAATACATGATGGAGGACACAACTGGCCAATCTGCTTTGATCTCAAGCAGCACTCCGATTTTATCGAATATGCAAGATAATACTTCGGCTGAGGAAACGATCGCTTTGCTAGAAAAGAGAATATCCGATCTTGAGGCTACACACAAAGTATTCTAACTTCTCTCCTACCCTCTTCTCTCACAATAACACGATACCGTAAAAAAACCAGGCTGCTCTCGAGAAAGTCTCTCGAGAAAAGGCAAATCTGTCCCAAGATCTGCTCAAAAAGAACTTGATCATTGATAAGATGAGAATCAAACTCAACCGATACGAGTTTTCTCTCAAGGAGGCCATATTATTCCTAACAAAACCTATGGACGCCTATGAAACGTGGTTGAACCAGAAAACATCGGAAAGCAACAACGTGATGGTTGTGAACGCGATCCAAGGAGCTCTGAACGCTGCAAATCAAGTATATGCTGCTGGACCGTCGTATCTTAGTGGAAGCCAGGGAAACACTTTGAATACGACTCCTCAACAATCTGGCGGAACACCAAACACGCAACCATCGCGTTCACGAAATCCATCAGCCGTTCCCGCGGCTCCTCCTCCGTCGCCAATAAAACCACACGCATCAAACTCTGCATCCTCTTTGGCTATCGTTACTGATAGCGCTTCTTTAATCCCTCAAATCGCTGCTCCACCTTCCCCCACAGTCCCAAAAATCGGCGGTGCGACAAATTTGGAGATTCACTGCATGGAATGTATGAGACTTTCCCTCAACTACCTCAAAAACGCGCAGGCGTCCATAAATTCCATGGAAAAGGATGATGTCGTTCTCACCCAGATCCCAGCTGCAGCGACACCACTCTTGAGCGACCCTCTTCAGTTGCTCAATATCAAGCCTTTAGATGAAGCGTTGGAGAAGTTGAAGAATAGTTTGGACTCGAATGGTAGCACACCGCCAGTTAAAAATGGATTAAGCCCTGAGAACCTCTTGCCGGTTGCATCGACTTCAGGTCACTCCCGAACTTCCACGAATCAGGCAAATCAGCCACAAAACGTGTCTAGTGCAGTTGCAAAGTCGCGAGCTTTGGCTTACGCTCGTATCAACAGCCCAGAACGTCGCCAAAGCAACCAAATTACAAACTCGGCGCTGTTTCGTGCTGCAACTATCATAAGCCCCATTGATGACGGGAATGCAGACGATGGAGACATAAGTTCAAAGAAAGCTGGTGGAAGCAACAATGTCTCACCAAACGTATCAACCACCATACCTCCAGTCACAAACCCATCCCCACAACAAACCACATTACCTGCTGGTCAAAAGTGTCACAAATGTCGAGAGTATATGCTTCAGCTTGATCAGTACAAGGACACAATGGATACACTTCGAGGTGATATCCGAACACTTGCGAATCAACTTGAAGAAGAACGCGCGATCCGCGACAGAAACCAACTTGCAAAAGATATTCTAGACCAAGAGCTCGAGGAACTTACGTCGCAACTGTTCGATCAGGCCAACAAGATGGTCATTGATGAGGCGAGAATGAGAGATGAGCTGGAGAACTCAAATCGGGACTTGAAGGGAGAGCTTAAGGAACTTGTGAGGAGATGTGAAGTCAGGGAGGAGGAGTTGAAGGAGCTGAACCGGAACTTAAGAGCCTTGGAGGCTGCTAAGTTACGATCATCAGTCCTGTCTATAAATCACGACCGTGATAGATCACTACCTGGCTCTATTACAAACCTTTCGTCTCCAACGTCAGGCTCAGCCTCATCCCCAACCAATAACCTATTCCCTAAGCCAAACACTTCCCCACACTCCCTCTACGCCTCAACCCCCTCTTCCCCCCAAAATCGTCGACAATCCCCATCGACGGACTGCTACTCACAGAATTTCAAGACCACATTCGAGCAACCCTCTCCACAATTGCATCCCCCACAAACCCCTCCCCATCTCCCCTCTCCGTCGCCCTCGAAACCCTCTTCATGAAACGCGCCCTCCTCGAAGACGTCGAGCCCTGCCTCTTCCAAAACTACCCCATCCACACCCTCGGCCCCGGTGGAACCCTCGTCTCCACAAAACTCCCCAAAACAATCACACTCTCAAACGGACTCACACAGCACAAAAAACGGATCCTCGATAGCCTAATCAAAGGCCTTGTGGAAGTATATTGCATATCCGAGCACCCGTCGACACAAGAACCGCCGGCGCCGCCGTCGCCGACGCAGTCTCAGGGACAGGTTCACGCAAACAGGGCGAAATGCGCAGCGTGTTTGAATCAGAGGGATTGTGATGCAAAGATCCGGTTGACGGATAAGTTCCCCGCGGATTCGTTTCCGGTTTGTTTGTTTTGTCGGGATAAGGTTGTTGCTGTGATTGATTTTTACGCGTATATGGCGCATTTGCGGCAAGGTGTAATTGGGCCTGGGAAGCAGGGTGTTACGATGTTGGGGATGTTGCGGCACGCGTTGTGGTTGAAGCGGAGAATGGGTGCGGCGAGGATTGGGAATTGTGCGTTGTTTGACGAAGGGGTGATGGTGAGTGCTGATCGGGCTGCTGGTGTAGGCGAATGGGAAAAGATTGCCACCATTATTCATTAGAGTTTCTTGTTGGTTTTGTTTCCAGTAAAGTAGGAGAAATGAAAACTATATCACAAACACTTTATTCCCAAATCTTATCTAACAATAATTGACACTGTGCACTTGTTGTGCTGGTGATACGCACCACTTACTCCTTTGGTTCATACGACGTAACGACGGTGGTCTTGCTGGACTTGTTGACAACATCAGCACCACGCGTGACTGTAGTGGTTTCAGAAGTAGTCTTGGTAATCTTTTTGAACACACGACCCTGAGATGTAACTGGAGCAGCCTTTGGCTTCGCGTCAGCAGTCTCATTATTGGCAGCGGCAGCAGCCAAAGCTGCCAAATGAGCACGACGAGCTGGAGGTGGAGCGATTCCAAGAGCTTGACGACGGGAAGAAGAGTTAGGGTCCAAGTATGGACGCTCTCCAAGCGAAGTAGCGCGTTCGCCGACACGTTGGTACAAGTCAGCATCAAAATCAGTTGTAGCAGAGTGGTAAGCGGACCGGTTGTCCCACACAGCAACGTCATGAAGATTCCAGCTGAAACGAACGTGAATGTCGTGGTTCTGGACAGTCAAGTCGTGAATGTGCTTAAGAACAAGGTCTGACTCGTCCTTAGACAACTCGTTAATACGCTTAGTGAAACCGCTTGGGTGATTCACAAAGACGCTCTTCCATCCAGTGACTGGGTTGGTGCGGACAACTGGGTGAACGGCGGACAAGTCGGTTCCAACATCCTCTGGAGCTCCACGAGGTCCTGGGTGAATTTTAAGGAGACCTGCCTTTCCAAGGTTGAGGAATCCTGTGCCTTGGTGAGTGGCAGTAAGTCCCTCGAGGAATTCCTGGTAAGCTGGGGAGAGACGGTCATAAATCTCGTAAGAACTGGCCCAGAGAGTGTCACCACCCTCTGGTGGAACGGATCGAAGACGCAATGCGGCGTAGTCAGATGGAACTGGCTCAAAGGTGATGCTAGAATGAAACTTTAGCTTCTTTTGATTGTCCTACAAGAATACTCACTCAGAGTGCCAACCACGAGACTGGAACTCAGATCCACCCTCACCATACGCATTACGGAACTTCTTTCCACGTTCAGAAGAAATGTCGTGGGCCTCGTCTTCTTCAGTTGGGTGAATGTGGAGTCCAGATGTCTTTGGCTTTCCTGCGGCTTTGCCAAGACGATCAACAAACTCCTTCTGTTCTTCAAAGGTAATGTCTTGGTTACGCAAGAAGACAACGTTGCGCTCAGAAGTAAGGACGGCGAAGTCAAGGATAAGTTCCTCTGAGTTTGGAGCTTTGAGAATATCACGAATTTGGATGCTTGGCAGGTAAACACGTCAGTAACAAGCTTGTTGTAAGTAATACCACTCACCCTTCAGCAAATTCAGTTCCAATGTGGGGCTCAACCTTGAAGTTTGGGTAAAGGGCATCGAGAGAGAAGTTTCTCTTGAGCGGCTGGATCTTAAGTGCTTGCTTCTTGGCGTAGGTAGTCATTTTAGGAGTTTCGTTGGATGTTTTGTGATGTCTACTCGTGTGCAAGTCGTTGTGGCTTTTAAGGTGAAGCGCTCAAATGGCACAATCGGCACGGCTCATGGACAACAACACTGTTACAAGTGGCAAACAAATATTCAAAACAAAAAGCTGTGACCAAGATCTTGCCAAGCAATTGCGTTACTTGCCGAATGCTGCAATCGGCACGGGGAAAAAATGCATCAAAAAACTGTTTCCAAGGATTCTTCATCGTTGATGTCCCACACAGACTGTTGGGCTCTCATTCATAACATTTCGACACCTTTGCGTAAGTTCTTGCTCTTAAAACGCTAAACCTGCAATTGTGTACAGGTGTAATTGCTCTGGTGGTTGCAATGATCTTCCAATCGACTTTCTGTTACAACCACATTTTCAGCGATGCCCTGTCGCTTCCCCCATCTTATCTTTCGATATGAGATCTAGTGTTGACACTGTCGTCCTGATTTGAACCATTCAGTAGGTATTGCATCATTATCAAAAACATAAACGGGTTCCTTCATTCTTATTGTACGAGTCAGGGAATTTTGTATACATAGATCGTTTTAATTTCTTTCCTTTATTATTGAGAGACAGTATAATAAGTTTGTGATTACTAATTGCGCCATTTTCGACTTTTGCACGTGCAATAGTTATCTTGCTTGTTAACATAGCGACGCTATCGCACGTGCAAAGAGCTTCGCTGAAGTGTTTGTTTGTCCAAATAATCAGAAACTGAACGAACCTGTCACAGGCCAACATCGGTAAAGTCCTCACGAATTGACAGTACAGAGACTCTCAAGCCCCTTGTCTACAGGTGCCTCTGCTTGCCGCCAGAAAATTTTGAATGATGCAATTTCCCGTGCGAATTTCAACAACCAATTTTCAAAAAATTGGGTCATGACAAGCCCTCATAATCCTGACGCAATATCCTTGCCCTCTACGCACGTGCAATTGGCGAATCCTTTGGTATTTAAGGCAGCGAATTCCGTCAAGTCATCAAGCATCAATTCAAGTTACCCTAAAAAAACAAGAAATGTCCAAAGTTATCCTCTCCAACGAAAAGGAAGAAGTAGCCGTTCACCCTGAGGACGCCTTTGACCCAACTCGTGTTGAAGGATATGACCCAACCTTGGAATACACTGAAGAAGAAGAAGCAAGAGTTCGCCGCCTCATTGATGTAAGCACTTGAAATTTCTTCAGATGAAATGTAAATGTATTCGGCTGTCTCATCTAAAATTACCTCACCTCCAGATTCGCTTTATGCCATGGATCCTTTTTTCCACGTTCATTCTCAACATGGACCGTACAAACATTTCCAACGCCGTCTCTGGCGGTCTCCCAAAACACCTCGGGTTCGGATACAGCACTTACAACAACGGAACTTCTCTCTACTCGGTTCTCTTTGCAATCGCCGCCTTCTTTGGCTCTATTCTTGCGAAGCGATACGGACCACACCGTGTAATCCCTGCTATGGTTCTTTCTTGGGGTCTTGTCACGCTTGGTCACGCGTTTGTGAGGAATGAGGCGGAATATTATGTTATTCGTGCGTTGATTGCAATTACTGAGGGAGGTGTTATTCCAGCCACACTTGTCTATCTTGGTTCTTGGTACAGAAAGAACGAGCTTGCTACACGTCTTTCTTGGTTCTGGGGTGTTCAGTCTCTTGCGTCTGCTGTTTCTGGACTTATGGCTTCTGGTTTGCTACAGATGGAGGGTATTGCCGGCCTTAACGGATGGCGTTGGTTGTTCATTGTCGACGGTGTCATCACAATTGTGTCTGCTTTCTTGTTCTGGGGAGCACTTCCAAGTTCACCATTCCACACCAAAGAAGGATTCCTCAACTTTGGTGGTTGGTTGAATGAGCGCCAGTCTCACATTGGAGTTACCCGTGTCGTTCGTGATGATTTGCTGAAGTTGCAGTACAATATCAAGGTTGGATGGAAGGATGTCTGGGAGACTTTGACTGACTACAAAGTGTGGGGTCACTTGATCATTACTCTTATCGGTCTGTCTTACAACACTTCATACGGAAAATACCTCCCAATCATCATCAATTCATTCGGTTTCAACGTGTATGTCTCCAATGCCTTGACTGCTCCAAATGCCATTTTCGGATGTATCACCATGATTGCACTTGCTCGTCACTCCGACAAGACTGGTATTCGTGGTTGGTACGGAGTATTTGCTAACTGCTGGGTTTTGATTGGATTCGCTCTTCTCGAGTTCTTACCAGACAACTCACCAATGGGAGTTCTCTACTTTGTCACATTCCTTATTTCTGGAGCTCCTTCCGTCCACCCACTTAACATTGCCTGGATGACAGAGAACACTGCACCAATTGGAAAGCGTACTGTCGCTTCTGGTCTCATTATTGGATTTGCAAACATTTATGGAGTATATGCTGCCCAGTTCTACCAAGCAAGCGATGCACCACGTTTCCACGTTGGAAACTTCATTATTCTGGCTTTTTGTTGGTCACTATTGGACTTTGGATTAACCAACGTTTCTTGTATGTTCGTCTCAACAAGCAGCGTGCGGCAATTTGGAATGCAAAATCTGAGGATGAAAAGGCCGACTATAATGCTACCACTACGCACAAAGGCAGCGACAGACTTGACTTTGTCTTCAAACCTTAATTTTTCCAAGTTATATCTTTCTCTCATCAATTAACTAAGTTTGTAAAATTACCTTGGGTCTCTTAATAATAAATAGATCGGTTATATATACATCGCATTTATACACAATTTTCCGCCCCCACTATTCTAAATCATTCGGATTCATGTTTTCCCAAACCATCCAAGGCCCTTCTTTCCCTTCTTTTGCTTTCCTAAATCCGAGAGCTTCATAAAACTGCTGTGCAGACTTGAGACACCAGACGCCAACACTCTGAACGCCTTTGATTCGTTGGAGTTCTGAGACAACTCTTGCAGAAAATGACTAGAAGATAGGACGTGTTAGAATAGTATGAAGTTTCTAGATTCGGAAGCATAGTCATGTTGCCTTCGGAATGGGTCCATTAAATCCATCCACTTCATTACTATCTCCGGAGCAAAATACATCATATCTTAGAAACAATGCAGAATTACGGCGTAGCTCGTTCTCAAACTCAACACATATATGTTGTAAAAACAGTAAAGTACCTGATTAGAATAAATGGGATTGGTATACAGTTTTTCAATTCGTATGGCGTGTGGACTATTAACAGGACAGAGATATTCGACAAATGCAACAAGGTCTGAGGGAGAAGGCGGGTATAATCTTTTGCGACGAGCAAGTCCTTCACTTGTCGGCGCCATAGAGTCAAAACTTTGAATTCGATTGCATTCGAGGACTGGTTTGTTGACGGTGAGTGGATACGGCCCAGTCTCACAGGGACAGATGGAGTGTCGGATGTGGGAGGATGAAGGGTAGGAGGGTATGGGATAGATAAGGGAAGCGTGGATCGAGAGGATGGAGCTGAAGTAGAAGGAGGAAGAGGAATAGGTGGTTTATGTGAATTGTAAAGATGTGTACATAGATTCAAGAGTGGGATATCTGTTGTTGGATTCAATGACTTAAGACTACTTTGATGTATTGAGGATTCGCAGATGCAGATTTATATGAATTATCATCGAGACTGTACAGAGAGTCTGTATCAAAGCTGTTACGAGTTGATGATACAGCTGAAGACTCAGCCCCAGTCCGCACAGCAACCAAATCCACTGTCTCAGGATCAGGCTTACTACTATTGCTACTACTCCCAAGCAGAAACGACGGAATCCAGCTCTTTACCAAGTTCCAGGAACTCCTGCCGAGAAGCCAAGCATGTGGTCGACCCGCGCGCGCCAGGTTTCGCCAAAGTTATTTCTGAGAGCGGCGACGAGGAGAGCCGCGGCGCCGCCAACTGCAAACAGCGGCGACGCAACAAACAGAAGCGCCGGCGACAGCGACAGCGCAAGTGGCACCGCCGCCGCTGCGAGGGCCGCCGCTGCACACACTAGAATTATTGGAACAAGTCGCCGAAGAACGCTGAAGAGAAGGGATAGGGCGTAGGCTCCAACGAGGTTGCGTGTCTGCTGAATCACTTGCATTTCAACTGATAACAAATAGGGAGAAAGAAAGAAATACATTCAAAAATGGTCAAGGAAGTGAAGGACTTTGACGAATACAAGGCACTCATCAACAGTGGAAAGACGGTCGTTGGTATGTACTCCTCTTCTATTGTGATGCAATTCAACCATCTAATCGCTTTGATCCAGTTGGTGAGTCATCTTAATCATCCAAGTCTTCTTTACTCACCCGTGTTCTTTCCCTCCGTTCTTTGTCAAAGACTGGTTTGCCACTTGGTTCGTATTTGGGGTACAATGACGCTCCTTGTTGATGTTACTTCTAGGTGTGGTCCTTGCAAAGCTATCTCCCCCGTCTTTGCCAAGATGGAGAAGGACTATACAAACTTGCTCTTTGTCAAGGTAGTATCCAATCCGTTTTACAACTAGCAGGCGAAAGGATCGTGAGGGAATGAATGGGACTCAAAGAGATCAACGAAGAAGATGACGCAATTCAAGCCCAACGCGTATTCGAAATTCCCATTTGATATGGAAGGCGAAATTATTCCAATTCGACCATGCTACCTTTTGCGTTTGTTTTGCATGGGAATCGCTGGGAGACACGGTTGATACTGGAGGAGCAGGATATTATATAGTGTATTCTGTAAAGAACCTGTGTGTTACCATGAGTGAAAGTTATTAAGCGAAAAGAAGAATTCCTAACGTTGAACTGGAATCAAAATTACCAGGGAGTTACGTTGATGTAGGAGCTGGTAAAATATGACATCAAGAGAAGTCCTACTTCAAAACTATACCAGCCTATAATTTTTTGAATTCTAATCACCTTCAATATTCTTAATCAGGTTGACGTTGATATTATCCCTGAAGCCGCTGAAGAGGCAGAAATCTCGTCCATGCCAACATTCCACGTTTACAGATCGAACGAGAAGATTGATGAAATGGTTGGCGCCGTCCCTTCTGCCCTCAAGGCACTCGTCGAGAAACACAACAGTAAGGCTGTGAATGGAGATGGGGAGACGGTGAAAGCGGATGGAAAGAGAAAGGCTGCTACCGCGGAGGATGATGATGAGTGGGTTGATGAGAAAGATGACAGTAAAACTGGAGAAGTCTCGGACAAAGCAAGAATCGTTTTGTTGGAGAAGGAAGTGAAGGATTTGAAGGCACGATTGAGTGCATTGGAGGAAGCTTTTGATTCTGGAAGCAAGAGGAGACGTGTGGATTGAATGGAGATATTAATTAAATTGAACATTAATTTGAACTTGGAATGATTTCAGTGTTGGTTGCAGCCCTTACAGCAACCATCACCACCTTGGGCCAAGTAGCCGCCACTACTGGTGATGGAGCCCTGAGCAATGTGATGTAAGAAGTGGGATAGTTGCAGCCAACCAACTAAGCTGCTGACTCAGATCACTGCCGCTTCACCAAGTGCGCCGGCCATCGCAATCACAGCGCCCGCCAAACGAGACGGCGCCAGTTTGAACCTCGCAAACTTTGGCGGTGGCGCTTTCTTTACCGCAATCTCTCTTGGAACTCCGCCACAGACATTCAACGTGCTCGTGGACACTGGCTCAGACTGGCTTTGGGTTCCTGGTGTAAAATGCATGGCCAGCTGCTCAAATACGAGCTCGTTGTTCAATACCTCCGCTTCAGCTACTTTCAGTTATTTGAATGGTTCGGCGCAGCAGGGGACGCTGGCGTATGGATTGGGCTCTGTCAAGGGTGCTCCTGCCAGGGATAACCTGACTTGGGGTCCAGTTACGTTGCCAAATGTCTCTTTCTACCTCGTTGACTATGAGGACGAACCAATGAAGAGACAGAATACAGGGTTTGGCGATGGTATTCTTGGGTTGGCTTTCTTGGGTGGCAATGTGAGCGCAGATCACTCTATCGTGCAGTTGATGACCGCGAAAAACCAACTTCCGAGCGGCATCTTCTCAATTTGGCTCAATCAATCCAGCTCCTTTGATTCGGACGACAGTGTCGACAAACATGGAGGAAGAATGGTCTTTGGTGGTGCAGACCCGACTCTATACGATGGCAATTTCACTTTCATTCCAGTGATTAGTTCTCCGTTGAAAGACGCTAAGGGGTTGTGTCCGTTCCAGACTACTTTTGGGGTGTTTCGCTGGGTCCTGTTGGTGTTAAAGGTGTCGGAATTCTTACTCCACCGGCAGGAATGACTGCTATTATTGATCTGGATCACTCTCATTGTCGTTGACTCAAACAGTCTGTCTAGCATCATCCAGATGCTTGCTGGTTCCAACATGGACAAATTCAAGTATAATGCTCAGGGTTATTATAGCGTGGATTGCAAGCTTGCTGAAACGTTTCCAGACATTACGTTTGTTCTTGGAGGAAACCCTTTTACCCTTACTGTCACTGATTATGTTGGTTCTGATGGCAAGACCTGCTCAATGGGTAACCTTTTTCGATTAACTTGTATCAAAACTGACAGATATATTCGTATATATAGGAATTGGAACCTTGGCTGGTATGGACAAATGGATCATTGGCGATATTTTCCTTTACAAGTATTACTCGGTCTACGATGTCAAGCATAAACAAGTTGGCTTTGCTTTGGCGTCGAATGGGACTGTTTCAGGTCACGGATTGCCTCTCACAGATTCGATATTGGCTCAAGGTGGTGGTTCTGGCTTTGGAACTATCCCTACACCCAGCAACGTAGCAAATCGTCACAGCTGGCTGTTTCGATTTTGTTGATGTTTTTTGTTCTTTTTCTAAATTACATCTCTGTGATAATTAGACACCCAAATAAAACTGTTGATTGTAGACTTTTGATTTCAAATAGAAGTAGACGCCTTCTCGAGTATTCCAGATGACACCACAAATAATTTCGAATGGGGTTGTTGTGATTTCGAATTTTGGTTTCGCCCATAAAAACTTCGTTTCCAAACCTCTCTTCCTCCAAAAGCAAACAGCAAATCCAAACAAAACAAAATGGTTGTTGAAGTCAAGTCATTCGAAGAGTACACCAAGCTTATTAACGGCGACAAGGTTGTCGTTGTTGACTGGTTCGCTACATGGTAAGGACTTGGCTAGCAACCCCTGGCATTTTCAATTACACCAGCACTCACACAACCTTTCTTCTCTCCTTCCCCTTTCTTCCATAATACAGGTGCGGTCCATGCAAGGTTATCTCCCCTGTCTTCGCCGAGTTGTCAAACGAATTCACGAACGTTGTCTTCGTGAAGGTAAACTATCCAGCTTTCTTTTCACCCACATATCCCGTCGAGAATGAATAATCTGACTCGTTCTTGTCTCAAAAAATAGGTCGACGTTGACGAAGTCCCTGAAGCTGCTGAAGGTGCTGGGATCCGAGCTATGCCAACATTCCAATTCTACCAGGCTGGAAAGAAAGTAGACGAGATTGTTGGAGCAAATCCTGCCAAGTTGAAGGAGACCATTGCAAAGGTGAGAACCATCCTCATGGACTAGTGATGAAGTGATGGATGAATATGTTGGGAGTCTACTTGAAGAGGATGCATTCCCGGATATATTCCACACCCTTAGAACACAATCTCCCTCTATGGCTATAAACAAACGTACTAACATGTTCTTCCTTTCAGTACAACTAAATCACGTACAACCGTCGCACATTCACGATGACGTTAATTCGTTCCATAATTTCTTCTTTCGGAATAAATACGTTATTATTTTGTTATATTTGTCTGTCTTTTTTGTTTTTTCTTTTTGGAACGCCTCCATCAAAAAACAAAGTTCCAAATATGGGATTGGCTGGCCGTAGAGAGAAGCAACGCATTAGCGTTGATCCCCAGAACCGACAATGGGCGGACGGTTAGTTAGATCAAGTTTTATCACAAGATAGGATTGTTGGGTGGTTCATGCACTAACTCCACCTCGATTCATCAGACAAGTCTAAAATCGGATACAAAATGATGCAAGCCATGGGATGGTCCGGAAAAGGACTCGGAAAGAATGAAGATGGAATGGCCGAGCACGTCAAGGTTTCCCTCAAGTCCAACAACCTTGGTAAGGATGCACAACCCTGCATATCTTGCCTCCCCATCTAACTCAAGACCTTGTTTTCAGGAATTGGAGCGGATAAAAAGTCCAGTGATAATTGGATGGACAACACATTTGCCTTCTCGTCCTTACTAGAAAACTTGAATCAAACTGTTGAAGCTGAAGGCGAAACTACTACCATTGAGGAAACTACAACCGTGATCAAAAAGAAAAAGAAGAGCAAGAAGAGCAGCAAAGGATCAGAGTCTGAGGAAGAAGTGGATGAGGAAACAACTACTACTACCACAACGGTCGATGCTGGTCACTCTAGAAGCAAAACAACAATGAGAATGGCGTAAGTTTTACCTTGTATATCTCATATGGATATGAATGCTGATATACTTTTCAAACTACAAAGTCACCGTCGAAAATTCCACATGAACAAGAACGTAGCCGGCTATTCCACTGACGAACTCAACAAAATCCTCGGCGTGAAGCCATCTAGCTCCTCCTCCACAATCGAAGAACTCCCCGCCTCGCCCACTTCCAACGAACCTCTCTCAGAATCTGCGGCGCAACTTGAGAAACTCAAGGAATCGGCCAGTGTTAATACTCGTACCGCCACAGTCGACTTGAGCAACTACTTTGCAGCAAGATGCCATCCGCTTTGTTGAATTCGGGGCGTTCTTTACTGGGTTCTACGCGACAGGAAGAGAATGATGACGAGGAAGATGAACGGCCGAGTTTTGGTGGGCTTGGGTTGGGTAGCAGTAGCTCAAGTAGCGCGCGACCAGCTTTCTCTACTCCTACTGGGCTTGGATTTGGTCGATTGGCTGGAATTGGGATGAGTTCTTTCGTCAAGGCTACTGTGGAGCCAGCTGTTCAAGAGGAGGAAGTAGTCCAAGAAGCTAAGAAAGAAAAGAAGAAAAAGAGTAAGAAGGCAGACGATGAGGAGGAAAGTGCTGATGTTGGAAAGAAGGAGAAGAAGAAGAAGAGCAAGAAGGCGGTAGAAGATGTGGATCAAGAAGAAGAAGAAAAGCCAAAGAAGAAAAAGAAGAGCAAGCGCGTTGAGGAGGACGAGGAAGTGGTTCCAACAAAGGCCAGCAAAACTAAGAAGGAATCTGATGACGAGTCTTCCAAAAAGGATAAGAAAAAGAAGAAGCGGAAGGAAGTAGAGGAAGAAGAGGCTGAAGAGGCGAAACCGGCCAAAAAACCAAGGAAAGAAGTTGGTGAGGAAAAAGAGGAGGAGACTCAAAAACCCAAGAAAAACAAGGTCAAGCGTGACAAATGGGGAAACAAAATCCAATAAATCCAATACTTTCATTGAAATATCAAAAAGCAATACAAGCAACAGTATGAAATCCTACCCCTGAAAGAAATCACTCGATCATCACTCTCTTCCCCTTCGACATTCCAACTCCAGTCTTACCAATACGAATATGCAACACCCCGCTTTCCATCATGGCATGCACATCGTTCTCATCAACAGAAGAAGGTAACTTGATGGCTCTGGTGAAGCTTCCAAAGCGACGCTCAACGATATGGCGTTCAGCATTATTATCCGTAACAGTGTCAGTACGTTCTCCAGTGACCGTGAGGAGCTGCTTGTCGAGGTTAACGGAAATGCTTCCCTTGTCGAAACCTGGCGCGTCACAGAGAACGACAAACTCTTTGGGAGTTTCGGTCACGTCAAAAGTTGGTTCAAAGGTCTTGACGGTGTTGGGCTGTTGGTTTCTGGACTGGACAGCGCCCAAGAATGGGGATTGGGATTCAAATGCGTCCATCATGCGAAAGAAGTCAGAGTTGGAAGGAGCGAGTTGACGATTGAAGTAGTTGGTTGGGAACATTGTTGTGTTTTTTGGTTGTGCTTTGTGTGTGATGTTCGCTTTTATAGTTGGGGTTTTGAAGGGTATCAAAACAACTTCGCCACCGTCACTTTTCCATCAACAAACAAACATCAAAATTACATGTATATTGGTAAAAAAGATAAAAATTGGAAAAGCCTTGACATTGGCGATTCAATATTACTATTATTCTAAACCTAAATACCCTCAAATCTTCTTCTACCCTCCAAATAAAGCATACACTCATTGTAAGAACGAGGAAGAACTCTCTTAAATTCTTCATCAGCACCGCCTTTTCCAACGTTTGGAACGTGAACCAAAACTAGTGGCAACAAGTTATCAGATAACACAGGAAACATAATTGAAGTGACGAACTCACCTCATTACTAGTTTCCTTGTTCCCTCTGAAGAAACAACATGCGCCACAACTTGATAACCATCTTGTCTTGATGCGTATACACAATTTGAGAGGTCAAGTCCAAAATCGAGCCAACTTCTACTGGCATCTTGAACGAAATGTCATCAAGGGCGAGGAAAGACAATGGTCGCTTTGCAAACATAGTACCAGTCGCATATCCCAGTTCCTAATTCATTTCGTATTTTAGAAGAAAGAATCGAGATTGGGAATAGTTAACTCACAAACGCAGTACGAATCAAATGCCCTCCAAAAATCTTTCCATGAATATTACGATCTTGTGGAAACGTCAGTTGATATTGTTGTGACGTGTATCTTTCAACCAAACACGTTTGATGGCTTGGAAACAGCGGTGTCGGAGTTGTCAAGATAAGGAGTGTATTCCTTGTACAAGTTATGGACCAATTGCATTTCCTCGATAGTAGGTGGACGCTTATCCAACGAAATTTGATTCGCACTTGTTTGCGAGCTTTGTGTTCAGCTCCAAGGCGGAATAACTTCCTCTCTTCGTCAGTTTCGAGTCGAAGTGGAATTACAGGCGCGGCTTTTCTTGTCTCTGAATCAACAGCCACCTATTTTTGATACGTGATAAGAATTCATCTTTGTTCTTTTGGTATCGGCTTACCATAATGAACTTGGAGGATAGAATCAAATCTCCTGATCGCTTATCCTTTGGAAGTTTAGAACGGAGGTACTTCTTAGAGTCTACATCTTCAGCAGAAATTCCGTCCACGACAGTTTCCATGTTGACAGTCACTTCCATAGACGATTTTCCGACATCTGATTAGAGTTTTGTCGTCAGACACAGTTCCGACTGTCAGCAACTGACTCACATGAAACATGGCCATAAACAGCTACGTCTTGGTCAGTAGGAATGTCGTGAATCAAGTCAATTCTATCAACGCTGGCTGTGGTAGTATTGCTTAGTAATGTGTTCAACATCATAAAAAGGAGAGAACCTGTCACAATCGACAGCGGGCGACTGGATCCCTCGCAATGCAGCTGTCCAATAGAACCTGCAAGAGCATCAAGATCTTCCAATACTTTGCCGACTCTGATTCGGTTGTAATGGTTGATGTACTCTCCTTCAATGCCTTGTCTGAACGGAACGGTAAGAAGACTTGAAGTAACGAGTCAGACATTCTTTTGTCCTTGATAACTCCGCCTGGGTTCGGGGACGTGCATCCTGCTGCCCAATCATGGTAATACGCTCGTTGAATCGTGACGTTTGAATCAGTTCTGGCAGACCTTCGGCACTGGACTGAAACAGCGTACGCTTATCCGAGATGCTTAACATGGACGATGGCGGGGCGGAATGGGTAATCATTGGCTGCTCTCTAATGTTTGGGGAGTTTTGCGAGAGATTCAAGTTCTACACAGTTCTTTGGGGACGTCACGCCATTCATATTTGCGGTTGCATGGGCCAATGAAAGACATAACAATGATATATTTACTATCGATGTAATGTAGTGCGTAAGAGGAAAACCTAAACCCGAAGTTCGATTTTCCAGACCTGGGCACCATACGGACTAGCTGGCTCCCAAGTTCCATCTTCACCGCTTCCTGAGTCCCGTGAAACATACATGAACCTTTCTCTGACTTCCAATACACGGGCATTCTCCGCCACAACAGATTGCACCAACTCGCCAGTTGCCCAATTGAACACATCAATCACATTCCTGCTCACTGCAACAATATACTGGCCAAAGTGTGCAAACTTGCTGGGCGCCAGACCACGCCAGTTGAATCGAGCAGAGCCAAGAGAGTATTTTCCATGTTTCGTGACGAAGAACCCTTGGTCTTCAAAGCACAACAGGAAACGTTCATCGTCTGTACGGAAGAGAGCGAGTGGATTTAGATTCTCGCGGTTACGAATAAATTTGAGACTTGGATCCGTGCTGTCAAGCAAGGGAGCGTTTCCATCAGCACCTACACACATCAATTAGCACAGTCCAAATAATGACTAAAAAACTTACCAATCAGCTTCATATGAACTGTCTCAAATCCACGGCAAGTTCCAATCACGACTCTCATCTTCAAGAAATCAATGCTGGTCACTGGAGTTGGAATGAAAATGTCTTTGTACACAGTCATATCTTGCGTGACGTTCGCGGAGAAGATTGATTTCTTCGCCTTTTTGAAGGTTGGATCCAACAACTTCATCTGCCATCTGAGACCAGTATCACCAACAGCACAAATAAGAGTCTTGCCATCGCAAACTCCAATTCGGAAGAAATTGACGGGATAGGCAATTTGTTGCCTAACGGACGCTTGACTAGTCTTGTTGATGACGGATCTGAGGTTGTAAGCGAATAGCTTGTCGTCTATAAATATAATGATGTGAGTGTTTCGACAGAGATAGAAACAGGTACATACTGGCTAAAACGAGCAGCAAATCAAACTCCTCCAATATTTCAATCTGCTTAATGTTCTCGCCAAGTGAAACAGATGGACTTCCCAACAAAGGAGTTCGTTTGTACGCACTTCCCTCCAACCCATAGAAAATTGCGTTCCTGGTTGCAACAAAAACACGATCCTCACAAACGCCAACGTCCACAAACACCTCTCTGGTGTGTTTCCAAGTCTCAATAATCAAAGAATTCACCAAGGATTAGACTTTGCCGCACGAGATTTTTGGTGCGCTTCGATTTGCTTCTTCCATTGGTCTCGGTACACTTCAACTTCAACGCGGAAGTTGTACGTGGTGGCAACGTGGGAATCGGCGTCAAATGGGTTTCCAAAGTCTTGAATTGTAAATGACTTTTTGTCGGAATGGGCGGAGGAGCTGTGGCGGATTAAGGGGCTTTCGTGGGAGCCTGATGTAGAAGTTCCTGAGTGTGCGGATGTGGTGGTGCTGTGACGAAGGAGTTCAGTGATTCCGCGTGAAGATGCGGTATCAAAGAGAACTCGTGCGTTGTCGACATGAATAGGCTATTTTTTTTGAGTGTTAGGTGATTCTTTCAAAACCATGAACCTCACCTTTTCCTTGATTTTGTACAAGTATCGCTTTTGAATGCCGGGAATATCTCCTTCATTGTCACCTTCGTCCTCAAGATTTCCATCCACAGTCTTAATGAATATGGCGATGTAGTTATCAAACATAATCAATTCGACTGGACGGGATCTTCCTGTGTAATTCAAAGGTGTCTTGTAAATAAGTTGACGGGATGGATCCAGGAGATTCAAAAGGTCCAACTGGTTGAGTGTTTCAGTAAACCAATAAACAGATGGGTACAACTCACGTTGGCACTGGGAGCAGTAGAACGGAAATACAACTGCATAATTCTTTGATTTTGAGAGAGTTTCGTGGCTTCGTTCATTCGTGTGGCAATTTTTCCAATCTCAGCGACAGCTTCACGAACAGCATATGCATCAGGGCTCTCGTCTGACGTCCGCTTCAACACTTGTTCAAGATTGAGTTTATAATCCGAAAATCTCTTGACGATGCTGGTAAGATATGCGATTGGTTCCTCGCGCTTTCCGGAACTCATTTGTCTCTGATGAAGAACGTCAATCAACATTTAGGGGGACTTGGCAATACTCACATCCACAAGCTCTTTCAACTTGGAATTCCTCTTCTTTTCAGCAAGGTAAGCGTCACGACTACTTTCATTGTTGGCAGCGTAGAATTCAAAGACAGTAAAGTCCTCCAAGCTGTTCAGGAAAACGTCTCCCACGCAAAACTCCTCGACAAATGCCGCCAATTCTTCATCATTGGTTTGTTCACCATTGTCCCCGATATTCATGGCAACAAACGTATTTTGACGGTCATGGAGTTCGGTTAAGATTCGTTTGTTGACTGTGATCAAGTCTGTCAATGGTCCAAAGACGACGAAGATAAAGTCCCAACGTCTCGAAGACTCAATAATGTCGCTGATTGGGTCGACAAGGGGTTCGTAATAGAGCTATGGACGTAACTGAGTATTAGTGATTGCTACAATAGTGCGTGGATCCATCAAACAACGCCGCATCCATTAAAGCCTCATGAGCGCCTCATGAATCTCATCACCAATATTAAACGAAGGAAAGTACAGCGATCCGATGGAGCCCTTATCGTACCAACCAACCCCACCGACCACCATTTTGATTTCTCACCTCATACAACAGATCCAGGTCATTCACAAAGTTTGTCTGATTCGCAATGATTTCGTCAATGTGCAGCATTCGCTTCTGGGCCTGGCTGCCTCGTTCGAGCCGGGCAATCATGTTCTTCCAGTCATTTGTCACTTGGGTCTGAATTGCGGGAGTGATGTTTGCCTGATCAAAGTTGATGTCTGAGAGGGTCGATGGTGTGCCGGATGGAAGGGGAATCGGAAGTGGTGCGCTGGCCATCATTCGTTTGATTGGATTGGATTGGATTCGATTGGATGGCGACGCTGTTCGTGGAAAGAATTGGTCGAACTTCAAATCCGCATCTCTATCTCTTTTTTGATTTCTGTTTTGCTCTTTCTGTCACTTAGTATTAAGTTGCTATTATTATTCTCAGTGCATTTCTGTCAACTTTCTTGTAAAATGCAAGAAACTTGACTAGGCGACCGATCTTACCCAGTCTTCAAATGAAGCCTGCGGTCTTTCCCTTCTCTTTCTTGTAACTCTGAATTCTGAGTAAGTTTGTTGTACTTGTTTCATCTGTTTTCTTTTTCTTTCAACAAAAATGAGGTTTCGAGCTTGTTTCACAGTTGGGTCCTCTCGTTACTCACCCGCTTCCACAGTGACGACGACTGGGACAACGACGACGACCTTGACATTCCAAAGGTTGTCATTCCACCTGTGGTTGCTACTGGAGCTGGTCAGTGGGACGATGAGGATGCGGACGACAACAAGAACGTCCAGGTTCGTAGGCTGTTTACATCATTCTGGATACATGCATGCTGTTGGAAGAGTTGAATACAGGGTGGAAGCTGTTGGGGCGGTGTAATGGATATTGAACAATCGATTTGACTGGGTTTTGACAACTAGGATGATTGGGATGCCTCTGATGACGACTCCGAGTCGAAGCCTGCTACTACCGCTGCTACTGGTACTGGTGCCGGCAAGGTTGTCGCTCCTCCAAAGAAGAAGAAGGGCTTGAAGGAGGCCATCGCTCAAAGAAAGGCTGAGGAGGAGCGTAAGGCATTGGAAGCTGCTGAGCAGAAAGGTGAGAGCATTTTTAACTTTGGTACTTGCTGGATGACTAGTTGATGGTGGTCGAAACTGTTGAATGTGTTTGTGGGGATCTTTTGCATCAGAATGTGGTAAGGGGCTTCTTGTATATTGAGATTCTGACATAATTATCATCAGCGTAAAGAGGAGGAAGATGCTGCCAACTATGAATCTCCTGAGGACCGAAAGAAGCGTGAAGAAGAGAGCATGAGGGAAGCTGACTTGCAGAACGCCCGTGACTTGTTTGGAGGAGTTGCTGAGCCAGGTATGAACCGCTTTTCCTTAGGGAGTTTTATTAAAAATATGGAATAGTTTCCAAGAGTCCTTCATTGACACCATGAAGCCAAAGACAAAGGAGGAATTCGAAAAGTACGAGAAACAGCTGGTGGAAAAGATTTCCAAACACGAGGTTTGTGTTGTCGGAGGATTCTTTTGAAGCTGTGGGAGGGACTGACTTGACTCAAAATTAACAGAAAGCCCTCGCCTACTCCCAATTCGTTGAGAACCTTACCCGTGATCTTTGTGTATCCCTTGCTGTGGACGACATTAAGAGAATCTCTTCTGCTCTGACTGTTCTTGCCAACGAGAAGCAAAAGGCTGCCAAGCCAGTTGCTGGAAAGAAGGGAGCTAAGGGAAAACCTGCCCCAGTTCTTGCCAAGACTGCGTCATCAGGAGTGGACACGACAAACTACGATGACTTTGATGACTTTATGTAGAGGAATCGAGAGTGGAGAGAGTGTGCATTTTTATTTCATTCGCGCTGCTGAATAAAGTATTTGGTTATCTTGTTATTTGGGGATTAGAATACTGCACGCGTATTAGTCTATTAAATATCTGTTATGAAGGAGAGAGAAGGGTTGTTTTGCACTTTTTCTCTTTCAGTTGATACAAAAACGCAATGTTCGTCGCTCGTCGTGCCGTCGCCGTTTCCCGACCTCTCCTTTCTCGTTCTGGCTCTTCTGCTGTTGGACCATGGGGTGAGTCACTCTCGTTGCTCTCTTTTTTTGGAATTGGGGAGGAGTAACGACTGGTCACACTTGTCGATTATGACTCTTTTCCCTTCTTCAATCAATCAATCAACCCTAAGTCCTCAGTGTCGCTAACTATGCCTGCTTCCTACAGGACCAATGAACTTTGCGTAAGCTGCTTCTTTAGCACCTTCTGCTTGATTCGTGCTAATTGCGTCAACACCATTTTTCCCTCATCCTACCTTTTACCTTTACCCTCTCTCCCGCTGATTTACCATCAATCATACCCATCGAAATCAATATGCAGCGGATCTAACTGGGTCGGAAAGGGGTGAGTGATCTGCCTTGCCGTGTACACCTGATACTGATGAAACTACCTTCAAAGGCTCTTCCATTCGGATTCCAAAGCCGCACTGTCTGGTACATTGGATTCTACACCACCTGCGCGCCCTCTTCTCTATCCCATTCGTCAGTAAGTCCCAACCAACCATTCACCCATGAGTCACAACCAAAGTCTAACTCCATCGATCAGACCTTGAAATCAACGTCACGCTGCCCGTGCCGATGCTAGAAAGAAGCAGGAGGAGCTTAAGGAGCAGATCAGAGCCGAGTCTCCATCTGTCAAGTGGTAAAATACAAATACTGCCAAACACTTCTTGCCTCCAAAGCTGCAAACTGTTATACCTGCACGAAAATTCAAAAAAAAGCCAAATTCAATAAATATTTGAGTTTTGTTGGATATAGTTGACTTCAGTTTGTCCCCACTCCTTTCTCCACTCTCCTCGCGTTAGTGAGCTCGACGTATCCCATGTCGAAGCTTCCGTCTTGGCTCATGGTGCAGTTGGAAGTGGAGGTGGTTTGGGATGTTGTCGTTCCCATCGAGGTTTTCTCCCTTGCCTGATTCCTCGCAAAATCACTGTCTGAAGCCCCGATTCCCGCATTTTCTTGCTTTCTTGATGTTGGCTCGAGGACGCGATCTGGTAATGGTTCAGGTGGAAGGTTTTTGAAGCAGAGGGGGTAGAGTAACGGACTGACAGAATTGAATTAGACAAAGAACACCATATTTTATGATAATGCTCACATGTCTGCAGGAAACGCACGGTCGTCGACGTGAAGGTCTGTACAAATATCAGATCTTGAGCGAGGAAGAAGGGGCTTCTTGATATTTGCTTCTACATATGGATTCATAATTTTAGTTATGTACTGGCGAAAGTAGTTAACTAATGTTGCATTACCAGCGTTAAAGACTGAGCATGTATTCTAATCAGATTGCAGGTTGGCCAGTTGAGCAATCAAAACACAAACAAGGCTGGACCCACCTTGAATCCATGAAACTCAAGGTATTCGACAATAAGCTCGTTCATAACATCTGTTTCGAAAGCATGGGCGGGCATGTCGAGCTACAAGGCACTCCAAGTTAAGTGGATGCTTTCACCGCAAACAAAAGCACTCACATCCTCATTCAAGCTCTTGAAGATCTCGGCGCGAAGTTTGGCTTTGACGGAGCCCAGAATTCCACGAGATTCCAAGTTTTGGGCCAGGGCTATGAATTTGACAGGGGACAGAGGAGGATAATTGTTAGTTCAGGTACTTCCTCAGAAGTGTAGGAGGTAAGAGTAAGCTGTTAGTTACACCTTGCTTCAGGTCGTCAAAGGTTGCTGCCATTTCAGTTCTTCGAAATCTCTCCTTTCTTTTCAGTGTTGAATCACCACCAATGAGCACTCAAAGGCCCATTGCAGTCGAAGCCCGATCAATACCTCCTCATAGCAATATCGAAGTCATAGAATCATCAGAACCAACTGAATCATCAGCCTTACTGCCTTCATCGCAGTCCTCTATTGCAAGGCCCCCTCGGCCAATCCCAACCTCCATCCTCAGAAAGCCAACAGCAACCCGCATAATAGAGCTTCTAATAGCATCAATCCTTCTTGCATTTATCATTCCATCGGTCCAATACTTCTTTGATCCATTACCTGCACCCGAATCTGCCGTGGCATACTACGCAGTGTACGATTCGATCCAAATCATCTCAAAGTAAGACTTGATCCGATTCTGAGCAATCTAATCACCTCTGACATCATGCCAATAGCACGGGTGGCCATACGAAAGTCATGGCCCTCAACTACGGCCCTGACAAAGAAAGGATAGCAGTCGGCTTCCAACTCCGCTCAAAATCCCCTCGCGCATACCGATCCACACACACAAGGATAGACCTCATCAATGGATCAACCCTCCTCATCAACGTTACTTTCCCACCTCCATCACTCTTCTACCCATCAGATATACATATCGACCTTGCAATATACATCCCACGGTCTCTTGTATCATTCAACCTCACAGGAGAAAGTGCGAGCTTAGTGTGGCAAGCACCTCCAATAACGTCGCTGTTCACAATGTCTGTCGAAAACGGTGATTTCTTCACTGTCAGTCAACTATCCCCACGAAATGGGTTACATATTTATACCGGGAACGGACGAATCGACATTGATTCACCCGTCACATCGGCAAAGAGCATCACGTTGCATTCTGAGCGAGGAGGTGGTGTTTCAGCAGCAGGATGGATTCCATGGGGAAGGTTCTTGTGAGCACTGGTGTGGAAGGGAAGATTTTGTGGTTATACATCAGCGGGTTGAGAATGGGCTGATTCAAGTCAAGAGTGTTGTTGGGATGTTGTGTGCATGGTGTATGGATTTAAGGGACGGTATTTGGGGGAACATACACATGGAATGTTTGGATAAGTGGGCTTACGATTCCGCAGGATGGGATTAATCCGTCGACGGGTTGGGCTGGTGAAATTGGTGGGGCTGGAATTTTGGAAGTACGAAGTGAATGGGGGAATATTCAGATGCTGTTTGATTATCCGTCACTGAAAAGAATTACAACTGCATTGCTTTGAAGAGTAAATTGTATTTATTTTGTTTCCGATGCGTTATATTCCCATTCTTTCAAAAGTTATTTTGTAAGGTATAGATTTCCACTGTCAGAATCTGATTATGCCATAGGTTTTGTTCAATAGAGAGAAATCTTCCGAAAAACGCGACAATCGTGCATTGACCCACCGAGGGTCCCAAAAGCTGTCGTTCAGCCTTTTTATACTCAATAAGCCCGACTTGCAGTACTGCACTGCGTTATCTGACATCCACGGACTCCTTTTACACGGCTAGTTGTTGGAGCAGATAATTTTAAGTGATAAAAGGAGATTTTTGTGTCTGTACAAAGAGTTCGTTTGGATATCACCGTTTGTCCCACACAACAATGCTGATTTCACAAAGGTAATCAGGAGAGGATATTTAATATATACAAGAAAAGAAAAGAAAAGAAGAAGTTTGTTCATAGTCATATCCAATTCCGTGCCTCGTATTCCAACATGGACGTAGACAACGCCTGCTGCAACACATCTATCACAGGAGTGTTGCGCCTTCGCCTCACAAAACAAAGTTCATCACTTGCATCACTTCCATCCACAGCCACTTCAACTGAGCAATTTTCATGAGGCACCGTCACGACCACCACCTCAGTGCTGTATTCACAAGTCTCCTTAGCCTCAAGCACCTCTGACACGAGCCCCCGTTGAATCCAGGAACGCATTTCCTGTGTCCTTGGCGACACCGGATGCATCGTTGAGGTAGCGCTGTTTTCGGCTGTGCTTCGAAGGTGCAGTCGTCTACACCGAGGTAGACACAACGGCGACAAGCACCTCCGTTTGAGGTTGACACGCATGCGCGGTTGCCGTGGTGGCAGCGCGAGCAAGGGAACGGTGGTGGTGATGTGGGATAACTGACTATCATGCTGAGGACAATGTGGCGGTGAGAGAGTACTCTGAGTGATTAGAAAAATGTGGCTTTTCAGTGAGTCATAATTGAATCACAGACTGACTAAACTAACTAATCAAGGTTCTGGTTACTTCCTAACTCATAATCATTGAAGTATACAAGCATGATCAGTAGAGAAGGAAACATTTATTATTATTGTGGAACAAACGTTAGAGTTGGGTCAACAACGCCCTTCAAAATTTCAACGACTCCGCCTTCATTCACCAAGCTCCTTGAATTGTTGTTGTTGTTGTTGTTGCATACAATACGAACGGGTACACAACTTGATGTGTAGACACACCTTCAGGCAGCAAAGCATTTTCTTTGGAGATTGTTTTCCAAATTGTATTGAGGACCTCTTCTGCAAAGTTGAGACCGACAGCAGGATCCCAAGTTTCTTGTTGCTGTTGCGCATTATGTTGGTTTCCATCACGTTCCGTGTCTCGTCCATCTCGTCCACCATCTTGTCGCCCACCACGTCCATAATCTCTACCTCGTCTGTCATCTCTGCCGCTTTTCTCCCAATATCGATTTCCGTTGTTATTTGAAGCTGGGGCAGATGCTGCGTATTCTCGAACCATACGAGGAACTTCCAGCGTTTTGAAGACTTGCACCTTCTCGATAAATCCATTGTCGTCACGGAATCCAACAACTATGCGTGGGATACCAGCGAGGAAGCATTGGAAGTATGTCTTCAAGAGTTTTTGACGGTGAAAGGCGAGGGTTTGGTGTGTATTTGTGAGAGTTCTGTGGGTTTTGAGTTCGGCGTATTGTTTCTTTTGACTTGTGGTTGAGTTGTTGTTGGATGTTGAGGTGGATGAAGGTGGTGGGACAGCTGAAGATGATGACGGGGCAGTTGAGGATTCGTCCATAACACAATCCACTTCGGCACCAATAAATACATCCATTTGACCTATTCGTGTTTTCACAATGCTGCAGTACTGTATGTGAGTATCTACAACACCATTCTCGACCCTATCGCGTTCCTGACGCGTCAATTCATCTTCCGATAGCAAAGCCGGATCATGATCAAGCGTCGCCAGCCCTCGAACCTGTAACCCCAGTAAGTCATGAGTTTCCTCTATGTGATTCATTGAAAGCCGAAGTCGTCCGAGAAGCCTCCGGATCCTCCATAATAAACAGGAGCCATTGTGCAGCGTGGCCCTGAGAGCCCACGTGTCGGTTGAGTAGGGCGCCACGCACAGTTTGGTTAGGATGCCTCGCCAGGTGACAAGTCTCGGGCGTCCGTCGTTGCGCACGTGGTCGTCGATGTTGAGACAGGCGAGAAGCGAGTCGAGATTGTCGATTGCCGAGGCCCGTGCGATGTAACTGTTGTTGTTGTTTAAGTGTGAGTTTAAACTACCCCAATCCAAAACAAACTTCACCGATCCTCAAATCCGGATGACAAATCATTTCCGCGTTTGTCCAACTTCGGCGCATGGAAGAACTTGAGGGCCGCCGTGCTTTGCGGCCGAAGTGCGCGTTGGCCGTCGTAGCTGAAGCACCCAACTTCAACGGGCTGTCGGAACCCTGCCGCCGATCGCACGTGTCGCGTGACTGGTGACACTCGGATCGACGAGAGAAGGTTGCTTACTGAAGATGCCCGTTTCACTCCCATTTCTTCGCTGTCCTCGTCAAGGAACGTTTCATTACAGCTTCTTTCTTTTTATTGAGCGTTTTTAACTTAAAATATTTTAAGTTTAACTATGTATTATTATTCTTTTAATTGATCTGGGTTGATTAAATTGGGGTTGAAGCATGAGGGATGCCAAGGTCATGGGGTCGAGGTCAATTAAAGAAGGCTCCTCCAAAAAATGCTATCCACTTTGATCCCAGCAGTTCTCTTGTCCCTCAGTGTAAGTTCAGTCCTTGCTGGAGGAGGCGCTCCTACAACAACCACGACTGCCATTCCATCCAAGCCAACAGTCCCTGTCTCTGCATTCACTGAATCGCAACTCTATGACCGTCATTGGTCGACTTTGAGCACGGCTTATTCTTACGCTACTCAAAGTGGCAAGAGCAAGATTCTTCAAACTCGTGTTCTTCCTGCCAACACGTTTGATGCTGGTTGTACCGGCCGGATCACCCCGTTTGGATTAATGAAAGACACTGACGATATCATTGACTACTTCTACGGAGCATTTGGAAACAACAACGCCAACAACGGATTGGTGTTGTTTCCTTCGATTGTGTCTTTCCAGATCTCGGCTTTTGCAAACACTGGTGCTGCTGCTCACGCTTTCGTTGATTTAACGACCATAACTACCAATGGTACTGTTGTCAAACTTCGTGCACAAGGAATGTTCAGGTATCGATTCTGTGTAACAATTCAGATGTTTGAAATCATTTAACAACTTCTCAGATTCAATGAATATGACAATTACGCTGCCATTTCCCAGTTTGATATCTATTTCATCAATATTAACCGCTACTTTGACGTAATCCAGTCAATCTCGCCAGCACGTTTGCTCAAACCCCTCTGAGCCAACTGACCTGCCGCGAAATGCGGAAAATCTGTGGAGATAGCTATGCACCCACTTGTGAAACTCTTATTTGGCCATACTCTGTTGGAGAAGCTGCAACTCTCAATGACAACACATTCTCTGCCGTGCCTCTGAGGTAAACCTGCTTACCTGAGAAAAGACTATCACTGCCAAAACATTGGCATTCTACTCAGCCGTAACCGATGCAAACCAATCGACTACAACGCTTACTTCACCGAGAGCAACCCACGTCTCTTTGGTGACACACCAGTCCCATCCGCCTCCGCGGCCCTCCAGACAAACTATCAAGAAGCCAAATACACCGTTTTCAACACATACAACCTCACAACCTACCCCAACAACCTCCAAATCGTCAAAACCTCCGTCGTCCACGGAATCCCACCCCCACGCACATTCGCAAACACAACAGGAGGCCGCATCTGGCCCATCGGCACCTTCACAAACGCAATGGACACGATCGAATACCAATTCGGAATCTTTGGAAACCAAGACTCACGCGACACGGCTGCAGCCATCATCCCCGTCATCAACTCGTTTGAAATCAAGGCGTTTGTTGTTAGGGGAACGTTGCGGGTGCGTCTATTGACTATACTATGTTGGATCTCGTTACGAAGGCGACGTATCCGCTTCGCGTGCAAGGGTTCTTTCGACTTGATAGCGCGTATAATATCGTTGGGTATGATGTGCAGGTCCAGAATACAGGTCTCTTTTACGCAAAGGTTGGACTGAACACGCCAAAATGGTTGGAACAGCCAGTGCTCGCTGGTCTAGTCTGTGATTCCGTTGCGAAGGCTTGTACAGGCGTGGATCAGCAGTATAATGCGCAAGGGAAGCCTGATTGTTTCAATTTCTTGAGTAGCGTTGTTCCGTTTGGGGATAATAACCAGGTTCAAGGAGATTCGTTGGCGTGTCGGTCTATTCACGTAAATTTGGCGTTTTTGAGACCTGATATTCATTGCCCCATGTTGGACCTACTGGTGGAATGATGTGGTTGATTTGCCATATAACCAGTACTTCGAGTTTCCAACGCTGGAAACTTTGTGATTGATAAATCCACAGGATTGGCGTGAACATGTGAAACTTGTTAATTCGTCCCTTTGCACATTTCGTTCTTCATATTGACATCAAACATATCCCAGTAAAAATGAAGCCATTGTTTGATGATGCTTTCACTCCAGTACTTCACTTGATCAGGCATATCAATTCCTCTTTATTTGTTCTTCTTATTTTCTTCGGCGTTTTCGTTCTCATCTTCGGCATCTGATACAGCGTCGTCTTGTTTCTCTGAACCAATCTGTGGTAGCATTGTGAGAAGGCCTGGCAACACGGCCTTTGCAATAACCAGTCTCGCCGGAGCAAGAGCCCTGTTGATCAAGATCATGACAACATAAAAGCCAATCTTGTCGCAAATGTTGACCACAATAAGGGGGAGACCCAGACTGTGAGCAATAACACCAGCGTCAAAGCCCGTCCTTCGAAGGACGAGGAAAGAGAACAGTAACGACATTACGCTGATTATTTGAAGAACTACGATGCCTGGGACCCCATATTGTCGCTGTAAGACTTGAATTTCGTTTTGGACCTTGTCATTGTTTCTTGTTGAGTTATTATGTACTTTCTCTTTCCACGCAACTACAGTTGCCAAAGTTACAACTAAAAACTCAAAATCGGAGAATGATGAGAAGAATCCCAGAAGGCTTGAAAGTAGCAACTGTGCCCTAAAGTTGAAAACGGTTTTGATATCAACGAGAAAACGTCTCCCAGCCTTGCACTACTTTTATGGTGAACTTGGCGGAGTTTTTTTCTCAAGGCGCCGCCCTGTCAAGAACGTCATTGAGTGCCACTGAACCTGTCAAACAAGCGAATCCAACCTCAACCTGAGGCAGGTATCAATCACGCTATCAAATGACATAGCGAGGTGGTTTTATTATTAAGTTAATATTATTATCTCGTTCTTTGTCACGGGTCTGCAATTTTCACAGCCAGTGACAATTCCATACAAACTGTCAAACACTGGCCATTGAAGGAAATTTCAACTCCAGCTTTCAACACAACAACACACACCCTTCAAACTTGTCACTCTTGACTTCGTCGACAGTCAGTGTCTCGCTTTAGTGTCGATCAAGCTTGAACATCATCCGTACCTCAGCCCTCATCCAGACTCCAGAGCCTCGTAGAAGCTGTCAACCTACGTGAATCGGAGTCTATTTATCAGTTCAGCTTTCTTGGCTCATCATTTGGTAAACTTTCATCAGCTTATCTCCATCGCGTTTGTTGATCTTAAATGGCCTTACAGATACTGTCAACCAATTTTGAAGTATATCAGATCCACTGTCTGCCTTGAACATCTTCCTAAGCACCACCTTGAAAATACATCAAAACAACGAACGAAAAACACATTATATCAACGCGATGATCAGTGACGAAACAAAAGCTGCCATCGTCAAAAAATCTAGTGCAGCAGCGGCGGCTGCAGTCGCCGCGGCCGCTGCAGGTCTCAATGCGTCTCCACGTTTTGACGTCAGTCCACTATCAAACTTGAATATGATAGCAGAAGCTGCTGCAACTGCCGAACCCAGTACGATGATCATAGATGATGGAAACATGGCACGGCGACGGAAAACTGATCAAATGGGTGGTGGAGACCCTCGGATTACTTCAGCAGTAAACAGATTGGAGGCATTGATGCAACCACCACGAAAAGAAAGTCCCATCACAACACTACATACCCAAATATCATGCCAAATTCAACTCAAAGTATTCCACTTCATCAGCCTCAACCACAGCCACAACCCCCACACCCACATATTCTCCACCACCAACCGCGTTCATACCCAAACCTGCAACATCAGCAGCAGCAACCCTCTCAACAAACCCAACAACAGCAACCAACAATTCAACAATATTACATCCATCCACAATCTCACTATACTCAAGACTCCTATGCTCCGCAATCTCTTCCCCCAAAAGCACCAACATCGTCAACTTATTCACACACAACCCCACTGAACATGACAGCAATCACAACACAACTGCATATAAACCCAACACAAATCCCACCCCCTCAATCCTTCACCCACCCAACACTCGGCCCAACAGTGTCATGGACAACAACACTCCTCGCTGAAAACAACATCCACAACCCGTCTACAGAACTAACTGACGCGCAACGACGCGCTTTCACGCAATGCGATGCGTTGATACTCGCTGCAGTAAAGAGCGCAACCAGTTCCTAGAAATCTCACGCGCCCTGGTGGCAGAATGCGGGAAGCACCGTGAAATCGCAAACAAGTATTTGGGAATTGTCAGACAACTTGTTGGTATTGTGCCCATGAATGTAAGGGTAGGAGTGAAGATGGATTTGGAGGCGATTGAGCGGTTTGCGAGAAGTGAGGTAAGATATCAAGATTTTGAAGCTCTTCGGAGACTGTTTTGGAGCTTACGTGCTTTTTCATTTCTTTAGGTATCTATTAGTCCTACAGCTACGGTTGCTCCAGTTGTGGCTCCGCCTCAACGTCCTCCTCCACAAACTAGTGTTCCGTTACATCATACGACGCAACCAGTATCACGACAATCTTCACACGAGCGGTTTGATGGATATGAGTATTTAATTCCGTCATCAAGTGGAAAGCGGATGGCAAGTCCAACGTCAACAATATCTGATAAACGATTTTGCTCAGGAGAGAGTCGGGGAATAGTACAGTAGTTGAAAGCCCTGACTTGGATTACAGGTTCGGGAACATTGTCCTTCTTTTCATCTTGTAACACTTAAATGCCAGAAAATCTGTCAGCCTTGATGAACAAGAACAGGATGACTCTGCCGCTGCTCCATCAGTCCCAACAGTTGGAGACAGCCCAAACATGATTCCAACAGACACCAGCTCTGCCCCAGCTGCTTCAATTCCATCTCAAGAATCCGTTGCTATAAAATCAACCCTGCAAACACTGCCAACCAAGTTATCTTACCGCCATCTCATCAACCAGTTCGACGAAATCTCCCACCTATTATGCAAGTAAATCCACCGACAGAATATAAACTCTCGACAAAGGTCCCGAATAAGGACGTGGTGTGTGCAATGGCACTGAGTCGGCCGTTTAAGTACTTGTTTTCCGCTTGTTTGGTACGTTACAATAGAACAACCGAAGAAATTTCTAAAACGCTCTTCAAAAAAATAGGGTTCCATTAAAATTTGGGATGTTAGCGTAAATATGGACGAAGCACCTCAAGTTGGAACAATCGAACTCAACGTATGTGTCTGATATCCTCCTCCACTGCATCCAGCCCACTAACGAGTGATACAGAAAGAGAATAACTATATCCGAGCAATCAAAATAACCCCTGACGGAAAGACACTGGTTGCGGGAGGAGAAGGTCAAGATGTGTGTATATGTAACATCAACACAACACAGCCCCACATTGTTGCAAAACTACCGACCGGTGGATACGATACATACACACTCACAATATCACATGACTCAAGAACCGTCCTTATCGGAGGCCGTGATAACTGCATCCAAATGTGGGACCTCGTCACCCGTCAATTCATTCGGTAAAACAAAAAGGCCTTCGTTATTCCTACTCACTAAAATCTAAATCCTTGTTTCATCAGCACATTCCAAGGACATACCGGCGCCGTAACATGCACAACCCTCTCCCGCGACGGCAAAAAACTATACAGCGGAAGCTGCGACGGCACAATCCGGCTCTGGGACATGCCCACATCGCAATGCCTCGAAACCTTCCATTTCCCCTCCGCAGTCCACAGTTTCGACTTGAACCCCTTAATCCCGATCCTAACCGTTGGTCTCGAGGACGGCGTCGTGCAGCGGTACCTTACACGGCCGGGTGCTGAGAGCGGGGAGGAGGAGGTTGTGTATTGGATGTTGGGGGTGGAAGTGGTGGGGATGGGGATAAAATGAGTTGGGGGTGTGTGAGGTATAGTCGGAGTGGGTTGTGGTTTGCAGTTGCGGGAATGGGTGGGAAGATGTGTGTTTTTAAGGAGGGGAGTATGAATTCTGGGGGCGTGAAGGTTGGGGCTGTTAAGATGTGTGAGGTTACTGCTGAGGAAGGGAGTGGGACTATTATATGTGCTGAGGTGTCTTCCTGCGGAAACTATGTCGTAAGTTATTTTATACCTAATTCTGTTTTTCGCAGAACACTCATTTTCATAAAATCAGGTGACGGGAGGTGGAAATAAGGTTGCCAACGTCTTCCGAGTTACAGCATAATCTTCGAAGGAGTCAAATTAAATAGCATTATTTCGAAAACGTTGATAGTTTGTTTGTTGGGGGGTTCAGGAGGGGGGGAAATGCTTCCAATGATTCGATGTTTAACTTCCAAAAATCCATTTATTTCATCGTTCCCCTTCTACTTCTTTTTTCATTATTGTAATAGATCTTTATTGATGATTGGTAGGCCTTTTTCATTCAAGTATTTGGACTTGATTTCATGAATTTCAGCCCAAGTGAGAGTCCGATTTTCTGCCTTCTGTGCCAAAGCAACAGCTACTTCTATTTCCCAGTTTTGAGGAGTAGTGCGAATGTTCATTGCTGAAATGGCTCGCCAAATAGAAAGGGGGATCCAAACATCACGAGGAAGTGATTTACGACTGAAGTATAGAGGTCGTTCATCAACAAACGCAATGCGTGCTGCTATGTGGTCCATAATTTGAGTCCAGTTTGCAGCCGAAATGGTGCCTTTAACTGCCAACTTTTGGACCAACGATTTATACAGCAATTTCAATAACGCAGCGTCGATTTGTATAGCAACGTTTCTATCTCTAGAGATTGGAATATTATTTGGTGCCCTGTATTTTTTGATATGAGGCATCAAGCTTTTGATTCGATTGAAATGGTTTTCTATGGATCTCGGTGAAGTGAGACTCTCTACAATTTCAGTTGGCGGTTCATAGAGGTCGTTATACACCGAAAGAGACGTTGTGAGTCTTTACACCAATGAATGACGGCTGAATCAGGTTGCGATCGCGCTTGATAGCTCCATGGCGATCCTTCGAGATCGTGAATGTCCATGTCGTTTACAAAGTTCATGGCGATTTTTCCCTCCTTCAGCCAAGTTCCAACGAGAATATCTTCATAACCTTCTAGGTTTTTCGGTGGAATGGGGGAGAAATTGATCCATTCGACAAGTTCGGCAGATAGTATATACAACAATCCTGTCATATCTAAATACATTTTGGTTATACAAATAAAACGTGTTCTAATACTCACATTTCACATCGTGGTCCTTTGGTGGATTTCTCCCATAGTAATGCGATTGCTTTGGGTCCAAAGCTTTCAACTTTTGGGAAAGACGGCCAACATGGATAACCGTATCATCATCAGTCTTTCCAATGAACTGATACCGTAAACAGTATTCACCGCGTCGACTCGGATGCTCGGTACATTAAACTCCGAGCAACTTGCAACCAGTCATAGTTCTTGCCACTCTCCATATTTTCAGGTCGCTCCGTAATGACTGTATCTTCAGGAAACGCCAAGCGCTCCAACGAGAGCTGATATTCATTCTCCCATGATTTGGCATTCCCAAACACAAACTTGAAGTCAATTTGATCTTCTTTCGGGAGGTTTGCGTTGGCTTTTTTGTATATTGCACGTAGAATGTTACGTCTGTTTGAACTCACGTCTCCAGTTGTGACAAACATTCCAATTAAGGCGCGTTTTGGAGGAGGACATTTTGAGAGAATTTGGCCATGTGAAGGATTCCATCGTCAGTGGCGTTTGAGACTAAGGAATGTGGTGGTGGTTTGACGTGTTCCATCCCGTCTGACATTCGTTGCACACGGAAGTCTAGTGACATATTCCATCCAAGGGCGAGGACTATAACAAGGGCACCAACTATGCCAGCGAGAAGGAGATATGGGAGCTTCTTTCTGAGTTTCATGTTTGTTTGTTTTCTTCAAAATATGAGTTGGATGATGAAACTAAATATCGCAGGGAGGATTACACTAAACTGATATGAATAAATAGACTCCTAGAGATGTAGTTCCACAACCTGGTATTACTTTAGAGTAAGTTGGTTTTTTTTTTCCTGACTTGGAGTTGAAACATTCCGAAACCGGACACGGCACACCACCACCACGACTGAGCACCGCTGTCACCAACCTGCAACCACCAGCGCTCCACCACCACCAAATGCTTACATCATCACTTGAAGTGCATGAGTCAGCGGCGGCGGGACACGGACCGGCGACGCAGCCCAGCACTTCGACTTCTTCGACTTCTTCGACTTCTTCTTCGCTGAGCCCAGTCGAAGGCAACGAGAACAGTGCCGGATTCGACTCTGACTCTGAAACCGAGCAGCCCTTTTATACTCCCGTTTCAACGCCGAGTTCGCATCTTCTTCCAAGTCTGCGTTCCACAACCGCGTCTGCCGCGAAGCCGTTGACGCCTGCCACTTCTGCCGCAGCAAACAACAACAACAACACAACAACAACTGGAATTCTCTCAAAGTTAGATCGGCTATTCCCCGCCACGTCGTTCGCTCAAAGGCTGCATCGCCTTCAACAACAACCCCCTTCAAAGCTTCGCAGCTGCACATTGTCACAAACACTTCGCCAACACCACCGCAAAAGAATTCTGATGAAGAATCACGGAAATCTTTAAATGACTCGGAACTCCTACTGGCTGATTTGAATGATGCTGCTGATTCTTCAGTGGATGTCATACTGTCCGAAGTGGCTCCCCCGTCTACTTGCTCTCGCTCGACCCTAATACAGACGATTCGGTAATGGTAGGAATGGGTTTATTGCATGGACCCGTCTTTTACTCTGATTTTGATTCGGATGGACTGATTGTGAATAAGGAGGTGGGTTGATTTGACACCATGAGAACTTGATTGAAGGGAATATTTGCTTGCCAGAGAATTTAGAGAGACAGATATCAAAGAATGCTTGAGGCTTACTGCGGAGAATTGAATTCGATGATTGTCAGGAATCGAATATGTTTGGAATCGCATCCAGCTAAACTCTGAACTGTGGATGAAGGAGAGATTGAGAAACGATAAGAAGCCCTGAACAACATGATTTTAATTGGAGTTTCGCTGAATCTAATGAATTGTAGACGGAAGTCTTGCAAACCACTATAACTTCCCTTCGAAGACGCCTGCACGATACCCGCAAATCTTATGAACAAGCTGCCGTAACAAATGAGGAACGAATCAATTCATTGATGGACGAAGTCGAAAATCTTCGCATTCGCAGCAAAAGTCGCACTGACTCTATTCACTCGTTTTCAAGCAGCCTTGGATCTGGTGGAGAAAAACGAAGGAAGGCAAAGCTGCTGTGGATGAGGTGGAGCAGGTATGTAGAGACGGGACTCTGTCATGGATACAGCTAACAACTTCGAAATTATAGCTCGAACTAGAAGTTGAGAGACTGACTAAAGAGCTTGCCGGACTCTCGCAGCCATTCCTTAAAACTTCGTAATCAATTGGATCGGCGTAGTGAAGGGGCTTCTAAATTAAAAGAGGAGCTGGACCAAAAAGAAATAGCCTGTGCTAGCATGGAATACCAACTGCAGATCTTGGAGAAGGAAATGAAAAAAGTGAGTTATTTATTGTTTATTCTGAAGGAAAGTTAATCGTGTGTTCTTAGAAAACCGAAGAGTCCACAGCATTAACAGCTATTGTCAAGAGCCTCAAAACCGAACTCACAACTGCAAGAAACATCAACAAAGAACTCACAGAGGAAAACCAAAGTCTCAACGAAACTGTTGCGCAGCTCAACACTAACATGAAGGAAATTATGACCATGATGAACGTGGAGGAGGATGAAGAAAAAAGCTTTGATTCGGACGGGGCAAGTTTTATGAGTGCACGCCTCGAAAATTCAAAATCATTATACCACGAACTCAAGTCCCATCTGCCATGTACCAGCAACATCCTTGATTCTTCCTCTTTCTTCAACCAGCTTGCTAAAAATGCGACAACTCGAGAAAGCAGTTCGCAAACTGATGCTGCCCCAACGACAACCTCTTCATCCACTCAATCTATATCTCCCGAATTTCACTCACAATCAACAGAAACGATATCCACACAACCTAAAACTGCAACAACCACCTCTCAAACAGACTTGTAACCCCAACATCCACTACAGGAACAGATCCATTCCCCAAACTCTCTACACAGCCTCAACCTCAACCGAAACCATACCATCAGTTTCAACAACCACCTCCACTCAAACCACCGAACCAACCCAAAAAACCAGCTCATCCACAGACCCAATGCCATCTTCCATATACACGCACCAAAAATCAACAGAAACCCTATCAATCGAAACAACATCCCTCGGAATCCAATCCGTCGCCCACACACGCGACAGCGGCTGCCAATCAAGTCCCACGTCAACAGTCTCCATCGCAACCAGCACACTCCGAGTCGAAACCGTTGACGAAGGATGTCAACCCGACGCGACCACACCTTCAGCCACAGCTGGGATCCAAACTGATCCCTTGCGTGTATGGATGTAAGCGTTGAGACAGACGTTCTTCCGGTGTTGTGTGTCGGTGTGCAGACTGTTGGTCCATGTTGAGTGATTCAGGGGATATGGAGGTTCTTTGTGTGGATGGTGTGAGGAGGAAGACGGGGTGTGTCAGACTGTGTGTGTGGAGTTGAGTGAAACGGGGAGTGTGTTGTTTGAAGTGGAGGGCGTGCGGAGGAGGGATGCTGGTGTGCAAGTTGGGGCTGGCGGGCAATGTGGGAAAGGTGTTCAGACGGATGCAGTGGGGTGTGTAAGTCTGGCTTTTGGGGTTGTGATGGAGACAGAGGAGTTTCTACGGACTTGGGATATGAGTGATGTGGAGGAGCTTGTTGCGAAGGAGGAAGAGTTGAGGAGAGTTTGTGATGGGTTTGAAGGGGTTGAAGCTGTGTGGAGGCAGGAGGTTGAAGTTCTTGAGGAGTGTTGTTTGGTGTTGAGGAAAGCTTTGGAGGAGTGTCGGAAGGATGTGTTGGAGAATCGGAGGCAGTTGAATTTGAGGCGACATTATGATGGGAGGTTGAGAGATGGATTGGGGAGGTGAGGAGAGAGGTGAATGAAGTTGAGAGTGTTATTGAACCTGCTCGAGAAGGTTTGTACTGTTTTTTGGTTGGGTTTTGGATACTGACTTTCTGTCTGATCAGCGTTGGAGAAGCGATTAGGGTTGGAAAATACTTTGATGGAGAGAGTGACGGCTCTAGTTGAATTGAAGAAGGAGTATGAGGAGTCGATTCAGAGGATGGAGGAAGCTAAAATTGCGGACGAGGAAGAGGTTTGTGATTGTTTTCAGGTATCTGCTTTTCGATTCCAACGCCAACTCTCTAGAAACGTCAACATCATATGTTTGATATGTCTCTCATGACTCTGAGCTCGCAAGTGATGAATGGTATTCTTCTGTTTGTGGTTATGGGTGTATTCTAATGTCGTTTAAGATCCGATTCCTGCTGAAGAATGGTCGGATATCGATGACGAACTTAACGTCCCAGCAAAGACGTCCAAGAAATCCTCAGTCAAAAGTGTGGTCAAATTTCAGCAAAGTCGTTCTCGTGATGAACCCCTCGTTTCGATGCAAACTGCCGCTACTGCTGTGATTATTCCACTTGCCGTGACACTCTGCTTCCTGTACCTGCAGTCTCCAGTGTCGAAATCGTCCAAGTCGTTAGCATCTGCTTCTAGTGATGTGTATGGATCTGCTACGCTGGGGAGAAAAGGGGGGATGAGCCAGACAGAGTCGTGGATGCAGACGTTGGATCAAGGCATGGCGTTTGTCGAAGGATTATTTACTGGTGGCGATACTGTTGCGTCTGATAAAAGGAGTGTGAAGCGGATGCCTATGTAGAAAAATGCACGAACAATGTTAGGGGGGTTAGTGGCGTGTAAAGTTTTGTTATTTATTCCTTTTTGAGCTAGGCGTTATATTCTATTTTCACTTTCTGTTTCATAATGTATTCTTTTGTGAGAGAGTTTGTCAAGTTGTTTTGGAAGAAGGCGGAAAAAAGCAAAACTATCCTCGAAATGTCTCTCTTCATTGGAAGGCTCCCCAGCGAACTCAAGGTACAACCCTGACCCAAGAAATGCTGTAAGATAGCTGAGTGTGATTGCTGGAACAGGTCCGTGACCTTGAGGATATCTTCAACAAGTTTGGACGAATTAGCAGGTACGTTCCTGGCTCTTGAGAAGTCATGCCCTTACCTATACTAATATTTCGATTCTATGATTAGACTTGACATCAAGAGAGGTGCTTCGGTTCGTTTTTGCCCTTAGCACCTCATTACTGCTTCAAATACTAACCTGCATATGTGACCTCAGTTCAACTTTGCCTTTGTTGAATTTGAAGACAAGCGAGACGCCGAAGATGCCTTGCGTGAGACAGATGGAAAGGAAGTGAGTATTGGCTGCAACAACCCTTTGCATTTGTCAGGTGTCTTACCCTCTCTCTTCTCCGCCAGCTTCCTGAATTCGGAACCCGTCTTGTCGTTGAATTTGCAAAGGGTGGAAGCAGACGTGAAGGAAACTCGAACGAATGCTTCAAGGTGATTTGTAGTGGGGTTTGTTGAAAACAAAGTTGGCTGATGTAGTGAATGTAGTGTGGTAGAGAAGGACACTGGGCTCGGGACTGTAGAGAGGGAGGAAGTGGTCGTCGGTATGTATAGTTTTTAGTTATTTTGAGTGCCTGTGTAGTTCTAATGCTTTGTTTAGTGGATCTCCACCTCGTCGCAGGTAAATTTACTACAAATTATTCCAATCCCGTATGTTTCTTCTCTGCCATATTGTGGCCAGATGACTGCATTAATACTGGGTGTGGTCAATTAAGTTTCAGGTTTTCTCAGTGAGCCGTCCTAAAGCTGAAGCTGAAGCGGATTCCGGTCCTGATATTATCTGCTGCTATTGTACCAATATCGCGCTCTGTTTCAATGCTGAAGTTCACCTGTATCTTTCCTCTGATGCCACAATCTGCTCTCTTTCCCCAATCTGCATTCTTTCCGCCGTCTCGTGTCCTCGGCTCAAAGGCTGTTACTTTAGAAGCTAATGCTATGTGTGATAGACGTTCTAGATCTCGCTCGAGATCCCCACCTCGTCGTAGATATGATGATGATCGTGATCGCCGTCGTGATGATTCTCCTCCACGTCGTAGATACGATGACGACCGTGACCGTCGCCGTGATGATTCTCCACCTCGTAGAAGAGATGATGATGACCGTGATTCTCGCCGACGTGATGATTCTCGTTCTCCAAGAAGAGACTGAACAATGTGAGAAAAAGAGTGTTTTCCCGGGTTTTGTTTTTCAGTTTCAAACAAAGGGAATATATTTATGGCTCAATGAAGAATTCTCTGTAATAACTTGGTTTCTCATTTATCTGCTGTCAATTCTAGGCAATCTCTTCGCCGTTATATTGATTATAAGGCAAATCGACTATATTGTTGGTTGAAGTCAACAAAATCCACTTATTGACAACGAGCCCAGCGAGAAAAGTGTTTTGAAGGAATGCTGGTTAAGTGAGTAATAAGCGGAGACTCCGACAACGTTTCCACTGACGTAAACTGCTTGCAAGAGGAATCGAAATATGGCGGACGGCGAAGAAGGGAAAGAGGAAGAGAGGTTTTAGAAAAGATTTATTTATAAGTTACGTGCTTTTTAGCAATTATGTTGATTCCTGTCAAACAAGGAGGAAGTTCAGTTTGTTTCCGAATTTCATTTACAATTGACTCATTTGTGAATTTTCGTACATGAACCATAGCGAGTTTCTCTTGATCTTGCGAATGAATAAGCGAAGTCCCAAAAATCCCATTAACTTGTTCTTCAGTATTGATGTCATACGATGTTCCATCTTGAACAACAAAGTAACCATGAGGGTGTAACGACTCGCTACTCCAGGGTCTAATATTGAATCCAGGAGTGACCCGATTCTTGTTATTAGCAGGGTTAGGAATGTATGTCTGGGCAACCACTCTGCTAGGTGTGTGCGGTGTAGCGACGACAGGGGCTCTTTCGTGTTTTCGCCGAAGCTTTCCACGGACATCAATATCCTTGTAAGCCTCACGAGCTTCCAATCGCTTTCCCAAATATGGAAAGCGAATTCCGTCCGATGCTGGAGACATTGTGTTGCCTGCGATACCAAGCCGAGATGGCGGAGAATGTTTCTGTTCACGGCTAGCATCAACTGAAAATAGGACGGTTACTTACAGGCTTTTTCATGTCAACTCCATATAGGCCTTTTGCTACTGATCGCTTAACATTTCGCAAATACTCTTGTTGTTCCAATAATGCCTGATAGTATTGGTCTGTCAAATTATTCGAATGGAACATGAGATTCGCTTCAAATTCATATGCTTTATACGTTGTAAGAGGCCTTGTGTTTTCGCTATTGTTTCGATTTGTCTCCAAAGCAGGGAGAACCAGGGCCTCACCCTTTGATTTCTCTGTAGCGGGATGAAGGCTTTGTGTTGTGCCCGATAAATCAATATTCGGGAGTAATTTACCAGTTCCTATATCACTTAGTTTAAATTCAGGATTTAGAGGCAAAGGTTCGTTCAATTTTAACGGCACGAAATGTCTTGAATTCACATGAACTTGTGAGCTGGCTCTCGAAGGTTCGTTCACTGTAGACACAGACGAATAAGTTGAATACTGGCTATGCCATCCTTGATGAATTGTGTCCTCAGGTAGTAGGACAGACGGATTGCGAGACCGAATGGAGCCTTTGTCTTTCATAACATCCCCCAAGTTTTCCATTCCATAGATTTGCGAAACCGGTCGAGATTCAGTGCCAAGAAGCTTTGGATTCGAAACTTGATGTGACAAGATGGATGCAACACGTGTTACACTCGGTTCACAAAATGATGCTCGACGAGAAGGATTTGTGGGGAGAAGTAACGAGATTTGACGCATAGTGTTCTCAGAATCGACGTTTACCGAAGGGGCTCGTTCTTGTGGAATCGTATCGTCGATAAACGATGAACGTCGATTTGTGACCGAGAGACGTCGTTTGCCAGCTTCAACTGCCTTGGAATTGTGTCTCGACTGGGGAGCACTGATTTCAATTGCAAAGGCGGAACTGGTATTATCTGCCTTGATGTAATCAGAACTGTTTGAAATATTCGGAAGTATTTCGGACTGTTGAAATTGCGCTACATGTACTGGTAGTTCTGGAAGATCTACTCTGATAACTGCCTTTTGAAGACTTGAATTGCTTTTCGTTCTCAAAATGCTTGAATCCACACGGCTTTTGCTCGGAAGTCCACCCCTACTTGCCAAAAATGATGGAATAAGGACATTCTAAACTATATGTTAGAAGGTTTTCATTGTGTAATTCACTCACAGGAGAAGGTGTCATGACTGATATGGATCGTCCAAAAGAAGGTGAAGGTAACAAATTCTCGTGGTAATTAAGAAGACCATTAGGGGTCAACGTTTGCGGAACTGGTACAGAGACCGTCTGTTTTTCATTTGTTTCAAGTTGTCTAATTGGTGGCTGACTTTGCTGCTTCGCAATCTCAGACTGCGATCGGGCGATTTTTCCTGGTCCTATCGATTCTCTTCGTCCTTTCTTCGCTTTTGTTGTGCTTGCAATTTAGCTTCAGCTGCCGCTGCCGCTTCGGCGGCTGCTTTTTCTTCAGCTTTCTTCCTTTCTTCATCCACCTTTTTCTGTTCTCTATCTTCAAGTACCTCCATAAACTGCCATAGCACTGGTCGGAACTTGGCCTTGAAGTCAGCAACCTCCTTTTGCAACAGCTCCAGAATGGTCTTCCCAGTCAACGCGACCTTCACTTCTTTATCCTGCCTCATCCGCTTCGCCCCTTCAATAACAAGCTTACTTACAGCCCCTAAAATTCGACTCTGCGTTTTAAGTAGTTTATGCCGCTTTTCAGCATTAAACATGGAGTTTGCGCTCTTGAACTTCAAATCCCATTCTGCAAGGGTATGATCCATCTTTTTCTGAGCATCCGCATATTCATGCTGCGTCTCAGCCAAACTGGTTTCAAAGTACAAGTCAAAGTCTTTCATCAATTTCGCCTTGACGTAATTCTTGGTGCCTTCGTCCGCAACAAACTTATCTTCCTCAACAGAATCGAGCTGATTCGGAGACGTTAGAGTACTTCCTGTTAATTTCATGTAAACGCTTTCGCGTCCTCTCTGAACTATCCCCACAATGTCTTTTCGGCTTTTGCCTTGTTGAGACTGGTCAACTTCTTCTTCTAGTTTGAAGAGTTTGGCTTGCTCTGTGCGGATTTCTTCATCGCATTTTGCAATTTCATTACGGAGCTTGTCGACCATTGTGACTATTTCAACACGCTGGGCGTCAAGGTGTTCATTTGCCTGCATATTGTTAGTTACAGTACTGTCCAAATCGAGAATTACCTCTTGGACTCCAGGAACGTTGAATTTCTTCAAAAGTACATAAAGTTTTGCAGATTTATATCGCAAGGTCTGGTACTCTTGATTGTTGGCCCTGTACATATCGTCAAACTTCTCCTTGGTTTGTCTCACCCTTTCTAAAAGAATTTTCTTGTTCAATGTGGCTTCTGCGAGTGTTTCTTGATTTTGATACTGTTCTGTGTCAAAAGGCAATGAACAAAATTGTGAGGTTTACCTCGAGGGACACCTCTGCTTCTTCTACTTGTCGTCTCAATTTAGCCTTAAGGTCTTTTTCCACGGTTTTAAGCCTCTCCTTATACTTGACTTCCAGCTCCTTTAAGCGCTTGCTCATCACACTATAAAGCAGCACCCTTGACTCCTTCAACCTCAAATCGCATGTAACTTTCATCATGTTTCGATGCAGCTCGATATCTTTACGAATCATATGCGCGTATAAATCGGCTTCATTGAGTTCGAGTCCTTGCAATTCCTCAGTTTGAGTTTCTCGGCTCCACAGCTCTATTCCATTCTTGTAAAATACGGTATCGCTTGCTTTTATGTTCTCAATTGTTCGTTCAAGGTCAATCGAGCTTGGATTTTATCCCGGTATTTTGCACTTACAGCTCGGATGATGATGCTGACCTTGTCTCGCGCCGTTAGAGTTCCGCGTCTAGGAGAACAGCTCTTTGAAAGTTTGTTTGTTGAATCGGGTGATGCAATATTCTCGGATCTCGAACTTGCACTTGCAAGAGATGACTTGGAGGCTGGGCTCTCGGCATTTAAACGTGGATCCTCAAGGTTATCTACGCTTTTAAACGTTACAGAGAATCGCTTGCGTGATGTTGCTGTTCCTCGGGTGGCTGGACGAACGGTGGGTATAATTTGAACAGAGGACATCGTAAAGGAAGAGATTTACAAAATGATTTACGGGACATTAATTATGCCATTTATATACAAATTTCGTTGATAATTCTTTACAGGATCAGTGAAAGAAGAAATCGAAAAGAGCAGCGAAAAGATGGAATCCGATGACGAGAACGACGCCGACTGGATCGATATGAATGATTCTGAGTCTGAGTCTGAGTCCAAGCAAGAAGAATCCGACTACTATGAAGCCGAGGAAGTAGTAACAGAGGACGATGATGAAGGGGAAGCGGGGGAGGAGGAAGATAACGATGAGGGAATGGGGCCCGGTGTTCCCCTTCAACCACCTTCCTCCCAACCACGGATCTATTCGCACGTGCGCAACCGAGAGCGCATTGGCTCGTCGCTTTTGACTCGGCGGAAGTTGTTTTCGAGTTTTGTGCCTTCGGATGCGCCTATTTCAAATCAACTTGATGAACGTGCGTACCAAATACCTGATTCAGTGCGTGTGCTAACTGTAATTAATTGGCTTGGCTGGATTCAACAGGCTTTGACGCGCGGGTCTACTGCTCTCAGTTCTCGCGAGATGGTTCGCTGTTCTACTCGGCGAACCAGGACTTTGACATCAATCTGTACAACCCGCTCAATGGCTTTGCTTCGTTGGGTACTATCAAGTGTGAACCAGGGAGGTGGACAATCACGGATTGTGATGTTGCCGCAGATACCTCGAAACTCATCTATTCGTCGATTCATGATACCATCTTCCTTGTGAATCTTGCACCATTCCTCTCCTCAGATTCGGCGGAATCATCTTACTATGCTCCCACACTCCTCTCTCCCTCGACGAAAATGTTGGTATTTGGTCTATCCGATTCTCTGATGATGCCAGAGAAGTTATTATCGGTGCCTCAAACGGATTACTCTACGTTCTCGACATTGAAACAAATACCATTCTTCACCGTGTAAAGGCGCATCGAGATGATGTGAATGCAGTTACATTCGCTGACACATCGTCAAACTTGCTTCTCTCAGGCTCCGATGACTGCACAATCAAAATCTGGGATCGTCGGTCGTCTCTTCAGAATCACACTCCTGCCGGTGTTCTGCCTGGTCATACGGAAGGAATCACTTTCTTGACAACCAAAGCGAGGGATGGCAGAACAGCTGTGTCGAATGCGAAGGATCAGAGCATGAAGCTGTGGGATTTACGTCTTCTTAAGCCTCCTTCCATTGCTACACGGTAATGAATTTTGTCCACGTATCTATTTGATGCTCATATATGATTCTACCCTCCAGAGATTACTCAACAGGTTACGATTATCGTCATCAACGTTACCCATCAGAAGTAGCACGTAAACATCCAAATGATGTTTCACCGCAACATTCACTGGCCACAAAGTTCTTCGCACCCTAATCAGATGTCACTACTCACCCGAACAACGATACCTGTACAGTGGCTCTGCAGATGGAAAGTGTACATCTACGATCCATTGCTTCCAAGCGGCGGTCCGATCAAAACATTGACTGTACCAAAAGGGGAGGTGACAAGTGAAGAGGATTTGGTGATTCGACAGTTTACGCGAATGGCTGGTCGTGACTTAACTGAATATGAGCGGGAGCACTTGTTGAGGAGATTTAGGGCTCAGCATCGGACGTGGCAGGGAGCGGAGGGGTCTTGTTGTGTTCGTGATGTTGCGTGGAATCCTCGTGTACCTCAGGTTATTGCGAGTGTATGGAGAGGGGAAGAAGGAGGTTTGCAGGGCTTTGAGTATCAATGTTGATTTTTGTTTGTCGTTGTTAGTTTTGTGTATGTAATAGCCTATGAAATTTAAATTTGCTCTGACACGTTCTTTACTTTTCAATCATACACAATTGTATCTTCAATCCCGTCGCTGTTCTTGGGCCTTTTCAAACTTTTCCCTCAACTTCTTGACTTTCTCTGCCAACGCTTCTTTGGCCTTCTTAATCTTTTCGGCGGGAGTCTCTACTGTGGATTTAACTTCATCTGCCTCCTTTGGCTGCTTTTGAGGCACTTCAGCTCCAGGTCGCCCATCCACTTCCTCTGGTTGCTTGACAACCATCTTGCCTTGTTGGATCATTTTCAGTAAGTCACTTATGTTTCCTTATCAAGTTCATCATTCATCCAGATCAACTCGATCGGTGCATCTTCACCGTCTTGTTTTGCAGATGCTGAAGCCGAAGATTCTTCAACGACTACACCATCTTTGACGACTTTGTGCGACGAAGAGATATGCGCCTCCCTCGTTTCAGAAATTGTGCCATCACTATTAGTTGAACTTGAAGACGATGACGATGAAGAGCTTGATGAGAGGAAGAAGACGAAGATGAGGAGCTCGAGACAACTGTCTCTCCTTCAGCAACTACAGGAGCTGCTGCTGCCAACTCATTCTCATTCATAATATCTTCGCGTTTCTTGACTTTGTGAGTCGGTAGTTCCTTTATAGTATTTCCCGCCGGTTGCTGCTGTTGAGCAAACAACTGCTTGACAAGTGCCTCTTCATCATCATTTTGAAGAACCACATTCCCATTGGCATCAATAACAAATTCAATAACTTTCGGCTCCTCTTCGTTCACCGCTCGTTTGTCTTTACTCTTTCCATTCCAGAGCTGCTGAATAGCTTCCTCTACTTTCTTTGCAATCTTTTCGTTGGCGAGCATGTTTTGAGCCGCGCCTCCAACAACAGGAGCAATGATAATTGGTTCAGTTTTTACTGCGCGGGCAACAAGATCCGGATACAGACTATCTAATGAGTACGCGCCTTTGCTTTCCATCAAAGTAATGATATCAAGAGGTTCGTTCTTTGCATAACCCTCATCAGAATCTTGCTGAAGTGCCAAATCAGACTCTGAAGAAGAAAGAGAGTTGATTGGTTCACAAAGAATTCGTTGGCCCAAGGCGTCAGGGTGTCCCGCGTCAAGAGTCTTTGGCACAAATGCAGCATCATTACAGAGACGCGAAGTAATGATATGCACGATGTAAACACAGGTAGAAGTTTCACGAACGTTTTGAATCATGTCAATGCTTCCTGGAACACAGTGGATTTGGACTTCAGCAGCCCGCCCAACTCCAGTGAGGTCACACTTTGTTCCATCCGTGTATTGCATGGAAAGATGTCCTTGATCCTTGTCATCAGTCACATAATCGACAGCTGTTGAGTGAGCCGTGGCTGTTCGTTTTCCCAGGAAATAGTCTTGTCTCTTCTCGGGCCACCTCTTCTCCTCCTCTTCTGTTCGTGGATGGAACTGTCGAATATGTTTCCATGACAGTACTCGTACGTCCACCAGCCAGCAACCTGTTACAAAAGATGAGATCAACATTGCACCCCACTTTCAAGTTTCAACACTTCCACTTACCCAGTACAAACAATTTGTCTCTACACCCTTCATCAGCTCCATTCCCTTCCACACATTTCGACGCCGCAATTCAACCGCCGCTTTGACAGGATCCACATCCTCCTCGTCATCATCATCAGGCGACTTCACCGCCGCCGCCGCCGCCTCGTCCTGCACAGCTGCTTCTTTCTCAGGAGCATTTGCGCCGGGAAGCGAACACGAAAAGCTGCGCTGGCCCACTGAAACTTTTACAGACTGAGCCGTGGTGGATTCGGCGGCTTGTTTTGAATTTGAGCCGATTGCGACGTGGAAGCGCTCTGAGGCAAAAAGGTCTGAGTACACTGCGGCGCGACTGAGCCGCTTTGGAGGATCGATTGGCGCGGTTGCAGACGCGAGGGTGGCGAGGAGTGCGAGAACGGAAAGCACTTGCATTCCACCGTGGCAATTTTGGGAGGGAAACAAACAAATAGATACCGAGTATTCTACTGAAGTAAGTATCAAGAAGACACTCGTCATAAATATTATCTGTTAATAAATCTCAAACTATTTCAAAAAGTAACAACAACTTGAACAAGAGATGGGGAACCATCAATCCAACTCCAGCACCAGTTCCAGTCGCTCTCGTCATCCAACTCAGCAGCAATATTTGTCAGTGAATTACTCGAAGGGCAACAAGTTGCGTACGAAAAGAGGTTGGACCAGGTCTTTAACGAAGTCTTCTAACCGCAACCGCAACCGCAACCCCCCCAAAAAACCAGTCTCGGATCGTCGCGCTTCCTCAAAACAATCAAAGCGCGGCACTCGGTCGATGGCACCCAACTCGTCGTCAAGGCCTTTCTGAAGCCGCTCGTCGATGAATCCCAGGACACAAAGGCCGCCCAGCCTCTCTCTCTGAAACAAACTATCCGCGCAATTAATGGTTGGACGCCTTATTCTTGTTGTTGTCGACCTTGTGGAACTAATGCGGTACTCGACAGCCGAAGCTGAGATTCTTGGACTCATCCCCAACGCATTTCCGTACCACAAGGTTGTTGAGACTGCAAAAGCGGGTTATATGATTCGACAGTATCTCTATAGCAACCTCTATGATCGAATTAGGTGAGCACGCCGTCTTTGCAGTTCAGGTTACTCATTCTTCGACACAGCACAAGACCTTCCTGACTTCTGGTGAAAAGATATGGATAGCATTTCAGATTCTTCTGGGACTATCGCAGGCTCACGCGAATAATGTAAACATCAACGGGGAGTCAAAGAATCTAAACTCGGCATATTAGATTTACCACGGTGATATTAAATGTGAGAATATTCTTGTAACAAGCTGGAATTGGGCATACTTGTCGGATTTCTCAGGATACAAACCCGTTTACCTTCCAGAGGCAAGACTTGTCGTTTGTCATCTGCACGAACACTGAACCGAAAAAAAACACAGGATAATCCTGCTGATTTCACTTTCTTTTTTGATTCAAGTTCTCGTCGTTCCTGTTATCTCGCCCCTGAAAGATTCTTGGCCCTGGAGAAACATTGTTCCACATCAAACGCGCTGAACTCACACCTGAAATGGACATATTCGCTGTTGGCTGCACAATTGCCGAAATGTTCTTGGAAGGTACTCCGTTGTTCACACTATCGCAGTTATTGCGGTACCGCAGAGGTGAATACGACCCAAGAGTTGTACTGGAAAAGATTGAAGACGTTCATGTCAAGGTAAGTTTAACAGCGAAAAGAAATTATGAGTTAAACATCAGTTCAGAATATGTTACTTTCCATGATTTCAATGGACCCATCAAAACGAAAGACTGTGGACTCATATTTGAATGAGTTGTAAGTAAGATATTCGTTCTTTCACGAGAAGTTAATCATGCTCTATGGCTCAAGTCGTGACCTTATATTCCCCTCGTATTATACGACTTTTCTGCACACATTCATTCACATCTCTCAGTTGTCCATGATGAACAACAGGGTGATCATTCCTTTCCAATCGGAACAGATGCGAAGATTGAAAAGATCTACAATGAATTCTGGAGAGTTGCGGAAGCGGCTGGTATTCCGAACTTATGGGTTGCAGCTGGAGTTGAAGATGTAGAAATCTCGGAAACGAACAAACCAAAGAGTTGAGTGGGAAGCGGTTGCAGTTTCGAATCTAACATTTTTTTATAAGCTGTCGCACTCTCTAGTGTTGGACGAATGGTGAATTTGTGTTTCCATGTTGACTTTTGACTAACATAAAATACAGCATTTACTCCCAATGAAACTCAATATCCCAAATTTTACTGCATGTTCGTCAGAAATCGAGGTGAAGAGACATGTCGTGAGTGCATCCCAACGTTGGATATTTGCTACTAACCGCACATCCAAAGGCGACGTTTGTCTTATCCTCACTACAATCGTCTGCACAACGCTCCGTAACACACATTATCCTTCGTCTCGGATAATGGCTCTCGAACTTCTCTAGTTTTCGGAATTGAGCTGACAGATGAGGATCGGTAAAAAACTATCTTGTTTGTCTGGACTTTTACTCACAGATCCGCCTAGATTGGATCGAGTGATTCCATATCTTGTGCAACTCCTTCAAGATGAAAATGCGTTGGTTCGCGCCACAGCTATAAAGGTTATGACACAATTGCTGTCTATGGTTGATACAATCACGACTGCAGATGTGAACATTTTCCAGGAGTATATTCTACCAGTTTTGAAAACTCTATCCGCTGATCCAGAAGTAATTGTCCGCGTTACTTATGCGGGATGTATCGCGAGTATTGGTTCGTTTCTATTGTGAATCGTTTTACCACTGACTAACGCAATAGCTGAAACGGCTCTCCGATTCCTCGAAATTGCTCAATTGTTTCAACAAAATTTCACTGCTACGACTGATAATGATGACGGAACCCTCAACCAACAATCATACGACACCGCACTTCACGAGCTGCATGAATCTATCCAAGAAGAAGTCGTGATATTTCTGAGTGACTCTGATGTACATGTGAAACGCGCTCTTCTCGGCGATATGGCTCGCCTCTGTATCTTTTTCGGACGTCAACGTGCGAATGACGTTCTGTTGGGTCATATGATTACCTACCTCAATGACCGTGACTGGCGTCTTCGAAGTTCGTTTTTTGAAAGTATTGTTGGGGTTGGAACGTTTGTAGGAGGTCGTAGTTTGGAGGATTATATTCTCCCACTTATCGTTCAGAGTTTGACGGATGCTGAAGAATGCGTTGTTGAAAAAGTTGTGGGATCGTTGACGAGTTTGGTTGAGTTGGGGCTGTTTACAAAGGGGAAAGTGAAGGAGTTGGTTGCAACTGTAATGCCGTTGTTGTGTCATCCTAGTCCTTGGATTCGATATGGTAGGCTATTGTTGTTTAGAATGTGACTAAGTTCTTGGGTAAAGGTACAATTGCTTTCATTTCTGCTGCCTCAAAGAAACTGCCGTTGATTGACCTGAGATGCATACTGTACCCACAGTTGAAGCCATATCTGAAATGTGATATTTCTGACGTGACTGAAGTCAATTTGTTGTTCAATCTCAAAACTCCAGTTGAGTACTTGACTTGGTGATATACTTTACTGAATGAATGCAAGCAGTTGAGTCGTGTATTGTATGACCAAGCGCTGCTGTTGGCTTCCAAAACTCCTGTTGTACCGTATAAGAAGGAGCGAACTGTCGATGTACTGAGTCTAGAGTCAGAAAATGATTTTGGCAATGAAACGTAGGCTTTTTCTATCATATCGGCTGTAGCCTAACATAACCGGCAGTACCGAGATGATTTTGCGCCTTCGCGAGTTTGGAATGACAGATGAGGACAAGGAGAAGTTATTCTCTCTGAAATACTATATTTCAAAGTCGACACAACGAAGAATGGGAACAAACCTGGCAGAAATTGATGAACGAAGCTTAAGGGTACGTTCCGATAGAATTGTCTCCTACTCACTCCTTTTTGTGTTGTAGAAAATGCCGGTGGCTCCACATACTGTGTTCTTAAGTCCCCCAAAATACATCAATCCCAATGTTTCAACATCCGAAAGCGTATCCTCATCTCATCTTCTTCTCGCTCCAGTCCCCAAAAACTTCTCCAGCGCACTCGAAATGCCTCGGAGCCTTTAACAATTCGAAGTCTAGCAGCAAGTCCTGAGCCCCACATTCTACCCGGTCGTGTTGTTTCAGGAGCTAGTTCAGATGTTGGCAGTGTGTATAATGCCGCTCTTTCTACGTCTCCGTTAAAGCAACGAGGACCCTTGAGGGTTCCGACAAGACCGTCTTCAATTTTATCGGAAGGCGGGAGAAGTATGACACCTCCAGTTGCACGATACACGGAGACTGAGTTTAGCACGGGGTCTGATGAAGGACGACAAGGTCGGGCAGCTCCAAGTGTTGGGTATGCAGCTTCGAGTATTCCCAGAGGTCCAGGATCTCGAGCTGGTGGATTGCGAAAAGAGGCTAGTGTTGCTGGTGAAAGTGGTGGTCCTGTTGGGCCACCTGTTATCATGGGTATTACTTCGTCTGGAAGTAAGTCTTGAAGTGAGACTTCAACATTTTTAACTCTTGGGTTCTAGTTGATGGACGCGATGAAAATGTGAAGTTGCTTTTAGAAGCAAAGAGGCTGGAATTGTTTCCTCCTCCTATTTTTGGTATGTGACTTCAATTAAGCATTTTGAGAATGCACTAATGGTGAAAGCAGAATTCGGAGCCCGTGTTAATACGCCATCCACAAAGAATCGTCGAGCAAACGCAACAGGCGGCTCCGATTTGAAATCATGGCGGCCAAAAGGGATACTGGCTGCTCATCTAACCGAGCACCGAGCCTCCGTGAATCAAATCTGTGTATCTCCAGATCATAGCTTCTTTGCTTCAGCTTCGGATGATGGTATGTGATTTTCGTCGTTGCTATGAAAACAGCGTTAATGTGTGTACAGGAACAATCAAAATATGGGACTGCAAACGACTTGAAAAAAACGTCACTAATAAGCCACGACTTACTTATTCGGCACAGGGTGGGAAAATCAAGTCAATGACATTCTTGAACAATTACCACATTATTGCATCCGCCTCAGATAATGGATCCATTCATATTTCGAGGGTGGAATACATGAGTGCGAATAGTATTTCATCGAATCCGAAGTATAATGGTATTGATACTGTGAAAAGTGCGGAGGTGGCAGGAAAAGATCGCCCTATCCTATTGAATCATTATGAGTCGGGTATTTATTGCTTTATTTTACTTAGAAATCTTTCTGATAGTATTTGTAGATCAAACTTCACTTCTTGTTTATGCAACATCTCATGGAAGCATTTGTGGGCTGGACTTGCGGTCAATGAAGCCAGCTTGGACCTATGAAAGCCCGCCACATCTTGGTATCACAACTGCGTTCACTATGGATCCCAGAAATTCTTGGATTTTGACAGGATCGCATCGTGGAGTGTTTTCTCTTTGGGACATTCGTTTTGGTCTCCGAGTTAAAACATGGGCACATCCATCTGGAATGCCGATTCACAAAATTGTTCGTACTTCACTTGGAAGTCAGCATTCTTCGCGAAGAGCCACGCAGTCTCTTGGACTGTCCTCTCCACTTTCGAATTCCACGAGTTTCTCCTCCAAGAATGTGCTCGCTTCTATTGGCGGTACTACGAGTGAAATGGGTTTATGGGATATTGAAGCTGGAGAATGTCAAGAAGTTTGGTGTGCATTTGGTGGTACTGGGAATAGCGCTTTGCTTCGCAATCCGCCAACTACGTCAACAAACTCTGACTCCATGGCAGCCGATATGCAAAGACTATACGGGAAGGGGTTAAAAGCTGTTGCGCCACCTCTCGCTTCAAACTTCCTTGCACCTATCGCAAAGAAGGTGACGATGGAACCGCCAGGTCAGACGGAGGCGAGCCTCAAGTCCATCTTTACGGCGGGTGAAGTTCCATATATTTTGACCGCAGGAACGGATCGCAAAATTAGATTTTGGGATCTGGGAAACGTTGGGCAGTCATACGTGGTATCTGGTTTAGAGCCGTTTGATTCCAAGCCACGATACAGGTAACGCACAAAATATACGGAAGTTTATCTCTAATGGTTTGTCTAGCTCTCATCCATACAAAGACCTCGCGTTTAACATAGAGTATACTCCTCCGCCTGCAGCAAATACAGCCCCACCTCGTCCATCATTCCATACAAATACTTCGGGATCTTTCCAAAACCAGCAGCAAGTGGGAGGAGGAGTACTTCCCCAGTCAGATCAACAACCAATGGCAAGTCCCAGTATTATTAACCACCTGGACGCAATCAATGACATGGCTGTTACGCAAGTGCCATATCCCATGATTATTTCAGCCAGTAGGGATGGTGTTATTAAGATTTTTGCATAAAGAACATTTGTTTGAAAATGTCACCACGTTTGCAGAAAATTCGAACTTTCCAGAATCATCTGACTCATTCTTGCCAAAAACGAGTATAAAAGGCCTACCTCTCCGACTCCAGCCAATTAGAAATCGCTTTTCAAAACAAACAAACATAAGATGATGAACGTTATCCGCCGCAGTGTTTCCAAGAAGGCTCCTGCCTTACGCGTTCTGTGTTTGGCCTTTCCCGTCGCCAAGCCGCCCAACAACCAACATCCATCTTCAACGACCCATTCTTTGAGCCATTCAATGCTGTCGAAAGACAAATGATCAACTCATTCTTTGGCGACGTTGCTCGTCCTGGATTCTCCACCCAACTCAAGACTCCAAACTGGTCTGCTGTCGTGACATCAATTCGCTGGGATGTCAAAGAGACTGAGAACTCTTATGTCGTGAATGTTGATTTGCCAGGATTGAACAAGGTAATGCATGCTTGTAAGCGATGAGTTTGAATACTAATTGTTGATGGAATATACAGGATGAAGTGAATGTTTCAGTCAAGGACAACGTTTTGACTATTAGCGGAGAACACAAGAGCAGCGTCGAGGACAAGAACGAAGTGGTAAGTTGTTTACTCACACCATCTCTGAGAGAATCGCTTTGTAATCGCTTTTCTGCAACAGCGCCACATTGTTGAACGTTCCTCAGGCTCATTCTCTCGTTCCATCGTGCTTCCAAAAGATGCATCCGCGGAAGAAATCAAGGCTTCTATGGCTGATGGTGTGTTGAAGCTTGAAATCACCAAGGTTCCAGTTTCGCCAGAGGAAGGAATCAAGAAGATCCCAATTGCTTAATAGGCTTTTCATGCTTCTATTGTTTTTGGTTACGTATGTTAATTGATGGAAAATAACAAAGTTAGTTTTGCCCCTTGTTCTACTTTATTTGTTTCTGGAAGGAGATGGGTCGAAGAGTCAAAACGCTCGTCCAGCTCCTTGGCCTCCTCGTCCTCATATGTTTATTTGCTCTTCAGGCTGGATGGTTCGAAGAGAAACGGGATCAAGTCCAGACATCAAAGGTGTTGAAGCCAATCCCACAATCCTCTCTCAATAAGCCAGACCAGCCCATCAACACGGAATCTGTTGTTCATCCTTCCACTGTTCCTGTATCTATATCAAGCAATGAAGAAGCCCCAAAGCCAAGGAAGAAAGCTAATAGCAAACCTGTGTTAATTGACTACGACAAATCATCCTCGGACTTTTATGACTTGTTGCCGGACCTTAAACGGCCTGTGGTCCCTTTGAACAAGCTTTCCTATTCAGAGGATGATACAATATCGACAGACAAACCAATCTGTCCAACTTGGACAGCGTACGACGTCAATACTCAGGCTGCCAAGGATTTTTCAGACAACTGCAGAGATGTACCTGTAGCTCCATCCTATGAATCGATGTTTAGCGTTAATCTGTGTGAATCCAAGACGCATTGCGGACAGGGATACTTTCTTATTGAGCGAAAGGATCTCTATGAGTGTTACGAGGAGTTTAATCAGCTCCTGTCGCATAACGAGCAGCTTGATGCGTATCTCAAGAAGAATATTGGGCCTGTACAGTATATTTTTATGGATTTTTGTCCCTGTTGTTTGTTCTAACCTTCACTTCAAACAGGATGCATTCCATATGATATTCTCCGGTCCTGAACGTGCGGCACCAACAATGTGGCATCAACTCTCACCCTGTATCTACAAACTCCCATACCGCCTAACAAACTCCGGAACCTACACCTTAAACCTCATCCATTCCCACACAAACTTCTCCGCTATAAACGAAGTAGCCAATAAATACCCCTCCCCTCTCGTAACCCCAATCCTCCCTACAAACTTCACCCTCTCCATTTGCCCAACATGCCCCGTATTCACCCCCAAATCCGTGACATCCCTCGACCTCCCTCTATGCCCCGCCACCTCCCAACCCAAGGCATCTACCTAAAAACAACCCTCGAAACCACCCGCGAACTCTACAAACACAAAAACTACTACAAACCATACATCTGGACCCCACTCGGCTGCAAATACGACCAACTCTTCGAACTCGACGCCCTCTCCACATGCCACTCGTCCCGAAACTATTCCGTGTACATGTACGGCGACTCACACAACCGCGTCCTCTGGGACGCCGTGGACGTGCGTCTGGCCGGGTCGAAGCGGGCGTTGGGGAAGAAGCCGAAGGATGGGGATCGGGATGCGGTTTATTATGAGGATCGGATGACGGGGTTTGGGTATACTGGGGACGGGCGGGTTCTGGGGAGGGCGTATCGGTTGAGGAATAGTGTTATGAATACGTGGTTGCATAGGGTGAACCGGACGGCGGGGGGTACGAGGGTGCGTCATGTGTGGGGGAATTATTTGCAGAAGCTTGTGTATGATTTTGGGGGGTGGGATAATGAAAGGGGGGTTGTGGAGCTTGATAAGGTGTTGGGGGAGTTTGATGTGTTTGAGTTTGATTGGGGGCATTGGGGGTCGGGGCCGGAGAAGAATAATGGGCATTTTACGGTGGAGAGGTTTTTGGATTTGTTGGAGCTTGCGGCGGATTATTTGGTGCAAGTGAATTCGAGGAGGGATCGGTTGGGGTTGGGCCGTTGAAGGTTATTTGGCAAGGCGTGAATAGTATTCCGTTGATTCGATACGAGAAAGGAGAGTGGCAAGCGGACGATAAAGATTGGAGGACGAATTATCGATTCAAGATTTGGTCAATGTTTGCGGAGAGAGCGATGCTGCGACGAGGATTTAGCGTCATCAATAGCTTTGACATAACATTTCCATGGATTCAAGAAACAGAGGATCAGAACCATGTTCATACATTGCCAGGTATGTTTCCTTAGTTTATCTTGCCACTCTTTCTCAACAAACACTTTCCAGCCCTTGACGCTCAAGTAGACGAATTACTACACAAGCTAATATATGTAACTATTAAAAAGCGTGCAAATACAAATACAATATTTGTCAACCCTGGTTGTCATCCCAAAACTAAATGTAAAAAGTTATCCGGATACGAAAAGTTCCTTGATAGCCACAACAACGGCGTCTCTAATGGGATCTCAACCCCATGCGTAATCACTTTAAACTCCTTCTTTGCTGCCAGAGACTCATTCGATCCCACACCTTTGAGTTGAAGGTCATTCATATGATTCGTCAACGGATCTCCGGCTGATTCTGCGCTAGGCACTTGGTCACTAGGCACAAGCGCCGGCGCCAAGACACGTATCGCATGCAACAGAGTAATTTCCGGTCCTAATATTATAAAACCGGAGTCAAAAGTCAAAAAATATTCCCCCAAACCTTACGTACCTGGCGCAACCAACTCCTGCAAAAACGGTTTATCCCAACCAACATACAACCGCACGGCAACAGATCGCACTTGTCCTACCCCACCCACAGGCGAAGTCGCATCGTGAGTATATTCACCCATCAACCTCGCATTCACACTCCAGAATTTATCATGCAAAGCCCCCAGTTTCGCGCGTTGTTGTTGTTGATCAATCGTGGTTTCTAGTGCACCTGCACGCACAGACTCGGATATCGTATCCCAAAGAAGCATTTGATCCGTCTTTGAAAGCGCCATTACTTTTTTTGTTGTAATGTGACGAATGAATTCGGACTAAGAATTTGTAATGAGTGGTAAGTGGGTGGGAGTGGGCAGGGTTGGTTGTACCTCTTTCAAGGAGTTCATGAAAAAGTCGCGTGGAGGGTCTGTTTGGAGGGATGGAACAGGGATGGATTTGAATAGTTTGTCGGCGGGGAATGATGAGATGTGGAGTGTGATTTTCCATGGTATTAGTGAATGTTCTGTTGATTGTGTTGGTTGCTGAGGCGGTAACGAGGAGTGTGAGAGAATGTCGTGTAATAAGCCGATTGGATAATGCCTTCAGGTTAATAAAGATTGAGTCAATAGTTGCGATGCGAGTCTGTTGTCGTACCATTTGAGTGGGAGTCCTCTGAAGTCGTACCACAGCTCTGTGGCCTCGTCGATAGTGAATGTGGTGGTTGAACCGCTCTTTTGGAAGAAGTGTGCTTTGATGGTTGGTGCGTAGAGAGGGAGGTAGGCACAGCGCAGGGCCATGAACTGTCGTTGTCACGTTGTTTGGGTTAGAGTTAATCGATATAAAAGAAGGCGGACGCACGTGCAAAGGCTCTCTTTGATTTGCATTGTCGTTTTCTGCGAGCGAAATGACGACCGGGATTGAGCCCAGCCAAATGTGGTTTGTGACGGTTGGTTCAATCGACTCCATTTGTTGATTCTTTTAATCTGTTTGTTTATTTACTTTCTGTTTCTGTATTCAATCAATCACAATTAATCTAAGAAAGTGGCAATACCCTGACGCGTGCGATCCACAACTAGACGCGTCACATCTGGTCTGGAGTAGTGCCCAATTGGATCCAGCAACGCCCTCTCCTCCAACACTCTTTTAAAATCAATCTCTATAATTCTAACACATTCTTCCTTTGGAATCGGCTCCAATACCCACTTTGCATCAGGCCCCGCAATACAAGACCCACCATCCGCCAACCAATCCTCCCCATTCTTGTCCATGTGCGCAATCAATTCCGTGTAACCAGGAATAGGTTTCAACGCATGCGCCTTTGCAAGGTGTTCACGGTTCATGATGTTGCAGACAGACACGACAAAGGAACGCGATTCTGCAGCAATGAATCGAGTGATATCGACCGTGTTTCTGACTGCACCGGGCCAGAGCGCAATATGCAAGTCTTCACCTTGAGCATACAGAGCTGCACGGGAGAGAGGCATCCAATTCTAAATTTGATGGAGATTGGGGGAAGGAGGTTTGAATTCGAAATGATGAGTGACGTCACACATCAGATAAGACAGTCATGTATACCTCCCAACAGTTTAGCACGCCCATAGTAAACTGGTCCACCTTCTTAACTCTGAGGCCGTGACCATCACCAATTGCCCATGCAAGGCGTTCTTCGTGGGTGGGCATGAGTTTCCTGTGGACATTCTCGATCTTCCCCGATGAGCCGATTGTGACTGCCGAGCAGTAGATTGAGTGACCGCCGCGATCCAGTGCGCGTTCGATTGTTCCAACAACGACAACAATGCTGCGTTCTTTGGCGATACGACAGATGTCCTTCAGGTCGCCGCCATCGTCCAAGTTGATCTGGACGGCCTCGTCGACATAGCGCGCGTACAAGTCCTTTTGAAGGTTGTCGTTGAAGGCGGCGGCGTTTGTGCGTTCGAGCCACCAGGGATACGCGGGAATCGTGGCTTCTCCAAACACGACAACTTGTGCGCCCGAGTTGGATGCGCATTCGATTGCGGAAAGAACGCGTTTGGTTGTTTCGGTCTTGTTGAGGAGAACAGGTGCGATTTGGGCGAGGCGATCTTCATTTGTTTTTGGTTTCTATAAGAGAGTTTTATCAGAAAGAGAGAGAGGATGGAGAACACACTGGCTCAACTGGAAGCACTTGATGCATCCACTGTCCCTCAGGGTACTTACTTACTTACTTGCAACTACTCTAACTCTTAAGCATCTTAACTAAACACTTCCCAACACTCTCCCAAAACAGAGGCGGCCTTTGACATCCCCTTCACGCTCCACCAACACGGCATCTCACCCGAATTCGCCCTTCTTCCAACTCCGCAAACAACTCCGCAAAACAGTCTCCTTCGCCGAATCCCCGCGCGTGTCTCAAATGTTTGTGCCTTGGCCCATCGCACCTGAGACAACCTGATTGATACTGATGCTCTCCCAATCCAACACTCTCAACTTAAAAGCTCCCACTCGGCCTCGGCCCTGACACGTTCGAAGACCACCGCGCATTCCTCGAAAAATCCTATCTCACTCCAAAAAACAATTGGGATCAAACAACTCTTTCCCGTGCCCAAAAGTGTGTTCCTCTTTAGTTCACACACCTAAACCTCTGAACACCTTTCAAAAAAACAGATTGTTGCCCCGCGAAACTCGTATTGAAAACTTGATGCAAATGAAAGTAACTAAACCTCGTACGGCATTCGTATTGATCGGAATCTGGCGACACTCGAAGTGGACTTGGATAACTTTCGCGAGGTGCTCTCTTTCTCCACAGATACATTCGTCATAGCGAGGCTCATTCAATTTACTATAGGTTCTTCTCGAAAATACTGACTCGAATGCTACAAACTCAACTTCATTCTTGCGTGAACCTTCGTCTCATAGAAACTTTGTAAGAGGGTCGTCAACAATATTCCATTTGCACCTGGTGGATTGGAAAAAGTGGTATTGAAGCAAGAAGATCCCTCAGCTCAAATGCGTTCGACTTGGACCAACTTTGAATTTGGATTCGGATGGACTCAAACTGTTCCACCTGGATTTGATAGAGGCTTGTCTTTGAAGGTGCTATATTGCTTGTTTTTGCTTACTGATGTGCCCGTGTTGACTTTCGAAACTTCGCCTTCAGATACAGACCAGGTCCCTGCTTATGCTCATGAAACTGTACTTAATATCCAAGATATTCTGGGAAGTACTGGGGATGACTTTGGACTCTTTGATGCGCCTACGATTCAAGTGGAACTTGTGAGTATTCAGGGTTTAGCTTTCTTAACCTTTACTGATTCATGGTTAAAGCCCCAGAAACCCAAAGAGAGCAACCAACTGATGAATCAAAAGATACAGAGCAATCATCCTTGACTGCAGATTTGGACGACTTGATTCCCACGAAAGAAGTTGTTCCGGTTGTAGCAACAAAGGCTGCAAAACCAAAGAAGGAAGCTTTAAAAGAATGGGCTTACGTTGTTGATGTGAACCAGCCTTTCCCTGACTTCTATGAAAAAGTCCCTGAACTCGCACACAAGGTTCGATACCATCCACCAACCTTCAACAGATCATAAACCCCAAAAACCATAGTTCCCCTTCGAACTGATCTTTCCAAAAACGTGCCGTCTACCACCTCGAAAACGGCGACTCAGTTTTCATCGCCGCGCACACATCCGCGGAAAAACCGTAGTGGCCGAATAGCCATCGCCCTCGCCCAAAAACACATGACCCGTGCAATCTACACATCCCCCATCAAAGCCCTCTCCAACCAAAAGTTCCGGGACTTCAAAGACCGTTCGAAGATGTCGGGATCTTGACTGGCGATGTTCAAATCAAACCGGAAGCGAGCTGCTTAATCATGACGACTGAAATCTTGCGGAGTATGTTGTACCGCGGCGCAGACTTGATTCGTGACGTTGAGTTTGTGATTTTCGATGAAGTGCATTACGTCAACGACGCCGAGGTACCCCCATACCCCCCCCCCCTGACGTAACCCAACTCGAACAGCGCGGCGTCGTATGGGAAGAAGTAATCATAATGCTCCCCGCCCACATAACCCTCATCCTCCTCTCCGCAACCGTCCCCAACACCCGCGAATTCGCAGACTGGGTCGGCCGCACAAAGAAACGCGACATTTTCGTGATATCGACGCAAAAACGGCCTGTCCCGCTTGAACACCATCTGTATGTTGAGAAGGAGATTTACAAGGTTGTTGGGGCGGAGAAGAAGTTTTTGTCGGCGGGGTGGAAGGCGGCTTTTGATGCGTTGCCGAGTTCGAAGAGGGAGGCTGCAAGGGTTGAAGCTGGGAGGGGGGTGCTGTTGCTGCTGCTGCGGGGCGGGGTGGGCGGGGTGGGGCTGTTGCTAGAGGTGGTGGAAGGGGTGGTGGGGCTGCTGGAGGTGCGAATCGTGGTGGTGGTGGAGGAGGAGGTGGTGGAAGTGGGGGAAATAACTCGTTTTCTCGTGATGTTGCGGTATGTGTACCGGTGTAGTTTCCAGATATTGCTAAGACTAACGCGTTCTTTCGTGCGGAATAACAGGATCGCAACATGTACGTCAACATTATTTCGCTCTTGAAGAAAAAGAGTCTGTTGCCAGTCATTGTGTTTTCATTCTCAAAGCGAAAGTGTGAGGAATACGCGAATGCATTGGTCAACCTAGATTTGACGTCTGGATCTGGAGAAAAGAGTGAAATTCACGTGTTTATCGAACGTAGTTTGGCGAGGTTGAAAGGTAAACTCTTAGAGTCTTGTTTTTTTCGACAACGAGTCTAAACCAAATCAAGGAACGGACAAACAACTTCCACAAGTTCTCCGAATCCGCGATCTCCTTTCCCGTGGAATTGCAGTCCATCACGGAGGCTTACTTCCCATCATCAAAGAAATGGTTGAAATTTTGTTCACAAGAGGACTCGTTAAAGTCTTATTTGCTACCGAAACGTTTGCCATGGGTGTGAATGCTCCTGCAAGAGCTGTCGTCTTTTCGTCTACCCGAAAGCATGATGGTCGAAACTTCCGAGAACTGCTTCCTGGAGAATATACGCAAATGTCAGGCCGTGCCGGTCGACGTGGATTGGATGATACAGGAGTTGTCATTATTGCATGTAGCGATGAAGTTCCTGAGGTTCGTTTCACATCTTTCAATGAGGCTGAGTTGTACTAATTTTTGTTTCAGCCTACAATGTTGAACCAAATGCTTCTCGGAGTCCCAACAAAGCTCGAATCCCAGTTCAGACTCACATACACCATGATTCTGAACTTGTTGCGAGTCGAGGCACTCAAAGTCGAGGAAATGATAAAACGCAGTTTCTCAGAGAACACGGCTCAAAAGATGTTGCCTGAGCAGCAAAGCATGTATGATGAAAGCGCGAAAGCGTTGTCGAACCTGCAAAAGCTGTCGTGCTCTATTTGTACAGACATTGGACCGTTCTATGACGCGTCGTCGAAGGTTGTTTTACTTGGTCACCAATTACGTGAAAAAATCATGCGAAGCCCTCTTGGATCCAAGGTGGCGGTACCTGGACGCGTTATCATCGTCAACAGTGGATTTTTCAGGAACGTTGTTGGAGTTATTTTGAAGCCTGGTATTGTCCCACCTGTGAGTGCGAGTCATGAAACTGCTCGTCGTGAAGCGACGGCTGATGGACGCGCGTTTATTGTTTTGGCTGTTGTTGAAAATATGGGAAGTGGAGCAAATCCGTATGCTGGTGTTGGTGAGTGATTGTCTTGAAGCGAGACTCGCTGTTTAATCAGGTTCACTTAGATCTATCTCCAATGCCTGTAACCCGCGTCAGTCTCCCAGCAGCATCTCGTCAAGCGTTTGAAGTAATTGCAGTGCCATATTCCGACATGTCCGTAATCACAAAGCACGTAATTAAAATCGATCAAGACCAGATTTTGGAATCTAAATTGTCGGCGGAGGCAACTCGTGTTGGACAGTTGCTTGTAAGCTTAGCGGAAGAAATGGCTCAGGAGTCTAGAATTCCGGAGAACGATTGGTCCAAGATTCGGGAGCTTGAGTTTCAGGAGAAAGAAAAGGAGAAGAACGCGTTGTTGGCGAAGCTTTCGTCATTCCAGTGTTCAAAATGTCCAGACCTTGTGGAGCATGTGAGTATTTTCACAATTATGTTATTTTGAGACTCAACCCGTTTATTATAGTATGGAATCATTCACAACGAACGTCAACTCGAAGTCCAACTCGCCGAACTTGCGCACAACATATCTGACCAAAACCTTGAACTTCTTCCAGACTATCACCAACGTATTGAAGTCCTAAAGTCCTCAACTTTATCGACGAAAACTCGACTGTTCAAATCAAGGGCCGTGTTGCATGTGAAATCAACACGGCAGATGAATTGATCCTCACGGAACTGATTTTGGAAAACTTTTTGGCTGATTACGAGCCGGCTGAGATTGTTGCCTTGCTCTCTTGCTTTGTGTTCCAAGAAAAGAGTCAGAATCAGCCGTTTTGACTGCGAGACTTGAACGAGTAAGTTGGGTTCATTCGCTTTTATTCGAGGTTCTTATTCCGTTGTAGGGAATCGAAGAAATCAAAAATATCGCAATCAAAGTCCACTCAGTCCAAAAAATGTGTGGACTGGATGTCGGTGGACCAGAAGACGCTATTGCTGGCCTCAAGTTTGGTCTTGTCGAAGTTGTATATGAATGGGCGCGTGGAATGAGTTTCAAAGAAATCACAGAACTCACAGACGTTTTGGAAGGATCCATCGTTCGATGCATTGTGCGACTCGATGAAACGTGTCGAGAAGTCCGTGGTGCCTCTCGAATCATTGGAGACTCTAATTTGCACAGAAAGATGGAAGAAGCTGCTGAATCAATTCGTAGAGATATTGTCTTTGCTGCTTCTCTATATTTTTGAAAACAAAACAAAGTAAATTAACGGAAATATCGTTTGATCCATTATATTTGGTTCTTTTTTGCAGCTGTTTTAAGTTTCTGTTCCTTCTTTATGGATGCCATCGCCATTAGTTTTTGGTATTGGGAAGGAGCTCGTTCTTGTGGAGGGGCAGGAGGCAAAGAAGCTTCCAGCTCTGACTGAGTTTGAGCTTGATTTGTTGCATGATTTGTCGTAGCGGAACTGGCAGGTCTGACTATCTTTCCTCCTCCCACGCCTCTTTGTAAGGAATCAAGTGTTGCAAGTAATTCCATACGCTCTTCACATTCCATTTTCACTGTCTCTTTAAGGAACCGATTTCCGCGTTTTTTCTTGATAACTCGGATTCCAATTCTTGAATATGAGCAACACTTGTTGGGTCAACTTTTGCCACCTGTTCGGTTGATGCTTTGAGTTCTAATCCGACAATCCTGGTCTATAGAAGAAGAAATAAGCAATACTCCCGCATGATGTTATCCTACTCTACCTTAAGTTGTTCATTTTCGCCCTTGAGCTTCTCAGAACGAATTTTAAAGTCTTCTTCCAGGGTTGCTAGCTTTCGCTTGAACTCGGAGGCTGTTTGATCCCGGATAGTCTTGCTGCATCCACTTGAGATTGAAGTGTCCTTTGAATTTCAATCAATTGCTAAACAATTGTGTTCAATCAGCATCTTGGAACACAGCTCTGATCATACCTTTTGAAAGTTTGCCTTTTGAGTAGTTAAAAGTTCAATTTTTCAGCTTCAAATTTCCTATGAAGTGCATCAAGTGTCTCTTGATCCTGTTTTCGAACATTAGGAAATGACGTGGATTTAAAAGCCTCACCACAGCCTGCTTCCCAGTAGATGCTGCCCTTGTCTCTGCATCTTTTAGCATTTGTTGGTATTTATCCTGCAGTTGTTTAACTCGACTTTGATGTGCTTCAATTGTTTGGACACGTTCTTCGAGAGCCTTTGCCATAGCTGTCTTCAGCTCGGTGATTTTAGTTTGATGTTTGAGGATTTCCAGCTATTCGAAAAGAATCTGTCAATACGAACTCTACGTTCATAAAATGGGTTGGTGTACATCTTTTTGAGCCAATGCTTGTTGATGTTGGCGACAGCAGAATTTCCGCCGGACTCAATCGCCTTTCGTTCCTCTTCAAAGCTGCCGAGAGTGCGTTTAACTTGGCCTGAAGATGATTTGAGTTCATTATTTGATGTAGTTAACAAACCTCTTTCTCTTGCAAAGCACATTTAAGTACACTCATCGACTTTGTAGACTCTTCTCTTTCTTTGAGTAGAGAATTCTCCAAGTCTTCCTTTGTTGTTTGCAACTCCGCAAGTTTCGATTCCAGCTCCAGAATCCGTTTGGACAAGTTTTCATTCTCTTGCTGAATCAAGGAATATTGCTCTTGGGACACATCTGCTGTATAATCAGTAATTTTTATAGTACAAACAGTGGCTTACTTTTGTTGGATCGAATATATTCTTCATAATGCTCCGTCGTGCTGTTCATTTCTTGAAGGAGATCTTCGTATCGTTTATCCCTATCATAAAATCAGTCCAAGTTTTTTAAACATGCACGAGCTTACGCTTGCTCCAGGTCTTCTTTTAATCCTGCGACTTGATCCTTCAATGACGAAAGGACATCCCACTTCGCGCCATAATCGTATTCACGCGATGATTGCTTCAGATTCGATCAAAGCAGGCAATTGGTTGAGCATTGTGGATTCCAGCTCTAGTTTCAAAGTTTCAAATTGTTCATCGGTTCTTTTTTGATGTTAATATCTTTTCGAGAACCCTACACAGCTTACGAGTTTCGAAAATTCACTTTTAGAAGATGAAAGCCTTGTCGCAGAGTTCCAAGCTCATCTCGAGCGTAGAGTAGAGTTCCAGCCATTGAACGAAGTTGTCCTCGAAGACTATCATCCATCCATTTGTTTCTTTCGGTCATGACTTCCTAGAGTCATATAAGCAAACTTTACGCTACAAAATTGAATGTGCTGTACAAAATCGTGCGTAAGACGCGTATAGCGCAGCTGTAATTCATGATGCCCTCTTATTGCTCGCCCGGCTTCTTCCTTTGCAGTTTCAAGTTCAGTTCCATATCTTTCATTGATTCTACAGTATTCTTGTGTTGATCTTGAAGTATCGCATGATTGGCAACAGTATTGGATGGTCAACGGCGAACGTCTGTTCTGCTTAGGTCAGTATCCAGTCCCACGCGACTTAACGACAATCTATGACCTTCAAAGTTTCAAGTTCTTTTTCGAGTTTAGAGACATGATTCACGATTCGATCATATTTTGAGAGCAATAGGTATGACACCCCACAATATTGGCATCCCGTGTCACCTTCATCCAGAGTTGCTATATCTTCAGGAAGAGGTCGGCAGTTTGAAATTAGTGCTGATGAGTTGACCGTGACTGGAACTGTTGTTCGGGATTCATCTGACATTTCCATTTGTTTTACCAATCGTGAAGAAAAATATATAGCTTTAATACACTCAAAAAGCAGCAATATGCAGCAATCGAAATCGAAATTTCAAGTGTCGTCAACGGCGCCGCAACTCCAACCCCCCTCAAACACCTTGACATCCTCCGGTTTTACCCCTCGAACACATGCATCGCAGATTCCACCCTTTAGACAAGTTCCACAACAAGGCGTTCACATTGACAGCATGAAATTCCGCCGCCAATCAATAACCCAAATCCTTCACTACAAAGCCCACACTTCCACCCACTCCTGCAAACGATAGCAAACTTCCGAAACTCCCACCTCTTTCCATATCACAATTGAAGTCCTTCTCTCGCCACCACCACCACCACCAGTACTGCCCCCAATAAAGCTCATCAAACTTCGTTGAGATCCACTACCACCATCTCGTCCCATTTCAGATCCGCCTGCAACCGACCAACGTGAAGATCGAGCTCGAACTATTCCGACTCCACATCCACTCAGAAACGAACGCACACTGTCTCCTTCCTCGGTTTCCACATCGTCATAATCGTTTTGTGTCTCTTGTTGAATCGAAATTGGCTCAGGTGACGTGACAATCAATCGTTGAGGACAACACGAATTACACGCTCTGACAAGCATATTCGTGCCGATACCTGGGACGCGGTTACGTGAACATGAGGCACAAACGATATTCCCGCATTTTCTACAGTGATGCTTCATGTCTTTCGTCAAACAAAAGACGTGACGAATAGAATATGGTTATACCTTTCGAGTCATCCACGTAAACGCCTCTTGGCAAATCATACAGCTTGCAGCCAATTTGTTTGGAAGCTGAATAGCCAATTCGATGAGATAAACTAAAATAGAGGACGGAGAGTTTACCCAAACAGGTGCCAAATTCACATCGTCTTCTCCTTCGCTGCCTGTTTTCAAGCTCCTTCGTGCAGATTTTAATTCCACCACGGCGTTATTTATTTTACGAATCCACTCCTCTGTCGATCTTGCGCTGTCCGTATATGCAGCAAATGACTTGTCAGGGCTCAAGATTTGAAATGTGTGCTGAAGTGCTGCAAAAAACCAGGTAAGAAAAACTCAAACGAGAAAGAGGAACACCTTCATCACTTGAACTGGACAGACCCCGACACGTCATTCCTTTTACCTCAACCTGCGCAACCAAAGACATCGATGAAACACGTACATATCTCCGGGAACTGGCATTGTATCTAACTTAAAGTTATTCTCGATACCAAATTATTCATACTCACAAACAAGGCAATCAGTGAAGAGAAACAAAAACTGGCTTGATCACTTCTTCTGCATATTTTCATGACGCGTCCCGAGTGAAGCAACCGTCTTCCTGGAGCAATTAAGACATGTGGAAACGAAACAAGAGATCTCTGGATACAAGCATTTGCTGCGCCTGTGCATGTTCGTGGATTTGATTATTGATGAATGACGCGACTGGAATACATATGATTTTTAGCGATTGTAATACTGCAAGATGAACTTACTCTCAGCTGTTAAATCCCTTGCTTTAACCAAACATTCGTAATCTAAATGGTTTCTCCCAGTGTACTTGACCAATTTCTGAGGGTTTCATCAGAATCAAAAGCGACGCCCAAGATACAAGATACTCACATCAATCAACATGGTATATCTGGAATACGTTGAATGGGTAAAATAAGATAGGAGTCGAGCCTCAATTTTCCACAGCGAGGATTGCGAGCTGCATCCGTCAAGACGCGTTTGAACTCCGAGTGCGTTGCCATAAGGGTTGAGACGGTCTGTAGGGCGGAACCAAAGTTGTTGCAGTATGCCGTGTACAGTTTAAGGAAGGGGACCAAACGAAGCAGAGAGGCTCCGAGACAGAGTCTTTCGCCTCTTTCTGAATCGTCTGACTCGTCTGACTCGTCGTGATCCGGAAAAGAAGAAACATTGATGCGATCGCTGAGGTCGGCAAGTACTTCCGCGGACACTCGTTCAATATCGGCAATGTTCGAAAAGACGGACAAGAACGTTTGTGCGCCGAGACTTTGACGCAGCGGCGCGGCAAAGACCTTTTTAAAAAGGGTGAAAAGGGAGTCGCGTTGGTGCTGGCGACAGAGGCTGCCCACCAGGCTTGCGGCTTGCCCAGCCGGCCACGCACCTGCTGCAACACGCGCACACTACTTAGATATCGCGACTCAGACTCGACGAGCTCAAGGGCAACGCGGAGGCGCATGGCTCCATTCGTCTGGGGTGTCATGTCACTCACTTGTTTCGTTCTTTTGGAATCTTTTCGGACACCCTTCAAATCACACCAATCATAATATTCAAGATAGAGATAAGTGAGAAGACGAAGGAAAAGAAGACACAAACATTGATATGGAATAAAGGAGAGAAAAACAATAAAGATATTAAAGTAGGACGAGGTTATGGATTTCCAGATCTTGTTTTTGAATTCCCAGAATTTCGCAATACTAAAGTTCGGCTTGGTCTTCCAGGTGAGGCGTCGAGGCTCTTGCTGCGTTCTCGGCAGAAAACATGTTCTTGCATATAATATGCAACCGCGTTTAACCATCCACCAGAATTTAGCGTCAGTATTGTGAGCCAAACCAACCCAGTTGGCTCATACTTAAAGGCAGAAATACTTGTGCCAGTGATTGCAACGCCACAAAACGAGACAGTCACAATACCTTGAAATGCTAGCAGCTTTTTCATTACTGACGAAGTAAATCCTTGATTGTTGACTGCTCCTTTAACGTTATTGACGTGCTCCTTGAGTTTACGGTAAATGAGGAAGAAGCAAACTGCAGGAACGGCCACACAAACACAAGCAGCTGCAGCTGTAATTCCCATGACAATACGACCAGCAGGAATAGAAATGTCTAGTAAACACCAGTAGTAATCGTGTCCAAGAGCTCCAACTGAGCCTTTTTTTTCGTTTAACGTTCTATAAATGCGTTAATGAATTTACCTGTGACTATGACATAACAAATCGGTACTCCAATAATAAGGACAAATAGCATCCAGTCATACGTGCCGAGAGAAAATCGGTTTCCATAGTAGACCGTTCCCAACATGTACAGTGCCATGATATCAATCAAAAATAGTTCCGCCATCATGAAAACCTGTATTTAGATTGGTATTTCTGGTTGGTTTCAAATGAGAGAGCATAATGAGTTTAACTTACAGAAAGAAGCCCTCCCAATACTTTGCATGCTGAATCCGGTGGGCTATCACCCTTCTCCAAAATCATCCATAAATGGTCAACCGAGTGTGAAACACTCCAACAAAAATTGAGAGCAGCCATATACATTGGAAATCTTCCACCTGATAAAAGGAAATTATTCGACTCCTTACTAGATATGATTTTGGACTAACTAAGTGTCTCATATTTCTTTGTTTTGATTGAATCATAAAACATCCAACCTGCGCCAAGAATAGAGGAGTAAATCACAACTAGAGCCGCTCCGTGTAGCGCGTAAATATCAGATAAAGATTGCGGTTCTAAATTTTGAGTACGTCAGGTTTCTTTCGTTGAGTTAACGTATTTACCATGACGAATAAGATTGGATGGTGACAGTGACCATTCTTGAATTGTTGCCATTCGGAAAAAAGAACACTCTTGCTTGATATCAAGTTCGTTGTGGAAATGCTGGACACTTACTTGATCTCAAAATGCTGGACACGTACTCGATCTCAATGGCTGAAAAGACTTAGAAGGACGAGATTGGCGTTCACGCTTCGAAGAAAATGTCAATCTTAAATCTCCATTTCTATTATGTAACGATAAGCTTTTTATGAAAATGCTTGCTGCAGAAGTCATGGAATACTGAATTCAAAATGGAAATACGAAAATGTAAGTTAAATATCAGTAGCTGCCGATTTCTTGACCTCGGACATTTGCGCCGTGAGACTAGCACTTGGCTTTGCCGACGATGCATCGACGCCTTTATTGCGATGATCTCGTCGATGTGAATATTCCTGAAGAAAGTAAGCAATTGCGTTAATCCAGCCCCCAGAATTGATTGTAAGGACAGTCAACCAAACAAGCCCTGTTGGTTCTCGCTTAAACGCCGAAATAGTTATACCAGTGACAGCAATCCCACAAAACGAAAAAGTAACAATTCCTTGAAATACTAGCAGTTTTTTAATTACTGAAGCAGTAAAGCCTCCAGAACTAATTGTCCCTTTGATGTTGTTGGCATGTTCCTTAAGCTTGCGATAAATGAGAAAAAAGCATATAGCTGGAATCGCTACACAAAGACATGCAGCTGCTGCTGTAATTCCCATCATAACACGGCCTGCTGAGCCAGAAATATCCAAGAAGCACCAGTAATAATCATGACCAAGAGCCCCAATAGAACCTGAAATTTTGTTAAAATAAAAGACTGAAAAATGGAAAATACCTGCAATAATAGCGTAGCAAATGGGACCTCCAATGACAAGAACAAATAGTATCCAGTCATATGAGCCAAGGGAAACACGGTTTCCATAATAAACTGTTGCGAGCATAAAAAGCGCCATTATGTCAGTCAAAAATAACTCTGCAATCATAAAGACCTACAGAAATGAATATCGAAGTCAGCATGGAAACAAACTAAAGATTTCGCTTACTGAGAGAACGCCACCCAATATTCTACATGCAGTATCAGGAGGATTATCCCCCTTCAACAGAATCATCCACAAATGATCGATGGAGTGCGAAACACTCCAACAAAAGTTTAAGCCAGCCATATAGATGGGAAATCTACCGCCTAAAGCAGAGAACTTAAAAAGGATCAAAAGCCTTCAGTTTATGCTTACTCAAAGTCTCATGCTTTTTCAGTCTTACGGAATCAACTATCATTAAAGAAGCCCCAATAATTGACGAATAAATTGTGACTAAGGTTGCGCCATGGAGTGCATATACATCGGATAGACTTTGTGGCTCTTTGAAATAATAATTAATTATGTTGACTTAGCTCAACTTACCATGTCTAATAGGGTTTGATGGTGATAGTGACCATTCTTGAATAACTGACATAGTTAGAGTTGTGATTACCCTTGTATCAAGCTTGTCTTCAGAAGAGATGTGATAACAGGATTGAATAACCTTATTCTGAAGGAATTCTGTTGTTCTTATCCAAGTTTCAAAGGAAGGTGTAAATCTTCCACAATGAGAAGAAAATCACTTTCATTGCCACAATCTGGCTTTACTAAAACAAAGAAAAGAGAAACCAGTCATGGAGGAATGAAGGAGATTAAATTCAAACAATCGAAATCGCGGTTTTAGATGCCTGTTTCGATGCATTTCCGGTTGAATTCTTTGATGCTTCAACTTTAGATCGATCTCGAGACGAAAAAACGTATTCCTGCAAGTAATAGGCAACAGCATTTACCCACCCCCCGGAGTTTATCGTTAAAACGGTGAGCCAAACTAAACCCGTCGGTTCTGTTTGAAATGCTGCAATACAAATTCCATAACTAGCAATACCGCAGAATGTAAATGTTACAATTCCCTGAAATACCAGCAGTTTCTTAATGATGGCGGCCGTAAAATCTGTGTTAGCATTATTTGACACTTCTTTCATGAAATTTGCGTGTTCTTTGAGTCGACGGTAGATGAGGTAGTAACAAACTGCTGGAAGAGCAACGCAAAGACAGGCGGCTGCAGCTGTAATACTCCACATTATTCGACCAGCGAGGACTGAAATGTCCAAAAAGCACCAATAGTAATCGTGTCCAAGTGCACCAACGGAACCTATTAATTACAGTGAGTTCGCGACATTGATCGAACAAATCAGCACCAGCAATAATTGAATAGCAGATTGGACCACCAATTACAACAACAAATAACATCCAATCGTAAGAACCAAGCGAAAATCGATTTCCATAGTAGACAGTAAGTAGCATGAACAAAGCCATGACATCAATCAAAAAGAGCTCTGCGAACATAAACACCTGTCACGTTTGGTTAGTCAAGTTATGTTATTAGCAAGGAAACGTACCGACAAAAAACCACCTAAAATTCTACAAATTAGGTCAGACGGGTTGTCACCTTTCAACAAATCATCCAGAGGTGATCGATTGAATGCGAAACACTCCAACAGAAGTTGAGAGCTGCCATATAGATTGTAAATCTTCCACCTATAGACATGTAACGTTATATAAAGTAAAGGCAATTAATTAAACTCACTCAATGTTGCGTACTTTTGATTCCTGATTAAATCGCAAAACATAATGGCTGACCCAATGATGGATGAATACATGCAAACTAGAGTGGCTCCATGTAAAGCATAAACCAGATATTCCGTTTGAGGTTCTGGCGAATGTCAGATGAGACACAGAACAGCAATTTGAGAAAACTGACCATGAGAAACTGGATTAGATGGAGATAAGCCCACTCTTGCATTTACAGGCTTTGGGACGTTTCTTGACGACTTTTTCTTGGTGAGAGCAATGGTCTTTGTTCTACAACAATTGAATTCGCAAACAATCCTGATTTTTTGTAAAGCATTGTTTGTAAAGCCTATTGTCCCGTCTCGTTCTCATACTTCGCCAAATACACTCAGAAAGAACTTAATTCTCAGACTTATTCGCTACAAGTTCAAATTTGAATCCGTCCACACCACCAAGAAAGTAAAAGCATAATAATCAGGTCCGCCAGCATAGGGATACTTGTTTTCGTCCAGTTCGACGCCTCCAAGCCTCTTTAGTTCTCCAGTTATAAGGTCCATCCTTACTGCATCCACGGCTTCCCTCGTTGGCAGCGTAAAGGCCAAGTGGTTCAATCCAGGAGCATATCGATCAAATGGCGCAGCGTCTGTACCGGGCCTGGCATATACAAATATAAGGCGTTCCAGGTTCTCCTTCAAAGGTTGCAATTGAAGCATTCGAGAACGCAAGTTTGAGTCCCAAGTGGTGCGTGAAAAGGCGAGAATAGAATGGAAGGCATCAGCAAGCGATCGGGAGTTGATTTCAATGTGATGAACTCGTAGACTCATTTTGAAATGCTTTTCGTTTAAGAAAGGAAAGTAGATTATAATTCTATACAAGCTTTATTATAATCAACCCGTCAAAAACATACACTACAGAGGTTTAAGAGTAACAAAAGAGATAATGGGGTGAAGGGATACAAATCAAGGCTTGAAGACGAAGTCAAGTCTGTCACTGCCTTTGTGTGTAGTGTAGCTTGTAGTCGGCCTTCTCATCTTCTGACTTGGCGTTCCAGATAGCAGCACGTTGCTTATTAAGGCGGACGTACAAGAAACGTTGGTTTAACCACAAGAGAATCGTGGCAAGCAGGAACCCAATAATAATGAAGTTTCCAACGTGGAATCGTGGCGCGTCGTTCGCTTGGTAGAATTGAGCAGCGTATGTTCCGTAAATGTTTGCAAATCCAATGATGAGGCCAGAAGCGACGGTACGTTTTCCAATTGGCGCAGTGTTTTCAGTCATCCAGGCAATGTTAGAGGGTGGACAGATGGAGCTCCGGAAATAACGAAAGTGACAAAGTAGAGAACACCCATGGCGGAGTTGTCTGGCAAGAACTCGAGGAGGAGGAAACCAATCAAAAGCCAAGTGTTTGCGAATACTCCGTACCAACCACGAATACCAGTCTTGTCGGAGTGACGAGCAAGTGCAATCATGGTGATACATCCGAAAATGGCGTTTGGAGCAGTCAAAGCATTAGCGACGTATACGTTGAAACCGAATGAGTTGATGATAATTGGCAAGTACTTTCCGTATGAAGTTCCGTAAGACAGACCAATGAGAGTTATGATCAAGTGACCCCACACTTTGTAGTCAGTGATTGTCTCCCAGATGTCAGACCATCCAACCTTAATGTTGTACTTAAGCTTCAACAAGTCATCACGAACAACACGAGTAACACCAATGTGAGACTGACGTTCGTTCAACCAACCACCAAAGTTGAGGAATCCGTCGCTAGTGTGGAATGGAGAACGCGGAAGAGCAGCCCAGAACGCGAAACTAGCGATAATCGTAATGATTCCGTCAACGATAAAAAGCCAACGCCAACCGTTGAGACCAGCAATACCCCCATCTGCAAAAGACCGGAAGCCATAAGACCAGACACAGCAGAGGCAAGAGACTGTGTACCCCAGAACCAAGAAAGACGTGTAGCAAGCTCATTCTTTCTGTACCAAGAACCAAGGTAAACCAACGTCGCAGGAATCACACCACCTTCAGTAAGAGCGATAAGAGTTCTGATGATATAGTAGTCGGTCTCATTTTGAATAAAAGCGTGTCCGAGTGTGACGAGACCCCATGAAAATACCATGGCTGGGATAACCTTGTGCGGTGAGTATCTCTTAGCAAGAATCGGTCCAAAGAATGCAGCAGTTGCGAAAAGAACTGAGTAGAGCGAGGTTCCATTGTTGTAGGTACTGTATCCGAATCCAAGATGCTTGGGGAGACCACCAGAAACGGCGTTAGAGATGTTGTACGGTCCATGTTCAAGATGAAAGTAGAGAAAAGAATCCAAGGCATGAAGCGAGTCTAGAATTCAAGTTAGACATTGGGTGAGAGGGAAATGACTTTCGATATTTGAACTCACATCAATGAGATGGCGGACTCTGGCCTCTTCTTCTTCAGTGTATTCCAAATTGGCATCGTACCCTTCGACTCTTGTAGGGTCAAAGTCGAGCTCTTCTGGAAGCACAATGTTCTCGTCCTTGTCGTTTTCTACGATGACCTTTGAAGACATGTTCTTTCAATTCAAGTGTTTTTTTGTGTGTGTTTGATGAGAGACAGAGGTGATTCTATTGCCAGGCTTTATACCTATTAGCTCAAAGCCTATAACAACATTGTAGAACAATGCACGTGCAATGTTGATGTCTAATTTTGGTATCTTCGTTGCTAGTGGCAATAATTTTCGAGGCAACATCTCCATCCCCGTGCGATCACACCATCAAAGATGCCTTGTTGTGCCACCAAATCTGATCCACACGTGCCATAGTTGCCATCTTTGTTTGTCACTTGTTTTGCCATCACAGCATTCGTCTGCCCATTCACAGCTCGTCTCACCTGGGACGCCAAGACTCAAAAGGAGACCAAAATAACAACATCTACGTTTTACTAAACACAAAATAAAAATCATTCTCGCCCAGACCTCCCCGCTCTCCCACCCCGTCGTTGCTCAATATACGCCATGTTATCAGCACCACTCAAACTCCTCATACTTGCACCCAACTGCGTGACTCGAACGCCATTGCCCAGACTAGGTCTCTCGTCATATGTTCCAACAACCTCCGAAAAGTCATCTTCATCCTCTCGATCAATAAGGTCCAGATCAACCATATTATTCGACACAAGAATCGTGGCAGGAGCTCTAACCGCTCGTTGATGGTTTGATACACGAGGGGTGTAGCTGTGCCTCCACCTTCAAGTGCGTCTTTCATATTTGTTATGATATCGTACGAGTAACCTATAGCATATTCAAAATCAGTCGTGCCGTACATCACGTTAGGCAGATATACCTTGATCAATCAGAAATTGTTGCCTCTTTGCGCAATAATACACTTCTTCAGTGTCTCGACTCACAAGGGTATAAAAGAATGAGTTGTATCCGTCTTCCTCGCGGGCATTCTTTTTAGCGCGGAGAATACGACCTAATCGTTGCGCTTCTTGTCGACGGGAGCCGTAATGTGACGATATTTGAATCAGACAAGAGGCTTCGGGGATGTCGATGGATGTGTCTCCGACTTTGAGAGGAATATCGTGTTTACTGCGGGATTGTATTTGAACTGTTGTAGTGTTCGGAGTCGATCTGCTGTTGAAGAACCTCCATAAATATAAGGTCGGTTGAGTTTTGTTGCGTAATGCTGGAGCAGTCGAAGTTATTCTTGTTGAACAAGATGAAAGATGAATATGTTTTGGTTTCTCACCTTCAATGCAAACACGTTATCTGAAAACACAATCACTTTATCGCCCAGTCGCTCATGCATTTCAATCAAATATTGACAGACTTGTATTTTACTTGGGTTCATTACATAGAGAAGCTGTCGTTTCCTATTTAATTCCATTTAGCTTCTTATAACAATCGTTATGGCTTGAATACCTTGAACTCTGCCCCAAATACTCTTTATAAAACTCCTTGGTCATATCACACCAAACCTCACTACACCGCACCCTCGCAATATGCCCCTTCTTTGCCAAATCCAGCCAATTCGCTTCATACAATTTCGGTCCAATCAAGTAATTCAACGTCCTGATTTTATCGTCTTCTCTGACAAGCGTTGCCGTGAGACCCAGTTTACAATGTGCCGCCACAATCGTCAAGACTTTTTTGAACATTTCGGCAGGGACAACATGGACTTCGTCGAGAATTAGGAGACCCCATTCTCGAGATGTGATGTAATCCATCATTTTTTGGGCGTCATACGCGCGTTTGAGGAGAAAGTTACCATTGTGTATGTTGATATCAAGATCCCATTATCATTAGACAACTGTTTTCAAGGGTGTTAAAAAACAACCCTATGATATAAAGAACAAACACGACTCACCAGCTCTTTATGCTGAGACGTAAACTTTGCAACCTCACCCTCCTTCACATTCGTCCAACTCTTAAACTCCCTCGCCCACTGCTCAACACTAACAGCACTCGTACACAAGACCAGCACCCGTTTCTTGACCGTACATCCAGCCGTAACACCTACAAGCGTCTTCCCCGCCCACAAGGAAGCACAATAATCCCACTCCGCGCGCGCCCGTTTCCAAACATTTTGTTGAGTGATTTTTCTTGGTATGGACGTAAGAGTGCAGCGGGCGGAGGGAAATGTCGAGTGTGGGGAGGGTTGTGTCGGCGCGGAAGTCGTATTCTTCGAGCATGGGGAAGCCTTTGTCGCTGCATGCTTTGCGGACTGTTCGGACTTGTCGCGGGATATTTCGAAGGAGGAGATTAGGACTGGTTGTTGGGGTGATGAGGTTGATGAGGTTGCGAGGGTTGGGTCGGTGATTCCGCGGATATCGAGGTTGAGGAGATCTTCTGGGGTTTGGTCTAAGTTTTCGAGTGGAATTGGGGCGGGGAGGTCGGTTTCGCCTGTAGGGTTTTGAGCATCTTTTTCTGCATCTTGGAAGTCTGGGTCCCAGTGATACATTTTTGGAGGTGCGATAACTTCAGGAGGATGGCCGTCCAAGAGTCGGTTCAGTTTTTCTAGTTCTAAAGGATCCAGGTTATCAAGTGGGTCATCCATGGAATCAAATGGATCGTGGTCAAATAGATCGTCATCGAATAAATCAATGAATTCGCTTTCAGGAGCTGTTTCTGTCGGCGGAGGAACGACTTGGGAAGTTGTTTTGGGTATAAGTGAATTTGCTGAAGCGTAGGCAATATTCTGAGTAGGTGCTGAAGGTGCTTCTCGCACTTTCGTTTTGCCTTTTCCACCCGGCGCTGCCAAAACCGGTCGTTCAAAAGTGACCGGCTCAAAAGTTTGAACTCGTGTCGTGAAGCCCTATTAAAGTGTCAAACGGCAAAGAATTCATCCTTGAAAACTCACCAGGTCATCGATTTCCATAACATCATCCCCTTCCATCCCAGCTTCCACAACATGTTGGACTCGAGCATCAGAAATAACTTGATCCTGCAACAAAACACGCAACACGTCCGGAAACGCAGATTCCACAAACATGTGATTGTCCTTCAAAACAAGTTTGACTTTTCCATAGATTTTGTATGTAAGCGAATAAATTCAATGAGTTTTTCTGGTAGATCTGTTTTGCAGAGCTTGTTGAGGACTTGGATGATGTTGTCTGCATTGATACCAACACTAATCGAAGTAGTTAGTTACGAGTGCATGCAGTTAAGAGAAGTACCTGACAGCTGCGTAGAGAGAATACTCAGTGAGCATGTATTCGTGGATAAGTTTTGGGCGGGAGACAGGCTCAGCAACTAGATCCAACTTGGATGAGAAATCAAGCAGTCCAGTACTTTTAAAGAAGACTCAACTGGCAACAAGAAAGTCGATTGCCTGTTCCGCAATTGGCGAAAACGCCTCTAGAAAGAGACGACCTGTTTCGAAGCAACGATTGGTCTTAAGTTGTGGTCAGATTTGAGAGGAAGATCGTTTGAATCGGGCTCAGTTTCGCGATTGTTTCGTGTTGATTCAGGTTATTTGCAGAGTTGTTTGACAGTTTTGCTTGGTTGGATTGGTTGGATTGGTTGTTGTTGTTGTATTCAAGGGCCTGTCTTCTTCTTCTTCTTCTTCTTCTTCCAGTTCAATGTCGTCAATGTCTTCACTCTCTTCGAAGGATGGGTCGTCTACGTCTTCGTCGTCGTCATCGTCTTCTTCAAAGATGGTTGTGCGCGTGAGGCGGCTCGATTTGCGTGAAGACATTTTATCAAACTAAAAACAAATGATTGCTCTTCTGCATTCACTCAATGCTTCACATAGAACTACTGAGTGCTCAAAATTAATAGATGCTATCCTGAAGGAGAATACGTATGGTCCAGACACTGTGAATCAGGCTCTCCTCGTAAAGGGTGAGGTTGCTTTCTCTTTAAACTCCAAGAGCTGACTCGTATTGAAGCTTTGATCTCTCGAAAACGCGGGAAAATACAGGAATCACTTCAGATCTTAAAAGATTTGAAATCGAGAGATGCAACAAACGCGTTTGTGCTGAAACAGCTGGCCAGGTTTTCCATATTCAACGCCTGTCAAACTAGACGCTCAAACAATCATTTAGAACCACTGCTTTAGCTGGCCAATTTAATGAAGCAATAGCATATTAAACGATGCTCTTGCACTATGTCCGGATGATTGGGTATACTCTGATTTCAATATGGGAACAATCTTGACCCATTCAAAATAGACGCTGTTCTATCACAAAGCCCTTTGTTTCAACTCCCTTCAAGACTATGGCAACGTCAGTGAATTTATCAAATCATACCATATTTAATCAAGACAACAGGCTGAATCAACACTCCTTCAAGCACTTGCCTTGGAACGCCACGAATTAGTCATGCTTGAATTGGGGAACATTTATATTCTGCAGAATAACTTTGATTCAGCATTGTACGTTTATGAAGAAGCCATAAAGTAAGCAGAATCCCGGTTTGCTCAACAAGAATAACCGACTCTCCTGCCACCCAGATCACATCCAACAAATTCCAAATCCATATTAGCTCTAGGCTCCTCTATTTACGTATTGGTGACTCCGAAAAAGCCCTCAACTTGGCCCAACTCGCCGTCAATCAAGACCCAGAAAACTTGGACGCCCTAAAAACAGTAATCACGTCCCTCCAGTCTTCCACATCCATGACTCCAGTACTCAAAAATCACTACAAATCTGCATTCGACTTCCCCCTTAGACCCCGCCTTGTGGGCCAACCTCGCACAAACACAGAAATCTCTACCGCTCAATCATGCCTCCAAAAAGCGCTCACAGAAGCTCCACTGCAAACTTGGGAAGCGCCATATAATTTAGGGCTGTTTATATTGAGTGTGGGCTTTGGGTTGGTGCGTTTGTGAGTTTGAGTTTGGCGGCTGCTTGCGCCACAGGAGATGGAGGTGTTGGAGAGGTTGCAGTTTGTTGTTTCTACTATTAAGGATATGGAGGCGGAACGAGTGAAAGATGGGAAATGATGGTACGGTCATTTTTTTCAAAACAAGTGCCAGACACAAAAACAACAATCAATGTATAGAAATTATAAGAATACACGCCTTTTCTCTCTCTCTCAATCCCAATTCAAAAATCTTTTCCAAAGTCTCGACTGGGAGACGACCGTCCCGCATTATTCTTGTGTGGCGATGAACTCCTCGACTTACTCCCACCAACGCCTCCACAACCGTCCCAAAATTCGTAATCTGCCCCAACAAAGCCGCATCGACAGGAATCTCCAACAACGCCATACTCCCCTTCACAACCCTCCTCAACTTTGTCTCAACAGCCTTCCTCAAACAAACCTCCTCCTCAAACTCGCGTTCAAGCTCCGCAAGCCGTGTGGCTTGTGCATCCCGTTTCGCCTTCAAACTCTCAAGACTCTTTTCCAAGTGCCCGACTTTTTCATGTGCCAGTTTCTCAGACTTTGTGTATTCGGTAACGTCGGCTGTTAGGGCGCGAACTCGCTCGTCAGATTGTTTGAGACGCTCTCTGGCGTCTTTTAGGATCCCGAGGACGCGCGAGAACATGCCTTCAAAGTTGATGAGTCTGTGGGGTCGTTTCACGCCTTCCAGTTGTTGTAAGAGGTGTTGCTCGACTTGTAAGTAATGTTCGGCTTTTACGTCGAACCATTCGAAGCAATCATTTCGATGCGTGAGAACTGGGAGGCGTAGTTTGCGGTGATTGTGTGGAGGTGTGTGATTTCGCTTTGGAGGCGTGTTGTTTCTTGGGTGAGGGTTGAGTTTTTTTGGAGGAGGGCGTCGTGTGCTGTTTGGAGGGTTGTGTGGGTTTCGGTGTGGGTTTTTATGGTTGTTGAGAGGGTTTGTTCGAGATGGAGGGTGTCGTTTAGAGCCCTTTGGAGGCGCTTTTCTTGTTCTGTTGTTTCGTTAGAGGAGTGAATACATGGAGGATAAATGATGATGTCGTTTACCTTCAAGTCGAATGGCAGATTCTGAAACTCTTGCTTTGAGCTCTCCATTCTCGCCCAACACTTTAACAAGCTCATCGAAATCAACCAAACTCCTAGTCACAGACTCGTGCAACGCTTTTACGTGACTTGACAAGACACTTCTATCCCCAGCCCTCAACCCACTTTCAATAGACAACCCCTCCACATCCAACGAATCATCACCCCCTTCCATCTCCTCCCCACTCTTCGGCCCCCTCAAAACCCTAATAACTTCGCGCGCCTTCGCATACTGCAACCTCTCATCCTCTAAAACCCCCTTCAAAGCCTCCACCTCCTCCTTCAAAACCCGCACCTCCTCTCCCCCAACACCACCACTACCACCCCGACTCAATTCATCAACCATCCTCCTCAAAGTCCCATTCTCACTCTTCCACTCCCCAATAACACCCTCCAACGTCTGCTCAACGCCGCGTAAGCGGTTACACTCGAACTCAAGGACCCGAACCCGCTCTTTCATCGGCGCAACCGTTTTCTCAAAGTCGATGGCGACGGTGTCAGGGTCGACTATGACGGCTGGGGCTTCCGCGAGTTTTGCGTCGAGGCGGGATTGTGTGTCGAGGAGCTGTGCGCGGGTGTTGGTTAAGTCGTTGTGGGCGGATGCGGATTCGTGGGCGAGGTGGGTTAGTTGGTCGTGGAGGTGTGTGAGGGTTGATTGGGTGGATGTTTTGAAGGCGGTGTAGGCGTCGAGTTGGGTGATGTAGAGGGAGGAGAGGTCTGAGAGGGTTTTTAAGGTTTCTGGGGGGATTTGGGGTGGGGGTGGTGGGGTTGGTGGGTGTGTTGAGAAGTGGAGGATTGTAGTGTCGAGGGTGATTAGGGCGGATGTTGTTTCGGGGGTTGGGGCGTTGGTGAGAGAGGGGCGGTGGTCTGTGTTTGTGGCTGGTGGTGGTCGGTTTGTGACTGTGGATATGAAGGCGTCGCTAAAGATGTCGAGGAGGTGGAATACTTCAGAAAGAGGGAGAGAAGTTGGGATATTGTCTTTGGTGCGATTGTGAGCATCGAGGGTCCTGACAAGATCTTGTTTTCGTTTGATGATGTGTGAAAAATCAGACTTAAGTGCGTTCAGGAGAGTTTCTTGTTGCGAGGGTGATGGAGGTCGGTCGTCCCTTGTTCCAACACACTCATCGACGTTCATTTTCTCGATTTTCGGTGCCTTTTCGGTTTCTTCTGTTGCTACAAGAAGCAATGATTCCAGCTCCATGGCACGTGTACGGAGCCGTTTGTTTTCTGCTGCCAGAATGGAACATTGAGATGAGAGGGATTCAATTTCGAGGGATTGACGACGGACGGTCGGATCTTCAACAACAACAGGCTGTTGATATATAGGAACAGAATGCTTTGAAGGTGATTAATTAAGGATGGCTCAAGGCAGCTCAATGGGAATACCTGAAACGCGCTATTCTCATTCCCAAAATGCTGTAGACTGCTCTTTAATGGAGAGCTTTGCAGATTCGACTGCTGCTTTTGAGCTTGGGGCTGTGGCTGTTGTTTTGGATCTGTTCTGTGAAATAAACTTGTGATGGCATAGGAGGCGGTTTGATGTCAATCAGCGTAGAAACAAGTGCAGCCTTTTCGAAATGAAGTTTTCGATTCTGCTCTTCAAGAGTTTTGAGAGATTCGCGCATTTGTTGAGCAGACGCACTGGTCTGTTGGTAGAATTGTTCCCGATCTGCCGAATATTGGGGCTGTGGTTTCTTGATGGCTGATTTGCCATCAAAAACATTTGATCCAGCAAAAATGGAGGAAGTGTTGTTGTGAGTGGGTGAAATGGCACCAAGGACTGGTTTTGCGGGTGAAGTTGTATTGGCTTTGGCAGGAAGATCAGGCAGTTGAGGAAAGTGAGCCTGCTCAGAATCTAATGTTTTGGAGATTGTTGCGACAGTATTAAGAAGCTGTTGTTTTTTGCTTCCTACTGCTGTCATTTTGCCTGTCAGAGTGTTATTGTTGTCCAAATGAAAAGTGGATTGTCAGCTCAACAAAGGAAGGAGAGAACTCCATCTCAAGTAATTCCAAATATGGTTTGAAGAGTTTCATATTGGAATTTTAATCTGGAAATTAGAGTTGTCCGAAAATTCTACAACTCTGTGCTCCACAACTTTGAAGCATTGATCGCTTATTCGCGGCTCTCTAAAACTGTACTGTAACAGTATTTAGTTGCATGAACGATCAAATGAATAAATTCGAGCCATTTCCCATAGCCAAGTAAGCTTTGCAAGTTGAAATGGAGCAGGTGTATGGAGTTAGTTGATCAAGCAGGTTCAAGTTCTGCTGATGGATTTCACGGGGTAAGATAGATTGCAATAAGATTAAGCGACAGAACCACAATGAATCATGCTTTTTTCTTTTATCCGAGTACTCCAACCGCGGTTCTTTTCCACCACCACCACCAAGTATTACCATCGAATGCCCCTCCAAAGCAAGTCGTCGTTCTTGTACGAAACCATCACGTGCGCCAACGCCCAACGCGACCAAGTTGAGCGCGGAGTAAAGCGCATGGCCACAGCGGGCTACGCAACCACTTCCTCCTCTTCTTCTTCCTCTTCGGCACCAGCCCCCGCCCAAAAGACTCCAATCCAATCCGACGACATCGCCGCCCAAATCAGACAAGTCACCGAGCGAATCAAGGACCTCAAAACTAAAAAGGCCCCAAAAGAAACAATCGATGAACAGGTTGCTCTTCTCAAAGATCTGAACCAGAGAAAGAATGCGGGAACTGCGATCGATGACTCAAAGAAGTTTGACCTGAAGACTCCAAAGGTGTGTGTTGTTGCTGTGCTTTTGCTTTTTATCTCTTGCAAGTTGCTCAAGCTCACCATGGATTCAATTGCTTCGAAATAGGGTACCCGCGACTTTGTTCCAGAGGAAATGGCAATCAGAGAAAAGATGTTTGCTACAATCTCTGAAGTCTTCAAGCGCCACGGTGCTGTGACGATCGATACTCCCGTCTTTGAGCTCAAGGAGATTCTTACTGGGAAAGTACGGAGAGGATTCTAAGCTTATCTATGACTTGAAGGATCAGGGTGGAGAATTGTCTTCATTGCGTTACGATTTGACGGTTCGTGTCCCCTCCCAAGTTTTGATGAGTGCAGCCACCATATTTTGAAGGACGTATCCCGATATCTCACGAATTAACTGTATGATGTTATTCTGGGAAACTTTTTGGGAGCTCCACCTGCAACTGTATTCTCTCTGGATACGAATCTGAACTTAATCCATAGGTGCCTTTCGCGCGATTCCTTGCCATGCACGGAATCTCAAACATCAAGCGATACCACATTGCCAAAGTATACCGTCGTGACAACCCATCTGTCAACAAGGGCCGTATGCGTGAATTCTTCCAATGCGACTTTGATATCGCCGGTGAATACGGACCAATGATTCCAGATGCCGAGATTTTGAAGACTGTTGTCGATGTTTTGGAAGCTGTTGATATTGGAAACTTCAAAGTCAAGGTATGGTAGTATTTTTTTTCGTATTAGAATATTGTGACTGACGACATTGTCAAGATCAACCACAGAAAGATTCTCGATGGAATGTTCGAAGTCTGTGGAGTTCCACAGGAAAGTTCAGAATGATCTCGTCTGCCGTTGATAAGCTTGACAAAGCTCCTTGGGAGGAAGTCAAGAAGGAAATGGTTTCAGAGAAGGGCTTGGACGAAGCTGTTGCTGACAGAATCGAGCAATACGTAAAGTTGTGTGGTATGTGTTAACGAGTTCTCCTTACTCCGTGCTTACGATGACCATTCTTTCTTCAACTTCAACCCTGAAATATTTCATGTTGTTTCTCTTTAACGTTTCTGACCTTACTCCCACCGTTCGCCCAACTTCATCCATCTTATTACTTTACTTACAATTCCACCTACAGGTGCCGCCGAAATCTGTGACACTCTTGAGGCCGACCCAGCCTTCTCCACCTCCAAACGTGCCATGGAAGGAGTCGCTGACATGCGTCTCCTCTTCAAATACCTCACCCTCTTTGGCGTCTCCCACAAGATGTCCTTTGACCTTTCCCTCGCCCGTGGACTCGACTACTACACCGGTGTCATCTACGAAGCCGTCTTTGAAAGCACCAGCGAAGAAACCTCCGGCGTCGGAAGCATTGCCGCCGGAGGCCGTTACGACGAACTCGTCGGTATGTTCAGTCCAAGTGGAAAGAAGATTCCATGTGTCGGTGTCAGTGTTGGTGTTGAACGTGTCTTTGCGATCCTTCTTGCGAAAATGCGTGCTCAGAAGAAGGTTTCTAAGCCGAGAACTACTGCGACTCAGGTTTACCTTGTTGGACTTGGGAACGGGCACTTGGAGGAGCGTATGCGTATTGCCAAGGTGTTGTGGGATGCTGGTGTTGCGACTGAGTTCACGTTCAAGGAGAAGCCACGACGTGATGCACAGTTCAAGACGATTGCTGAGGAAGGTATTCCTGTGAGTGTTGTCGTGGATGATGCCAAGTTTGGAGCGGGTAAAGTTCAGGTGGAGGATAATGTTGGGGCTGGAAAGGAGAAGGTGGTTGTAGAAATTGCAGATGTTGTTGCGGCTGTCAAGAAGATTTTGGGAGTTGCTGCTTCTGTCCCAGTTGCCGTTCCTGCTGCTGGAAGCTCTTCCACTCGAAGTGCTTCACCTGCTAAGAAGGCACCAGCTCCTGCCGCTGCTGTTGGCCCTGTTTCCCAAGGCCCAGCTTTCTCATACGCCTCCATCACAGCTGCTTCTGCTCAGCAAGATCAAGTTGAACGTGGAATCAAGGCTGCTGTCCGTAACGGTAATTACGCGTTCCCTGTGACCCCACAAACCAAGAGCAATGAGGACAAGCCTTCATGGCCAGTCGGTGCCAAGCCAGCTGCCGCTGTTGCACCAGCCAAGCCTGTAACCCCAGCCCCAGCTCCAGCACCTGCCCCAGCCCCAGCCAAAAAGGAAGACGACGAAGACTTTGACCTCTTTGCCTCTGACGACGAAGAGGAAGACGCCGAAAAGGCCGCCCTTGTTGCCCAACGTCTTGCCGAATACAACGCCAAGAAAGCCGCGAAGCCAAAGCCAGTCGCCAAATCCATGGTCATTCTCGATGTCAAGCCATGGGACGATGAAACTGACATGAAAGCACTTGAAGAGAACGTTCGAGGAATCGGAATGGAGGGACTTGTGTGGGGTACCTCCAAGCTCGTTGCGATTGGATACGGAATCAAGAAGCTCCAGATCACGGCTGTCGTTGAGGATGACAAGGTTGGTGTGGATGATCTCTCGGATTTGATTGTTGCGTTTGAGGATTACGTGCAGTCTGTGGATGTTGCTTCGTTCAACAAGTTGTAGAATCGGTTTTTAAGTATATGAATGATTATATGCGGAATTAAAGAATCTGGATGTGTACACTTTTTTTTCGTTTCCCTTGTTCTTTGGTGTGTGGAAAAGGGGGCCAGACCTCCTTGACAAAAAACTTACTCAAATTCAAAACAATGTCGTACGCAAAATCTCTCTGTCGTTTCTTTGGCACGCCAAGAGGATGCCGTTACGGCGATCAGTGTCGCTTTGGCCACGGAACCCTGTCATCACAACCCCGCAACCCTTGGAATCCAGCAGGACCACCGCCACCCAAATTGACCCCCCACCCCAAACAATGAACAAGAAACGACGAGTTCGGACCCATAAACACTCACGAGCCATACATTCTCCACAACCGTTTATCCCAAAAACTCGGTCTCAAACCCTCAAAGACGAAGCCTTTCCAAAAACCCTGGCGCAACCCTCTTTCAAATCATGCCTCCAATCCACAAGGAAATGTTCAACCGTATCAAGGAATACGCTGAATCCACGTCTGATCCTGTCGGCTGGCATCTCCTTGGGACTGAATACCAGTCTGGTTCCGCGGTCCTACTGACCCACTTAAGGCAGTTGAGTGTTTCCGCCGTGCTGCGGATGCTGGCTGTCTTGGTGCAATGCATGATCTCGCGATATGTTACAAGAACGGCGTGGGTGTGAAGGAGAACCAAAAGACGGCGTTTGGACTGCTCAAGAAGGCTGCTGAGGGTGGGTATCACCAGTCGCAATTCTATGTGGGTGTAAGATATATGGAAGGGAATGGGGTTAAACGAAATGAAGAGGCTGGTATTGAGTGGATCAAGAAATCGCATGAAGGAGGTATTGTTGTTTTCACAAAAATTTTCTGGGTTGAGTATATTCCAAACTTTATGATTAGGAAACGAGCAAGCAGCAGAGTACTTGAACCTTATTTTGGGCGACGACGACGACGAGGATGAGTCTCGCGAAGCTCTGATGCTGATAGCGAATCTGAAGTTGACCTCGACTTTGGTTCAATGGCAATTGGTGAAAGTGATGGTTTGATTGACGGTATCATGAGGATGCAAGAAATTGTAGAAAAGCTTGATTTTGACACGATAGTTCAATATCAGGGAGACAATCCGGGCCTTTCCATCGAAGATGTACTTCAAAGTCACATTACTCAGCAACTGCAAATTTTGGTGGATGAAGGGGAGCCATTCGCTCTTCACCAAATGTCTGTATTTTATAGTAATGGAATTAGAGGGATTGCCAGGGACACAAAGAAGGCGTTTGAATTGATCAAGGAAGCCTCGGAAAAGGGCTATCTTCCAGCAACTCATGATCTGGCCCTCTGCTACCTTAATGGAGACGGTGTTCAGAAAAATACCAAACGCTCGGTGGAACTTCTTACAAAAGCGCTGAAGGTGGATTCGTAATGTCCCAACTTCTCTTGCAAACAGATTGCTCGCTGGGGAAGGAGTGAAAAAGGATGAGAAGCTTGGATTTTCGTGGGTTAAGAAAGCAGCAGCTCACGGTTCGTATTTCTCTGTACCTTTTCTTATTCATCCTCGATATTGACGCTTTTTTTTTCGCATAGGACACGTGAATGCAATCTTCACATTGGGAAAATGTCACTGGAATGGTGCTGGAACACTCAAAGCTTTCAACTGGCTGTTCGTTATTTCAAAGACGCGGCATCAAAGGACGACGGGGAATCAAATTTTATCTTGGATTGGCGCACGAAAGTGGATTGGGTGGATTGAGGAAAGACGCCGAAAAGGCGTATCAGAGTTTTTTGGCTTGTGTGGAAGCTGAACCAAACAGGGCTACCAATATTGCCATGTATAACTTGGGTGTTTGTGTTTCAACAAGGTGACATCACAGGAAGAAAGAGTGATGCTGCTGGATGGTTTGAAAAGTCTGAACCCCTACTGGTCATTACGCTTTGGGATTTATGCATCGACTTGGCATTGGAGCGAGAAAGAATGATCGTATGTCACAGCAATACTTTTCGCGGCTCTCATGAACGGATATATTCCTGCCATGATTGCAATGACCAACTCCCGTACTAAAATGCCTGTCCTTGAAACTATTATTTGTCTTTGTAATGAAACCGATTGCGAGCATTAAGATGTGGTTGTGTTGATCGTTGATGGTTAATGCTGCAGATTCTTTATACAGCTTATTTGTTTAGCTTATTGTTTTAGCTTGAATGCAGAATTGAAGTTGCAGAACAATTTATTACTTATCAGCATCTCTTGATAAAGTCATATCTCGTAACGCACTTTCAAAATCAGATTCTTGTAGCACTACTGACGTTTCGTCCCCACCAGAGTGCGCCAACGCAACCAACCGGCTTTACGGAACAGCTCTGAAATACCAGCACCAGTAAACCTTTAACACGGCGCGCCCATTCTGTCCAGTCGATTCCATCCCGGCATGGAGTCTTTGATGCATACACTCGGAAGATGGATGCACGTTGAGACAAGTTGGGTGCACGGACAGCAATAAGTCGATCGATACGACCTGTTCGCCTAAGTCAGCAGTCATAAACCAAAAAAAAGGAGCAGCATACATACCTGGTCTTAAAAGCGTTGCATCCATTAAAGCAGGATAGTTTGTCGCAGCAAGTACAACGACTTGAGGTGCGTCTTCATTTTCTTTTGACACACCTAGTGCATCCATTTCCTGTACAAGCTGTGCTAGAATTTTCTGGCTAAAGTCTCCACTGCTCTCGCGAGACGCGAATACACTTTCAATCTCATCAAGAAATATTATACAGGGACTTGTTGCTTTGGCTTGAGCGAAAAGGTTTGCGATTTGTTTTTCGGATTCACCAATCTGGATTGGTATTTTGTTAGATATGAAGTTAGCTTTTCACAGTGGAACTTACAAGCCCCTTCACAATTCCCGCGACACTGACAGCTAAAAAGTTTGCTTTACACTCAGTCGCCACTGCTTTCGCCAACATTGTCTTTCCAGTTCCCGGAGGACCATACAGCAACACACCTTTACACCGTTCCCATCTCCCAAAATCCCATCTTTCCCACCAAAAAACAAACTCTCCCGAATAAGGTCCTTCACCCCTTCTAACCCCCGACATCTGTAAACTCAACTCGCCCAGCATCACTAACATTTACACCGTGATCTCCAGTTTGTCGAATCAACCCAGACACTTGCTTGATACCCGACTCAAGGTCACTCGTTGTTATAACTCCCCAGCACGCATCAAACACGTTTGCACTGCGAACTCGTAAACAGCACAAACATCCGCAATCGTAAATCCCCCAGATTCAGACATCAATTTGAGATGGACACGTCGCTTGAGACAGTTAGAGATCCTTCTGTGCAGCAGAGTTTCGAGAGCCAGAATTCTTCCGTTTGGTGCAAGTTGAGTCGGAAGGGTGATGCGCTCAGCGAGGAGGTGTGAGATGTGAGTCAAGTTTGTTGATTCAACGTTTGATGTCACTCCAAGCAACAAGATTCGCCCCTTATGCGATGATAGGCGGTTTAGGAATTGTATCAGAATTTTATGGATATCTGATTTTGGAACGTTTGTTGATTCGGAAGGAGGAGGTTGAGTTTATCGAGGATTACTGAGTGTGGCAGTTCAGAATGATTGGACTATGTATGGAAAATTACCGAGACTCTTTTCGCTTGAGATTGCCCGGTCTAAAATGTTTGTGAGTTCTTTTCCTTGGAGTTTTGATGGAAGGTGAGCAATCTGGCAAAGCTGACGGTATGGGGCTACAAAATGAGCGATTTTAGAGCATATATTACGCAAAGCATCTAAAATACCTCAATTCCCGTTTCCTTACACAGGCCATGAATCAGAGCTGTTTTACCCGTACCAGTCGCGCCTTCTATTAATGCACCATACACGCCATCGAACAGATCGAATTTGAGCATTTCAAATAGAGTTTTCAATCTAATGTATATTTATGAACTGCATAAGTGAGTCCGCCAAAATGTAAATAACAACAAACCTGCTCCAGTATGCCCAAAGACTGTATGTGAGAACCAACATCTTCCAGTCTGGAACTCCCTTACTTTCGTCATACAAGGCAAACGAGAATAGTATCCCGAGTTATGATTCCGTATTCACCTCGTTCTTGTGTTTCAACTCTGATGATATCAGCGTTTACAGCAACTCCATCCAGCGTAACTAACGGAATGCTTTCACTGTTTGCAGTTTTGGTCCATACGACGACATCATTTAACTGTTCATGAATCCAATCCTTTGTGAATGTCGTCAGAAACAGCAGACTTTGAAAGTCATATGAAAGTTCAATTCGCGTAATCTTGGGTATGTCAGAGTAGGTACAATATAGGCATCCATTTTCAGTTCCGAGAGTCTTGCTGTTGTGGTTGCAGCCAAGTACGGCGAGAGTAAGAGGGTAGCCGGGTTTGAACCACCACCAAGTTTCGATACAGCTTCATTTGGAACTAACTCGACGGGTATGGGAAGGTTATTGTTGATTGAGAAAGTAGATCCATTTGGCAGTGTTGCGGCGAGACGAAGATGGACAGTTCTATGCCTAGTTGTTTTAAGGTGGGATGAGGCAGCCTTCGCACTGAAACCAGTAAATGTTAAGTAAATGCATAGGCTATTTAAGGAAAGTACCGAAGTGGATGCAAATGCTGAGATTGAGCAACGCCAGAGAAGGACAGAGATGTCATTTAAACAAAACAGAAGAACAAAAAGAAACACAATTCAACACATGGCTCTCCTTCAGGATCAGGCTCCGCATGTTGCCCACGCAGTAAACACATTGACCGAGGCTGTGAGTCGGTTTGGGTTAGTTTACACTTCGAATCCACGACCCTTGTATACTTACAGTATGTATCTTGTATTTACCTACTCTACCTTCATTTCCAGGATCCAGGCATTGCCCTCTCATTCAACGGTGGTAAAGACTGCACTGTTATGCTACACCTGCTGGCCCAGGTGCTTCGGTCCCACGCATCCCAGTCCCCGGCTTCTCCCGTAAACTCTGTCTGTCCTGCTGCCACTGCCTCGCTGTACCCGCAGATTCCCTGTCTCTACGTAACCACTTCGGATCCCTTTCCCGAAGTCGATGCCTTTGTCGATGAAATGGCTGTCCTGTAAGCGAAACCCGTCTCATTGACCATTTGTCATCCTGTTCCAATTATTGACACGCCACACCATAGCTACAACCTGTCTATTTATAAAACGACGCGTCAATGAAAGATGGATTGCAATTGTTTCTCGACACGTATCCGTCTGTAAAAGCTGTTCTCGTGGGCACCAGAAGGACAGATCCTTATTCTGCGAACTTGAAGGAGTTTGATCCTACAAATAATGGTTGGCCTGCTTGTATCAGAGTGCATCCGATTCTTGATTGGAGTTATGGAGCGATTTGGGATTACTTGCGGGACGAGAAGGTTCCATACTGCTCACTGTACGATGAAGGGTGAGGCGATTTATACAATTTGCATAATGTATCGTTTGACTGACTTAATCTTACAGGTATACATCCCTTGGAGGTATCAACAATACACTGCCAAACCCAGCTCTCAAAAAAGAGAACGGAGAAGGATATCACCCAGCTTATATGCTTCTAGATGGATCAAGGGAACGGGATGGACGCGTAAAGAAATGACGGATTGGACATTCATTGGCAAAATAAACTTCACATCCAACCGAATCAGCAGCGTATTCCTCGAAACTAAACGCCTTCAAACCGCCTCTTTCCTTCAAGATACATCATACAGTCATTATAACTTCTCGGCATAATCCGATTATACACCTCTCCTTCCACTCGCTCCTCTTGGGCAACTGTAAACGTGAACCAGAACTCATTTGACAAGAACATACGTTTACTCGCTGGATCCACCACATGCGCTACGACCTTCACAACAAGGTCCGCACCGTGGGTGTACACAACTTGCGAATGAAGGTCGAGAATCGCCCCAATTTCGACTGGTTTCCGGAACGTAATGTCGTCGAGAGCACGGAATTGAAGGGATTTGGTGGAGAAGGCCATTCCTGTCACGATAGAGAGTTCGTAAGCACGGCGCATGAGGAATCCACCAAAGATTTTCCTATAAAGAGGAGTCGAATTCAGAAACCAAATAGATGGAAGAAGGATGAAGTTTTACGAATGGAGGTTCCGGTCCTGAGGAAACGTCAAGTTGATGGTCTGGTTTCTCGTGTCGCGCATCCAAACGACGTTATCGGCTTTTGCAGGGGGAGTAGACGGGTCGCCTTCTTTGGTTGTTCAAGATATTGCATGTATTCCTTGTACAAATTATGGACGAGCGTCATTTCTTCGATGCTGGGTGGTCGTTGGGAGAGAGAGTTTGTGCAGCGACTTGCTTACGAGCCTTGTGTTCTGCTCCTTGACGGAAAAGAGCACGTTCTTCGTTGGTTTCGAGCAAGAGTTGGTGAACGGATGCAGCTTTTTGAGTTTCAGAATCTCTTGCAACCTGGATGGAGAATATCAGCCGGGATCCTGCAACTCAACTCACCATAATAAACTTTGCATTCAACAATAACTCTCCACTCAATTTATCTTTGGAGACTTTCTGCGCTGAATACTTGAATGGATCCATTTCTTCAGGTGCGATTGAGTCTGGGAGAACTGTTTCCATCTGGAGCGTGACTTCCATGGACGACTTTCCGACGTAGGTTACATAGGCAAACACTGAAATATCTTCGTTGAGAGGAACTTCATGCAACATGTCGATTCTGTCAACTGAGGCTGTGACGATGGTGAGTGGACGGGCGGAGCCGGAGCAGTGGAGGTATGCGGAACAGGCTGCTAGTGCATCCAAGTCTTCGAGGACCTTTCGAATAGAAATATTAGGGAGGAGGGATGGAAGGGGTGGCGTACTTTTCCAACACGGATTCTCCCATGTGAATTCACATACTCTTCACGCAGCGAAGGGTCTGAGCGGAAAGGGAGGAATGCCTGGACAAACGAGTCGCTCATTTTCTTTCCACCTGAGAGAGCGGCTGAAGTTGATGGAGAGGATGGGGAGCCAGTAATCTTTGACGTTTGGGCTCTGAGTTGGTTGAGCTGGTCCGTCATTCGATGCTGTTAAAGCAAAGACTATGATTTAGTGACTGTCATGCGATAGAGAAATATTCAAGTAGGGCCTGATAGTCATAAGGTTGTATAGAGACTTGGAGAGTGATTTGATTTATGTTCGAACTCATGTTCTAACTTACCACGCGGAGTTTGGATGTAGCAAGAGCCTTTTGACGGACTTCCGGAAGAACAGATGAAGGTACATTGGCTGCAGCCGTGGCAATAAAGCGTCTCGGTGAAAAGCGCGCAAATGTGTTTCGTGCAATCATTTCTTGCCGAATCATTCGATGTTACAAATCACCTGATAAATATGAGTAATTCAGAATAATAATAGTTCGTATATGCGAGCGCGAGAGATTCCTCTACTGCATACCATCTCTAACCGTTACTGTGTTCTCCTTGAACCCGCTTGAACCAGAGCCTTTTGTATAAAACCACACCAAGTCGTGAGAGAACCCTTTGCTAACCTTGAGCCCTAACACACTTGAACATGGTTCTCGACACTGCCAACTGGATGTCCACTCAGACTAGAAAATACCTCCACACAATCGCAATACCAGCAACACACCACTCCGCGCTCCGAAACATTGCGTGCGGAAATCTCACAATATGCCAAAACATGTCATTATCTGACCAACTCGAATCGGGTGTCAGAGCTCTTGATCTGCGCTGGACATATGGAATCGTTGGATCCCCACTCATGCTGAGCCATACACTCCGTTCCTTTGATCCCTCCAAACCGCACTTGAAACAGTGAAACTTTTCTTCGTAACCATCCTACAGAAATCATTTTGATTGACGCTGGGTACGATGGGGATAACCCCACTGAAGAAACTGGGAAAGAATTCTTTAAAGTGTGGGACCAGTATTTGGGCCTTGACATGTTAATGACAAGTGATCAATCACGGTCGCTTACAATCGGTGAATTGTGTCGCATCAATAAGCGCGTTGGGTTACTTAACAACCCGCTTGGAAATGGGAATTCCCCTCATACACTCATCAGAAGCGGTTCATGTCGATCATGGGAAGGAGGGCGGTCTAACTGTGATGACTTAGTAAACCACGTCCAGAACTGGGCAATCAGCAAATGTGCCCCCAAACGCGATGCAAGAGAGTTAACGCTCTTGGCGTGTCAAACAACTCCAACTGCGGGAGTTCAAATTGGAAATTTCTTGATTCCTTCTGTCTTTGGAGTTCCACTTATACCTGGGACTATATTTCATGATGCAAAGTACGTGAACAAACGAATCAGGTCACTCCTCCTTTCTGCGACTTGGAAATTTGTTAACATTGTGTCATTTGACTATATCACCGTTGAAGACTGTATGACTGTGATTCAACGCAACAACGGCAGATATTTGAAGGATATTATTGTCCACCATTTCATCCACAAAACGCGATAAAAGAAATGGACGAATGGAGTAACGACATTAACAAAGGGTTTGGAGGGGCATACGTGTCTTTGGAGCCGATTTGGACTTCAAATGCGTGTGAAGGATGCACGGGCATTCGGGTTTGGAGAAGCAAGAATGCACAGTCTGGATATACAGATATGGCGAAGGGAACTGGAGGAGATTATCGCTATATTGAAGTTACAAGGAGTCCGGGTCCAAAGATTGTTGAAATACGATTGTGGCGTACTTCACGTGGTTCAAAGCCGTCTGTTTCGGGGTACAAATATTGTGACGATTTGAATCAAGGCCGTGGTGGTGACGACTTGTATGTGTGTTGGAAAACAGAGTAGTTGGCGAATGAATTAAACTAACGTGATTTGGATGTAATAGTTTAAATACAACCAATAAGCAAATTCAAAGACACTTTATTCTTCCCTAAGCACGTTTCATAGTACTGAATTTGGTCGAAGCCCCATGTTCTTAGTTTGCATTTCAAGGTATTCCAACAAGAAAGCAACTTCATTGTTCACATGTTTCCGATAAAAAGCCGAACTAGCGTCGCTTTTTTCATCTGTTTGTTTGCATTTGCTTTTGAATAGTGAGCAAGAATTGTCAAAATCGGCAAACAAAAAGAAAACACAAGCACGTCATAACGGCGTCCCCAACTACCACCTGTCAAAAAACTCACTCCCAAAAAATGAAAGTCTCAGCCCTCGTTCTCTTCCTCTCCGCTGCCGCTACAGTCTCTGCCGCTGTTGCTCCCAAGAAATCTCACTCCAATGGCGACCACCACGCTCCCGAGCACACCGGCAACTGGCCCAAACACCCAAAGCCTTCTGACTGGACTCCTGATCACCACCCAAAAAGTCTGATTGGGAGCCACCACACCACCCAAAGAAATCTGACTGGGATGTTCCACACAAGCCAAAGAAGTCTGACGTGAAGAAGGCTGACGCTGGACCTGTGAAACCACCCAAGAAGACGGACGACGGCAAGGTTAAGGAGCCCAAGAAGTCGCATGGTCCAAAGCCACCAAAGAAGTCGGATGCTAAGCCACCCAAGAAGCCCGACGCGAAGCCGTCAAAGAAAGCTGACGACGACGGTGATAGCCACGAGAAGCCACCAAAGAAGTCTGACGAGAAGGAAAACCACCCACATCCCAAGAAGACTGGCTCCCACAAGAACTAAATGTTTGTTGCATAGTTCGAGAAATCTTCACCTTATTGTTTTATCCGTGCCGTCTTGCTTTTTCATAATAAATAGAATTTTTACCTTACCTTTTTTCACAATTTGAATCAATAGAGGTGCCGACTTGTTTGTGCGTTGGAGGAGTATTTGAGCGAAAGTGATTGAACAAGCGTGATTTAGCATTTAAATAGTCAGAAGACCGTGAAAAGAAACAGTTCAACTGACTCACATTATGTCCAAGTATTCAGTGTGTACCAATCATTTCTTTCCGATTCATTCATCTGTTACAAATCACTTGATAACATGAATAATTCATAATAATTGTTCGAATATCGTGTAGCGATATCTCTATCATTGCTTCATTGCTAACCATTACGAATTTGCTTGAGCCCATAAAACTTCCACTGAGGCGCAAAGAATAGGAAACCTCTTCACGACGTTCAAACATCGTTCTTGACACTGACAACTGGATGTCCACCCAAACAGGAAAATATCTCCATACAATCGCAATCTCAGCAGACCACCACTCCACACTCCGAAACATTGCATGTGGAAATCTCGCAATATACCAAAGCATGTCATTATCCGATGAGCTAAAATCTGGTGACAGAACCCTTGGATCCCTACTCATTCTGAGTCATACAAAATAAAAAACGAATAGTCAAATTATATAATAAGGGGAAGACTCAAGCGGCAACCCCGTGGCCCTGCCAAGGATTACTAAAGTGTTACAAATCATCAATATTTCTACAGCATTGCCGGTCAACACAGCGCTGTTTGCATGAACCTAACCATTTGCGAACCAGTAGACTAACATGCAAGTTTGGTAGCTCTAATCCTATGGGTTGTGTTTTCATAAGTTGGAGCCATTTTTGATTTTTCTATAAATGGCAGATATAGTCTCTAACTTATTTTCCTACTTCCATTATATTTCAGACGTAAATCGAAGGTAGAATGCTGCTGCATCTATCCCTTCGGGAATTAATCTCCTTAATTGATTTTTCAAATGAATGATTTTTTAGATCTCGCGCATTTGCACATGTGGTCCCAAATCTTTTTCCTTTTTGATAACAAACACTTCCAGTGCCTGCCACGCAAGTCCCCCTGTCGTATAACATTCATTTCCACGATGACGGTGATTCAAAACAACAACGGCAGATATTTGAAGGATATTATTGTCCACCACGTAATCCACAAAAACGCGATTGAAGAAATGGATGAATGGAGTAACGACATTAACAAAGGGTTTGGAGGGGCGTATGTGTCTTTGGAGCCGATTTGGACTTCGAAAGCGTGTGAAGCGTGTTCAGGCATTCGGTTTTGGAAAAGCAAGAATGGACAGTCTGGGTATACGGATATGGCGAAGGGAACTGGAGCAGAGTATCGCTATATTGAAGTTACAAGGAGTCCGGGTCCAAAGATTGTTGAAGTACGATTGTGGCGTACTTCACGTGGTTCAAAGCCGTCTGTTTTGGGGTACAAGTATTGTGACAATTTGAATGAAGGTCGTGGTGGGGATGACTTGTATGTGTGTTGGAAGACAGAGGATGATGTGAAGGAGTAAACGTGATGGATGGCATTTAATAGTTACATTTACATAAGACCTTTGTAAGAAACATGAAGACTGCTCAACTGATCCACTTTGTCTTTCACATCCTTCATCTGCCCGCACGCTTCTTTGTGACCTTTCTTCCAGTGAGTCTTTTGGCATTCCTTTGAGCAATAAGCAAATTGACCACATCCTCCACACTTTTTCAAATTGTTGCTTGTACTATTACAATTAAAGCACTTGCGCATATCTGATTCTTGGCTGATACTCGCCTTGTATTCTTTCTTGGTCGCCTTTCTACGAGCTTTGTAAGCGTTTGCAATATCCGTGAAGCGAAGGGCGACTGAGGGGAAATGGAGGGATAGCGGAATAGATTTTTCTCCAACATATTCCAATTCAACTGCGATTTCCAACGACTTTTCGTACCACCAGCGTGCAGAATAGTCTAGGTTATCATCCGATGGGGCCCAGTCTGTAGAGGTGGAGTAACGGCGCTTTCGTTCAACCAAATAAGTTGCAGCTATTTCATACGCTTCAATCAATGCAGCAGATGTTACAATCGAACGCTGCTCATGCTGTTGACGCATCTCACGAACTTCTTTGATCAACTTTTCGCCAGCCTCATCAAACAGCTTTGGATCAGATATGGCATCCTGATAGAGAGCATCGACACGAATGATTTGCATCCACGGAAACTTCCGTTGTTTGAGAATATCATCCACCATTTCGAGGGTACGGGGTATAGCGCTTGAGCGTGTGTCTTTGAAGGCCTTTGATTCCTTCTGATACAGAATACGGGCATAGAACTGTTTGATCAAGTCGTACTTCATGGCATCACACTTAAGAGCCTCCAGCTCATCGCCCTTGAACGTCTCATGCTTCCAAGCTTTCTCCTTCAAGTCAAGTCCCCACTTTGAATCCAAAGCACTGTTCAAGTGAGTCATCGCCTTATCCAAATCCTTGTCAAAGTACGTTCTGAGACCCGCCAAAACAACAAGTGCATCGACATAGGGCACGGACACGCCCCGTGGACACATACACGGCTCTTCCTGGCATGGTTTCTTTGATGCTTTCGTTGCCGCGGTTCTGAGTGTTCTGATTGAATCTGGATCGAGAATGTTTTGGATTTCGTGAAAGTCTGGGCGGATGTCGCTGATGAACGAAGCGGCGAAGCGATCGAGGGCGAGATTGGTCGTTGTGGATTCGGCGCTAAGTCGCAGTGCTTGGCTGTTAGAATCCATCCTAGAGCGACCCGGCACGCACTCACCCGTCTAAAACGGTTGCTAGATTGAATACCATCATTGCTTGCGAAAACATGAGGGTTCCACTCTCAGTTGCTTGGTTGTAGTAGTACGATTCGACAGTTTCCATCTTTGTTGTTGTTCAAAAAAAAGAAAGGAGAGCGAAAGAGGAAACTGGAAGAGCACTTATTTAATGTAAATAAAAAAGATAAATTAAGGGAGAATACATATCTTGGGAAGGAAGGTGGGCGTGCCCTTTTTCCCAATAAGAGGAACATAAAAATCGTTACTCGAATCCATTCTGTATCCTTCCACTTCCGCCATCATTTCCGTCCCTACCATCATGACCAATGACTCAAAGTCTTCGTATAAAGAAACGCCTCCTGTCCAAAGGATTCTGCAGCAGATACTTCAACGAGTACCTGGAACACTGTTGATTCTCATGATCCCCTTCACCCTCTTCACTCCTCGCTACGCCCCAGACCTTTTTGCGTTCTACTATATTGCTCTCAACATCATCTTTGTCCTGTCGGTGTCGCGGGCAGTCGTGGGTATTTGGTTTGCCTGGCACATGGCCAAGACCAATTTGCAGTTGGATTCAAGAGACGATATCGACCATTGGATCATTATTCCAAACTACAAGGAGGATATCGAGACTCTTAGCGATACTTTGGAAGTCCTTGCGAGTCACAGAATGGCAAAGCAACGATACAAGGTATCACATCATCATCAGTGACAAATAACGATTTCTAACCATCAAACTCTAGATTTGTTTGGCTATGGAACAAGGCGAAAAAGATTCAGAGAAGAAAGCTGCACAGCTTATTGATGAATTCAGTCCATACTTTGCGTTTGTCCACTTTACGCATCATCCAAAGAACATTCCTGGTGAACAGCGAGGGAAGGCTGCCAACGTGGCATGGGCTGCCAAACAAATTGCAACTATTATGGAATCTTCAGAACTTCGCAGCAAAACGATTCTCACAATTCAAGATGCTGATACACTGCTAACAGCAGATTACTTTGACAAACTCTCCACTCTCGCAACAGCCCAAAAAGAAACTGCCCATCTCCATTTTTACACTCCATTCAACACATTTGACAGAAACTCAAACTCTGTCCCCGCAATCGTGCGAATCATGGACATTTGTCTCTCCGTAACCCAACTCTCAACATTCCTCCCATACTACCCCGTATCAGTACCCCTAAGCACATACTCCCTCCCATTCGAACTCGCAAACAAAGTCGGCTGGGACTCAAACGGTCTCGCCGAAGATTGGCACACTGCCCTCAGACTCACATTCGCCACAAACGGAGCCCTCAGGTTCCACCCGATTTACACCCCGCAAGTCAATGCAACATTGTCGGTTCAGGAACGTGGTACTCTGATATAACCGCGAAACGTATTCAGGTCAAGAGGCATTATTGGGGTGGAGTTCTTGAGTTCAGTTTCTTTGTCTCGGTCGCGTTGTTGAAAATGGTTGGAGCGGATACGAATGTTCCGGTTTTGGAGGCTGAGTTTTTGTATCCATGTGAACGATCGCGAGGGCAGAGGGTTTGGGATATGGGGGGACGTTGGGTTCGTCTCTTTTTGCAAGGGTTTCACACACTTGAGTCGCTGATTTGGCCGATCCACGCTCTGATTATCAATGTTCTTGCTGTCATTGTGATTCCTGGGTATGGTCCCGCGTTCATGAACGCTTTGCCGAATGGATGGTGGAAGGTGTTGTATGGAGTTGAAGGGGCTTCAGTTCCGAGGGTTGTTGCATGGATTCCAACTTGGATGATTTATATTCAGATGTTGGTTATTCCTGTGACTGTGATGGTTGCTGTTGGTTATGAAGGGCTTTATACATGGTGTTCGGAAGGTCGTTGGGTTGCGGGAAGCGTTGAGGCTGGGACTTTGAATAGGCTAGGAAAGAAGAGTGCGATTTCGAATGAAGTCAAGAGAAATTGGGCGGATATGCTTGATTGGATCTTATTCCCCATCGGACTGGTCTACGTGATTTTCCAACTGTGCTCATCTTCATTATCTCAGATGCTGTGGGGTCGTTTGGAATATGTTGTTGCCGCGAAACCTGTTATTGGTGGTAGACCTCATAATCAGCCAACTTCATCACAGGAGAACCTCCTCGAAAAAGCTTAAAGACTGACTTAGTTGTTCCTAGATAATATAGTTTCAATAAATTGTAATTCCCTTCTTTTATTCCATAGTGACAATCTTTTGAATCACAACAACATCCAAAGATGTCTATGTTCGTCTTCTTATCCAAGAAGATCGCGATTCCCAACGGAATCAAGCTTCGAACAGTGTCATGGGACAATGATCAAGGCTGGATCGCGTGTGGAGGAGAAGACGGGCTTTTGAAAGTACTTAACTTGAGAACCCTCCTCCTGCAGTCCCAGCTCCAGCTACCGCGGCCGCATCTCCGGATGGAAAGAAGCCCGCGGAAGCAGCAGCAACGAGTAACTTGAGCATGAATCAGACACTCGAGGGACATTCTGGTTCGCAATGAATTTGACAGTTTGTCGCAGGTTGTTAAATATTGGTTGACAGGTGCCGTGGTTGTATCCAAGTGGAATGAACAGCATAGGAAGCTTACTACTTCAGATCAATATGGATTGATTATTGTGTGGATCTTGTATAAAGGCGTTTGGTATGTGTTTACTTCAGCTCCTAAGTGTCAGTTAAACTTTTGACTTACACATAGGTACGAAGAGATGATCAATAACAGAAATAAGAGTGTTGTGGCGGATATGGAATGGAGTAAAGATGGTCAACGAATTTGTATTATTTACGAAGATGGTTGGTCATTGAGGACTCTGTAACGAAAACTAATGTTCATGTCAAGGTGCTGTGATTGTCGGATCCGTCGATGGAAATAGAATCTGGGGGAAAGAGTTGAAAAATACAAACCTGGCGTATGTTCAGTGGTCCCAGAAGGAAGAACATCTTGTTTGGACTCATGAACGGTGAGTTACATTATTACGACGGGACCGGAACGTTTCTGGTATAGTTGATATTAGTTTTTTCACGCGTCTACTAATGCGTTGAACAGTCGAAACTTCCCGTCTACTGTAGCGACAACGCCACGACACTCAAAATATCAGCAATGGATTGGTAAACAACTCCTTCCTCAACTCCTTGGCTCCAACATCTAAATTCACCACCACTTTAAGGTACAACGGAAGCAACGGATACGTCGAACCAAAAGCACCCTGCCTCGCCATCGCCTTTGAAAACGGAAAGATACAAATCATGCGCGATGACAAGGACCAGTCTCCTCTCGTCCTCGACACAAACATGCGGTTCTTGAACATCAAGTGGAACAACTTTGGGTCTGTGTTGGCTGTTTCGGGGATCCAGTTTGCGAGAAGTTCGCAGGGAGAGGAGAAGGAAGTTAGTGTTGTGCAGTTTTATGATCCGTTTGGACAGGTAAAACCTTTCGATTATCAAAAATACGTCGATACTAATTGAAATGATAGTATTTAAGGTCACTGAAAGTCCCTGGCCGAAAAATCACTTCTTTGTCATGGGAACACGGTGGACTTCGTATCGCTTTAGCCGTTGACTCCTTCATCTACTTTGCAAATATTCGTCCAAACTATAAATGGTGCTTTTTCGCACAAGATGTGATTGCATATGGATTCCAAAAGTATGATCAACCTGAAACGACGGTTGTGTATTGGAACACCCGGACAAATGAGAAGCACGCAAAGTATGTCAACATCGTTTTCGTGATATTTAAACTGGTTTAATATTTACGCTCTCGTCAAGACTTGTAAACAAGCTGTCATTGATGGCAGCTCACGGAGAATACTGTCTTCTCGTTTCGAAGGCGGATGATACTGGAGAGAAGTAACGTTTATTCCGCAGCATATTGATGCGAAACTAAAGTTAATGTTGCAGTTACGTTCTCACTGTCTCGAACGCGATAGGAACAGCGATTGAAACCAGACACGTTCACTTTGCTCCAAAAACCGTCAAAATCACTAAAACGCATGTAATTGCGGCATCAGCGGATACGTGTTCTGCTGGCAATTCCGGATGCCTCCCAAAAAGTCTGGGGCTTAGAAGGTTCCTCCTACCTCCAACTTTGACGACTGACTATTTTTGACTTAAACAGTCATAAGAAAGAAGGAAGGTGGCCTCAAAGACCGTTTGTTCCACATTGACGACGTTGGAGACACAATCAACCTCGAAATTCCTCTCCTGAATTTGGAAACCAGCAACACAAGTTAGTGTATTAGAGCCATCGCTATGTACTAATACATACATACCAGAGGAACATCCGACCCAATATCCTGCATTTCAGCCTCGACACACTCCTCCTCATCGCTCGTCAGTCAGGAACATTCCTCCAAATGCTCTTCAATCCATTTCTCTCGAAACAAAATATGCTATCCAGATCCGACCACAATATTCGCGTTGAACTGTAACAGCACGCGGCTTGCGATTTTGGATGTTTCTGGTGTCCTCAAGATGCTTGAACTTGGAAAACGAAGTTCTGCAGGGAACACTGGAAGCCATATCACTTCGAGTAACATTGTGGAGGGCGGTAAGTTATTCGAGTTTGAGAGGAAGGATGTGTGGGACATCGAGTGGTGAGTCTTTCCAAACGATTCGTTGGGGTTGTACTGATGTTCGTAGGGCAACGGATAATCCTGAATCTTTCGCAATTATGGAAAAGACTCGTTTGTTTATTTTGAGAACAACGTACCTGAAGAGCCTGTGACTTGTTCTGGATGTACGTTGTTCTTAGATCGTGACTTCTTTTGCTGAAGCTGCTCGATCAGATATCGGAACGTTCGACAACCTTCAAGTTAAGACATTCCTGCTCGATGACTCTTCAAAGATCCGAAAATCCATCAAAGGAGCATCTTCTCTCGCTAGATTCGAGATCCCTTCGTGAAGCAAGAGGTTAACTCTACCCCACTCAGAAGAATACTAAACACTCACACCAGCATCATCACCAACATCTCCCTCCAAGAAGCCTCCACTACATCGAACAAACGCCCCACCCGCCTCTGGAAACTCCTCGCCGACACCTCCCTCGAAACCCTCGACCTCTCCATGGCCCAAAAAGCATTCGTCCGCACCCTCGACTACAAAGGCCTCCAATTCCTCAAAAAGCTCGAAAAACTCTCCGGCGACACAAACAAGCAACGCGCCGAAATCGCAACCTACTTTGGCCACACCGAGACCGCAGAGAAGATATACCTCGAAATGGATCGAAAGGACCTTGCGATTGATTTGCGGACTCAGATGGGGGATTGGTTCCGTGTTGTGCAGCTGATTAAGAGTGGTGGGTCTGGGGATGATGTGATGCTTGAGAAGGCGTGGAATTGTATTGGGGATTATTTTATGAGCGGCAGAGGTGGGTTCAGGCTGTTACGTATTATTTGCAGGGGCGGAATACGAGAGGTTGATTGAGTGTTATTATATGTGTGAGCATATGAGAAGTTGGAGCAGGTTATTTATTCGGTTGCGGAGAGTAGTCCGTTGCTTGTGGTGAGTCTTTTGGTTTTCGTTTATGGTATGAACTTCTCTGATGTATGATTATTTAGAATATTCGCTGAAAAGTTTGTTACTGTTGGGCTGTGTGATCAGGCTGTGTCGGCTTATATCAAGGCCGGGGATGTCAAGTCTGCGATCGACACTTGCGTCCAGCTCAACAGAGTAAGATCAAGAGCAGCACTTCATTTAATATATTTCTCACGCCCAATATCAGTGGAATATGGCTGTGGACCTTGCTGAAGCCCACCGATTCCAAGGAATCGAATCTCTTCTTGCAACCTACGCCGCACAGCTTCTCGAAAAGAACAAGATCGTCACAGCTATTGAACTGTATCGTAAAGCAAACTATTGTCAAAAAAGTGCTCGTTTGCTGTATGATGTGAGTTTCAGCACCACCCTATTGGTGTTGCCTCTAAAATCCCGAATATTTCGATAGCTCGCCGAGCAATCCGCCAAAGAAAACAAGAACCCATTACACACGAAAAAGTTCCATGTTCTTGCAGCCCTGGAAGTCGAACGATATCATCAACTGACAAAGTCTCGAAAGACACCAGCGGCTTCTGACAATGAAGTGATTGGCGCACTTGAGGGTTTGCTTGCAGAAGAAAAGGGAAGTGCGATGGAGACAAAGTTTCTTGATAACGTGTGGCGAGGGGCTGAGGCGTATCATTTCTATATCTTGGCACAGAGACAGTTTTATAACGGGAATGTTGCCGGTGCTATGCGAACTGTAAGTGTATTTATGAAGTATATTTATTATTTGAATTGATTGTTGATTGACTGTCAACTCTTTTTTGTAGTCGCTTCATTTGAAGAATTATGAAGACATTATCGAACCGCTCAAGATTTATTCACTTCTTGCGCTCGCTGCATTCCATTACAATCATTTTGCAACATGTTCTTCTGCGTTTATTAAGTTGGAAGCACTGGAGACGTTTACGGAGGCGGAAAGAGATGCTGTTGAACAATTAGCGATATCCATCTTTACGAAATTCACACCGAGCAATCCTCCTGGGTTTGAGATAGCATGCAGCAATTGCGGTCATGGTATTTTGGATAGGTACGTAAAGTGATGGTCATAATATATGAAACTTAAAATGGCGGCTTTAATAGCGACACTTCATGTTCTTCATGCAACTTTACATTTCCAACATGTATCGCATCGGGGAGACCCATCTATGAGTCGATCCACTTCATGTGCCAGACATGCAAGCATCGAGCGATTGAGACTGAAATCGCAGGATTGAATTGCTGCCCATTGGTGAGTTTCTTTTCGTTTAACCTGTAGACCTGTAGATAAACCTGTTCTAATATTTGTAAATAGTGCCATTCAACACTCTGAGGCTTAATTGGTTGGATAGGGAAATGAGAAACCAGGCGGTATTTGATTGGCTAAAAATACATTTTTTCTTCCTTGATTGAATTGAATTGACATGGACCAACCACCACCACCACCACCACCACCAAAGCGAGGGCCTGGCCGACCCAAAGGATCCGTATCGCTGCGACACACGTTGCACCAGCAGACCGATGTTGCAGCATTCAAGCCACTCGCATCTCGAACAGCACCAACGATGGGTGCAAGTATAACTGATCCAAGTGACCCACAGCGCCGGTTTGTTTTGTTTTGTCTTAATTTGATTGAATTGAATTGAATTGACTTTAAATTGAATTGAAACAGAGTTGCTCTTGTTCCGCTTCCCGATTCAATCGACCTTCCTCAGCAACAGCAACAACAACAACAACAGCAAAACCACTTCAATCTCAAACACAAACACAAACAACAAAAAGAAGCAGCAACCAACACCGACCCGCAACAACAACATCATCACGCACACCCTCTTCAACAACTCTTCCAGACGACGTGGCGGCACAGACCTTCTCGCACCGGCCTTTTCGCGTCTGAACCAGCTCAAAGACGACTTGGTGCTCATTGGATATGCCGTGAAGGCGGTGTACAGGGAGAACCACCTGCTGCACAGAGAGTACGATCGGGTAGCATCAGAGGGTACTGGTACTGCTTTGACTCTGTCCTAACTAGAGCAAATTGGCCGAAGCTGAACACAAACAAAAGACATTGCATCATGAACGCTTGTTGAGGGGCTTCAAAGACATCATCAACCAAATGCTCGTTTACATGCCGGAAGAGGTCCGCACTTCAATATTGGTGGACCTGAACAACTTGGCAGATTCTGTACGCTCTTTATAATCTCATAACTGTAAACCAATGCAACGAATCAAAATAGGCTCATATGGACCATCATTACCGTCCACCCCTCCTCCACCTGGCCCTCATCATCCGTACCAACCTCAACATCTTAATCCCGATCATCATAATCAAACACCATATTCTCCAATTTCCTATCGCCCAAATCCGTTTGCTTGCCGGGCCGTCCTCAAGCAATATACATCAAACCCATCATCAACGTGACACGGTGGCCCTTCTTCATTTTCCTCTCATTCTCATCCTAAAATACAACACCATCAATATGCCCGCAACAACCATCCTATTATCCACCTCCCTCACAACTCGAGCGACAATATTCGCAAGAGTTCACAAACTACTATCAGCCCGAATTTCATGAACATCGAATTCAAAATCAACTAGACACGATAAAACTGGATCTCAAGCTCCCATGTCCAATAATTCTTCAACTGAACACTCGGCTCTACAAACACCCATCTTTCCCAACCGCCTTCCTCCGCTACTACTACCAACGGAAATCAACACCAACAGGCCTTGAACAGTCTCAAGAGTCATCTCTTCAAACAACAAAGAGACAAAGAGCTGATGATCAAGACTCTTCATCGTCTTCATCCCCGCTCAGACCTGCTATCGTCCCGAGCAAAGCATCCGTATTACAAGCCGCCGCTGCACGACATCTCCAAAAAGCAGTTGATCTCACAATTGAAGATGCAGTGAAGGAGGAATTGAGGAACGAGTCCTCGGATTCTGTTGTTCATGTCCTTGATGACGACGACGACGAAAACGAAACCAATGCTGAATTTGATGGCGAAGAATCTGATTTCAGTGCCGTTCAACAATAGTAGAGTCTCCTCTTATACAAAACGGCGACTACCATCCTCACAGAAAACTTTGTTTCGAATTGAAACAGCGTGTCCTGTATCTGCAATGGAGCTTTCAGATCCATATAGTCTAGCCTACGTGGGTTTAAAGGACTGTGTGCAGATCTGGGATATTTCCCAACAAACCAATCCACGACAGTCAGGAATCATCTCCTGTCCAAACTCGTCAGCCATTCGAACCATTAAACTCTCATCAAACGGAAAACAATGATCCTCGGTGGAGAAATGGATCAAATCATGTTCTGTGACACCGCCTCCGTAAGTACCTCCCCCCTTTCCCCACCTCAAAACTGAAAAACCCCTAACCAATCCTCTCATCCATCTAACCCCTATCTAAACAGCCATCTCTCGAAATCATATCATCCACCCAAATCCATCCCACAACCACTACACCCCAAATCAAAAACCCATCGTACACACTCGCATCCTATATATCCCTGACGCGCGTACAGCCGTCACAACACACATGTCGGGAGACGTACGGTTATGGGACGTTCGTACTGCAAGCCACGTGCGGACGGTTGGACGGCATACGGGGGGTGGGGCTGTTACTGTTACGGGTGTTGATTGTGACGGCGTGTATGTTGTTTCTGGGAGTGCGATGGGGAGTTTGGGGAGGTGGGATACGCGGATGGGGGGAGCGGGGTCGGTTGGGGTTGTTGGGTTTGGGAAGTCGGTTACGGCGGTTTGTGGGGGTGCGGGTGGTGGGGGACGGGTTTTTGCGGGTGTTGGGTGAGTGTTTTTTTTTTGTTTTGGTTTAGTCATTGATTTGTGGGCGGTTTTTTTAGGCAGGATATGTCGAGTCTTGTTGAGTTTGATTTGTCAGGGGATGGTTGGACGCAACCGGAGTTGAAGGTTTTGAGACGGGTTGATGGAGTTTATGAGAAGGTTGTGCGTGGTTTGCAGTCTGTTAAGGGTGGTAGTTGGATAGCTAGTTGTGGGGATCGGAGGTTTGATGTGTGGGATATTGGAGCTGGCGGCGGCAGTGAGGTGCGGAAAGTGTTTTCGGTAAGTTTTGGTGTTTTAGATTGAGTTGCAAAATGCTGACCCTGTGTTTAGGTGGATGAATCACAATCTGTTTTGAATGTTACTGTTTCATCATGTGGTGACTATATTGTTACAGGCAGTCAAAATAGTTTTGCAGTTTATAAGACGAATATGTTTAATATAACAGTAATGTGCATTTCCCATTTATTCTCCAAATTTCAACACGTATCAAAGCTTGTCGAGTTCAATTGCTCGTTTGTACTCAAAAACAAAATCAAGGAGGCTTTTATCCACTCGAGATTCCTACAAAATATATACTCAAAAAGCCATCAGCCTATCACCGCGTAGTATACAGCTCTTTTAATCTAACTGAAGGTTAAGAATATTTGATTTGACGTTTGTTTCTGGAATAAGTCAAAAGGATTGGTGAATGCCACAGTCATCTCTAGTTCATTCCAAGTACAGTGTTTTGATCCTTGCGCTTCCCTCTTTCTCTTCGTCCAATAATATCCAAAAGGAAAGAAAAAGCAAAAAGCGCAAAAAAGGCAGCCAATCAGATTGCGCGTGGAGATGCAGAATTGTCAGTTGGTCAAAACAAAGGCAAAAAATCTTTCCCTCCCTCCAAATTCAGGTATAAAAGAGAGCCATCTGTCTCTCAAAACATGCCAAAAACCATCGAGCTTCCCTGTCCCACAATGAGCTTCCAGTCCCAACCAGATCACAACCAGGGTCTCCTGCAAATGGGCGTTAATATGGCCTGAACCCTCTTGTTCCGCCCGCTATTTATACGTATCTTGTTCGAAAGAATAAGACTCCAATGCCCTCGGGACGCAGGAGACGAAAGCCTTGCCCTTCAATGACGGATGGGGGCCTGTGCTGAAGTCCAGGAGGAGGGGCATCGAGGTGAGATGGCGATAACGGATCTGGCGAGTCTCGAGAGAGACCCAGCACCCGAAGCCATCTTAGATTCTCTGGTTGCCCGCCAATACTCCATTCTAGCCACACCTTCTTTTTGATGGCACTTGCTAATACGAGTGACGAGATATCTTAGGCCCATGGGATAGTCTCGCTCAGCCTGTCAAAGGGCAAACTCGCTCTGACCCGAACGTCAGGGTCGTGCATAAAAATCTCTAGCCTTCTCTGCTCCAGTCCATGTTATGTAGTATCTCAAGCTGCTGGCTGGCGGCATGAAATATGATGTGTGATGTGCGCAACCTGTTTATTGTTGATCTGTATGAGCTCTTCTGTCCCCTATTATTTTGGTAGACTTTGTTTGGAGCCTTCACGTGGCGTCTGCTGTGAGTAGGAGGTTTGACACCTTTGAAACCAATCCCAAACACTTCAATTCGATTCTATGCACGCGTTTTTCGTTCCTTTGAATACTTCTCTTCTTTTCTTTCTTTTCCAATAAAAACCGGATCAGGGAATACATGTTTTCGGACTTCTCCATGAGTGACAGCGAAAGCGAGTCGAGCCTGGACAGCATAGGAAGTGTTGAAGCGAATGAAACAGACGACAGTGAAGGCGAACAGGTTTGTCGCGGGATGGATGGATGGGGCTCTGTTGCTAACAACGGCACAAGCAGACACTGGCACTGGATGTGTCTGTTTCTTGACGTGTCTGTTTTGGCTACGGCAACTCGTTTGCCCAGTCGCACTTGGCGCCGCAGCTGAGCCTGCGCGAATCGATGCTCGCCGTTGTTCGCGTTGGAGCGGCGCCGGCAGAGAACGTCGGCGATTTGATCAGCGTTACACACAAACAGCCGGACGCATTCTGTGGTATTCGCGTCCACTTAATGTTCTCTAACTCAGAGCGGTCCTCTGTCGTGCAATGGAAGCTGTTCTGGACGAGGTTCGTTCAGTCACAAAGAGCCTCAAGCATCTGTTGAAGAGAAGCAGGACTGCAACAAAGAGGTCTGCATATTCTCAAATTATCGAAGAGTCTGAACTCGTGATAGGGATATATTTTATCGGAACGTGGGACTCAACGGACAGATTCACTGAATAATGTCGAGTGCTATATTCCTGGAGCATCATCAAAAACGAACAGACGAATGAGTCGACCTTGTGGGGTACCCGCATCTTATGATTCACTGGACAGACGAGAAGCACAGTATCCGTATAGACGGACTCGGCGGACATGATATAGATTTTTGTCAGGAAAGTATACTGATACTGCCATCAATTGCGAATGAGCAGATTGGTCCCAACTCCGAATACCTGCACATGTAGTTCCAATCTGTTCGTTTGTCTAGAACAAATCCACTTGGATGTTAGTACTATAAACGGCTTCTATTAAAGTTTTCCTAACAACGAACACCAGCTCTTGTGGCTTAGTTGGTCAAAGCGTCGGTCTCATAATCCGAAGGTCACCAGTTCGACTCTGGTCAAGAGCACGTTTTGCCGGCGTTGTGTAGGTGTGTTGAAGTTGAGTTGTTGGAGGGTTGGGTGAGTGTGAGTAGCAACCATCGAAGTTCGGCCAATGCAACCAAAATTGGCTGCCTTAATGACAATCATTCATTCATCTCGCTCTGCACTCGTGGCTGATATCTGAGGGATCCCTCAGATAATGTAGGATGAACTTTAGTGGGAATAATGATAGGTTTGATTTTATTCTACTGAAAGCGTCTATGCAGTGCTGCTACGAGGCTCCTCTTTTCTATCCACCATCTCAATTCCCTCACTCGTTACCACAGTCACGTTTTCGACCTTCCTCACAGGTTTCGCGGCAACAACATAGTCCAACCGACTTGATCCAATTTGCATCAAAGAGCTCCACGCAATCTGACACACGGAATACAAAACCACAACGGGCAACCAAAGCCAGTCAAACATATCCACCCATCGCCTCCTCTCCTCATTTGAAATCGCACTTCTCTTACCCAACAACCCAACTCTTCCCGTCTCCAACTCCAAACCTTTCACATACTCCCACCGTCCAAACGAACACCACGTATAAAGCCCTTCATACCCTATGGCCGTCAACGCAATAATCGGGACAACCAACAACTGCACATATACAATCCAGGTAGTCAATCCCGAAACAACAGGTGCAACAACACCCGTCTCGCCATTCAAAAGCTTCCACCATCCCCACGCAACCGGTCCCAAAAACGCAGGCCCATACCCAGGAACAACAAACACCGCAAGAATATTCACAAGGAAAGCATGCACTGGCCAAATCGCATTCTCAAGCGTATGATAAACCGTAAACCACATCTTGATCCACGCCTGAATCGCATCACCCCACCTCCTCCCATTCGGGTACAAGAACTCCGCCTCCAAAACCGGCGTCCCAGCAGACGCACCAACAACCCGCGGAAGAACCTCTGAAAAAACGTACGAGAATTCAAGGAGTCCTCCCCAATGGTGTCTCTTGAGTTGCACGCGTTTCGCCTTGAAGTCCGTTGCGAATGTTCCTTTCCCGACAATGTTGCATTGACTTGCGGGTGAGTATACACGCTGGAACTGGACTGCGCCGTTTGTGGCGAATGTGAGTTCGAGGCACATGTGGTAGTCTTCGGCGAGGGCGTTGACGTCCCACCCGACGCGGTGGGCGAGGGGGAAGGGGATTGAGTAGGTTGAGAGGGGACGCAGGTTGGGTAGTTTGAAGGGAAGAAGGAGAGTTGGGCGACTGTCCAGTAAATGTCCATGATTCTGACGATGGCGGGGATTGTGTTTGAGTTTCGGTCAAAGATGTTGTAAGGGGTGTAAAAGTTTAAGTGGGATGTTTCGGGGGATGCAAGATGTGTGTTTGTGAGGGTTGCAAAGTAATCGGCAGTAAGGTGTGTGTCGGTGTCTTGGATCGTGATGATTGTGTTTGTTGTGGTGTTTGTTGCTTGAATGAGGGTTCCAATTTGGGTAGCGGCCCATGATACATTGCTTGATTTCCCACGTTGTTCGTTTGGAAGGTTCTTTGGGTGGATTGTAAAGTGGATGTGCGCAAATGAGTTTGGGAATTCACGGATGAGAGTGGCAGCCTTCTTGTCTGAGTCCACTTCTCCTTCTTCCATCGCAAGACATATCTAAAAGGTATTATGAGTAATGAGTGAATGATAAATTGGGTGGGGTTGTTAATACCTTGTAAGTGAGCTTAGCCGCTGGCTGGCTGGCAAGAGCCTCCAAGGTATCTCTCAGGGTTTCCAGTTCTTCCTTATAGTTAGGAATGATGATCCAGTGAAAGACGGTTTCACTTGGACCTGACTTTGAAACCAGATCCATCAAATTGACCCTCGAGACCCGCCACGCACTCCAAACACCGGCTGTCGCTCGGGCAACAGTCAGAACAAGAACAACATTCAGGAATGCGTAGTAGAAACTAAACAATCCCGGCGAATACGAAGGCACAAAAAGCACAAACGGAACAGCAAGAACAAGCGTAAGACCAGGAACCCGCTGCAAAAGCCCCTGAAGAACGGCTCCATAAGAATCGGTTTCTGCCCCTTCTTTGCCCCGAAGAGACGGGGTTGCCGCAGAGAAGGAGCTCACCCGTGATCTCGTCGCCATTGAATCCAATTTGTCTCCTTTTCCGTGATTAAAATCTATCACGTACTTACTAAAGCCCAAAGGAATTTAGAATAACTCTTGTCGTGTGATATATCACTTCTGCAATAATCAATTTAATCTTTTGATGCGGCAACGCAATGCAAGTGCAATGTTTGGAACGCCATCGAGCCCCCTTCCGCAATCGTCAATAAGAGCCGAGCCATCGCTGCGAAACGTACGGCAGCAACGACGTCTTGTGCTTGGCCTCGTTGGATTTCTGCTGACAATTACGGGACTTGTTTGGTGGATGCGAAGTGGTCGTTCAGATAACGTCCCGTCCAATACACCCACAGCTACCTTGAGCAAGCTGCCTAGCAAGCTAAAGCCGAGTACTCCTAATCCTAATCCTGATCCTTACCAATCATCATCTTCCCCTTCCACCCGCCTGCGTCTGGCCTCTCCCCTCAGAAAGGGAAAGCTCCCCAAAACACCCGAACACTCCCACTTTTCCTGCCTCGGAAACGATAACTCAATCGAAGGATTCAGAGAGCGAATCTGCGTCTTTTCGAATGTCTGCTATCGCTACAATGAAGATAAATGGATCTATCACTCAAAGAAACTTGTCAATCCTGATAATCCGAATCAGTTCAAAGATCCTACTACTTTGTTTGACTCAAAGTATGGTGAACGAACGTCGTTTATTGAGGGCGATCATGGGTTTGTTGCCCTCCATCAAACCACAGATTGGTGGGTCAACAGGGAAAACACTTGGGGTGCGTCAATAGCTACATTCATGGACCTCCTAAAACTAACTTCTTTACATCAAGGGCCTGAGATTGAGTTTTCCTCGCTACCAATTCACACTTCTCCAGCCAATACCCTCACTCTATCACCTCTCCATTCAGTGTTCGCCTTCTGGGCCGACGACGATAACCTCGGTCACCTTTTGTGGGAGGAAATGGCGACACTCTTTTATTCTATGCACAGAATGTCTGTTACGACAGACTCCCTCGTCGCTATGCACTACCCCGAACCGCTTCCTGAAAGAAAACTCGCCCTCAAATTCCGCAACGCTTTCTTCCCCGCTATCTCGTCGCATCCTCCTGTAAATCTACGTGAATATCTTCACACCAAAATCTCAGAATCCCACATCTCCGCCTCCCAAAACCCTACTGTCTGCTTCGAAAACCTTCTAGTCGGCGGAAACATGCGCCGATTCCTCCATCCCTACGCGTGGCACAACCACGGCCACGAACCCCTCTTCAAGTCTCTCCGCTCCAAAATCCTCCTTCACCACTCCATCAACCCAGACGAAACCCCAACAACGCACCACATCCTCATCACAAATAAAACAGAAACAAACTTCAAAGGGGACAACTCTGTCCACGGCTCCCGAAAACGCGCCATCGCAAACCTGGACACCCTCGTTGCATTCCTCAAAGAGCGATACGGCCATTCCGCAAAAATAACAACAATCGAGTGGCAAAAACACTCCATCAAAGAACAACTTGACATTATCCATTCCGCGACTCTCTTCATTACACCTCCAGGCGGTGTATCCATGCTCCTCCCGTTCCTCCCCAACGGCGCAACAGCCATCGTCATCGACTACCTCGAAAATGAGCCAAATAATCTCTGGGGAACTCCGCACGGAGAATCTATTTCCATGGAAGCACCTTTTTGGAACCATTGGCCACACGTGCGTAAACTGTATTACCAAATCAGGAGCGCCGAGGACCTTGTGAGTGACTCAGAGAAGCCGTTGGAAGAGGTTAGTTGGAGAGAAGGGGTTAGTTATGTGTTGGATATGGCTAGGGTCGGGGCGTTGGTTGATCAGGCGTTTGATGACATGGAGAATTGAAGAAATACTATCAATCAGTAACTGTGGCATTTATTAAGATTCAAGAAGTGAACATCTCACTATATTCGAAATAAACCCAACTGCAAAAACAGGAGCAAAACCACAAACAATTAAGGAATTTCAAAGAGTCCACCAATGTAGAACTTTTGCGCATAATATTCATTGGACTTTCCGTCATTATTACAACGCTGAAGACGAACATAGGTTCCCACTGTCGCACCATCAGCTTGCAAGCAGACTTCATCTTGTTTAGATCCTGGACCATAGTATGGCTGTAACGACATTGCCTTGCCAGCACCGTATTTGACGCGCCATTGTTGAGATCCTGACTGGTTGCAATCATACAAAAAGGCGTTATCTCTGATCTTGCCGTTTCCTCTGTCCAAACACTTGCCACTGTGCTTTGATTTGATGGTAACAATTGTTAGGTCTGATCCAACGGTTTCCAGAGTCCATTTTTGGTTATTTCCCCCGGAACACATGTAAAGACGGACTGCGGCGTAGTTTCCTTTTTCCCAGCCCCAGTTGTCTAGGCAGACATTGTTACTCCATTTTCCGTTGACAAGGGCAAAGACTTTGATCTCTTTTTCACGACTTGTAATTGCGTTGACGGAATTGATGAAGGAGAGAGCAAAGAGGACTGCAGAGACGAGGAAGATCTTGGTAGTCATTTTTTTCCTTGTTGCTTTGTGGATTAATTTGTTTTGGTTTGTTGATTTTGTCGTGGGTTTGTGCAATGGTTCTTAAACGCTCATACTGCAGTTGTTCTACCCTACCATTTTAGTTTCCTCGTCAGAACACAGTAAGAACAGCAGTTTAAACACCACCCTGGAAAGTGTGGATGCCGAACTCAAACTCTGCAAGCAAAATCTTGAACCCCTTCTCCAAAGTTCTGCAAATTTATCTTGTACGAACAAGCGAGCCCCCCAAATCTGCAGTGTTGTCAGTCAGCGAACTCAGTGTTTTAATTTGTGAATGCTTGCCATCGACGACCCTTCTTTCAGTAGGGTCGTGTCAACCCTTCTTTTAGCGTGGTCCAACCAACGTCAACACCCACACAACACCACCAAATTGAGAAAAGGCATTTGCATGCAGCTAGAAGTGATAGGTGCAGAAATCCTCGTAACACGGAAAGAACGTATCACGGGCGCTACTCAGGATAAGAAAATGAACTTCAAACACAACATGCAAGTCTTCAATGACAGCAGTAAACAGAGAATGAAAATTGCGGAAGGTTGACTTTGGTGCTGTGGGTTTTCCAGTAAGGTCGCGTCCTGAACCAACCAACCTCCCCACTCACACTCCAACCAACCTCACCTCCTCAACGCCGGCAAAACGTGCTCTTGACCAGAGTCGAACTGGTGACCTTCGGATTATGAGACCGACGCTTTGACCAACTAAGCCACAAGAGCTGATGATATTGTTGAGGAATACAGTTTTACGACATGTGTAATGTGGTCTTACATCCTCCTTATAGCTCTGGAAAAATGAACACAAAACGACAATAGATGAAAAAGATATGTTACTGTTCGTTTATCAAAATTTGTAAGTGTACTTGCCTGTAACTGTATGCATTCTTTATGGGGGGTTTTCTTCTCCAACAATTTTCCTCTTTCATCCTCTCTTGTCTCTTCCACAGTTTCTTCAAGTTCTTGGGAAAATGTTTACTAGTAAAGCGAAAATTTAAACATTTTTAAGTTTGATGATGTTGGGCTTATCAGCCCACAAAACAGCATGCAGCCGCTGCCGCCAACTGAAACGAAAGTGCGTCTTCTCCACTGAAAACAGAACTTCCTGCGATCACTGTCTCAGGCGAGGAACCGAATGCATCCAATTTGACTATGTTCCGCCCATTATTCAACAATCCTGTGCCCGCTGCTTCAAACACCACAAGAAATGCATTCCGTCTGGTATAAAAGCGTGTATGCGTTGTGTTGCTCTTGATATTGAGGACCAGTGTCGGTATCCGGCGAGCATTTCTGAAACGATGTTGCCGGTGGACTCGGATCAAGTTCTTTCTGTTCCGGCTATTCCTTCGAATTTCATTCCAGTAGACACTGCGGCTAATACACTTAAGCCAACTCATTGGCAATTGATGCAGTTTTCTAATACTCGTCTGAATGACATAATGAGTCTGCTTGATACTCCAATGAAGGAGCACGAAGACTCCGTCAATTGGCATATGGAAGATACAGATTTGCTGCCTACATTCGAAGATTGGAGGCTCTGTTTCAATTTCTTTACAAGGAATGGAACTCAAGTTCCGAGGTCCGCTATTTTTGATGCTGAGAGTGTTTTGCAAGATTATTTCAACAAGCCTGCCCCATTTCGGTATTTGGATTATTCATGTACTCAAGTTTGGTTACTTATTTCTTTTTGTAGGTTGATTTTATCTTGCTTGTTTGTCTTTGCAATGTCAAGAAACAGAGAGATGGCAGTCTCGTACTTCAAGAGAGCAAGGAAGGCACTCCTTCGCACTGACTATACTCCGTCTGTGGAAATGGTCATAACATTTTCGAACCTAGCGAATTTCGCTGGAGGTGAGAACTAACCACCTCGTCATTAACTTCCAATACCAACCGTTATATTCCTAGAATTTATGAATCAACCTGCAATTGGGAAGCAGTTCATTAAGGCAGGCATGGAGATGATTTTGGAACTCCAAATGCACATTGATCCTGACGACTTGCCTGAGCTCGATCATCTTTCTCCTCGGCAAAAGGAAGAACGGCGCAGAATATTTTGGGCACTCTATTGGTTGTATTCGCTTGACCTCTCAGAATCATCCAACCCAATACCTATTCAAGTTCATGGTGACAAAGTGAAAGCCCCAACGGCAATCTATGCCCCACATCTTATATTCAACAACATGAATACGTTCAAACCAACTTCTGAACTTTGGAACCTGATTGGAACAACCAAACAGTTGTATTCTGATCCACCAAAGTCTGTCAGCGATCTCTTGTTCTCAGAAAACGGATCCACACTCCAAAATCGACTTACATTAGTACACAACGCGATTCCTCCTCAATTCCTTCTACACTTTGAAAACCCTGCAGAGATTTCCATGGAAGAACAAGCCCTCTTCATCCAACAAATCGCAGCCGTCCAAGAAAACGTCACCATCATCAACAACGCATACCTCACAAGCATATCCGTCCTTTACCGTCCCACAATGTTTCTCACCGCATTACCATCTCATCGACCAATTTATATCAACAACAAAACTCAAGCTATCATCACAAACGCGATCAACAAGTGCATGTCAGCAGCACTACGCACTGTCTCTCTCTGCACATTTTTCGACACAATGGTGAATGAGAACGGCGGCGGCGGAAGAATGCATGTTCATTGTATAAGATTCTGTCGAGGCGATTTCTTAAAGGACTTGTTTGAAGCGTATATTGTATTTTGGTTTGTAGCGTGTAAAATGGATCCGGTCTGGTTGCACCTTGTGCAGTTGGGAGAGGAATATAATTCGAGTGAATTGAGGAATCAAATGAAGAGTTTCGTGAAGAAACAGTCGCGTGTTGGAGATTCTGGGCCGATTGCGGATGCTGTTGAGATTATGGTTGAAGAGATGGAGATGGTTGTGCAGACTGGACGTTTGGCTCCGTTCCAGAACGATATGTTTGATGTGGTTTCAGGACTGGAGCTTGGAATGCGAATAATGTCTGTTGGAGAAGGCCCTGGAAATGAAGATAGTCCAGTAGTTGAGCCTCTATGCCACTTGGGGCTTCTGGGAATGGAGTTTGGAAACAAGGTGCGCTGGAAGGGAAAGGGTGAAGATTCTTGGAGACTCTTTTGGAAACTATGGGCGTAATTATTTGATTGACTATAGTTTATTCGTGATTTATTCGTTTGTTTTACTTCCGAAATGTCCCTCCTCACATCCAATCTCTGGGTCCACCGATTCAACAAGCGACTTGCCCAGCTGCAGCAAAACCAAGGCACTTCAGTTGACAAGCGAATGAGCGACTCGTTTGTCCAAGTGTTTCTTCCATTCAGGCAGGATGCAAGTCTCAGGGATGAATACTCATCACACTTTGGCAAGATCCGAGTTGGAAAAGTGCTTGAAGACTTGGATGCTCTTGGTGGTTACATTGCGTACTTGCATGTTGTTGGGGCTTCTATACCACTTGCAGTTGTGACGGGTGAGGTTTTGGATGATAGATCAGCTAATATTAACATATAATACTATACATACAGCCAGTGTCGATCGCATGGATATGCATGGTGAATTGCCTGTAGACCGCGACGTGTCTCTCTCAGGTCACGTCAGCTGTGAGTTGTGTTTCCGATTCTTGCCGATCCTACTTCTATTCATTTAGCCTAATTCCAATAACGAACTAGACGTTGGCAAATCATCCATGGAAGTCACGATCAAAGTCATGGCTGTACTCCCTGAAAGCGGCATCACGTTAGCTGACATGGATTCCATCAAGTTTCTCAAAACGCCACTGCCAGCAAGCGCGTTGAGTGACCAATTAATCTTAACTGCCAAATTTATCATGGTATTACAGTACTTTAATGTGTACTTGTTCTTATTGGAAAATAGGTTTCATTAGATCCGGCTACCCAAAGACCTTCTCCGTCTCCACAACTTATCCTCGAAACTGACGCGGAGAAGGAATTATTCGCTCTTGGTGCTGCACACAAATCACGAAAGTTGCAGTCGGCCCAAAACTCACTCGCACAGCACCCTCCAACACCTTCCGAACTATCATTGGTGCATACCTTGTACAAAGAGTATATGCAATACCTTGACCCTAGCACTGGGAAACAGAAACCAGAAAACGTGACTTGGATGGAAGACACGAAGCTGCAGAATACTGTATTGACGTTCCCGCAGGACCGCAACCTTCATAACAAAATCTTTGGAGGACATCTAATGAGATTAGCGTTTGAATTAGGTTACCTCGCTGGAGCCATGTTTTCCAAGCGGCCTTTGCAGTTTGTTGCGTTGGACGATATTGCTTTCAAACGACAGGTGGAAGTCGGCAGCGTTCTGGATTTGATTGCCAATGTTGTTTACAGTACTGAGGAGGGGAAAATGGTTGTACGGGTCAAGGCGTATGTTGTGCAAATTGGGGATGCTGAGAAGACCAAGTTTTTGAGTAACGAGTTTTGGATCACGTTTGTTTCTATTGGAGGAGTGGAGGGAAAGAAGATGCGGGTGCTCCCAAAGAGTTATGAAGAGTGCATGGGTTACTTGGAGGGAAAGCGACGATTGGAAGGTCCAACTGTTGGCAATTGAAGTACTTTTCCCAAATTAGATACTTAACTGCTTTTTATAAATTATATTCTCTTTCTTTTGTGTCTATACTTTTTGAACCCAAAACTACCACAAAAACAACATACGAAATGGAGGCCTTCAAGCAGAAATTCGAGCATAAGATGAAAGAGGAAGTCGAAGAGCAAATGCTTGAGAACGTTCTTGACAACTACGTAGGCCCTGATCTGGGCAAGAAGTGTTTGTAATCGTTTGCCTTGTCCCCACATACTGAATGTTGTTTGGCAGTGGCCAAGATTGCAGCCAATGAAATGAATGGAGATACTAGCGGAGAAAGTGTTCAGGAGCTTCTTGCTGATGCTGTTGGTAAGGGAGTATTAAGTGGGGACTTTGATCACAGTACCTGATGAAACATGAAACCAGCCCCCCCTCCACCACCACCGGCCCAAGAAGAAACATTCTTTGAAAAGATTGGAGATGCTCTTGGTCTCCACCAACCACCTCCTCCACCAAAGCCTGTTGAAGTGGATCCTGCTCAAAAGTTGCTGCACGATGTTCTGAGTGGGAATGCTGGATCTGGAGAAGTTGATCCATTGAAGACTCTTATGAGCGAGATTGGACACGGTGGACACCATCAACAGGCCCCAGCTCCAGCTCCAATTCCTCCTCCTGCCCCAGTTCAAGAGTCCCTCCTGGAACAAGCTGAAGAGGCCATCTTCGGAAAGAAGTTTTAACGTGCGTAAGAAGTCAATAAACGGAAAAGTAAATAAGACTGGACGAGAAGATTTACGTTTTTGAGATTGATTTCCCCTTCACCCACAAAAGACGTGAAGCAGCCATGGGCAAAAAGAAAGGCGGCAAAGAAAAGAAAGAGAAGAAAGGAAAGGGAGGGAAAGAGGGGAAGGGGAAAAAGAAGAAGAAGGATAGCGATGGTCCGGTTGCTGATGCGATTCCATTTGAGCAGACAAGTGCCTTGTTGGTCTTTTTAACGTTGAGTAGCATCATGATATTCTTCTACTATTTTTAGTACTTACATAAAACACCGTAGAATGGAAGCGCGAAAGAAGTCGATTGCGTTCTATCGGAGCTGGTGTTCTCAACAGTTGAGTTTTGGAATCCTTGTCCATAATACAAAGCATATGCCTTACGATGCCGGCTTTAATCGTGAACTTATCATATGCCTCTATTCTTGATTCCCAAACCTCAACGTTACTAATCAAACAACGAACTTAGACGCGACCTCCTCAAAGTCCAACGTACAAAACTCGACACCCTCGGAAAATCAGAATACTTTACAATCAAGAAAATGGCAGGCTCCGAAAAGGACCTAGAAAACACGATCGAAACGATGCGACAAGACCTTTACGCCCTATCCACGAAAACCCTAGACCAAGAAATTGACACCGACACAAGCACACTGGGAAAACAGCGTCGCGAAATGACGGACCTCCATACACACATCGAGCACCTCGAAGACGAGATTGAACAGTGTATGGTGCAGTACCAAGAAGTGAAAGATTTCGAACTTGCTGGTGGTTTGGGGAAACTTGAAGGTGAGATTCAGGAGTTGCGGAGGAAATTGAGGGGCCGGATGGATGATCATTTGTTGGAGTTGGAGAAAGTGCAACGAAGACATGATGCGAGTGTTGTTGCAACTGGGAAACGGAAGGACAGGATTTTGGCACAGCTGGAAGCGAAGGCGAATCAGGTATGATAGTGAATATCGCGGCAGTTGGTGACTGAATTTGTATGAAATTTCAGCAAGAAGTGAATGCAATGTCTCCAGAGAGGGTCGCGACGTTTCTACGCAACAAGTCTCTCAAAGAACGTTTGTCTGTCTTGCAGAAAGAATTTAACCGACTCACAATTCACGTCCAAGACTTGGAACAATACAATATGAAACTCGTCCACAAAATGTTTGACTTGGATTGGAACTTGATGTACGGAAAGGATGTGTCCGTTTTGCCAGTGGATGAAGATGATGGTATTGGGGACTTACCACTTCCAATTCTTCCAGAAAAGACACTGCCTCCAGTGACGGCTAAATATCATCATTTACAGTTACATAGTGTTGATAAAGCCGTTGAGCAGGTCTTGCAAAAACAGGAGGAATGGCAACAACAGGATTTGTTCACTATGGGAGTATTAGGTGCTCCTTGGCAGCCAAGAAAGACCAACCCGTTACCTTTAGAACGTCAAAATATGAGACCATCTGTATGGTTTCAAACTCGCAACAGAGCGAGAGATTTGGATCCTATTCAACCATCGTCGTACCATCATAGTTGGGAGTCCATTGCCACAGTCGAAAACGATGAATAAACCTTCGTTTATTTGTATTTCGACCTTAAAAGTCACGCAGAATTAAAAGTGCACGGTCCTACCAAAGAAATTAGGGCAAACACATCAATTAAAGAATGAAACTTACCAATCGAATCTCACTAATCCGAATCATATTCATCACTTTATGAAACTTTTCCACACCTTTCCTTTCACCGTCCGTCAAAAGACTCTCATCCTCTTGAATATCACTACGCTCAATCTTTTCAATCAACGCCCCATTCGCATTATATTCCTTCAGCCGCCTAATCTTGAGGTTTGACAACATATGATACGTCTCGAGAATCATAGCATCCACACACTTTGGCAGTGACACATACCACAAAAAGAAAGTTCGCGATGGAGCATGATCAACAGTCTTTGGAACATCCTGCAACTGAATCAAACCAACATTCAACATCTCATACAGCTTCTCGCGCGCAACCTTGTTTGAAATCAAGGCGAGTTTGGCAACCTGCTTTTCATCGAGTTTTCCTTTTGTGTGCAGGAGCCGCCAGATGCGGGACGCAACGATTCCGAATTTTTCTTGGAGGTAGGTTGTGATTAGGTGTTGGTGGAGGGCGGTTTTGAGGGAGAGGAGGTTGCAGACGTATTGGCCTCCTCCGCGTTCGTCTTGTTTTGTGAGGAAGGGGAAGTCTTGGTCGAGTGTTAAGAGGGCGAGGTAGTCTTGGAGAGAGGCGCGGGGAGTGGATGGGTTGTAGGTGAGGAGGGACTTGTCGAAGGTTGTGTCTGAGCCGAGGTGGGTGAGGGTGATTGGAGCGGAGACTTCGTCGGCTTTACAGTGCTTCATTGATGGTTCACCATATGTGAGGATGGCGTTCAGGAGGTGTTTTGCAGATGTGTTGATACGAGACTCGGCAAGGGCTGTAAGAACCTTTTTTCCAAAAGTCAGTTGACGTTGGAAACAACAATATCGGAGATTAATTTACCTCATTACGGCAGTGGATGTGGAAGCGAGATGGGTTGATACGCCAATATGCCCTTTCAGCCATATTCTCATCCTCATCATAGACTTTAGCAGCCTGCATAAAAAACGAAATGAGACCCGATTTTCAAACGCGATTAATCGGTACCTTAGCGTCTCCTTCTTCGAAAGAGTAAACAAGCTTTCTCTTCATTCCTGTGGGCATGTCTTCAAACTCCACACCCTTCGACTTTGCCTCAAGAGCCTTCTTCATTTTCGTCTTTTCTGATGCTGACATGTTTGGATTCTTTGCCACTTCAGCCGCCTCTTCACTAACTTTTCTATCCAGCACATTCACCGAGTCATCATCACCAACGCGCACGACAAAGTTCTGTTCAATCAGAGTATTGAAAGCATCTTCAAATTCATCGAGAATGTCAGGCGGAGTGGACTCCATCGGGTATAAAGCCTGCTGCAAATGCAAGAAGGTGCATTTCCCGTGTTTGAGGATTTCTGCGATAATATGCTGTGCCTTTTCCCCGAATCTGAGTTTCGCAATTCGAATGTATTCAGGGAATCTGTCTCTGAGGAGGACCTGGAGGGCGTTGACTGAGTAGTGCACGACAACGCGCAGGCCTTCAGGGGCTTCTGTGTAGCTGACAATGTTGTGCTGGATCAGGACAAAGAGGGCTTCTCGCACTTGTTTTGGGGGTAATCCAGTCTGGGTTATTAGTTGGCTCAGGGGAAGGCGGCCCTTTGAAAGCAGTGTGGATGCGACAATCTGGGCCTGGGTTAGCTTCCCTTTCCCCCGTTTCCCCTTCGCGACTACTTTTGATTACCTGTGCACTTTCGCCAAACTGTTCGCCGAGGATCAGCGCAATCACTTGCGCCTGGTGTGTAGCCATCGTGTTTTGTTTGAGGCACGATAGAAAAAAAGAAAGAAGAGAAAGAGAAATAGGATTATCGTTATTAAAATACTTCTCGTTATTAAATTATTTCTTTTAGATCATTATCGTGGCAAAGTGAGTGACGATGAATAAGCGATACGGTGTCGCCGATGTGAAACATTCCGGTACCCCTATGCCCGACTTTCCATATTTCTCAATAAATGACTCACCGATTTACTTTAATAGGAAAGAGACATTTTGGGGGCTGAAACAGCGATTTGGGTCGATTCATTGGTGACCTTCCGATTCTCGGCGGACTAAGGCATAAAGTATAAAAAGTGTAAACCATCTCTCACCCTCATCCATTCATCTCATAATTTGAATTCTAATCATGATATCTACCGCGCGACACTTATCATTTCGCCCTGTCAATTTGGTCAATCGGATACGTACTCGATTAAATTCGACCATCACTTCCACGCATCCAAAGCTCGCAAAAGATGCACTTTCATCAGTGTATCAAAAACAGAAAAGTCTACTGAATAGCAAAGATTATGTCTTGTTCCACCCCGTCTATTCCAAATCGGATTTGGAGGCTGCAACTTATACACATCGAAAAGCATCGGGAATTAAAGATCATATTGTGTTTGGTCTCGTTTGCACCATGCGTTATGGTAAAGAGAATTATTTGGATTATTATGATACTAACTCGATTTTACTAAAGTCTTTGACACTGTAACGGGATACGTGGATACACCAAATGTCATGTCTGAACGACAATGGCTCAATCGTATTTGCTTCCTTGAAACTGTCGCTGGAGTTCCTGGTATGGTGGCGGCTATGTTGCGTCACACTAGAAGTTTGAGGCTCTTGAAACGAGATAATGGATGGATCCATACTTTGTTGGAGGAAGCAGAGAATGAACGGATGCATTTGTTGACATTCATGAAACTGAAGGAGCCGTGAGTATTGTTCGTGGCCACAGATTCATACTCATATTCTTAAAACCCAATTAGTGGACTCATGTTCCGTGCGATGGTTCTTGTTACTCAAGCCGTCTTTTTCAATACATATTTGGTATGGTAAGAAGAGATTGATTCCAAACCTAGTGGCAAAACTCTAACTGTGCTTACAGTTACTTGCTCTCCCCGCAAACGTGTCATCGATTTGTTGGATATCTCGAAGAATCGGCTGTTCACTCGTACACGCTCTGTTTGAAGGACATTGAGCAGGGAAAGATTCGTCATTGGGGAACACAACCTGCGCCTGAAATTGCACGCTTCTACTGGCAGCTTCCAGAAAACGCAACCATCAAAGATGTTGTGGCAGCTGTGAGGGCGGATGAGGCAGACCACCGTGACACGAATCACGCCCTTGCAGAGCTTCAAGTGGATGATGTCAATCCAAAAGCATACAGTTAAATTATCATATTTTATGATGGTGTGGCTGTACAGAAGTTATATAGTTATTTGTTCTTGCAGATAATACTTTTTAATTGATTCATCTCTTCCTTTATGCTGTATCATTAAAATCTCTGCTCTCACTTAGTTATATCATACATATTAAAATGAGTGTCCCGGAAATTCCGAACAGCCCTCACCCCTGTTCAAACAACAACTGCAACTGCCCCTTAAGATCTCAATCTTCACTAATACACTGCATTTTTATTTTTATCTAAGATATGACAAAAGGAATTAAACTGATTGTAAAGAGAAGAGTAGGGATAGGTGGTTCAATGAGCATCTGCTTCCCATCCTAGTAAAGGAATGCCCAACTTCTTCCTTCCATATTTCTCAATAAATGACTCACCAATTCACATTTATCGGAAAGAGATACTATTCTTGGGGGCTGAGGGAGCGATTTGCGTCGATTCATCGGCGACCCCTTCCGACTCTCGGCGGACCAAGATACGAAGTATAAAAATGCAAACCATTTCTCACCCTCATCCATTCATCTCATAATTTGAATTCTAATCATGCTATCTGCCGCGCGACGCTTATCATTTCGTCCCGTCAATGTGGTCAATCGGATACTCCCTATTCGATTGAATTCGACCATCACTTCCACGCACCCAAAGCTCGCAAAAGATGCACTTTTATCTGTGTCTCAAGAAAAAGAAAACCTTCTGAACAGCAAAGATTACGTCTTGTTCCACCCCGTCTATTCCAAATCGGATTTGGAGGCTGCAACTTACACGCATAGGGAAGTATCGGGAATTAAAGACCGTATTGCGTTTGGTCTCGTTCGCACCATGCGTTATGGTAAGGAGTAATTATTTGGAGTACCATAGTGCAATTAACGCCATCATATTTTATTTTCAGTCTTTGATACTGCAACACCAAATGTCATGTCTGAAAGACAATGGCTCAATCGTATTTGCTTCCTTGAAACTGTCGCTGGAGTTCCTGGCATGGTCGCTGCCATGTTGCGTCACACAAGAAGTTTGAGGCTCTTGAAACGAGACAATGGATGGATCCATACTTTGTTGGAGGAAGCAGAGAATGAACGGATGCATTTGTTGACATTCATGAAAATGAAGGAGCCGTGAGTATTGCTGGTGACCACAGATCCATATTTATAGTCCTAAACCTTGATTAGTGGACTCATGTTCCGTGCGATGGTTCTTGTTACTCAAGGCGTCTTTTTCAATGCATATTTGGCTTGGTGAGAAGAAATTGATTCCAGACCAAGTGGCAAAACTCTAACTGTGATTACAGTTACTTGCTTTCCCCACAAACGTGTCATCGATTTGTTGGATATCTCGAAGAATCGGCTGTTCACACGTACACGCTGTGTTTGAAGGATATTGAGCAGGGCAAGATTCGGCATTGGGGGACACAACCTGCGCCTGAAATCGCGCGCTTCTATTGGCAGCTTTCAGAAAACGCAACTGTCAAGGATGTTGTTGCAGCTGTGAGGGCTGATGAGGCAGACCACCGTGACACGAATCACGCCCTTGCAGAGCTTCAAGTGGATGATGTCAATCCAAAGGCATACAGTTAAATTATCATATTTTATGATGTTGTGGCCATACATAAGTTCTTTATTTTATTTGTTCATGAAGATAATGTCTTTGATTGATTCGTGCCTTCAACTCCATGGTATCATTAAAATCTCTGCTCTCACACAGTTAATATTAAAATGCCCTCTTACCAAATCGCTGACAAATTCAGCCCCCAAGGAAGACAAAGAGACAAAGAGAGTGCACAAAAACCGCCACAATTGACGTGACCCACACAATTTTCTGAATCCAAAAAAAGAGGAATCATCATCGACCACAGATCCTTTCGAAGAATGTTCCTTCGCCGACTTCCGATCAATCGCCTTCCAAGTGTCCGCGTTGCTTCCTTTTCGGCAGCGATTGTGCGACCCGCGACTGTTTCTTTGACAGCACTCCGATTCAACGCATCGATTACAAACCAGCAAGCGCCTCATCCAAAAGCTGTCAAAGATGCACTCACAAAGACCGACGACAAGTCTCCCTTGAACAGCAAAGACTACGTGCTCTTCCACCCGGTCTACTCCCCCGAGGAGCTTGCTGCCACAAAGTACACTCACAGAGAAGTGAAGGGTGTTCAAGACACAATCGCTTTCTCTCTCGTGACTATCATGAGAGCTGGTAACGAATAATCACTCTCCTTTTAAACAACACGTTGTCTAATATGCTTGATTGTGTTTAGTGTTTGACTACTCAACCGGCTACGTCGACAAGACTGGAATCATGACAGAAAAACAATGGCTCAACCGTATTTTGTTCTTGGAGACGGTTGCAGGCGTCCCTGGAATGGTTGCGGGAATGTCGAGACACATGCGTAGCTTGAGATTGTTGAGACGTGATCATGGATGGATCCATACTCTTTTGGAGGAGGCTGAGAATGAGAGAATGCATTTGTTGACTTTTATGAAGCTCAAGAACCCGTGAGTTTATTTTTTTTATGATGATTCGTAGTCATGATTTTGATTGGCCTGACATAAGGGGACCATTCTTCCGTGCTGCTGTATTGCTCACCCAGGGAGTCTTTTTCAACTTTTACTTCCTTTGGTAAGTTCGACATTATGTGTGGAAGCATGATTATGAAGCTTATTATTCGAATTTACCACAGCTACTTGCTCTCCCCACAAACCTGCCACCGCTTTGTTGGGTACCTTGAAGAATCCGCTGTTCACACTTACACATTGTGCCTGAAGGATATCGAGGAAGGTCGTATCAAGCACTGGGGTACTCAACCTGCACCAGAGATTGCTCGCTTCTACTGGCAACTTCCAGACAACGCAACTGTTAGAGACGTTGTTGCTGCTGTGAGATCTGATGAGGCCGATCACCGTGATACAAACCACGTTCTTGCTGGTCTGAAGGCAGATGATCCAAACCCTGTCGCTTAAAATTTCTGCATTTTACTTTCATTTGAACTTCATATAGCTGCGTTTAATATGGCTTATTATTGAAACACGATATTTCTCATGACTTCTCTTTGTTTCCGATGATGGCGTTCCAAACGGTCTTGAGAGTTGTGTATCGCTGAGTGTCATTACGTTGCATATCAAGTCCCCGTCGAATTCCTTTCTCAACCGCATCTCGGACGTGATCCCTCAACTCAAACACGCTCTCAGCATTGCTTGAGTCCACACCACGAGTTTCAATCGCTGGACCAAATACAATATAGTTCGATTGAGGCCTGAATGTCCATGGCTTGTAAATTGGAAGACGGCAATCAGGAACAGGAGGTGCGATATATCCTTTCGAGAATCGTGGCTTGGATATGTCAGGGTGCGACGACGTTCTCGAACTTCGTCTCCTCTCCAATTCCGCACGACCATGATCCCCACAAAACGAAAGAAAATAATGCGCCGGTATCGAGAACCATATCTCAGCCTTGTAACGTGGCTCAAAATCAACAGGAAAAACCATCAACGACAATTCTCACCATATCCTCAAACCCAACTGACGCGAACGGGACAATCGTATACCCATGCTTCGCAGCCAACTTTACAAACCCTGCGCGGTCTTTCCACATGAGTGTGTACTTTGGAATCCGTTCATCTTTCCAGTTTTCAATCGCACCGCCTGGGTATACGAGGAGTGGGGTGTCGTGGTCCATCATCACGCTGCATTTCTCAGGAGAGGCAAATATTCCGCCTGCGTAACGGAATATGTGTTTATGGATTGGGATTGTGCCGTCTGATCATGTTGTTTTGGAGATTAGAAAGCGAGGTTAAAGCAGCAGTGTATTACGGAGATTGTCAATGAGTGGACGTATGAAGTGGCCTGTTTCCCTGTTGTGACTTCTTTTAGACTGTACACGTTTCGTTTGGGGGTTTGGAACTCACCAAACACAAACGATAGGAACAAGATGCAATCGGAGACCCAGTTTTGATGATTTCCGACAAGCAAGAATCTTCCATCTTTTGGAATATTCTCCAGACCTTCGCCTAGTATTTAAGAAGAAGGATTAGTCGCGTTTCCTACTAAGTCAGACTCAAACATTTGACAGGGAACAGAATATGCCACGGTTTCGCAAACAAGTATATCAACCAGTTTGGAGGCGGCTTGAATGAGAGGTCGTCAAAATCTGCAAGAGCCATGAAAGCATCGTAAAACGTTCTGGGAATATGGATTGACACAACTCGATACAAAACAGGGAAGCATACCCTCTCGGATCGAGAACGAAGAACAAAACAAAGCCAATGTATAGCGTATACGGAGACGCAGAGTGATAGAGGTGCAGGAAGAGGGTGGCGAAGATCAACCGGAATGTCCAGTGATACAATTTGGCTATTGGTGCCTTTTTCATCATTTTTATGAGGCGCCTTAATAACAGAAAAAGACTATTTATTTCGTTTTCTCCTTCCTCTCCCCAAAGAACCTGAACGTGAACCTTTCTGTATCTGAAACTTGCATCTCCTTCGCCTGTTCCACGCATTTCTCTACAGCGTCTCTTACAACATCACGTAACGCGAATACGCTCTCGGAATCGTCTGCATCGAAATTCGTTGTTTCAATTGGGGTTCCGAAAACGCAGTAATTCGATTGAGGCCTGAATGTCCATGGCGCGTAAACAGGTATTCTTGTGTCTGGAAATGGGGGTGCTTTGTATCCTTTTGAGAACGTTTGGTGTGGGGTTGGAGGAGGGGTGTTTTTTGACGCTTGTTTATGTAAGACTCGCTCTTTCTTGGCTCTTGAGTCTCCGAGGAGCGTGAAAATGTAGTATGACGGTATTGAAAACCAGATCTGGAACTATGAAAGAATGCGTCAGTTTACACTCTTCAAAAAAAAAAAACAGAGACTGTACCATATCCTCAAACCCAACCGACGAAAACGGAATAATTGTATAGTTATGCTTCGCCGCCATCTTTGCAAATCCGACATGGTCTTTCCAAAGCAACAAGTATTTCGGAATCCGTTCGTCTTTCAAGTTTTCGCTTGCACCACCAGGATACACCAACAAAGGGCAACCCGCTTTCATCAATGTTTCGCAGTTTTCTCGGGTTCCTTCTATGCCGCCGAGCCAGGTAAAGAAGTGCTTGTTGAAAGGTAGGCGAAAGTCTATCAAAACCTCGTTTCAGAAAAAAACACACGATGATATGACAAGATAGTATGGCTACGCACGGATTTTATCAACGAATGGGCGGAGGTAGATTCCAGTATTCCAGTAAATGTACGTGCAAACGTTGGGAACGTCCATGCTATAGTTCTGGTGGTTTCCTACAAATATGATTCGTCCGTGTGAAGGTATGTTTTGGAGGCCCTTGGCTGTGGTATTTCGGTGTTAGATATTCAGGGCCGTCACAGAATCAGACCAACATTTCACTGGAAACAAGGCAGCCAACGGTTTGGCAAGAAGAGCAATCAGCCAATTTGGAGGTGGCTTGTAGGCTAATATGTTTCCATCGGGCAGGGCCATGAAGGCTGTGTATGACACTGTTGCGAGTCTGCCTTTGAAGTTAGTACTGTGAGCTTACCATTAGCAATACGTACTGCCAAATCAGTCTCAGTCCAATTATGAGAAGTAATGTATCCATCCACACTGGAACGGATTCGTCAAACATTGTCGTTGTAAAAGTGAGTCTGTTTCCCAAAAAAAGCACATGGATGAAATCTTAAACTTAAAAACTATTTATTCAGGTTTTTTCTATTCTGTAAGAGGTCCATATGTATGATCAACGCAAAAAAAAGAAATGCTTATGAGGTCCAGCCAATTCCAAAACAATCACATCCATGAGGCAACTATTACTCTTCCTTCACCTTTTTCCCAGCAGCGCCTCTCTTCTCTCCCAGGATTCCACCCAGAACATCCGTAAACCGGTCCGGGTCCGCAGTTTGCAACTCCTTCCCTCTCTCAATACACTGCAACACCGCACTCCTCGTCACATCTCGCAATTCAAACACAGACTCCTTATCAACAGGCGAATACGCACTTGCATCAATCGGCTTCCCAAACACAACATAATTCGCCTGCGGTCGAAGCGTCCACGGCGCGTAAATCGGGATCCGAGTATCTGCAACCGGCGGAGGAACATACCCCTTCGAATACGCCTTGAACGCCGGATCCGTCATTGTCGAAGGCGACGCAACAGGAGACCCAATCGGAGACGTGACTGACGAAAACGAGGAGGACGACGACGAAGAAGAAGAAGCCATATACTTTTCGTACTCGGATTTCCCGCGTTTATCGCCAAGCAGTGAAAACAGATAGTATGCTGGAATCGAGAACCATATCTTCATGCAGTCTTCGAAACCGACGGACGCGAAGGGGATGATTGTGTATCCGTGTTTTGCGGCGAGTTTCGCGAAGCCGGCGTTGTCTTTCCAGACGAGTGTGTACGGGGGGATTCTTTCGTCTTTGAATACCTCTGCGGAACCGCCTGGATCTAAATAGGAGCCCGCCCCGGGGGGGATGAAATTAAACACACCCTGTTTTGTAGTAATGTGATGTATGGTACTCACAAACCAAAAGCGGTTTCCCAGCCTCCATCATTTTCGCGCAATTCTCTGGATTCGCTTCGAAACAGCCTACACTCTGCAAGTAATGCTTCACGAGTGGGATCTTGTAGTGCGACCTGTCTGTCATGGGTCTGATCCAGAACCCGGTCCAAAAGTAGAGGGATGTGACAAATGAGGATGAATCCATGATCATGTTTTGGTGGTTCCCGACGAGGAGGAAGCGGCCGTTTTGGGGAATGTTTTCGAGGCCTTCACCTGTATGTTGGAGGTGTTTAGTGTGGCTTTCTTAGAAAGGGTTTAAGGGAGGGGTTACATTTCATTGGAAAGAGGTAGTGTAATGGAGCTGAGAAGATCTTTGTAATGAGAGTGTTTGGTGGAGTGTAATCGCGGATGTCATAGTGTGGCCACTTCATAAACTCGTTGTACAAATGAAGGGCGTTTCTGTGAAGGATTCCCTTCCACGTAAGCAGCCATTTATAAACACACAATAGAATACTTTGTTACCTGTCTGAATCCGCCCAGGCACAGATCAAGGTCACTATGAGCCAGTGTTTGAATGTTCCATATCGCCAAAGTAGGATTGATAGGATGAATGTGATACGGAAGATAAGGTTCTTCGTGTCTTGTGATATTCCTTCCTTCTTTTGTGGTTGGACGGGCGGTGATGCCTCGACAGTTGGAACTTCCATTTGAGCGGGTAAGTTTTTTTGGGGAACACCCTCGTGGGATAGCAACGATCCAAAAATAGAGCCACACTAACCCGACAGATACCGAAAGGAAATTGTGAGTATATATCAGCAAGGATAAGGGTTATTTTATACAAGGGGTATACACGCAGCAAAAATGAACTCAGCAAGGTTAGCAGCTAAAAAAGTAAATATACATAATAAACCCTCCCCCGAAAAAGGGAAAGACAGAGAGACATAAATATCCCCCTCTTCACAGCAAAAAACCACTCACTCTTACTTCCCGTCCCCATTCTCCCTCCCCTCATACCACCCCCAATCATCCAACAAACACGTCCCACGTCCACCACCCTCACAAGCACGTCCAAATATCTCAACCATCGACCACCCAACATCCCCCAACACCTCCTGCGTGTCCCTACTGTTCGTCACGGCTTTCCCCTCATTCGCAGGGACACGCAAGTGTCGAAGCATCTGGTTTGGGATATCCCGGATGTATATCCATCGAACGGAGAAGAGGGACGTGTATTCTGTGGCTAACGATGCTGAGGACTGTGTTGAGGAGGTGGATGGGGAAGGGGACGGGGAAAAGATTTTGAGTGGGGAGGGGGAGACGGGGGATGTCATTTCTGCGAGGCCGCAAAAGTGGCCGGATCCGTTGACGGAGAAGAAGAGGTAGATGGGGCCGCCGGTTTGTGTGGCTGGTTTTGAGGAGACGGGGGCGGTGGACGCGCGGAGGCGTGGGGGTTTGGAGGTGTCGGATGTGGATTGGGATTGTTGGAGGGGTGCAAGGGCGAGGGGGTTTGCAAGGAGGTATGCTTGGTGGAGGCGTTTGTTTCCAATTTCTGTGGAGGACCAGACTGAGTGTTTGATTGACTTGTAAATGTGGTCTTCGCGGAACGATTTGATGATGAAGAAGCGCGCCTGCGGTTTGGTATGGTTTAGAAAAGTTTTTTCAAATGGGGTGCAGCTTACGTTTGGATGACGCGGCTCAAAGTAGGTTAGTGGTGGGTTTAAGTTGCGTTCGCGAATCATTTGAGCAACGTTCTCTGCAGCAGTTGCTGGCACAAGTGGCGGAACAGCAGTCTGTTCTGGTGGTTGGTATTCTTGCGCTTGAAGACTTTGAAGCGTAACTGGAGTCTGCGGAGATTGTCGACTTGGTTGCTTTGGAAACGTTGGAGGAGAAATTGTGACTGCCGAAGATCTGCGAGTCAGCGGAGGCGTCGGAAACGATACAGTCGATGTAGAGGATGACGAAGATGACGAAAACCGAGCTGTGACGCTTGGAGGATGGTATGGCGAAGATGCAGAGTCGTGGAATGGTTTATACTCTTGAGCTGTCACGCGAAGGCCTGGTTTTGTGGGCAACGACGGCTCGATTGGTGAGTACATTTGGGTTGAAAGGGACATTGACGAAGACGCCGAACGCCGGCGATAAGAGTCAACTTGTTGCTGTTGTTGCTGACTATGTTGGGTTGAGGTCTGATAGCCTTGGGATGAGTTTTTCGTTTGTAGTGTTTGTGGTGGCAAGAGAGATCTCGATTGCAACTGGCTGGAGGGACGGGATTGCCAATTTTGCTGTTTTTGATGCTGTGGCAGCTGTTGTTGTTGTTGCTGCTGCTGCTGCTGTTGATACTGTTGTTGGTGAACAGACTGTTGGTAGAGCATTGAATCTGAATGTTGGCGCTGGCGCGAATACTGTTGCTGCTGTTGAGAGATTTCTTGGGGTTGCTGCATCATCAAACTAGCCGATTGTCCATAGTTATGATCAAAGCTTTGCTGAAAATCGCGACGGTCTTCACGCTGATAGTCGTGCTTAACATATTGAGAAGAATACGCTTGATTGACAGGGGTCTGGATTTGTTGTTGGTTTGCCTGTGGCTGGAACTGGATGGAGTTCGACGATTCAAAACGATGATTGGAATCAGTGGACATTGACGCGTACTGCTGATATTGAGCAGTTTCTTGAACGTATCCGGTTTGTTGATACAGTTGTTGATTAGTAAACGGACTGTCCTTTCTCATGTTAAAGTCGAAAGAAGAGTCTTGGAATTGCTGCTGATTTTGCTGCACGTTAGAAAACAAGTGTCCATCATCTTGATTCAGCAGCGAAATAGAAGCAAAGTCTGTGATGCAGGTGGAAGGAGGTTTAGTGTGAGAATAGGAAGGGGTGTGCGGAGGCGGAGAGAAAAACAAGGATGACTCAACTGTCCAACGCATCGCGTCCCATCACCAAACCACCGCGTCCACCATCACCACCACTACTACTGTTGATACTATTGAAGCTATGAACACGATCCCGTGCACCATCGGAAGCCACATCAAGTCCAAGGTTCCACGGACTTGTATCACTATCGCCCCGTTCCAAGGCATTGCTCTTGTATTCGCTACTTCCAATGTCCAAGTGGGTCCGATGGCCGCCCAATCCAAATGCGGGATAGTTCGAATTCAGCGTCGATGCTTGGCTGTCACCACTTTCAAGTTGCGTTTCGTATCCCGCACCACCACCGCCACCACCGCCACGGCCCAGCCACAAATCATTCTTTTCTTTTCTGAGTTCGGCGTTGTTGAATCCGCGGTTCGAGTTTGTCGGAGGAGGCCGCGAAGCCCAGGCTGTCCTTGTTCTTGTTCCTTGATTCTCGTCGTCTTCGTCGTCGTCATCGTCGCCAAGAAGCGATGCGAGAAGACCAAAGACGGTGCGTTGGTGGTGCGCATCGGCTGCGTCTTTGGACGAGGTCGAAGAAGGTGGCGGAAACCCCATTTTGACTTGTCTTTTGTTTTGTTTTGTTTTGATTCATTGGAATAGGAATAACAAAAGCAATAAATGTATTTAATGTCAGATTGTTCTTAGATTGGCGTGGGAAGAAGCTTGCTGATCCCAAATGCTGCTCCTGCTGCTCCGGCTCCCAATAATGTCATTTCAACTGATGGAATAATAAGTAGAATCACTTCACTTAATACAAAGAACGAGGAAAACTCACTTGCAGACTGGAGAACGCGCGGAACTCCCAATACTCGAGCCTTGACGTAACCGAACATGAAAAGAACCACCAAAGTAGCTGAAATCGACACAATCAACGCGTTTCTTGAATTGGGTACAATCATATACGGGATCAGCGGGACAAGGCCGCCCATCTAGTATCAGCAAATGACGCGTGAGAACTAAGACACAGGAACTCATTGAACACTCACAAAATAAGACCCCCCAATCACGCCTGCTGATATCCAGACCCTACTCGCGTCAGGTTTCTCCAACCCAAGCTCAAACCGCATCATAAACTGCACCCACACCGCGGGATCCTCCCGAAACCGCTTCAACAACGGTCCCAACTCACTCCTCCCCATTCCATACCCTTCAAACACGTCCACAACTTCTTGTTCCTCCACTTCAGGCACCCTCACAACTTCTGCCCACTCTCGCGCTTCCTCGGCCGTCCAATGATCCATCTCGGATTTGGAGGAGAGGTACCCGCCAATGCCCATTGATATTGCTCCTGCGACGAGTTCGCTGATTCCAGCCAGTACAACCAAACGACTGTCGCCGAGGCCAGAAAGACCTGCGGAAAGTGCGAAAGGAACTGTGAGGCCGTCGCTTAGGCCAATGATCATGTCGCGGATGAGTTCGGGTGCGGTGAAGTGTGGTTCAATGTGATTGTGATTGTGATCGTGGTTGCTGTTGTTGTTTTCTGTTTCTGTTTTAGGTGGTGGTGGTGGTTTGACTTTAGGTGACGATGTGGTTGGGTTGGTTGGTCGGACAAGGTTGGGTTTGGACGAGACAGAACGCGTTCGGACTTTGAGAAGAAGGATGATGGATGCTGTTAAGATGGAGAACGTGACAAGGACAGCGAGAACTATTCCAGCAATCAGAAGGCTTCGTGTCGTTGATGTCGTGGTGGGTGCATTCAAGTTGGATGCAGAGAACGTTGGAGCCATTGAGCGCAGTGGGACCATGCTTGCTTTGGATGGTAGAATCGCCATTTCGAAACGAGTTTGGTGCACATTTGGTGGAAAAGAAGGAATGAGTTTTTATGGTGGGTTTGAGAATGTGGGGAAATGACTTGTGGGGAAATGAATTCATGTCTGTAACAGGCCTGCCGTTTGCGTAGAATAGTGAAAGAAAAGGCATTTGCACGCGATCGTAGCACGGAAAGAACGTATCACACGGGCGCTACTCAGATAAGAAAATGAACTTTAAACAAAACACGCAAGTCTTATTGACAATGACAGCCGTAAACAGAGAATGAAAATTGCGGCAGGTTGACTTTGGTGCTGTGGGTTTCCAGTAAGGTCGCGCCCCGAACCAACCAACCTCCCCACTCACTCTCCAACCAACATCCTCATCGCTGGCAAAACGTGCTCTTGACCAGAGTCGAACTGGTGACCTTCGGATTATGAGACCGACGCTTTGACCAACTAAGCCACAAGAGCTGATACAAGTTGTCGATAAGAGCTCTATGAAGCCAAAATACGCTCATCATAAAATCAGATGTAAATGTTTGATAATACAGATATATGATTTGTGTATCTGCAATATTTAATGTTTCGATGACAAGAACTTTATTTCTATCTAACATCTTCAAACCATGTGCTATGATTAAATTGTCAGGTCCTTATCCTTACCAAATTGAAGCAAAGACTTATTCAATGCAACGAGACCAGAGTGGACATGAACTGAGGCAGTTGCAATGGGAATAAAGCATCCATCACCAGTATTCCTAACCAACACCAAGCTGCATTCGGCATCGTCCCCCTCAAGAAACTGTTTACCGTCCGTCTGATTACGCGCGCCAACGTGAAGCTCCACTCCAAGAACTGTTTCCAACTCTACAAAACATACACGAACAGTCTCACCGTATTTTCCAACACAGAAATAAATCTCCTTTGTGAAGTCATTGTCTTTCAGGCCGTATTTACGAGCTTGTCCAACTTTACAAAATTCAGCGTACAAATCGCGAGCATAAAATGTGCCCAGAAATTTACTGGAGTCGAATGTTGTAACAGGTGGAATCGGTCCCAAAGTGTGAAGAAGGGCTTCGTCGCGTAAAGTCAGAGGCTTCCCGGTTTTGGATACTAAGGCGAGTGGTGCCCCAAAACCCCACTCTCGACGGCAAGTTGCCATTTCTCCGAAGCGATGCTTTAGAAGGCTTCCGTCTAAAGTACTGTGTTCCGTTTGGTTGTCTCTTCCAAAGAGCCAGTTTGAATCCATACACCACGACATTGACTTGCGTTGAACGTATTCAGATTTCCATACTTCTAATTTCTTTTCTGCGTACGGCATTGGTTTAATGCATCCGTCCAACTCAAAGGCAACCCCTTCCCCTCCCCTTTTATCTGCAGGCAAATTATAGAAGATTTTCCCCTTCAAATCGAATTCGTCCATGAATTGAAGCATCTTTGCATTGTCAAAAATCTCTTCCTCCCGTTCGGAGCCGTACCTAGTTCCATTTAAGCCTCGCCATCCGAAACCAACATATCCTTTCGCAATAAGCGCCTGATTCCACTCTCCAAAAATTTCATCAAGAGTCGCAGTATTATAGTCGGACGTGATTTGGATTCCAAGAAGCTTGTTGAATGCGAAGACTTGATCTTTGAGGTACTTTGAGCTTCGGCTGTAAGAAGAAAAGTAGTTTTCCCAGACTGTATCAGGATGCTGGACTCCTTTGAAAAATCCCAATGTGTTTTCGTGGAAGTAGATTCGCTTTGGAAGTGTTTCTATAAACGTTGTGTAATCACCCGAGGCAACGGTACTTTGATCAGCAACCAGCCAGTTGACTGAGTCCCTGTCCTCCCCAAACTCTTCGTGAAACGCAACTGTTTCTGAAATTCCGAGTTTTTCGAGCAAATTATAGCGGCCCTTGATTCCAAATAATAGTTTTATGGAGCTGGATAGCTCTGAGTTGCTGTCCTGTAAATCAGCCTTCCAGATTGGCAGATTTTGCTTAAACAGTCCAGCGAGCCATTCCACAGAAATTGATTCTGCAGTTCCTTCATTGGTCCAAAAGATTATGGATTTGCTCTTTGAGAGAACTTCTTCTTGAAGACACCAAACTCGATTTCTGTATTCAGTTCCCGATAGGAAATCAAATAGCATCACACTGATGTACCGCGAAAGGCTTTCAACCTCATACGATATTTCGTTTGCTGTATCATCTTGACTTTTCTTTTCCGAAGTGTATTTGGCTGGAATTTGAACCATCGATATGAGTGAGCCATTGATAATTTGGCAACTATGGAGAGTTTTCGAATCGTTCAATTTTACTTGCCTATCGTTAGAAATCAACGTAAGTTCCTGGCAAGCCGGTGGAACATTGGTGAACCAGAAAATCCGCTCTTTCAAGCCACTGACAAGTTGTTCCGCGCTGATGAGAATGAAAATATCGTATCCAGCAATGCGAACCAAAATATCGCTAGGGGTATGAGGAAACGCGACCCTCGTTGGAAACTTTCTTGTTTGACTTGCCTTTTCAATCAAGGTTTTCTTGCGACTCAGGTCTTGTTCAATCAAAATATACGTATGCTCCGAAAAATAGTAAACGTAGGCCATCGCTTTGACCTGTGCAGCTTGAAGGTCGGGGTTTACACAGTTTCCTGCTGCATCGTATTGCGGTTGATCCTTCACATCCAGCCACACCGACTTCCCATCCTCGTGGTTTGAGATGATATGCTGAAGCACGTGAAACTTGAGCGGGTCGTTATTCAAACGGACGACCCAGCGACAACCGCTTCCAGCCACGAGAGAACCGGCTTTGCCCCACACGTGGGAGATTGTTGAGTATTTCTCGCATTTTGAGAGTTCGGGTTGATCAAAGTCGATTCCTGTGACGCATTGGACCCACTTTTGAGAGGCTTTTAGTTCGTGGAAAGCAGTGCGATCTAATTTGGAGGAGGTGGGGGTGTGGTTCTTTTCAGTGGTTCAACTAGACGAGGATAAGTACCTTCCGCTGTGTCCACCGCGAGGCCTATAGATAGATAGATTGGATTATTAAGAAGGTTTTCGAAGTCAGGTATCCTTTACCTTCGAATGAATCCACGAGTGTTGTGTTAGACTCTGTTCGAACCTGAAGAGTTAATTGACCTGTTCATCAAACATCAGCAACGGATCACAGCAATATGCATGGACTAATCGTACTCATGGCATTGTATTTGATCGGGCCATTCGTGTTCGGACCCTTGGAACCTGATGCTGTCAAGTAAGCTTTAACTAAGTTGCTCATGATTAGCTCATCCGATACCTCCAGAAAAGTCCCCTTCAGCGGCAAGGGTCTTATTCGATTCTTGTCTTCGTTTTGGAACAAGGGCTCTTTCGGAGGGGACCACAATCGCTTTGATGATGGCAACCAGCTTTTCGAACGGCATTCCAACCACTTTTCACAACTGTAAAAGATTTTATTAGAAGAGAGGAGGGAAGAATATGAAGGCGGAACTTTCGAGAAGGTTTGGCCTCATTGCATCAATGATTCTGAACCATGATTCACTTGATGCTGTTCTAAAATGCATTATTTAATGCTCTCCTTGCACGGTTTGCGCCAAATGCATTAGAATGTTGAGTCGCGTGCCAAATGAATGATGTTTAATAAATCTACATACTTTTATTATACTCTTTCCCTTACACATTATAAGGTTTTCACTAGATCATAATGCAAAACAACAGGAATAAAACTTGGATACAAGAATACAAAATTAAGGCTTGAAAACAAAGTCAAGTCTGTCGCTGCCTTTCTGAGTAGTAGTGGCATTGTATTCGGCCTTCTCATCTTCAGACTTGGCGTTCCAAACCGCGGCACGTTGCTTGTTGAGACGTACATACAAGAAACGTTGGTTCAACCACAAGAGAATTGTGGCAATGAGGAACCCAATAATGATATAGTTTCCAACGTGGAATCGTGGCGCGTCGTTTGCTTGGTAGAACTGAGCAGCGTATGTTCCGTAAATGTTTGCAAATCCAATGATGAGGCCAGAAGCGACGGTACGTTTTCCAATTGGTGCAGTGTTTTCTGTCATCCAGGCAATGTTGAGTGGGTGAACAGACGGAGCTCCGGAGATAACGAAAGTGACAAAGTAGAGGACTCCCATGGCGGAGTTGTCTGGCAAGAACTCGAGGAGGAGGAAACCAATCAAAAGCCAAGTGTTTGCGAATACTCCGTAGAAACCACGTTCACCAGTCTTGTCGGAGTGACGTGCGAGTGTGATCATGGTGATACATCCGAAAATGGCGTTTGGAGCAGTCAAAGCGTTGGCAACGTACACGTTGAAACCGAAAGAGTTGATGATGATTGGCAAGTACTTTCCGTAAGCGGTTCCGTAAGACAGACCAATGAGAGTAATGATCAAGTGACCCCACACTTTGTAGTCAGTGATTGTCTCCCAGATGTCAGACCATCCAACCTTAATGTTGTACTGCAACTTCAACAAGTCATCGCGGACAACACGGGTGACACCAATGTGAGCTTGACGTTCGTTCAACCAGCCGCCGAAACTGAGGAAGCCTTCCTTAGTGTGGAATGGAGAACGTGGGAGGGCGCCCCAGAATGCGAAACTGGCGATAATCGTGATGATTCCGTCAACAATAAAGAGCCAACGCCAACCGTTGAGACCAGCAATACCCTCCATCTGCAAAAGACCGGAAGCCATGAGACCAGACACAGCGGAGGCAAGAGACTGAACTCCCCAGAACCAGGAGAGACGAGTGGCGAGTTCGTTCTTACGATACCATGAACCAAGGAAAACCAACGTTGTGGGGATGACACCACCTTCAGTAATAGCAATCAACGCACGGATAATATAGTAATCCGTCTCGTTCTGGATAAACGCGTGACCAAGAGTGACGAGACCCCATGCAAACACCATTGCAGGAATGACACGGTGTGGAGAGTATCGCTTTGCAAGGATTGGACCAATAAAAGCGGCAATGGCGAAGAGGACAGAGTACATGGACGTTCCGTTGTTGTAGGTGTTGTAACCGAAACCGAGGTTCTTTGGGAGACCGCCGGAAACTGCGTTGGAGATGTTTGTGCGGTCCATGTTCAAGATAAAGGTGGAGAAGAGAATCCATGGCATGAAACGGGTCTGTGCAGTGAAAGGGTTTAGTTCTCGTGTTTGAGTGGGTTGAGTGGAAGTGGGCAGGAATGGGTAAAGGAACGAGGCATGAATGGGAAGAAGAATGGGTAGAGACTTGAGAAAGAGAAAGTGGAATGAATGAATAGGGTAAAACTCACGTCGATAAGACGGCGGACACGAGCCTCTTCTTCTTCAGTGTATTCCAAATTGGCATCATAACCTTCAACTCTTGTTGGGTCGAAGCCGGTATCCTCTGCAGGAACTGCGATCTTGTCCTTATCGGCGTCAATGATGATTGCAGACATCTTTTAGTGTTTGAGTAAACTGAGCTGTTGTGAATGAGTGAGACAGAGCGAAAGGATGGAGGCCGAGCTTTATACCCATTCAAAGCCCTTAACAACATTGTAGAACGATGCACGTGCAGAGAGTATAGGCAATGGATTTTCGCCAAACACAAGGTTGGTGTGTTGGCATCTCCAAACCCGTGGAATTGCACCATCCATTTTCCATCACTTGGCTGGGTAATGATGGGATAAAGACACCCGTGCCGCTGGTGCCATCTTTGTTTGTCGATCGTTTAGGGTTCCAAACAGGTTTCTTTTTGGTTTGTGTCTGTGATAAGGAGCGGCTTTGCCAAACTGCAACTTGACAACGCCTTTGTTCGCAGCATACTCTTTGTCTGACAGTCGTCAATGTATCTTCTTCGGTTGATACTTCAGTTACGTTCTGTATCTAGTATTATCTGAGCCCATATTATCTCTAGCTTCCTTGTGGATTCTTGTTGTTTATAGGGTGAGTAAGCTTGCAAGCAATACCAATGACATCCTATCCTACTTTCTCTTGCATCTTCTCTCTTCTTTCTTTTCTCTCTTACTTTATATTTAGTTTTCCAAAAAGCTTGAGTGAATGGGCAGCAAACCAGTCTCTGAGAGTGAGAGCGAGTACGACAGCGACACGTCGAGCGATGTCCCGGACTGGCCCGAGGAGCTTCCGCCGCCACCACCGCGAATCGCCGAGCCGCCACCGACCCGCAAAAGCACCAAGACACTGCTCGATGCGGTGACGTGTCGCAAGGCCCCGCTCTACGACAACTGCAAACTGCTCGGGAAAGACGGCGCGTTGATGGCCATGATTTCGAGGAAGAGGCGGGACTGGTACTTGAAGAAGGGCATTGCGGAAGTCGTTGATGAGGTGTGTGTTTTAAGCTAGGTGGTTCCTACGTGGTTCCTAGGAGTCCTAGGTGCTTCCTCGAGGGTACTAACACCCTACTCAATAGTCCTCCATCCGCATTCTGTTCACTCCAAAAGGCCCCGGTGGAAGCGAGTACGGCATCACTGAAAAGGCAAACTGCTGCGTCGTTTGTGGCCGCACAGAAAAGCTGTTTAGGACGTACATTGTTCCTCACGCTTATCGAAGTGAATTCCCGAGTCGACTGAGTATGAGTCAGAGCCATGATGTTGTTCTGCAGTGCGATATTTGCTTTCCAGTTGAGTTGCTCTCTTCTTTGACTTTTCAGTCTGGTGTGGAAGGCTTACGTTTAGATACTTACAGAAATGGGCGAAAGCTTCAGGAGTATTGAGGAATCAATTGGCAAAGGAGTTTGGCGCTCCTGTGAATGGGATTGTCGTGGTCGAAAGTCAAGGCACTGAGCCTGCAAACGACCCTCCTAATACTGCACCGATTAGTGAGTCAAATGGTATCGACTCTCTTTCCATAAATTCAAGGAATGAGCTTGATCAAAAAGGGAAAGGAAAGGAAGTAGAAGCGAAAGATACAGACTCAATCACTAGCGGCGCTACAACCTCAACTGCAACGGGAACAGGATCTTTAAATTCTGCAAAAAGTGCTGCAAAAGCGCTTTTGAAAGTCGGAGTCTCTATTCCGTCCGACAGAAAAGCTAGCTTGTTGGATCGTGTGTCGCAGTTCCTTGGTAAAGACGTTGATGCAATCACAACGGAAGAGTTGGAACAACTCGCCAATACCCCCATCCATCAACTTGCTGGAAAGGATCGTGTCGTTTTGACGCATGAGCGTATTGTCGTGAATGCGTTCAAGGGCAGGGAACAGGAACTGGCGGAACGATGGAGGGCCATGTTCTTAGAAGAATGTAAACCCAAGCATTTACCTTCATTTTGGAGGGTTGGGTTTGTGAAGGAAGAGTGGATGTGATAACAAACTTTTTCATCTTAGAACACAAGTAAATAAACCATTATAAAATGGATGGTGCCTGAATGCTCATGATGCTAAGGGTGATTTTCGTAATGAAACCATTTGTAGAACATTAAATGTAATTTTATTCCCACTATACTCTACTGTAAAATCATAGACGCACACCCAGAAGAAAAGAATAATTGAAGTATCAACCTCTTTTAACAGGTCTGGAATGCTTCTGGAGGAACAGCATGTGGATTCTTTCTCAAATCTGGCAACGCACCTGGGGCACCATCTCCATTGTTGATAAACGTCATAACAAGTCCCGCAGACATGTGCCACTCAACGTGACAATGGAACAACCATGCACCCGGGTTATCAAACTTGATGGCCAAGTTCACAAATCCTTTCAAACATCCTTGCTCACCGGTGCCGCCTCTACCACCAACACACGCTGGAACCTGGATCGTGTCACGTCTTGGAAGCGTTCCGTTTCCTTGCACGGACTGGTGACGCAAGTTTCCGGCGCCAAGGATGTAGAACGAGTGGCCGTGGATGTGGAAGGGGTGCTCCATTGCGTCTGAGTTCTGGATCATCATGAAAACCCATTCATTGTTGTGAACACTGATTGGGTTAATCGTGTCTGGGAGACGTGGGGCCGATGGGTTTTGGATAAGGGATTGGAGAGTTGGACGGTCCATTCCTGGCATTGGCATTACATATTGGGAGTCGCGGAAGTTTACAGTGTCGCTATCAATGCTGATGGTGGCGGTTGGGTAGTTGTAGAAAGGTGGGCCGTAGGCGAAGCTCCTGTAATTTGAGAATAAGTGACTCGTACTGGTTTTTAAGGAGGAACGGGGAAGCTTACATGTAAAGGGTTTGGTTGTAACTCCAGAAGTCAGGGAGATCAGTTTGTTTGAAACCGTTGAGCTCTCCGAGGAGATATGGGACTAGCGGAATAACAGAAGTTTGCTTTGCACTGGTTGGGGTTGCAGCCTTTACGTTTGAGTAGGACAGAATGGCGCGTACATCCATGTTCAATCCATTGAGGTTTGTTGGAGTCGGCGTCCAAGTATCAAACATGACGGCTCTGATCCAGTAGTTTGAGGCGGCGGCGTTGGCGGTGAGAATAAACGAATCTGTTCCATTCGAAATATTAGGTAAACATTGATTAAAATTATTCAGTATGCTTACATCTTTGAGCAGAGTGAATCGAAATCTCGTTCACAACAGTAGGATCCGTGTACACTCCATCCTGCTCAATAACAGTCAAATTGTGTCCATCAATAGAGAAAGTGTAGTGAGCTTGAGCTGCAGTGTTGATCAAACGAATTCTGTAGCGCTTTCCTGGTGTCACAGTGTATTGCTTGAGTGGGTTATTGTTCTTGCAGTTCTTGTTATGGCTTTGGGTGACCGAGCAGTTGTATCGACCGACTCCTCCAATCAAACCAGACTCTGGCACGGGTTCGTCTGCATTCGTGTTGTTCACGTTGTAGAAGATGTTGTTGAGAAGGTAATCAGAACCGTTGTGGAAGAAATCAGTGAGGGTCACGGTAAGATCGTAATCATATTGACGGATGTATGGATCTCTTGGATCTTTGATAATGAAGGGGCCACGAAGTCCGTTGATGTACTGGGACTTGAAGTGCGCATGCCACCTGATGCTCACGTAAGAAAACAGTGCCCAAGGATTCTATAATATCCTTACCAGTATGTACCAACTTGGTCTCCAACGTTGAACTCATATATGTAGTGCGCTATGGAAGAAAAGATGTAAGGTCGTTTTCTTGGAAGTTGGAATCAGATACCCACCTCCTGGCTTAATTGGACATTGGGTGACCATGGCTGCTCCATCCATCCATTGAGTGCCCTTCTGGTACATACCATGCCAGTGAATGGCAGTAGACACATTCAAGTTGTTGACCACCTTCACAACAACAGTATCTCCCTAAGCCTTGGTGTTAAGATTGGAATAAGACCATTAGACCAACTGCGACTCACTCTGTTGACGACAATGGGGTAATCGATCTGTCCGTTTGCAAGCATCATATCCATTGCGAACCCATCTGGAGACTGGCGGCTGTAAGCAAGGTCCAGAGTAAAGTACTTCTTTGCAGCCAGGACAGTGGTAAGCAGAGTCAGAAGAAGAGTCGCTGGAACAAGATGCATCTTCTGAGGGTGTTTTTAGAGCGCCTCCCAATGAAATCACAATAAGATTTTAAACCATTTTGGAGGTCGTGTGATCAAGTTAGGTTGCGTTACACAGGCAAATTTTTGGGAGGTGGCGTTGATGGTTTAAGCACACTCATGTGCATTTCATCCGCTTATTGATACAGCGGATCTTTTGATTTTATCACTTTGAATTGAATGAATCGTACGAAGGTATGTAACTGGTAGTCCTGCAGTATTACAAATGGACGATGAAATCTGTTGCTAATTATTCAAGTTGTTTATAATGCTTACAGGGAGAGAGCAAGAGTTAGCGGAACTCTGGAACGCCATTAGCTTGGTTTTTTGGCATTAAGCAAATTTCACAAATAAATACACATCGTTCTGGAGGATATGAAAATTAAGGTATACTATATACAATTATATAAATGTAACTTTATTCCCGATATTCTACTACTAACAAAATCATAGACGCTCAACCACAAAAAAAGATAATTGATGCATCACCTTCTTAACACGTGTCGAACGCGTACCATGGAACTGCATCTGGATTCTGGTTCAAGTCGGGCAATGCACCTGGAGCACCATCTCCATTGTTGATAAACGTCATAACAAGTCCCGCAGACATGTGCCACTCAACGTGACAATGGAACAACCATGCGCCTGGGTTGTCAAACTTGATGGCCAAGTTCACAAATCCTTTCAAACATCCTTGCTCGCCGGTACCGCCTCTGCCACCAACACACGCTGGAACTTGGATCGTGTCACGTCTTGGAAGCGTTCCGTTTCCTTGCACGGACTGGTGACGCAAGTTTCCGGCGCCAAGGATGTAGAATGAGTGGCCGTGGATATGGAAGGGGTGTTCCATTGCGTCTGAGTTCTGGATCATCATGAAAACCCATTCATTGTTGTGGACACTGATTGGGTTGATTGTGTCAGGGAGACGTGCAGTTGTGTTTTGGATCAGGGATTGGAGGGTTGGGCGGTCCATTCCTGGCATTGGCATTACATATTGGGAGTCGCGGAAGTTTACAGTGTCGCTATCAATGCTGATGGTGGCGGTTGGGTAGTTGTAGAAAGGTGGGCCGTAGGCGAAGCTCCTGTAATTTGAGAATAAGTGAGTCTTTCTGGTTTATTCAGAAGATGGATGGCGAAACTTACATGTAGAGAGTTTGGTTGTAACTCCAGAAGTCTGGGAGATCAGTTTGTTTGAGACCGTTGAGTTCTCCGAGGAGGTATGGAACCAGTGGAACAACTGCGGCTTGCTTTGTCGTAATTGGGGTTGCAGCTTTCACGTTTGAGTAGGACAGAATGGCGCGCACATCCATGTTCAATCCATTGAGGTTTGTTGGCGTTGGCGCCCAAGTGTCAAACATGACGGCTCTGATCCAGTAGTTTGAGGCGGCAGCATTGGCGGTGAGAATAAACGAATCTGTTCCATTCAAAATATTAGGTAAATATTGATTAAATTGATTCAATATGCTTACATCTTTGAGCAGAGTGAATGGAAATCTCATTCACAACAGTAGGATCCGTGTACACTCCATCCTGCTCGATAACAGTCAAGTTGTGTCCATCAATAGAGAAAGTGTAGTGAGCTTGGGCTGCAGTGTTGATCAAACGAATTCTGTAGCGCTTTCCTGGTGTCACAGTGTATTGCTTGAGTGGATTATTGTTCTTGCAGTTCTTGTTATGGCTTTGGGTGACCGAGCAGTTGTAGCGACCGACTCCTCCAATCAAACCAGACTCTGGCACGGGTTCGTCTGCATTCGTGTTGTTCACGTTGTAGAAGATGTTGTTGAGAAGGTAATCAGAGCCGTTGTGGAAGAAATCAGTGAGGGTCACGGTAAGATCGTAATCATATTGACGGAGGTATGGATCTCTTGGATCTTTGATGATCAAAGGACCACGAAGACCGTTGATATATTGAGACTTGAAGTGCGCATGCCACCTAAAGAGTTACATTAGGAAAGGGGGGTCAATGATTTTAACTGTATTCTTACCAGTATGTGCCAACTTGGTCTCCAACATTAAACTCGTAAATGTAGACATCTAAGCAAGAAAAAGTTGAGGCTGGTATTTCTTGGAAGTTGGGAAAGACATTACCTCCAGGTTGAATTGGGCACTGAGTGACCATGGCAGCTCCATCCATCCATTGAGTGCCCTTCTGGTACATACCATGCCAGTGAATGGCAGTGGACACATTCAAGTTGTTGAATACAGTCACAACGACGTCATCGCCCTAAGCCTTGGTGTTAAGATTGAAATAAGACAAACTGCGAGACTCACTCTGTTGACGACAATGGGGTAATCGATCTGTCCGTTTGCAAGCATCATATCCATTGCGAACCCATCTGGAGACTGGCGGCTGTAAGCAAGGTCTAGAGTGAAGAATTGTGTCGCAGCAAACACCGAAGTGAGCAAGGACAGAAGCACTGTTGTTGGTACAAGATGCATCTTCTGATGATGTTTTCGAGCGCTTTCTAAACAAATGATTTTAAACCATTTTGGAGGTCTTGTGATCGCGTTAGCTTGGGTTACACAGGTAGGTGGCGTTAGTGGGTTTAATGAAAAATCGTCCTCCTCTTTGATCGTTTTCAGAAACACTCTCGACATGTTATTCAGGATTGGAAGATGCGTACCAAGTTTGCAGGTTTGCCTCGACCATGAATCAACCTCGTGGACGGCGCGTGACTGCTGCCACCTCGCCACCATTTGGTTTCGGAAGGTCTCGTCCAATAAGAAGTGTAGTCAGGTGGTGATGTTGTGAAATGCTTGGCAGATGTCCATCTGATTGTGTCATCTTAATTCTTCTTTTAGAAAGAGGCCTTATTATTTTAGTTACTGGGTTGTATGGTTCTTGGTGGTTTACCAAGTGTCTGGCGGAGCACTGTATAACTGAGAGTGCTGTTGACAATCCAAAACAAAGTCGGTCAACAAGAAAGTAGGTATTCGTCAAGTACATAAGAATGATAAACAGGAGGGGTGACAATCCTAATAAATGGTGCGTATAGTGGTCCGGTCTGCCTGGCAACGTCGTTTTGGTACGTGCACCTGATTTTCTTATCCGCCCCTCAGGTGTGCCTGAAAACATCGCAAGTACGTGCAGGGTTTTTCCGGCCTGCCCGCTTCGAAATGAGGTTTACTTGCACCATATATCCGTTCTGCCTGCCAAGACAGAAGGATTGGGTGTACCCCAAAATAAATATGCCTGCCCGCCTCTGATACAAGTTAATTGGAATGCACCGTTTGATGATTGGTTCTCTTCCTACTACTCACTTCAAAGGCACTGGGCACGTATGTTATTGTTAATTTCTTTACTCTTCCTCTAAGAAGTAGTTACCTGCCGCCAAATTTACTATTTACATATGTAACAGAGGTGCAAACCTGGCAACCTATATATTAAATTTGGTGCAGGTCTCGGCTGCCTGCCTGAACAAAAAGGGAAGAAATGGTGCACCATAACTATGGATGCCTGGCTGCCTGTGAAAAATGAGTCGAAGGGTGCACGGTCGTCAAGGTTTCATTGGGGTTGTCACCCCTCCTTGATAAACGATGTGACTCATATCCTCTCAAAAAATCGTTCTCTCAAGGGCATTGTCTCATATTGACGCATACACCATACCAATTCCTTATGCAATGTATCTAAACAGGTGCGATCGTTTTATTTGGTCTCTTCAAGCACTCTCATTATGTTTAGTTGCCACCTGAATCCAACGAGCAACCCAAATAGAAGAAAGGTTGGAAGAAAGGAGCTCAAAAATGGTATTTTAGTTTTTCGCGAGTACACCTTCTAATGTCATTTTGAAAAGAGATATGGACTAACTTCAATATAAGAAAGTCTTTGAGAGATCGAAAATTATAGTCCAGTAAACTGGAGGGTATTCTTTCAAAAAGCTTTCTCGTTGTCCTTTACGCTATTTTTTAAACAAAATTACGTTAAATGATTCAAATCCAGTGAACTTCGACACGCATATTTATCGAAATCAGTGTGGTTATGCAAGTAGCTCACCGTAGCCTTCTTAGGGATAGAAGTACTGCACATTTTCGAATTGTTGATGGATGACTCCGCGTATTCTTGAAGTGTAGGGAATGACTGGATAGAGCACGCGCCAGTAGACTCAGAGAGCAACAAGGTTCCAAGTGCGCTCTCTTCTCTTGATTTTTCTCCATCTCTCTGATCTCACCACCAACCACCAACCAACCAACCAGCCAATCCGATGAGTCTGCCACCACCGGTTCTCCCCGCCGATCCAGAAAAGGGTCGCTATGGATCGCAGCGGTTTTCGACGTTGAATGTGCCAGTGAGCGATTCGGAGATTGCGGCGTTGCTCGAGCGAGAGGCGTACGGAAGTCTGCCTGGGTCGTGGGCCGAGTCGCAGAAGACCGATGGCGCAATTATCACAAGACACTTTGGGCCGCAGTGTGTAAGTTGCCTAGGACCGAGGAGCCTAATTAGATCTCATCTAAAACTGAACAAACACAGGTCCACTTCTTTTACCAAGACGATGTTGCTCTCTTTGAAGAAGTCGTTGAATACAAGAACAAGAACCCTTACACGGACATGGTCCAGGCACTCAATGTCTTTGGTATGCACCCCCAATTACCACACTGTGTCTCACACTGCACACTGACACGAATCCACACAGCCGATAGAGTCCATGCCGATATTATGGTCAAAATTGTATATTCGAACGATAACACTCACTGGGATGCCTCCATCGAATACATAACAAAAGTACCTTCGGATGATCCAGAAAAGAGACAGTTGGAGGAAAGCCGTTCTCTCCACCGTGCCCACTTTGAGCGTGAATTGCTGAGACACCATTTAATTCTTGTCAGAGAACGTGGCGCTGACGAAATCTCGCACTTGAGAAAGAGGCACAAGTCCACAGAAACTCAGTTGAATGAGGAAGAAGAAACCGGATCTCACTACATCAAAGTTATGGCGGGATTCCAAAGTCTGATGAAGGAAGCCGAAATCATGAAACTGAGAATGGAAATGATTGTGAGTCTGTACTGCGAATGAGGCTGTGTTTGTGGCTGACCGATCTTCTGAACGAAATTAGGACAAAGAGAAGCACTTGTATACCAAAGCGAATCAGCAAATCGATAATAATGCCAATCAGTATCAGGCTTCCGAAGCTCACCGTCGTGCTATTGCGTCGCACTCCCAAAAGGATGTGTTCAAGACAGTGGTGAATGACGGAACTGAAGCTGTCGACGCTGTCATTACTGAAGTGAAGAACGATGTTGTTGCAATTGAAGATGCGGTGGACAATTTCGCAGTTGGATTCAAGTCTCTTGTTCAGATGGCTTTCGTTTTGGTTCCCGTCACTGGTGCCATCACAACCCATCCATTTGACCACGATATTTTGGACCAATTTGTTGGCGGTGATGCTAAAGCCCCAAGAAGTTCTCCTGCCACTGTTCAATTGAACTTTTTCACAACTATGCAGCGATCTCTCATGGTTTGTTTTCTTTTCTTTGTGAATTCCTCTTATCTCACAATCTGTTTCAGGTCAACATTATTGTCAACAGATGTAACATTCGCTTGACCACTGTTCGTCCAATGGGTATCAACGATTTGCTGGTTGAGAAGGTGTATGCGGACTACTACCCAATCCACGATGGTCCATGGTGAGTAGCCCATGAAGTTCACTTTCGGGAACTAATGCTTTTATAAGTTGGGATCACTCCTTGACTGAAAGAAAGCAAGTCCCTGTCGATAACGACCGTTCTTGGCTCTACTTCAACTGGGCCAAGTTGGGCTTCTCCCTTGCCAAGATTCTTCCGATTCAACCTCTTCACAAAGTGAGAAACTATTACGGAGAATATGTCGCCTTTTACTTTGCTTGGTTGGGTTTCTACACCGTGTGGCTTGTCATTCCTGGTATGTTTCAACTTTTTACTTCTGTATGTACCCTCTTTCTCACAACATCCAACAGCGATTTTGGGTCTTCTAGTTTCAATTTACTCGTTCGCGACCTCTACAAACGGTCACTACTTTGACAATGCCTTCATAATCGTCTTTGCCTTCTTCCAATCCGTTTGGGGACTCTTGTTCTTGCGATTCTGGAGTCGAAGAAACATTGCGTTGGCAACTGTCTGGAACGTCCGTACTGTTGAGCGAATCGAATCCAAGAGACCAGAGTTTTATGGTACCACTGTGAAGCGAGACCCAGTTACGGGGAGAATGGAGACTTTCATGCCTACCTGGAATACATTCCGTTTGCGATTTGTTTCGTACTTGTACATGTTCCTTGCGGTGAGTGTTGATTCGTTTTCTCGGGGAGGTTTTCTGTGGTGCTGAAAGTTTTGTTGTTGGTTTTAGATTGGGTTGATGTGTGCCTTCCAATTCTTGATTATTGTCTTGCACGCCAAGTTCAGTACGTACTCTGTATACGTCAGTACCGGAGTTTCCAGTTTGTTCACTTTGATCAATATTGTTGTGTTGACACCTGTAAGGATGCTTTTGTATTCCCTTTTAAAGAATTAATATTTGGGTACAGTCTTACCTGACGGTTTCTCTCTTTTTGACGCGATCTGAAAACCACAAAACTCAGCTTGCTTTCGATTGTAAGTTTTGAATTTGTATACAAGTTAGTGTTGTTGAAGCGTTGTTTGACTCAATTTGGCTAGACAATCGCGATGTCAAGGACTTTGTCATGAGCGCTCTCCAAAACTACTCTTACCTCATCTACGTTGGTATTTTCAAGGTGTTTTCTGGAAACAGTTTGGATCTTGTCGGCGTATCCAAAGAAGTTTGTTACGCGGATGCCAAGTCCGGAAGCAGTTGTATTTCCGAACTCATGCTCAGTATGGCTATTGTCTTCACCGGTATGCAATTCTGGTGCCAGTTCCAAGCAGTTCTATTGCCTCTTGTTATCGAGAAATTCCGCGAGGCTTCACTCAAGCGCAAGTTGGCGAAACAACATGCCACACAATCAGTCATGAACCGTCGTCAAGCCAGTTTCCGTGTTGCGCCTCAATACATTTTGGACGACGTTTTGCAGGTTTGGGTTCGGTGAGTGCACATTTCCAACTTTTAGCCAAAGTAATACTCAATCTGTGATTTTATTTAGTCGTGACGAAATCATGCCCAAGATTATCGAGTACGGTTACGTTTGCCTGTTCTCCCTCTCGTTCCCACTTGCACCACTTTTGGCCTTGATCAGTTCGATTTTGGAAATCCGTCTCGGTGCTTACCGTCTTGTTGTTGAGTCTAAGCGTCCATTCGCGAGACGTGTTGAAGATCTCGGTGCCTGGAAGGATATTATGGATGCTATTGCAAAGATCTCTATTTTGGTGAATGCGTTGATTATTGTTATGTCCAGTGGATACTTTGAGAGTACCTTCTTGGCTAACTTTGAAGACAACCAGAGCGCTAAGTTGGGTATTCAGTTGGCCTTTGTCCTCATTTTCGAGCACTTGGTTATTTTGGTTGTCGGTGCTGTGTGTTGGTTCGTTCCTGAAGAGCCGGCCAACATTCGTAACAGTATTGAACGTGAGAAGTATTTGATCCGTGTTGCGAATGGTGAAATTGTGGAGGTGGACGATTCTGACATTCACCAGACAAATGAGATGAAAAAATCGAACACTGTACACCGGATTGGCACGTCCAAGCTTATTTAGATTGGGCTTGAGTGGTTTTTCCTTGTTCATACATATTATAGTTAGTTAGATTGAGTAGATATTACAGTTATAAATGAGTAGTCTGTTTCAATTTCATTCCCAATTTAGATTTGAGACGGAGGGAACGATGATATGATGGAGTAACTACAGTTTATTGTACTCTCAAAAGTTTCTAAACCCACTTCCCAGTCGTCCCCACAGTAAAAGAAGAACTGTCCAACCCACTCAATCTCACATTAATCCGATAGATGCCATATTTGAGCTGAAAGGTTGAATGAATTAGAACTTTGAAGAAAATTATGAAGAGTTACTAACCTCAATATAATCTCATTCACCATCGTTAGAATCTTTTTGATTTGTTTCGTGTCTGTTGCCCATGTGAAATGCACATATATCTTTTTCTCCGGGTTCTTATTTAGCTGCAGGAACTGACGGGCAAAGAATTCAGAACCCCGCTCGTATGTGTTGGGCCCTTCTTCAAGTCAGCATCAGTTGCCAAAACCAAAAGTTAAATTACCTTGAAACTCGGGAAAGTAATTTGTTATCATGGCGGTTTCTAGTTTTGTTCGGAAGAGATCAATCTTGTTCATGAATAGAATTATGGCTGTCGATTTGAACATTGGATGGTTACACATGGATTTGAATACATTTAAAGACTCCGTCACTATGATGCGGAGGAAGATTAGCAAAGAAAGAAGGGTGGTGAGAACTTACTTCGATTTGCTGATGCGTCTTCGAAACAAACTTGGTCATATGAGTTCATAGCCACGAGATAAATGATTGCTCGCACGTCATCAAAATATGGTGCCCATTTTTTACGCTGACTTCGCTGGCCACCAACATCAAACACTCTGAACGTTACCCCTTGAACTTCAAATTTGGTTTCCGTAATCGACGTTGTCATCATACGGGCGTTTAAAATATCTTGCTCGCCAGGCATATATTCTGGGTGGCAGACCCGGTCAATGTCATTCATAAAGCTGTGGTTGGGTTCGTTTAGGCAATCATGTTAGAAGAAGAAGAGCCCTTACTATGCACAACAGTCAATCAACTGATACTCGTTCGCCCGCGTATAGCAATATTGTACCCCTGAATCTCCCCAAATTAATTTTGCCGCGTCAATTATATTTGCTGGTAGTGTTTCCCCTTTCACGAAACCAAATCTGATGTTAACGCCTTTTATCAGAGCTGCGGCATCTACAACAGGACCCGTTTGGCCTTTTTCCGGGTCTATAAGGGCGTACGCTTCTCGAGCCGCGATCGCCGCGGGATCGTTCCTTTTCAGCATCGGTTCCGGTGGATCATCGGGATCGTTTGGATCTGACGGATTTGCTGCTGATGTAGTTTGTGCTGCTGGATCTGCTGATGCTTCTGTTGTAGGTTGCGGTGCGTCGTTTATTCCACCTCCTTCCCCTTCGCCAGCATTGGGGTCGACTACAGGTGGGACGAACGGCGGGACAAATCCATAGGGAATCTGAAGGGTTTCCATCGCGTGTATTAGCGATTTTGCGCATGTAATTATGTTCATGAAGATTGCTGATCGGAATCCAATGTACTCGTCTTCTGTGAATACGACTCCATGTATCAGCCTCATTTGTTTTAGAATAGTTGATTTTCCAGTTTCACCAGTCCCTGTGGAATAAAGCTTAAGCTATTGCGAGACACTGGGTCTAATCGTTACCTAGTAGTAGTAACTTTGCCGTGTCAAGATTTGCTTCCTCTTCTTTCTTTAACTGTTTATCAATCTCTTTACTGTTGGCGACTGCGGCGGCTGTGGCGACAACCGCTTCCTTCGAACCTCCTGAGCACATGTTCCCCATCTTCTGTTGTGTGGTGTTGAGGCGATTTGATCCAACGAAAATTGATGGGCCGTAGGTATAAGACAGGTTTCGAAGCTGATGGGATTGAAAGGCTGCCCGCTGTTTCAAACTGTACGTATCTCAAGAATCGTCAATCTTTTCGCGAGGGAAGGGCCTTAGAGAAGAGAATGGTCGATTTTTTTGGCCTTACGATTGTCACAATAGGATTCCCGATTTTTCCATTCTTCGTGAATTTTCGACCCTGCTCCCTCACTCTCTCACTCCCCCATTCTTTCCTTCACAGTCCTGAAATTTTGCAAATCCCATTCTTCAGACAGCCTTTGCACCTGAGGACGATAGCCTTGTAGACGTGCCTCTTCATATAACTGGCAATAGTACATCTTCAAACGATTAGCCTCTGTCAGAGACCCCTCGTACGCGTTAAACACACCTCCACCGCCATTGTTTCAGATCTAAGGAAGCCTTCAATCGCCTATAGTCAGCTAATCGACCTTAAACGCGTAATCTCCAGCAAATCGAATGGGAAACTGTGGATCATCAGAGTCAGCTGCGGCTGTCGTCGCGAGCAACGAGATAGATAAACAGCTCAAACTCGAACAAAAGAACATCCAGCAAAATATAAAACTACTACTACTGGGACCTGGAGAAACTGGCAAATCGACTGTTCTAAAACAGTTCAAACTAATATACGGGGAGGGATATACAGCAAATGAAAAACTGGCGTTCCGAACAACAATCTTAACAAACGTAATGACTTGTACCTTATCACTCATCAACGCGATGGATATGCTGAAAATCCCGTATGGCTTTGATCCCACCACTGTAACTCTGCCGACAACAGAAGAAGACGACGACGACGATGAAAACGCACTTACAGAAGATGATAAAGTGCGGGATGATCGTGGATCAGCAGAAGAGGTGTTTGAAAATGAGAACGAGTACGAGCCCGATCAAGAAAAGAAAGTATCGGATAGAATGGCTCTAATAGAAAGCGAGATACCTAAACTTGAAAATCCTATGGCCAAATACGCGGCCAAACTGTATAAACGAGCCGGAGGGCGGAATAGGCAAACTGGAACGGGGCCAGATGCAGCAAAAGTTGTCAAATCACATGATATGAGTTTTGGTATTTCACCGGGGGAAACACTACCAGACGAAATTGTGAATGCTGTGGAGGTTGTATGGAAAGACGCGGGGATTCAATATTGCTACAGTCGAGCAAACGAGTTTCAGTTGGTAGATTGTTGTGGATAGTTGAGTATCCTTCTTTACAACTTTCCGCTTTACATGATCTGACACCTATTCACCTCTGTAGCTTTCTAAACCGAGCGAAAGAAGTTTGTAATCCCGAATACAATCCAACCGAACAAGATATCTTAAACACTCGTCAAATGACAACAACGGTCTCAGAAACGCGAATTATGGTTGAAAAGAAGATTTTCCGTATCTTTGACGTTGGTGGGCAACGAGGTGAAAGGAAAAAATGGGCTCCTTACTTTGACGATGTGGATGCAATTATCTATTTGGTAGCAATAAGTTCATATGATCAAGTGTGCTTGGAAGATAGCTCAACGAATCGAAGTAAGAATTTTTGCGCGGTGTGTTACGTATGCTTAAACCTCAAACCACAGTGGTTGAATCAATGAACCTATTTGATTCCATTTGTAACCATCCTCTGTTCAAAATGACGGAAATGATTGTTTTTATGAACAAGATTGACCTGTTCAAAGAGAAGCTGGAAAAAACACCTATATCACAATACTTTCCGACATACCAAGGTGATTTTGATTTGTGGTATGGTTCCTTTGGATTCTAATTGAATATTCTTTGTAAAAGGACCAAACACATATGAAAGTTGTTCAGAGTACTTCGCCTCCCGATTTATCGCATTGAACCTATTTCCCGAAAAGAGCATTTATTTACATTTCACATGGGCGACCGACACGAAACAGATAAAGGCAGTGTTGGCAATCGTTAATCACAGTATTTTAAGGTTTGTTTTTGAAAAACTCCTTTGGCTCGTTTCAAAAATAACTGATTTTATAACGATACAGAGGAAATTTGACAAAAGCCGGTCTATGAATGATAGTAATTGTTGTGGATGGAATTTAAAGTTAGGGGGAGAGACTGAGAACTTTGTATTAGCCTTTTTTTTAGTTTACACGCTCTTTTTATGATCATCAATAAATGATTGAAACGGTACATTCCTCTCATGTCTTTTTATTGTTTGAAATGAGTTTACTTTCGACTCTTGGCGTTGAGGATTACGGAACGCCTCCAGTCGCAGTGGAAGTTCCCGTCTCACGGCCAGGACTCTTTGCAGGCGACTCTCTTTTGTACGGAATTACTGGAGATGTTCCAGAACCAGTGGATACTGACAAAGGTCAACCATCAACCAATACTCTTCCATTGTCTTCAAGCAATGCCTCTTCTCCTTTCAACCAAGTCGAAAATGAGCTTCCCGCGGAAAGAAAAGAACCTCAAACGGTTGCATTGGACGCGGTAAGGTCTGCGAGGCTCTGATGCATTGCTCAAGTGTGCTAGTCTCTCGTCCGCTGCCTCCAATACTACTTGGATATCCACGAAGACGAGCCAAAAGGAACCGAACTACTTGTGACCCAGCTGGCTGTTTACACTGGCTGGCTCTGTGCGTCTTCATCAACGGACCATCTATCAACTAACGGTGAATTCCAGCTGGCAAAGTGGGCTCTGGATGAAGGAATAGCTCTGATGAAGTTCGTACTATCAATTCGATTGATTATTGACTTATCGCGGCTCAGAATAAATACCATCGGCTTCTCATCCAGCCAGGCTGCGTCAACGCTCCCTCATTGGAATCAAAGACAGAATAGCTTCGAAGAGATGATTCGAACATCAAGACTCTTTGAGTCCGCTGAATCTAATATACAGAGAAAAATTGGGGCTCGTTGTGCGATATTATCTAGTCAGATTGGTTGGGATTTCGAGGCGAGTCATAGATTCCTTACGAACCTGCCTCGCAAATTGGACCTTATGAATGAAAAATTACGCGAAATGCTTGAAAATGTTGGTGATTTGGTGTACCAAGACGTTGTTAAAAAGGCACCCACCTCCCCTGAAGATGGTGATGCAAGAAATAGCGCCATTTCGAACGCCCAGCTGTTTGGACTGCAAGTTTATCGACATTTTAGTAGCCGTGAAAAACATGGATTCTCTCGTCAAGGTATTCAAATTTATAGATCTGTCTCTTTAGCCCTAAACCTCATCAGTTTAGACTATGATCGTTATACTTATGTTCTTAATGATTCTATAACCGAGTTGGAACTGTTCTGTTTACCCCTTGGTGCACGTCGGCGAGGTGATCTTATGTTCACACATCTCGAAATCATGGTTTCATATAAGCCCCATCAAAGTCGTTGCATATGTCGACAATGTCAATTGGAAGATGATGGTTTGGACGCCCAAGCTGAAATCGAGGAGTTGAAAGAAAGATTCCTCGATACAATCAAGCCGTTATTTAATTTCAAAGGTTCTCTCAGCTTTTTAAATTGAAGATTCTAACGCTCTTCTTTCGCTTAGAGTCGTTTTCAGACGGTTTCAATCGGATTTGTGGTTTCATAACACTTGAAGACACTGAAATACCGTAAGGACCTTCCTTGTACATTATTTCTTAATCTAATATTTATATAGTGTTGACGTTAAGTTCGCCCTTTTTCATCAGGTCGGAACTTCACTCTTCTATTGGACTGGACCAACACAATTTGTCTCTCGGATTCAGAGCTATGCAAAACTATGTCATGGCGTTGATATTCAACATGATGGTGTTTGGAAAGGAGGTAAAAAAGTACATATTGGAAGTGAGAGAGATCTTTTTGAAAAGTTTTTGGGAACTGATTTCCCAGCACCTCATGAGCGATATTAAAGGAAATAGAAATCAAACTAGAAATGATATAGTAGAACTTCATGTTTCTTTTGAAATGCCAATGGTTCCCTCTGTTGTTGTGGCTGGGCGACTTTCAACGGCAGTCATTTGTCGACCCGGCAAATCGATTGCAGAGCTTGAAATTGGGCGACGAGGTAAACTATAATTACCTGTATGGCCGCTAACATGGGGTCCTTTTTGTAGCATTGAGTTCGCCTTGATCATTGTCGCGAAAACTTTGCACATCTCATGGAACCCTTGTTGCAGCTCCGCGAGTTCTTTGATGAATGATCTCCTCTTGACACCACTCTCGACTCCCAAGACTTCGCTAAACTTTAGCTGCTTCAAGAGATTGATTTGTTGGGAGACGATATTTAGTTGACGAGAAACTGCCAAAGCGAAAAGGGTTCCCAAGAGCAGTGATACGCCAATAATAACGAATATGTATATTCCAGTTTGTTGAGAGACTGCTTGGACTTGAGCTTGTGCGTCAATGTTTAAGTACGTGAAAAGTATATACTGTTGAATGCCAAGTGTGAAATAATTCAGTTCAAGGCGCCAATTGACACCACTTATTTTTCGTGTAATATAAATGGCTTCCGTTGGTGTGCTATCAATGGCGGCAGGAACAATGGACAGCTGGCTTGGTAAGTTCTGTACTGGCGAGAATGTCGGAGCAAACGTTTCATTCACATACGTAAGAAAATCATGAATAAACGGGTCATTGATGAGGTAAATTGGTGTTAGGCTTTGTCCGTCATCCGCAAGAAGAGAGACATTGTTCGAAGCAACCATCAAATTCCCAGAGCTTACTTCAATGATTCCAACAAACATTGGATATGGAATCACGCTTGTAACGTCTTGAATTCTTTCGAATATGTAGCTTACTGTCCAGTCGTTTGCGAAGACAACCTTTTCTTGTGTTTCTCGATTGATTGCGACTCGGTAGGATGTAATGTAGACTTGTCCGTTGTACGCGTATATCGGAGAAAACGTTTGAAATGTTGAATTCGCATAATCAATGTTTATGCCATCAATACCGTTGATGCCAAGGCGTAGTGTCTCGTTTGTGCCCGGGTTTTCAAGGGTGTTGTTTCCTGGTCTGTAGAGTACGGATATTGGTTCACCAACCGGAGATCCTTGGGGATTACAATTCCATGTATATTGTGTGTTATTGGGAGCTTGCGTCCACTGTTTACAATGTGTTAAATATATTCAAGAAAAAAGAACAGAGGCTTACCAATTGCAGCTGATTTGAGGAAGGGGAGGGATAATTGTATCCAAATTGCAAGCCTCCCGGATATGTATTGTAATACATACTGGTCGTGAATTGGCGGACTCTATTCAGCAAAACCAACATAGCTCTCATGGTTCGATTTGTTTTCTGCGCGTTTTGAAAACTCCATCAGTTTTCCTGGAACCGTACTTAAATTAACATTGGAGTTGTCTTTTATGCTCAAGATTACCTCCAACATACTAGCTTGGGTTGCTGTCAGAGTTTGTAAAACATCGGCATCAGATAAAATGGTGTGCATTATAGAATCAGCGATGATATCCTCAGTCTCGTCGACTAGAACCGCTGTATTCTTCTGGGATGTCGTAAATGTAAGTTGCCTGCACAATAAGTTTTAGCAAGCCGACGGCAGTCCTTGTTGTCGACACACCATCCCAAAACTCCAACTGTAATTGTCGTAACAGCCAAGAAGCCAAGTATGAGAATCCAAAAACGCGGCCGAAGCCTGTGATTGATTTCTTGATTCAGAATCCCTGATATCTTTGAGGCACTTGACGGACTTCGTTCCATTTTCGTGTTTGAAAGAAAATACTTTCGATTGTTTTTGATGAGACGAGACCGTTTACTCCTTTTTGAACAAAGGATCTGACATGAAGATTAAGTACATTGTCTTGATCACTAACCGAGGTAGCAGAAAGACCCCATGAACAATGCAATTACTTTAAAACACTTTTTTATTTGAATAATCTACATGATTCTAATGTAATCTATTTTTTGGACTATCAATCATCCTCTTCCCCTTCTTCTGCAGTGTAGTATCGCTCAGTCCCCGAAGTATACATGACTTCCTGAGCTGTATGATATCCACCCTCCGTCTCACTCGCACTCCCACTGCGATACTCTGGCGCAGTGACGTAACCCTCGGACGCAGAGGCCGATCCCGACATACCAGCACGTCTAGGATTCGTTCCACTGCTACTGTGACCACTTCCACTGCGCACAGATGGAACTGGAGATGATCGAACGGCACGGGTGACACCGACCGGTGGGCGTTGGGGCCGTGTACCGGATGTTGCGTTCTTCCACCATAGACCTGCCTTGTTGAGACCTGAAAGACGGCGTCGGGGTGTTGTTTCGCGTGTCTTGTAGGTTCCATCGTAGGAGGATGTGGTTTCTGGGTTGTACCCACCTTCTGAGGCGGTTGTTGCTTTTGAGAAGACAGACTTTTCGGCGATTGATTTGAGACGCTTTGGAGCGAGGGGCTGGGGCTGATTTTGTGCATGTGTTGGTGTTGTGTTGGATGGATGGGGAGAAGAGGTTGAGGCTGACGAGGATGGGTTTGAAGGAACGGGAGACACAAATGTGACGCGGCGGACGGCTTCGACTTTGAGAGCGGCTTGGTTCAACGCTTCTTCGAGTTCATCAAACTTTTTGGCTTGAACTAGGCGGCGGTAGGTATAGCAGTTTCCAAGAGTATGTTTCTTTTCACCTGTTGCGGTAGGATGAAGGGCGCACGGAGCATCTTCGTTGATGATGTATGGGAATGAAAGGACACCCGCAGAGCCAGCGAAAGGCTGGACAGCCTCCACGACATTCGCAGCTTCTTTAAACGCTTGCTCAAGTTCCTTGAATCGTTTTTGCTGAACAAGAGTTCTGTATTTGCGGCAGTCTTGGAGAACGTGGGCATGTTCGCCAGTTGCAGCTGGATGGAGTGCACATGGCCTATCAAGCTGAACTGGAAAATTGAAACCGAGTGCAGATGCTTCAGCACGACGAGCAGTGAGTTCCGCAAGAATAAACTCTTTTTCGAGCTCGTCAAATCGTTTTTGAGTTACAAGGCGGCGATATTTGTGACAGTCTTTGAGCGAATGTTTCTCTGTTGCTAGTGGGTGGAGAGCACATGGACCACTTTCATCGACAGGGAATGGCAGGCGAGCAAGGACAAGTGGCAGTGTAGACGACTGATGGATAGCTTGTTGTTGGTGTTGGTGTTGGTGTTGTTTGAGAGAGGGTGATGGTGTCGGTGTTTGTTGTAGTAAATTGGGTGATGGCGTTGCAATGATTTCAATTGAGCGCAGACCAGGCTGAGGCTCGAGCGAGTCCGAAGGCGAATACGAATTCTTTGCTTCTTCCGTTCTTCGAGTTGAAGCTGATCTGCGGGCCGCCACAAAGACGAAGGCTGCGAGTACCGCAACAAACACGCCGAGAAACACGAATCCGGCGATGGTTCCGGGTGCGAACTGGGACGGCGGCGAGTCGGAAAGCGGGAGAGTCGACTGCGTTGATTGCGTGGACTGCGTTGACTGCGTTGGATTGATTGATTGGAAAGCGCTTGTTGTCGAAGTGGTTGTGGTTCGAGACAGAGAACCAGAACCGCCTCTTCCGCTTTCGCTGCTTTCCGGTGCTGAACCACCTTGTTTTGAACCAGTTGTTTGGCCTGCCGCCGGGACTGGCACTTGGCCCGTGCCCGCTCCATCAATGCCCGTTGTCCAGTCACTGCCAACGTTTGAAGTGGGATCGGTTGGTTCGAGTGCCGCTGCTGTCGTTGTTGTTGCTACTGCGACAGGAGGCGGTGGAGCATTCGTTGGTGTTGGTGTTGCTGGTCCATAGAAGGCCATTGAATTGGTTGTTTTTTCAACGGTAACAGTATTAACAGCAAATACTCGAGTGGAGGGAAAGAAACTGATCAATGGTTGAGTTCGTACTCGATCATACAAAGCACCCTCGACCTCCTGTCTTCCCTAAATGGCTTCATAACCGGCTTCAATTTACCGTAAAGTATCGAGCCGTGCGCACACTCGGTGTGCAGCGAAAATTTTCACCGTTGACCGATGTGCGCACGACAACGAATATTATTTTTATATAATCCAAATAAAGCCTTAAAAGCTGTAGATTCGTAATTCTGTGTGTTCTTTTACATAAGATTTGCTGTTGTGATAGCTCCAACGTTTGATTTTCATCTTGTCCGAAAACTTGAGACAAGATGAAGGAACACATCAACCGGCAACACCTGAAGCCGCCAATTCAAAATGCCAACCTAACTGTACCTATCCAAAGATTCTACGGTGAATCAATCGGCGTGTCCTCCTCCAATCCATTGAATGGGATCAATGGCGATCCAGACCAAGACAACACCAGCAACGTACGATTGACTCCGCTGATTCCTACTCCGCAAATTCAAGAGACTGATATCGCAGAAAAAATTGTGATGGCTGAAGAAGATTGCCCTAGCGACGATGACGACGAAGACCGGCTTTACTTTGGTGAGTGGAAACCATTCATACAGTGTTAACTCCTTTGCGACAAGCATTGACGACGATTCTGGCAGTGAATATAGTTTAAGCAAGGATAACAGGGCTGGCGAAGATAGTGATGAATGGGACCCTGAATTTCCGGATGCTGCAGACATTGCCTCAGACACCAGTAATTCATGTTCTTCTCCACATTCGCCTGTTATTCAAGCCAGCAGTAACATTCAAACCACTCAAGCTGAAGCTGGCCCAAGGATTGCAATTGAAATTCCTAAACACCTCGACAAACTACTTCGCATCGCAGAATCATCACTTTTAGATCTGGTCGACAATACTGCAGACAATTCTCTGGATGTTTCCTTGACAGAGACTGATACATTGCCTGTGTCAAAGATTGACAAACGCAGACTGAGACGGAAGTTTGCAAGCAATCCTATTACGAAAAGGAGAAAGTTTACAATTGCAGAAAAACTTGCTTTTGCATACTGTGCTCGTAATTTGCGCAATGCCAATAATGGTCCAGGTTGGCGAAATTTAGAGCATCAATTCGAAATCCCGCAAACATCATTGCGGAAATGGGTAAAAGAAATCCCAATCATGGAGAGCACACCAAACTTCAACAAATTTACACTCCATAAAGGGAGAAAGTCAATCGCACCTTTGGAGATTGAACGCGTCCTTGTTTGCAACATTTATCGCAAGATAAACGAATGTCAGCATATATCAACGGAATGGGTAGCACTTGAATTATTCCGCCTTGTTCCTGGAATTTTAAACTCTAATTTGGACAAGGGGAAGATGTGGGTACAGCGCTTCCTTCGACGAAGTGGGCTCAGCTATCGCCAGCGAACAAGAAAGGCACAAATTCCGCCAGCTGACATTGATGATCAGCGTCAATATTTTGCAGAGGAAGTTGTCACTCAGAAAGAGCGCCATAGTGTTCCTGACGACTGTGTTCTATACTGTTGGATTAGGGTGATTAGGATGAGTCACCTTCATCCTGCAGGACGCTGACCTTGCAGGACCGTAACCTACAGGACGCTGACCTTGCAGGACCGTAACCTACAGGACGCTGACCTTGCAGGACCGTAACCTACAGGACGCTGACCTTGTAGGACCGTAACCTACAGGACGCTGACCTTGCAGGACCGTAACCTACAGGACGCTGACCTGGCAGGACCGTAACCTACAGGACGCTGACCTTGCAGGACCGTAACCCACAGAACGCTAACGTTGTGTGCAGGGGACGCTACCCTCTAGTGGGTTTGATCCCACCACCTCGCGAGCGGAAGCAGTGTTACATACCAACTAAGCCAAAAATGTTTAATATGAGGGATGGAAATCTACATGTGATGGCACATAGGCACAGGAGGTGACACTTTAACAGGATGATATTTCAGTCACACTCTATGTATGGTGGTTAATTCAGAGAGTAAATTCAGAGAATATCAGTATGTTTATTTAATATGCCATTGAATATGCCCACTTTCAGCAACATTACTTCACTGTTGAACTGTATATTCAATTTTGGCTTTTGTACTTGAGTGCCTTCTCTTTGATCCACTTTGAGAAGCATCTTCAATTGTTCCCTGCAGAACTTGCATTTGCCTGAGTTGATCCAATGAGGCAGTGACTTGCTTCAATTTTTGCTCTAGCTCAGAGTTGCCATGATTCACTGTGCCTATTTCCTCATTAAGGTCATGAATCTGCTCTGATTGCTCCTTCACAATGGCCTCCAGATGCTTAATGAAACGCAGGGCAGCCTGATAGCCATCCATCAATGTGTCTCTATCAATTTCAATGATCATTTTGGTGATTAAAAAAGTCTTTCCTCCCTCCTGTGTTACCGTCCTCCAACAGCGTCCTCCAGGTTACCGTCCTCCAACAGCGTCCTGTGTTACCGTCCTCCAACAGCGTCCTGTGTTACCGTCCTCTAACAGCGTCCTGTGTTACCGTCCTCCAACAGCGTCCTCCAGGTTACCGTCCTCCAACAGCGTCCTGTGTTACCGTCCTCCTACAGCGTCCTCCAACAGCGTCCTGTGTTACCGTCCTCCAACAGCGTCCTCCAACAGCGTCCTCCAGGTTACCGTCCTCCAACAGCGTCCTGTGTTACCGTCCTCCTACAGCGTCCTCCAGGTTACCGTCCTCCAACAGCGTCCTGTGTTACCGTCCTCCTACAGCGTCCTCCAACAGCGTCCTCCAGGTTACCGTCCTCCAACAGCGTCCTGTGTTACCGTCCTCCAACAGCGTCCTCCAGGTTACCGTCCTCCAACAGCGTCCTGTGTTACCGTCCTCCTACAGCGTCCTCCAACAGCGTCCTGTGTTACCGTCCTCCAACAGCGTCCTCCAACAGCGTCCTGTGTTACCGTCCTCCAACAGCGTCCTCCAGGTCACTGTCCTCTGATTCTGATTGCAGTCTGCAAAAAAGTTCTGCAATATTGTTTTGAATTTTTCTGCAACATGAGGAAAGGTTATCAAAAGTGTATTCTATTTCTGAAACTAAAACACTGATACAAATTAAAGCAACACAAATAAACTATACAACTACATTCTGTTTTGCGGACGGAAGATAAATTAAACCATTAGTTTTGGCATTATATGGTATTCCTCTTCCATCAATATGATACATTCGCAGGAATTGCATTCTTCTTTCACCAGGCAAATTAAGATTAGAACATGCCCAAACTGCATGATTGGGATCAAGGTCACCACATGGCAACACCTCAAATCTTTTCCTTGCTTCAGCAACAAGCTTATTCTTCAATGTCTCCTTGGCTGAATTGGCCTCATTTCTGCTACCATAAATAATGATAGATTGAAAAGAACGTAGTTGTTCCAGGAGTAATCCGAAGTACTTTGAATAACGTCCCAGTCTTGTTGATCTATTTGGTGGGGACTGAAAAAAGGAAGCCACTTCTTGTTCATCAAAATTGATAAATCTTGCCAACTTGTCGTCATAACATTTTACCCGATTTCCAAATATTCCCTTTACCAGGTGATAGGGGTAAGCATTTTTGTTGTCAACAATCAGTCTCAGAGCATCAACAGTCAGCATCTTCCGACTCTTTACTTGCTGCATATTTTCAGGAAACCGAATCATATTTTCAGGCAAATCTTCTATAAGACCATCAAAAAGCATGTCTATCATTTGAGTAACTAGTTCATCAACAGTCCGAGCATTTGGTGTTACAAGAATGTCTGTGACCCTTGGCTGAGATTGTATTGTTCTGACAATATCCATAATATGTGCCACCCTATCAGGGGCAAATGACTGATGCAACACAGATTCAGGATTATTCTTTCCTTTGCTTTTCTTTTTCTTGGAATACTTGACAAGAGCGGCCTTGTCAACAAACTTGGGAACCAAACTCTTTGGCAATGGATCTCTGAATTCATCATTCAGAGACTGTGGATTAGCCAAAATCTGAAGCAGGGGAAAGGCTTGATATGGTACACTCCCGAAAGCATGGACTTGTTGAGTAAAGTAATGGAGAGTGAACAAGTCAAAGTTGGGTGTGTAATAACCTCTTGGCTTTGAAACCAAACAAAGAAACTCTTTTTGGATGTAATTTGCTAATTCCATCCAGTATGGCTTTAGTCTAGAATGGCGGGACTGCAAGGCATAAGCAACGTCAGCCAAACTCAAAAGTGCTTGCGATCGAATGTCAATGTACTGAATCAAGTCCTTTGTTCTTTCAACAATCAAAAGTGTAGATCTTGCAAGCCGATCAAACTGTTGGACCTTATTTTTAAAGTCCTGCAGGAATGCTGCAACAGCCCCTTCTTCACCTCTGACTTCACATCGCATCCCAAAACACATATTAACTGCCTTACGCAGATGGTTCTGGAAAGCTACAACTTTTTTACGAAGAGAATCAGAGTTGTTCATGATTTCCTCAACAGATATGCTGCTGAACCCATGTTTTGCATCAACATGATCAATGGTCTGATACTTGAAACCAGAATAGATTATAACCTTGAAAACACCTTCATAAGCACAATTTTGAGTGGGGACAGCTTTCAATCCTCCAATGTGAACACAATCCAACATTATCTCTCTTTCAACAGAAAACCCCAAAGATGTGAGTAAAGCTTCCCAGTTACTGACAGGAGCAAGAGTAGTAATTCCCTCACTAGGATTTTGACTTTCAAACATCATGTTGATGGCACCATCAACAACTGTAAATCTAGTTCTTGGAGTTGATGCAATACCTACAGCTGTATTTTTACGTTTATACATTGGATTTCCATCTCTCCATGCAGATGGGGGGCTCATATAAATTTCAGATGTGTACAAATCCTTTACACCTTGATGAACACCAATGAACCGAAAATCACCCAATGCTGTCTTCAATTCTGCAATTCTTGGTATATTTTGTGTATTTAACAATCTCTTGAATTTTTCTGTAAATCCAGCAAGGTATTTTCCTTCAACAGTGACTGAAGGAAATCGAAGTCCAGGACGTCCAACCATTGCATTGATTTGAAGCCCATGAGAGTCATTTGAGACACGTTGTAAAGTTGCAAGGGGAAGGATATCAGCAAGTACTGGTCTGATTCCATGATCCCAAAGAAGTGTTTGGAATTGAGACAGAGTAAAGTTTTCTGGGCACTTATTGTATGTGATATACAAGCGAAACCTCTCTCCCTCTCCTATTTGAAAATTTGGAATGTCTGCAAGATCCACTGGTTCCAAAATAGGTTGGCCACGTGCATCCACATCTCCAGTTGGTTGATCAATCATACAACCAAGCTAAACAGAAGTTCAGATAAGGTTGTTGAAACAACGTGCTCACCTTTTTGTCCAGAATATACTTGAAATCAGATTTGGGTAATAGCTTATACATTCCCTGGGGAAGTATATCTTCCAAGTTTCTAGTAACTGTGATATCTGAGTCAATATCACAAGAGTAGTCAGATATGAGCTGTGCATGCAGTGCAGTGTTTCCCCATTTAACAATATGAGGAATCTTTCCAGTCACTAGCTCAATAAACTTTTTCATTTTAGGAGTTTGAGCATTAATAGAAATATCAATTTTTGATTTATCAGTTGTAGGCTTCAAGCCATGCCTTGTAAACATTTGCTTATGACTGTTGACAGCAATTTCAAAGGACACAGAAGGGATTTGGGCTTGAGGAATGGATTCAACCAAGTTAACTATGGCCTGCTGTCTCCACTCCATATTGGGATGGAGGGAATCAATCAATGTACCAATATTCGTAAGAATATGAGACTCCCACATTTCACTAATATCACTCTTTAGGAGAAGGTGTAAGCTTGCCAGCCATAGACTCTGAGTCTCATAGTTTCGGAATGAAAGAATGTCTTGGATGCAAAATATTTTAGAAGGATTAAGCCGGTAGGCTGTAAAAAAGTTCAATTAATATTGAGAATGTTCAACTGAAAACTTCACTGTTGGTGTCCTGCGCAGCATCATATACAAACAACAGCTCATCATCATCTTCTGAGGTGTTGGATGAGGAAGCACTAGAGTCACTGGACGATTCAGACAATGAGTCAGTATCCGGGTCAATTGGAGGCCAATGAGCCATTTTGTGAAGGGTTTGAATGATTCTACTATGGAGAATCAAGGCCTGTCTTTATAGTGTTTGTTTGGTGAATGACAATTCAAGTGACAATTTTGGCTGCGTCCTCTAATACCGTCCTCTAATACCGTCCTCTAATACCGTCCTCCAACAGCGTCCTGTGTTACCGTCCTCCAACAGCGTCCTGTGTTACCGTCCTCTAACAGCGTCCTGTGTTACCGTCCTCCAACAGCGTCCTGTTTTACCGTCCTCTAACAGCGTCCTGTGTTACCGTCCTCCAACAGCGTCCTGTTTTACCGTCCTCTAACAGCGTCCTGTGTTACCGTCCTCCAACAGCGTCCTGTGTTACCGTCCTCTAACAGCGTCCTGTGTTACCGTCCTCCAACAGCGTCCTGTGTTACCGTCCTCCAACAGCGTCCTGTGTTACCGTCCTCTAACAGCGTCCTGTGTTACCGTCCTCCAACAGCGTCCTGTTTTACCGTCCTCTAACAGCGTCCTGTGTTACCGTCCTCCAACAGCGTCCTGTTACCGTCCTCTAACAGCGTCCTCCAACAGCGTCCTCCAACAGCGTCCTCCAACAGCGTCCTCCAACAGCGTCCTGTTTTACTGTTCTCCGACAGCGTCCTGTGTTACCGTCCTCTAACAGCGTCCTGTGTTACAGTCCTCTGAAAGCACCCTCCAAAAACAACAAATAGAAACTGTGGTGTAAACCTAAGTTGTCTTCTTCTTTAAGCCTGATGTCTATCTCTCATAAAACCAATCTCACATCAATGTTTAGCAAAACCAAGCTTCCAAAAAAATAGACTCAGACTTTGTGGAAAATATGGCATAATTTTGATTAAATTTCATCCAATGCATTTAGGGGTAATAGTTTAATATTCTTTTTCTGCAAAGATGGAGGTTTTTATTGTAGTGTACCTAAAACAATTTGAAGTAATTATATCTATTAAGCATTTTTTGTTTTTGGGTCCTGATTTTCTCTTTTTGGAAAAGGCGTCTCCAATTCATTGTCATCGGCTGCCTCAGCAGAGCTGCCCTCAATCAAGGAACTCTGGAAGTGGATCTATAGTAAGTTCCTCCTGTTTCTATGCACATTCCCTTGAGCTGTTGGCAACATCTTTGCCTTCTTGCTTGTTGTCCAACTGAGGATGGCTCTCTTCCTGTACTGTACATAGGGAGCCTTCTCTGAACTCATCCAAGGCTGCACTGTGCATGCTTTGGAAGGGTTTGCTGACAGCATGTAGAGAAGGTAAAGAGGCAGTGTTTCTTCTCAGCTTGTCCAACTGAGGATGGCTCTCTTCCTGTACTGTACATAGGGAGCCTTCTCTGAACTCATCCAAGGCTGCACTGTGCATGCTTTGGAAGGGTTTGCTGACAGCATGTAGAGAAGGTAAAGAGGCAGTGTTTCTTCTCAGCTTGTCCAACTGAGGATGGCTCTCTTCCTGTACTGTACATAGGGAGCCTTCTCTGAACTCATCCAAGGCTGCACTGTGCATGCTTTGGAAGGGTTTGACATGATGTAGCTCTTGTCCAAAGGGCATCCCTTATCTTTTTGGAGCAACATCCTTGGCTCTTTCCTTATATCTTATTTTTCATTATGTCCGATTCACACTTGTATTGCGTTTATAGTTTAGATTAATGCCAAAGGTAACGCGCCTTTCAAAGCTGGTTACCTCCAAGGCCAGTCACAAGAAAATGCAGAATATTGATGCCCAGGATTCTATCAAATCTACACAGCTAGTATGGTTATCTCTTACTTGTCTTCTTGTCTCCTGTTCTGCATTTTGACCTATCTTTTCTTTTAAGACAAGCAATCTGTTTCAAGTTTATTCTCAAAGTGTGCCTTGTTCCTTGTCTGGCCCTTGTCCAACAACTCTAGGGCAAATTTTCTGAAAATTTTGCCTCTGTTACAGATAAGGTATGAAAAGAACCCTAAAGTCTTGTTGTTGTTAAGGCAAATTATTACAGTGTGATTGCAGCAGTCCTTCCAAACAAGCACATACACCTGATTCAGACAGTGAGGAA